>CM026402.1:47410135-47490135 GCA_014843695.1 Archivesica marissinica | reverse complement strand
CACGAGGGAGAGTCCAGGAGGAAATGCTTCGATTTTGGGAGAAATCAGCCATGGTCTGCTGTCAGGGTGGTCAGCAAAGACTCCACTTCCATGGATTCCAATGGTAGTAGTAACTATTGTAACGAGGATACTAAGCTGACCACCATGATCACAGGTGTTGGCGGATTTCTTCCAAAATTCGAACCACTTCCTCATATACTATACTAGTATGTATCCATAAAGTCTCATCAACATACGTCAACGACATTTGTATTCAGCATGTCCACAGACAGACGCACACAAACACATATACAGGCGCAGCCATAAACAATAACACCGTTCCTACAGCGGATGTTAATACTATTTATATTGGTTATAAGTATATATACGCTTCCATGCAGTTTCCAGACATTTGATTGTATATCGGTGCAGTAAATATAGTGTGAGAGGTCTGAGAAAAGTATAGGCAGTGTGTATATGTATTAAAATACATACATTTGCGATTCTTAAAATAAAACCGGATATTGCTCGTTCGCTAACAGTGACAAACGATATGAAAGTCTATTGAACATTTATGAGGTCCCAAACCTTGAAGTGCCGGTGTTTAGGTAAAAATCACCTATCGTGAAATTACTGAATTGAGGCGGTTGATGGGGTAAAAATTATAAAATAGAATCAATGAATATATCTGTAAACACATCTGTGTGTGCGCGCGTGCGACGCGTGCGTGCGTGCGTGTGTGTCCATGCTGAGTACATTTACCAACTATGTTCAGTGATGACGTCAATCGAATTATTTTTTCATTTATCAACGACTAGCAATGTGCGCATGTACTTTAAACAAAACAGAAATAGCGTTTGTATAGAATAGTTCTTGACTTGTTTCTTTGCAAAAAACAAACATGTTATTTCACAAACCGCAACAGTTTTTTGAAACAGTATTAACACATACATTACAATATAAGGAGAAATAAAAGATATTTGAAACGATTTCACGTATGGGTAGCAATGCTGCTACACATTCTAACATTATACTTTGTATGCTTATGTTCATTTGGTAAACAGTGTTTTTTTGCGATAAAACAAACTCGAAACCGAAAGTAGGACTTTCCAAGTCGATCGGTCACGCACTTGTTTGCAACCGGAACGCATTGTCCGCACTTGTTTACATTCGGAATGCAGCGTCCACATTTGTCCCACGTTGTCTTTTTTAATTAAATTACTTGATATGTTGATTCATACTTCTGTTAGCTAAGTCTTTTACGGACATTTCTACATCCCCGCGAGGGGTTTGACATTATAGGAAGATAGATAGATAGCTTTCCATGTTCAAAATATATACGTTGTTTTCTACATCCTCTGTTGTTTCACGCATGCGCGCTGTACGTGTTGACATTTCGTGTGTTGATAAATAAATTCGCGTATACGACGGTTTAAATTTATTGGAATTTTATCGTTTCTGAGCGACTATTTCGATTTTTGTAAACACACACATTAGTATTTATATTTTACTCAAAACATCATTTATTACGATGCAATGCTACTTTAAAGGATTCATAATGATATGAGACGACTTATAGATGCAAGATTTGATGGTGGTATATATTTATTTCCCAATACTGCACTGCTCAGTACAACACATGTAACTTCAATACTATTTTCACTATTTTCACGCATACCTCTATACTCGTTAGAGATACGCTAGACTCATGGGTCTGGTGGACAAATGGTTTCGAGTTCAAAACCAACAAATTTGTTTTATTTGTTTAAGAACATTATGATACATCATAGGCTTGACAGTATACAGGCAAATGGCTTAGGCCATATCCAAGCATGTTTAAAAATGACACACTGTCGCTATCAGAGCATATGCCTATATATGTACATATACCATATTAGAGTTGCTACAACATTAGATTAATCGCTACTGAGACCTCATTCCTGGTGGAAACAATCGCCATGAGGGAGAGAGAATAGGTACTGTGGATCGAAGAGCCTTGTCTAAGGAAGTCACCATCCCGGTTCTGTTGGAGGGAGAGAGAATAGGTAATATGGATCTAAGAGCCTTGTCTAAGGAAGTCACCATCCATGTTCTGTTGGAGGGAGAGAGAATAGGTATCATGGATCTAAGAGCCTTGTCTAAGGAAGTCACCATCCCGGTTCTGTTGGAGGGAGAGAGAATAGGTAATATGGATCTAAGTGCCTTGTCTAAGGAAGTCACCATCCCGGTTATGTTGGAGGGAGAGAAAATAGGTAATATGGATCTAAGAGCCTGTCTAAGGAAGTCACCATCCCGGTTCTGTTGGAGTTGGAGGGAGAATAGGTAACATGGATCTAAGAGTCTTGTCTAAGAAAGTCACCATCCCGGTTCTGTTGGAGGGAGAGAGAATAGGTAATATGGATCTAAGAGCCTTGTCTAAGGAAGTCACCATCCATGTTCTGTTGGAGGGAGAGAGAATAGGTATCATGGATCTAAGAGCCTTGTCTAAGGAAGTCACCATCCCGGTTCTGTTGGAGGGAGAGAGAATAGGTAATATGGATCTAAGTGCCTTGTCTAAGGAAGTCACCATCCCGGTTATGTTGGAGGGAGAGAAAATAGGTAATATGGATCTAAGAGCCTGTCTAAGGAAGTCACCATCCCGGTTCTGTTGGAGTTGGAGGGAGAATAGGTAACATGGATCTAAGAGTCTTGTCTAAGAAAGTCACCATCCCGGTTCTGTTGGAGGGAGAGAGAATAGGTAATATGGATCTAAGAGTCTTGTCTAAGGAAGTCACCATCCCGGTTCTGTTGGAGGGAGAGAGAATAGGTAATATGGATCTAAGAGTCTTGTCTAAGGAAGTCACCATCCCGGTTCTGTTGGAGGGAGAGAGAATAGGTAATATGGATCTAAGAGTCTTGTCTAAGGAAGTCACCATCCCGGTTCTGTTGGAGGGAGAGATAATAGGTAGCATGGATCTAAGAGCCTTGTCTAAGGAAGTCACCATCCCGGTTATGTTGGAGGGCGAGAGAATAGGTAATATGGATCTAAGAGCCTTGTCTAAGGAAGTCACCATCCCGGTTCTGTTGGAGGGAGAGAGAATAGGTAACATGGATCTAAGAGCCTTGTCTTAGGAAGTCACCATCCCGGTTCTGTTGGAGGGCGAGAGAATGGGTAATATGGATCTAAGAGCCTTGTCTAAGGAAGTCACCATCCCGGTTCTGTTGGAGGGCGTGAGAATAGGTAATATGGATCTAAGAGTCTTGTCTAAGGAAGTCACCATCCCGGTTCTGTTGGAGGGAGAGATAATAGGTAGCATGGATCTAAAAGCCTTGTCTAAGGAAGTCACCATCCCGGTTATGTTGGAGGGCGAGAGAATAGGTAATATGGATCTAAGAGCCTTGTCTAAGGAAGTCACCATCCCGGTTCTGTTGGAGGGAGAGAGAATAGGTAACATGGATCTAAGAGCCTTGTCTTAGGAAGTCACCATCCCGGTTCTGTTGGAGGGCGAGAGAATGGGTAATATGGATCTAAGAGCCTTGTCTAAGGAAGTCACCATCCCGGTTCTGTTGGAGGGCGAGAGAATAGGTAATATGGATCTAAGAGCCTTGTCTAAGGAAGTCACCATCCCGGTTATGTTGGAGGGCGAGAGAATAGGTAATATGGATCTAAGAGCCTGTCTAAGGAAGGCACCATCCCTGTTATGTTGGAGGGAGAGAGAATAGGTATCATGGATATAAGAGCCTTGTCTAAGGAAGTCACCATCCCGGTTCTGTTGGAGGGAGAGAGAATAGGTAACATGGATCTCAGAGCCTGTCTAATGAAGACACCATCCCGGTTCTGTTGGAGTTGGAGGGAGAATAGGTAACATGGATCTAAGAGTCTTGTCTAAGAAAGTCACCATCCCGGTTCTGTTGGAGGGCGAGAGAATAGATAATATGGATCTAAGAGTCTTGTCTAAGGAAGTCACCATCCCGGTTCTGTTGGAGGGAGAGAGAATAGGTAACATGGATCTAAGAGCCTTGTCTAAGGAAGTCACCATTCCTGTTCTGTTGGAGGGAGAGAGAATAGGTATCATGGATCTAAGAGCCTTGTCTAAGGAAGTCACCATCCCGGTTCTGTTGGAGGGCGAGAGAATAGGTAATATGGATCTAAGAGTCTTGTCTAAGGAAGTCACCATCCCGGTTATGTTGGAGGGAGAGAGAATAGGTAACATGGATCTAAGAGCCTTGTCTAAGGAAGTCACCATCCCTGTTCTGTTGGAGGGAGAGAGAAGAGGTATCATGGATCTAAGAGCCTTGTCTAAGGAAGTCACCATCCCGGTTATGTTGGAGGGCGAGAGAATAGGTATCATGGATCTAAGAGCCTTGTCTAAGGAAGTCACCATCCCGGGTCTGTTGGCGGGAGAGAGAATAGGTACTGTGGATCTAAGAGCCTTGTCTAAGGAAGTCACCATCCCGGTTCTGCTGGAGGGAGAGCGAATAGGTAACATGGATCTAAGAGCCTTGTCTAAGGAAGTCACCATCCCGGTTCTGTTGGAGGGAGGGAGGGAGAATAGGTACTGTGGATCTAAGAGCCTTGTCTAAGGAAGTCACCATCCCGGTTCTATTGGAGGGAGGGAGGGAGAATAGGTAATGTAGATCTAAGAGCCTTGTCTAAGGAAGTCACCATCCCGGTTATGTTGGAGGGAGGGAGAATAGGTAATGTGGATCTAAGAGCCTTGTCTAAGGAAGTCACCATCCCGGTTCTGTTGGAGGGAGGGAGAATAGGTAATGTGGATCTAAGAGCCTTGTCTAAGGAAGTCACCATCCCGGTTCTGTTGGAGGGAGGGAGGGAGAATAGGTCATGTGGATCTAAGAGCCTTGTCTAAGGAAGTCACCACCCCGGTTCTGTTGTAGCTTGAGCTTACAACCTCTCGGTTGCGAAGCGGAAACAGTATCCATTACACCTATCATACATTACTCATACCTTTCTCACAATCGTTGGTGGTATGATTGTAGCGATATAAGCGGTTACAGAAACACTTGTTTCCTATGCACGTGCCTTCCGTTTCCGTACAATTAGCGTGACTCTGACACGCCTTTCCGATGGTACTCACTGAAACATAATTATGAAGCATACATGATATTTATCATAGACACAGATGCGACTCCAGAAACGACGAGTCAAAGCATAATGAACTACTAATACATCTGTGTGTATCACTGTATCGCTGTATCTACAGAACAGAACAGGACTTTATTTGTGAAAAGACACAGGTTGTTCAACATGTGAACTAATCATTCATAGCGGGAAAAAAGGGTATTTTATACTTGATCCTATTGTATACATGTTACCTAGGATCTCGCCATTTTCCATCACCGGTTAGCACATACTGTAAAGATGACGAAGAAGAAGAAAATGATGATGATGATGATGCTTATGATGATTGATGATTGATGATGATGATGCTTATGATGATGCTTATGATGATGCTTATGATGATGCTTATGATGATGCTTATGATGATGATGATGATGATGATGATGATGATGATGGTGATGGTGATGATGATGATGATGATGATGATGATGATGATGATGATGATGATGATGATGATGATGATGATGATGATACGTATGGTGAGTATGATTGATGGTGATGATGATGATGCTTATGATGATGATGATTATGATGCTTATGATGATTATGATTGATGATGATTGATGATGATTGATCATCATGTGTACTAATCATTCATAGCGGAAAAAAGGGTCCATTCGCAGAAGCGCACAGGAACAGCACACCGAGAACAAGGCAGTGTATCTATATTACTACTACATTACTAGCTAAGTCGCCGACAATCGTTCGCCGGCGAGGAGTGAACATCGGCGATAATCGATTGTGAAAATATGAAATCGATTATAAACGACAACTTTTATTTTCTTATATTTTGTTGTTGTGTTGTTTTTTGTCTCTTAATTTGATGTTTGTTTATTACGGTGTTCCGTTAGGGCCATCGCGGTATATAGAGGGAAATCAGGAAGGCGATGGTACGATGGCACGATGGTACGATGACGATGGTACGATGGTACGATGGCACGATGTCGATGGTACGATGGTACGATGTCGATGGTACGATGGCACGATGCCGATGGTACGATGTCGATGGTACGATGGCACGATGTCGATGGTACGATGGCACGATGTCGATGGTACGATGGTACGATGTCGATGGTACGATGGTACGATGTCGATGATACGATGGTACGATGGTCAACGCCATCGTACCATCGTACCATCGACATCGTGCCATCGTACCATCGTACCATCGGCATCGTACCATCGTACCATCGACATCGTGCCATCGTACCATCGACATCGTACCATCGTACCATCGACATCGTACCATCGTACCATCGACATCGTACCATCGTACCATCGACATCGTACCATCGTACCATCGACATCGTCATCGTACCATCGTACCATCGACATCGTGCCATCGTACCATCGACATCGTACCATCGACATCGTGCCATCGTACCATCGACATCGTACCATCGTACCATCGGCATCGTGCCATCGTACCATCGTACCATCGACATCGTGCCATCGTACCATCGACATCGTACCATCGCCATCGTGCCATCGTACCATCGACATCGTGCCATCGTACCATCGCGTTACATTTTTTATATACCGCGATGACCCTAACGGAACACCGTAGTTTATAGTTTTATAGCTGTATTTATTAGCATTGCACAATTGCAACAAAAAATCTAACTAACATCTATTACTAGACTTTTCATTTGTATTCGCTAAAGCCCTGGTATAACATTCAGCATGAAGCTTTCCTTGGATAATGACCACGGAAGTTTTCCCATCTCCCAGAGTCCCCATTATCCCCACACCAAAACCATACAATACTATAAATGATCTCTCTTCTCTCTCTCTCTCTCTCTCTCTCTCTCTCGAATACAATGTTTTCAAGTATTTCATTTCTATGTCGATAGATGCGAAATCTGCCATCTACACGACTGACAGTGAACTACCATTCATCGTTCAGCGCTAAATATTTGCATCGTTGTTGCATTTCCTCCTTCGATGAACGTATATTCCAAGTTTGTATCTATTTTCGTGTACGTTTCCTCACTAGTCATATGTAGCTGGCATGCGCACTCGAAGTTACGGGCATGCGCATTCGCAGTGTTGGGGTTCTAAAGGCGTGTATTACATCATACGCTGTTCCAATGATGATTTAATTATCAGGTCTAACACCGGTTAGTCGCAAATATTGCCTATTATAAATGCAGTGTTATTTTTTTATTTTTGTCATTCAAAAGAATAATTAATGTAAATATAAGTAATGAATCAGGTTAATAATTACCATCTGGGTATGAACTATATTATAAAATAAAACAACAATTTGCATGTGTTGTAATACATATAAGGGTAGTGTATATTAGTGTTGTAGCGTAGTCGAGCTATGTCTTATAGCATCAATAACATGATTGTTCAGTTTTCAGTAATATAACCAAAATGAATCTCTCTCCCCAAGTGCTGTGCATCAAGTTTAATAGTCTGTCCCCCCCCCCCAACATGGCCGCCCACTTTGCTAACAAGGTGGAGCCAAATGCGACTAATGAAACTACATTTTACAGAATTGGTGACCAATGAAAACCAGTTTTATATCCGCTTAGGCACACTCAATCTGGTATTTGGACAATGTTGATTACCAGCTCAGCTGCCAATTCCCACGGACGTGTTTGTTTGTACAACTGGTTAGATAGCTAAACTGAGCCTACAATTTATAGCTTCTGTCAAAACCATGTTTATCGAACTCGGGTGCATTAGATAGCACGTGACAAAAACTATCTTATCTATCCTGCAGTCCAGTATCCTTTAGTGCATTCCCACAGGTATACAATCAATCAACCATGCAGTAATAGCGAATACACCAGGCGACCTAATATAAATGATGAGATTAAGCTTCATCAAAACACAATCTAATTAATTGTAAGCACCTTGACTAACTCTCTTGTAAACAGCCATTGCGTTACAGTGTGTAATATTTAAACACCTTAAAGTGCACCAAACTACACCAAACACAATATTCCAAAAATTAAAATAAACGTTACCTGGAGTGCATTGTGGATAATGCGTCCATTTGCCAGTAGGCAGACAGGTGGAATACATTTCCCCTGCCACTTCCTGGTATCCGTTGGCACATGTGTATGTTATGCTTGATCCTATTGTATACATGTTACCTAGGATCTCGCCATGTTCCATCACCGGTTTAGCACATTCTGTAAAGATGAAGAAGAAGAAAATGATGATGATGATGATGATGATGATGATGATGATGATGATGGTGGTGGTCTTGAGATGGTGGTGGTGGTCTTGGGATGGCGGCGGTGGCGGCGGTGGTGGTGGTGGTGGCGGTGGTGGTGGTGGTGGTGGGCTATATCCATCTCCGCCATCTTCGGAATTGTCATAACTAGTAGAATATTGTTTTTGATGGTTGTATATTTATGATTAAGCAAAGGGATAATTATTGACATTTTCCTTGAATCTAAGCCAGTGTTATGATATTGCATTGGTTTTTTATTATTTTTATTTTACGTTTATTCAACGTCGCTACCGGTTTCCCATTTGAGCGACGGGCAGTTTACCTAACAACACCTTTCCTGGGCAGGCTCCAGTTGTTAACCAGTACTTGGTGCACTAACCTCCAACTGCCAACTATTTCATATAAAGAGACACGGTCTGAGCGAGGCTCGAACCCGTGACCATCAATGATGATATGTTACAGTGGTATACAAGTCAGCGACCTTAACAACTCGACCACTGAGGCGGATATGCATTGTTGTTCATTCTTAATTGTGTATATGTACGTATGTCATGTTGCTTAGTTTATACAAATTTAGTTTAGCTCGATTGTGAAACAAGTTCTTACAACCTTTATTAATCACTCTCGAGACCTCATTCCTGATGGAATACATCGCCACGAGGGAGAGAGAAGACGTAATGTGGCATTAATTGCCTTGACTAAGGGCACAATCGTAACGGCTCCAACGGGGCTCGAACTCCAGACCTTTCGCACCTGAAGTTGTAAGAACTTGTTTCGTAATCGAGCTAAAATATGTATAAACTAAATGTTTTATCGAACAAATGTTGGTTTAAAGAGCTACAACTGTACGTAGTCGAGCATGATAGACCTGCCATTTTCTGTCACCGGCGTTGAAATAGTTCGGGCATTTTTGTGGCGTTACTCTTTAGTTGAGATTTGAGTGAGGCCAGGGATGGCGAGTTTTGCAGTTTACTTGATAGTTCATTCCAGTCTATCAGAGCAGATGGCATCATTACATCATGTTGTAGCATTAATATACAAGAATAGATGGACTAAGTCGCAAGCTAACAGCATATATATATAAAGATGAAAACTGTGTGTGTTTTAAATACGTTTATTTATCGTCGCTACCGGTTACCCATATGAGCGACGCCTCCTGACGAGATTAGTCATTTTAGATTTTTGGAGGATAGTGCAATGGTACAGACAGAGACCCATTCCAGAGTCTCATCTGGTTCTTTTATGTACACGGTGTACAGCACCGACACGAGACCTCGGTTTAAAAGTCCCATCTGTTAATTTTATTAGGGTCAGATGGGGATCGAACCTGCGATGATAACTAAAACCACATGTACTATGCATATGCAACATCGCGATTCTGATTGGCTATTTCAGCCCATTTTCATAGTCGTTCACAACCCAATCATCGTAATTGAACAAATATTCTATTCTCGTTAATATTCATAGCGGACTACTTTTTTGTATGGTGTCACGAATCAAAAAGACAACTTGTTTTGTAATTTGTAAAATATTAGTGGTAATTATACCAATTGAATGTTCTTTTTATGCGTTCATCGTTGTATGACATGTCAGTTCTTTACACCCAATTTGCATAAAAAACTGACATTTCATTCCTCGATGAAACGCAGAAAAAGAACATCCAATTGTTAGGTCATACATGAAATGGAGTTTAATGAGAATAATATAGCACCGTAAAGAGCAATAACACTAGTCAAGCAAACAGTAACGAAACTCAAACCATAAAAACAAAAGACTTGGGGACATGGCTTGAGCTGATTTCATACACCTAAAGGGATGTTTGTACCTTCGATCTTGCATGTTTTGTCATTGATATCGCATGTTTCTCCTTGATCACACGTGCAGTCAAACTGAAAGCATAGCAATAAATGGCGAAATAATTACAACCAACAATTAATTATAGCCAACAACTGTCGAAAATCTACAAGTGGAACCTGCTTTCTTAACCTCCTGTGAGAAAATTACAATGAAATTTGCAAAATCCCTATTCAGTATTTGTGACATAAATTACATACATACTGTTCATATTTCTGGTAAAGCATGTGACTTTGTATCATATGTAGGAGACACACTCTTCTGGTAAGACCTACATTGTGGCAGTCGTGATAGCGCCGTGGTAGCGCGTGTTCACTTCAGGCGCGAAAGGCCCGGGGTTCGGCCCCGACGGAGCCGTTACGAGTGTGCCCTTAGACAAGGCATTTAAATTCCACATGCCTCTTATCTCTCCCTCGTGGCGATGGATTCCATCAGAAATGAGGTCTCGAGTGTGATTTGATACATTTGATACGATCACTTACTGTCTTTCCTGTTTAATATCACTTTCCAAACCATAGCTCACATATCTATCCCTACTTGGCGTCAACTATGATTGCAAGTGTGGCGTCCGTGGTCCAGTGGTAGAGCGTCGTATTTGGAATCGAACGGTCCCGGGTTCGCTACTCGGTCAGGCCACGCATGTAGTGTCATTGAGCAAGGCACCTCACACACATTGCTTAGTACTGGTTAACCACTTAGGTCGGCTAAGCCTGCCCAAGAAAACATGTCTAGGTCCCCACAAGGGGTTTGACATTAATGGAACATACATACATACATACATACATACATACAATTGTTTATCTAGCACAACAACAACGGATATAATGTCCATAATTACTCTATTGACGGTGTATCATTTTTAACTATATATCGCCTATGTTTGGTATGCATAGTCAAGCCTATGGTTTTATCAAAATGTTCATAAAACAAATTTAAAAAATAACAAAATTTGTTTTGAACATGAAACCACGTGTCCAGACCCCAAACGTCTGTGAAGTTACGAATATACAGTGGCCCAACGATAACGTGTTATTTACAAACATTACTATAAATAGGTTTGGAATAAGCCAAATCAATACGTAGAATGTAATACATAATCCTGTGTGCCAAGTAATGCATACATAAATGATATTCTAACACGACCCAGCTAATAACATACATACGTCTAGAATAAAACCAATCTCGGGTTATTCTGCAATACCTTGAACTATGCTGCACGCGCACCGTGTTTTGGCTTACGTCATTTATACAATGCGTGTAAAGTTTTATGAATGAAAGTCACGCGATGTTTGTAAAAAATACCGTTCGAATTCACGGAAGTGAGCTATTTTTAGAATCAGATAATCTCTGAAGGCCTGAGTGATATATTTCTACGCATAAGAACTTCAAACTCGGGTTATTCTGCGATATACCACGGTTGATACTTATTATTTCTTAAATAAACTTCTTTTTACCCGTTATAATGCGTGCGTGCCGATATGAACCACGCCTCCTGAAGATATTAGTCATTTTAGATTTTGGAAGATAGTGCATGATACATGTGCACAGAGACCCATTCCATAGTATCCTCTGGTTCTTTTACGTGCACGGTGTAAAGCACCGACACGAGACCTCGGTTTAACGTCCCATCTGAAAGACTGTTAATTTTATTAGGGTCAGACGGGGGATCGAACCTGCGATCCCTGGATTACCAGTCCAAAGTGCTACCACTGGACTACATACATACATACATACATACATTAGTTACATATATACATGTGTACATGGTAACATGTTTAGCATATTCATCCTTACACTTCAGCGACATTTAATAAATGGGTTTGCAAACACTGGCCTAACATAGGCTATGTGTACATCTGAAATTTAATGGGACTACCATTGAACACAAATACCTGTATAAATCCATTCAATAGATGACCACACATTGTAACGTGGTAATTGGCTTAACTCAACTTACCTGATAAACAGCTTACCTGTAAGATATTTGGATTGTCCCAATTGTGTAATTTGGGTAGTCAGATTACACAGGTTGAAAATTAAAAAAAAATGACATGCAATGTGCTAAATGGGACCACGAAACCATGTCGTTGTACAGGTAAGGCAGGTGTCAGTACAACAAGGTTTTGCTTATATGAATTATATAATAAAACAGATAATGTCAGTTAGCACAGTTTCTCGTTGTAGTCAGGTGCCGTTATAGACAGCTTACACTGTATATAATGTTCCCTGTAACCAAATGCAGACTGTCTTGTTCGTGTGAGTATATATTTTGTACAACAATGTACACGTAGAACATTAAAACTGCTTTTTAGTTTAAACATATTTTATTGCTTTCAAATAACATACATATACACAGACTGCACAATAGTCCTACAACAAATGTATGTATGTATGTTCCATTAATGGCAAACCCCTTGCGGGGACGTAGACATGTTTTCCTGGGCAGGCTTAGCCGACCTAAGCGATTAACCAGTACTAAGCCATGTGTGTGAGGTGCCTTGCCCATGACACTACATACGTGGCCTGACCGAGTATCGAACCCGTAACCGATCGATTCCAATCCGACGCTCTACCGCGGAATGAAATGTAATGAATAGTATACGAGTGAAACTGTTATAATTTTATTAAATTATTATGTTATTAAAACTGATAAAAGTGCTAAAACATGGATTTGGAGTTACATATGTTCTGATGATTCCTGAATGTATTGGTTTCCGTGGTCTAGTGGTAGAGCGTCAGATTTGGAATCGAACGGTCCCGGGTTCGATACTCGGTCAGGCCACGTATGTAGTGCCATTGAGCAAGGCACATCACACACATTGCTTAGTACTGGTTAATCGCTTAGGTCGGCTAAGCCTTCCCAGGAAAACATGTCTAAGTCCCCGCGAGGGGTTTGACATTAAAGGAACATACATACATACATACATACATACATACAGTAATGACGTGTTGCTATGTTCCAGAATGGATGTTGTATATTCTATTATGTTGGACAGGATTTCACGTTAGTGTCAACTTGTTTGCACTTAATTACTAAAGTACTTTATAATTTATATGCATCACCCAATACACGAGCTCAGTGTTTATCATGCAGCGTATGATTTCAATCGGCCTTCTATTACATATTTATAAGTAATAGATTTTCTTGTTGTTGTTTTTTAAAGCGACATTTCATCGCAAAAAGCCAACAACATGCATTGTTAACGTATAAATGCATTGCTAATACAAATTCTTCCGAATACATTCAAACACAAATATTCAATAAACAGTGTGTTTGTGGTCTTCAAACTTTCAAAAGTGAATGTAGGATTTCATATACCGGTCATCCACACTCCTGAATTAACATTTCTTTGTCATTGTGGTTGATACTAAACGCTTGATAATGTCGCTTAGAGATACTAAATTTAACTAAGATTAGTCTACAACTAAATATGCATAGGCACAAATGTGAGATATAACGGTAAATATGTACCATAAATCTCGTTATTCGGGATATACAGGATACACAGGTTGTATTACGCATGAATGTCCACCTTGTTTACATTATTTTGTTATGTCAACAAACCGCGTATAAGACGCTTGTTTATTAGTTGAAATACTCAATTTTGAGGCAACTATTTGGAAAACAATTATACCATATAATAGGAAATTACATTCTGTATAAATTTGCGTTTTCACTGATGTAGTGTCGCTTTACACGTTATTTATTTTACAACGATTGCGAAGCAAGTTTTAACAACTTATATTAATCACTCTCGTTGGCGCGGATGAGAGCGTAAATGTGGTCATTCATGTGGCAGGAAACCGGAGTACCCGGAGAAAACCCACCTGTCCGATCTGGCGACCATCGTACCATCTCACATACTTCCCGGTCCGAGGATTGAACCCGGGTTGCATGACGAACCCATGGATTTTCTTGTTAGAAATTGTGACAGTGAGCTTGAACAGGATAATTACATTAATAACTTACATTGGTTAAGTCCATATCCGATTTCTTAATGAAAACGCATGATCCTGTCTTCGGGGTATTGTCGATGAAATCCCCGTCGTCCACATCGTTAAGCACACACAGCATAAACTGCGGACGATAGTTAACCGACTTACAAATGCTTCTTGTACTACATTCTTGCACACATCGAAACCGTGACACCGTGTGTATCAGTCGGAATGTGCTGCTTGCATCGAGGCATCTCTTGTTGCTCGATATTGTATGCTTTATGTAGACATTTCCAGATACAAATATGCTATGTACATAGGCACAATAACAAAAATACACTAATTGTAATACAAGCATAACTGAGCTGTCATACAACTAAATCTGTCAACAAGTTTCACCCGTTATCCATCTCTTATGACCGTATTATTTGTTAATGAAAGTCTGCATTCGAAGAGGGTGCGTAGCAATATCTACGAGCATATATATAAATCAATATGTGTATAAGCCAATGAGCTGGAAGTATTCCAGTAGCCATGGTATATTGTCACATTTGTACAGGCCAATGAGTTGGACGTATTCCAGTAGCTATGGTATATTGTCACATGTGTATAAGCCAATGAGCTGGACGTATTCCAGTAGCTATGGTATATTGTCACATGTGTATAAGCCAATGAGCTGGACGTATTCCAGTAGCTATGGTATATTGTCACATGTGTATAGGCCAATGAGCTGGACGTATTCCAGTAGCTATGGTATATTGTCACATGTGTATAAGCCAATGAGCTGGAAGTATTCCAGTAGCTATGGTATATTGTCACATGTGTATAATCCAATGAGCTGGAAGTATTCCAGTAGCTATGGTATATTGTCACAGGTGTATAAGCCAATGAGCTGGAGGTATTCCAGTAGCTATGGTATATTGTCACAGGTGTATAAGCCAATGAGCTGGAGGTATTCCAGTAGCTATGGTATATTGTCACAGGTGTATAAGCCAATGCGCTGGAGGTATTCCAGTAGCTATGGTATATTGTCACAGATGTATAGGCCAATGAGCTGGAAGTATTCCAGTAGCTATGGTATATTGTCACATTTGTATAAGCCAATGAGTTGGACGTATTCCAGTAGCTATGGTATATTGTCACATGTGTATAAGCCAATGAGCTGGAAGTATTCCAGTAGCTATGGTATATTGTCACATGTGTATAGGCCAATGAGCTGGAAGTATTCCAGTAGCTATGGTATATTGTCACATGTGTATAGGCCAATGAGCTGGACGTATTCCAGTAGCTATGGTATATTGTCACATGTGTATAAGCCAATGAGCTGGAAGTATTCCAGTAGCTATGGTATATTGTCACATGTGTATAAGCCAATGAGCTGGACGTATTCCAGTAGCTATGGTATATTGTCACGTGTGTATAAGCCAATGAGCTGGAAGTATTCCAGTAGCTATTGTATATTGTCACATGTGTATAAGCCAATGAGCTGGATGTATTCCAGTAGCTATGGTATATTGTCACATGTGTATAGGCCAATGAGTTGAACGTATTCCAGTAGCTATGGTATATTGTCACATGTGTATAAGCCAATGAGCTGGATGTATTCCAGTAGCCATGGTATATTGTCACATGTGTATAGGCCAATGAGCTGGACGTATTCCAGTAGCTATGGTATATTGTCACATGTGTATAAGCCAATGAGCTGGAAGTATTCCAGTAGCTATGGTATATTGTCACATGTGTATAAGCCAATGAGCTGGAGGTATTCCAGTAGCTATGGTATATTGTTACATGTGTATAAGCCAATGAGCTGGAAGTATTCCAGTAGCTATGGTGTATTGTCACATGTGTATAAGCCAATGAGTTGGACGTATTCCAGTAGCTATGGTATATTGTCACATGTGTATAGGCCAATGAGCTGGAAGTATTCCAGTAGCTATGGTATATTGTCACATGTGTATAAGCCAATGAGTTGGACGTATTCCAGTAGCTATGGTATATTGTCACATGTGTATAAGCCAATGAGCTGGAAGTATTCCAGTAGCTATGGTATATTGTCACATGTGTATAAGCCAATGAGTTGGACGTATTCCAGTAGCTATGGTATATTGGCACATGTGTATAAGCCAATGAGCTGGATGTATTCCAGTAGCCATGGTATAGTGTCGCATGTGTATAAGCCAATGCGCTGGAAGTATTCCAGTAGCTATGGTATAAATGTATTTATGCGGTGGCGTCTTTATATAAATTAAATAAGTCAGTCAGTTATCCGGATCTGTAGTCCAGTGGTTAACACGTTCGACTGGTAATCCAGGGATCGCATTCCATGTCGTATTATCGCATTCCATGTCGTATTATCGCATTCCATGTCGTATTATCGCATTCCATGTCGTATTATCACTGAAACGATCGAAATATTGAGTAATCATGTAATTAAAATATATATCTCCATTCGGTATGATGTTGTCTGTTATCGTTACTGGGATCGATATGGCTATTAATTTATGTTGGTGCAGACGATTGGCAACATTAATGTGTGTACCATGTAACGTCACCGTAAAAACAATAAGATGGTAAGAATCTACTTTAAATTAAAATAGAATGTTGCTGTAGTCGATTTTTAATATAATTTATTCACGTCATAATATCGTATATTTGTGTTGGTGACAATTGTGCCAGGGGTTGAATTTATTTATATATGTGAGTCTTATCTATGCACAATTTACACAATAAAATTATAAAAGTACATAGCCATTCTATTAAAGAATTAGAAGAGACTATATGAGTCATGCTGAAGGAGAGCAATCATAGCGATCAAGAAAACGCACAACGTGAACAGCACTGGTAGCACGCCAACCCTGACAGCAATCTTAGAAACAACTCCCGAACATGGTATCAGACCCAGCGTACCACCGGTACCATCACGCGCCAGGCGTCCCCGTGATCACCGTGCCAGCCCCTCCACAACGTGAACAGCACCGATAGCACGCCAACCCTGACATCAATCATAGAAACAACTCCCGAACATGGTATCAGACCCAGCGTACCACCGGTACTATCACGCGCCATGCGTCCGCATGATCACCGTACCGGCTCCTCCACAACGTGAACAGCTCCGGTAGCACGCCAACCCTGACAGCAATCTTAGAAACAACTCCCGAACATGGTATCAGACCCAGCGTACCACCGGTACCATCACTCGCCATCCGTCCCCATGATCACCGTGCCGGCCCCTCCACAACATGACTGCATTACCAACATACTTGTTCAACATCTTATTGCAATCTAACTTATAATACATAATGAATGTGAATTGGTATTGTCAATATGCTTTTGTTAATATGCACATGCCACAATAATAAATCATGTGCTCACTTATATATGCACTTATATATGCACCTATATATGCGCACTTATGCACTTATATATGCGCACTTATATATATATGCACTTATATATATATGCACTTATATATATGCACTTATATATATATGTACTTATATATATATGCACTTATATGTACACTTATATGCGCACTTATACATGTACTTATATATGCGCACTTATATATGCGCACTTATATATGCACTTATATATGCGCACTTATATATGCACACTTATATATGCACTTATATATGCACGTATATATGCACTTATACATGCACTTATATATGCATTTGTATATGCACTTATATATGCACTTATATATATGCACTTATATGTACACTTATATGCGCACTTTTATATGCGCACTTATATATACGCACTTATATATGCACATTTATATATGCGCACTTATATATGCGCACTTATATATGCGCACTTATATATACTTATATATGCACTTATATGCACTTATATATGCACATATATATGCACTTATATATGCAAAGCATACTATTATGTTTCATTTAGCGCCACAATGAGATCTGTCATGTAGAAATACCACTACCGTTTGTACGTTTTCAAAATTCTCAAAAGAATAATAAAATGTCGATTTTTTTATTTATATCATTCAGCTGTTTGAATTGCAATGCAATAACACCATCACTTATTGCAGTCGGATCTGTAGTACAGTGGTTAACACGATGGACTAGTAATCCAGGGATCGCAGGTTCGATCCTAATAAAATGAACAGTGTTTCAGATGGGGCTTTAAATCGAGGTCTCGTGTCGGTGCTTTACACCGTGCACGTAAAAGAACCAGAGGATACTCTGGAATGGGGCTCTGTCTGTATCATTGCACTATCCTCCAAAAATCTAAAAATGACTAATCTCTTCAGGAGGCGTCGCTCATATGGGCACCGGTAGCGACGATAAATAGACGTATAACACATATCTCTTATTTTTCTTATATGTACACATGACTAATAACACCTGGAGGGATTCTGATTGGATTAGAGAATAATCCTTATAATTTGTGAATTAAACATTAATGTATGCATATTTCCATTTTAATTGCGACATAACGTCAATGATAAGACACTCTACGATTAACAAGGCTGATTCTTCTTCTCTGTTAATGGCTAACAGTCAATAATTGAGCTATTATGGCCATGCGTGGGGGGTAGAAAAGTGAGCTACCAGATTCTCCTCAGCTACTATAATTCCACCAAAGAGGACACTGGTAGTGTGATAAAAAAAGGTGCAAATAAGGTATATTTTGCCTGGTCAGTCAAATAAATATATTTTTAACACCGAGGTCATTTATTGGGCCGTATTGAGTTTCTGATTTGCCAGAAGTTAAAAAGTGAAACTGACATACTGGAACCCATGCTAGCAGGAACTTTACAGTGGCGTAATGGCGGATAGGTCACGTGACCAACAAAATGGCAGCCGTCTAATTAATTACAATACATTGCTCAGAAGCATTCGACAAACAAGATACAAATGTACACAATACGGGTGAGGAATGTAGATAGGACTGAAGCAAACACCTACCAAATGCTTTTCGTTAGGCCGTGAGAATTACAGCTTCATAACAGCTTAACGTTTATTTTACAACGATTGCGAAGCAAGTTTTAAAAACTTATTTTAATCACTCTCATTGGCGCGGGTGAAAGCGTAAATGTGGTCAATCATGTAGAGGAAACCGGAGTACCCTGAGAAAACCCACCTGTCCGATCTGGCGACCCCCGTACCATCTCACATACTTCCTAGTCCGAGGATCTAACCCGGGTTGCATTGGTGAGAAGCGAGCGCGTTAACCACTGCGCTAATCGGACATCTTGACCTCTAATAGGCAGCCATCAGTGCTAGGTATCCCTTTTCTGTGCTTCCATTGTATGGCTTGTGTAACAAGTTCTAACAACATTAGTAAACTGTACTTCCTCCCTTACTGACATGCATACTTTTCTATAATCTGGTATGTTATATTTCGATACCTCACTAAGCAAATTACCAAGTTCGCACACTCATGTAGACACTAAATAAACTTTGTTTTTGATCATGTTTTTATTCAATGAGAGACATCGGTCAATTACTGCCACTGAATATTCTCTAAAAGTGGATTTGTCCTATTAAGTGTGTTCCTCTGTTTGTATCGTTGTTTCCTTTGCACAACATGCTAGCAATTTTATTCCTCTATCGCTGCTTATGAGTTTTAAATTACTATATCTCGACAAATCTCACACAGTATATGCACTGGGCACTTATTTCTAAAAGAATGTTTTCAGTTAATCAACACGATTTGGATAAAATCACATTTATCATACCGCAACACCTGGCTAGGGAACAACAGTAAAAACAAAGGATTCTAACTAAAAGGACATACATGTATTCACATTTTGGAATAAACCAGACTTTATCTGCCAAGGGAGGTAATAGAAAATTAGAGATGTCTCTCATTAAATGTCTCTCGTGATCCAGGGCATGTATATTGTAGAAATCTTCTTCAGCAGATCAGTCGATACAGTGTGTCTTATCGGTAACTGAAATATATTATAAATGCCAGGCTTCAGTTTCATTCAGCCATCACATATGTTCTTATATGTACACACGTGTTATACAACCTGGAAGGAATATGATACAATATGAAATCAGTTTATACAAATTTATTTTAGCTCGATTGCGAAACAAGTTCTTACAACTTATATTAATCACTCTCGAGACCTCATTCCTGATGGAATCCATCGCCACTTCCATTAACTCTATACACTCTATCGCACTATCACGACTTCCACGATAATATTCATAAAATATTAAATCCCCACTCATGCAAAATCCTAAATAGTATTATATTATATGTAGAACTGGCGATGATGAACAATAACATCATTTCAGTCTGCACATACAGCTAAGAAGGTTTACACATTCTAATGCCATTAATATAAATACAATGAATAGCTGATGAACCTTGCAATTACCGACAGAGAATCATATAATTCACCTGTCCCATGAGGCAAATATCCGTCCACTGCCTTGTCTATTATGCATGCCTTACGCTGGTGACGGCAAAACCTAATTTCAGATAAGAGCGGTGTCTGATTACACTTGCCTCGCAGGACTCGGCTTGTAGTACACCAATCAGTACAACAAACCGTTCTGTCTCGTGGGGCAACCCAGATGAAAGGAAAATATAAATATTATATTATGTATTTCCCTTGTCATGTTTGTGTGTTTAGTTTTCGTTATAGGATGATGATGATGATGATGATGATGATGATGATGATGATGATGATGATGATGATGATGATGATGATGATGATGATGATGATGATGATGATGATGATGATGACTTGTGTGCTATACCTACAGGCCACCAGCATCCAAAGTTGAATGGCTTACACATTTCTCTAACTGTCTCGATAAGTCATACTCAGAATCTAAGGAATGCATCATACTAGGTGACTTCAACTTCGATTTGCTCAAGCAAGACCATAATTCAAACACATGAATTAGCCTTCTTGATTCTGTTGATTTCACTCAGTTGGTTTGTCAACCTACACGAGTAACTCAAACCACGTCAACACTGATTGATCATGCTTTTACAAATACACCCAATAATATATCAGAGATTACAGTCCAAAGTTATTCCATTAGTGATCATTACCCAGTTTGCATCACCAGGAAAACTAATGGCCATAGCAAAAACACTTCGATTCATAAATGTATTCAGTATAGATCATTGAAAAATTTCAATGAAGCTGAGTTCTTGCTTGAACTTTCCATCATCCAGCCTTGGTCACTTGTAGACATTTTTGGTGATCCGGACGACTCATCTGATGTATTCATTGATATGTTCGCTACTGTTCTCAACAATCACGCACCTATCAGAAATAGAAGAGTCAAAAGGACGTCACAACCAAACTGGATAAATTCAGATATTTTAGAAGCTATAAAACATAGAAATCATTTTCACAAGAAACAAATATCAGATAAGTTTAAAATATGGAGACAAAAAGTCAAATCACTTATATTTACCTCAAAGCATAATTACTACACCACACATATTAACTCGAATAAACACAATCCGAAACAATTATGGAGCAGCCTAAATGAATTATCAGGACTGAACAATAAATCTCAAACACAATACCTACATGATGAAAATGGATGTAAAATATTAAATGCTAACTATACGGCCAATATTTTTAATGAACAGTTCTGTAATATTCATAGGCAGTTTCAGTCTAATAACCCACCACCACACTACTCTAACTTTGCACTTGAAACTACTAACAACACCAAATTGTCAAACATATCTAGATTTTCTATTCCCTTAGTATCTGTGCAGTTTGTTGAAAAACAACTTCTTTCACTTGATGTATCTAAATCAACGGGCTCTGATAATTTACATGCCAGATTCTTAAAGCTTTCTGCCAAAATCTTTGCTCCAATTTTAACACAAATATTCAATTCTAGCATAAACTCCAACAAATTTCCCAAAGCATTTAAATTAGCCAAAGTTATACCCATTCACAAAAAGGTGACAAATCACATAAAAATAATTACAGACCTATATCAATATTACCTGTTATGTCATTGATTCTTGAGCGCCATGTCAGCCTTCACTTGAAACAATTTCTCGAGGAACATACTTTATTATATAATCGACAGTCCGGATTCCGTGTGATATAATACAGTCTATATGGAATGTAGACTGCTTCTCAACCAACATCATCAGCATGGATGCCGCCGTCCTTGAGTGTTTCGGCCCTTTAATTCCATGGACACTCTGGTGGCGGTGGGCCCACAGTGGTGATCAGTCACTGCGCGTTGGTTGATTGCTTCCAGCTCTTCTCCTCTCGTCTCAGCCACAGCCAGCTTGACGCCCGTTCAGCTGCTTGGCTCAGTCTCTGGATAGCCATCCTTTTCTCTCTACCAGTAGTCCCAATTGCTGTCACCAGTCTGCAGACGGACTGGGAACAGAAGCCTCTCGTGCCTACTTCTACTGGGAACAGCCAAGTACGCCAACCTCGTTGCTTGCAGAGTTCCAGAAGCTCTGTATACTTCGCCTTCTTCCTTTCGTATGCCTCTTCGCACCTTGTCTCCCATGGTACTGTCAGCTCAATGACGATGAGCTTCTTCCCTGTCTTTGACCACAGTACGATGTCTGGCCGTTGGGTCGTCTGGACCACGTCGGGGAAAACAAGTCTCTTCCCAAGGTCAACCTCCATGTTCCAGCCTGTTGTGCCATCCAGAATCGATGACTTGTGTGGTGTCTTTGTCTTCCTGGTTTCACCCGGCTTGACAAAGGTGATGTGCCCATGGTGGGGATGTTTACCATGTTCCTTCTTCCGCTCTTTCTCCAGCCAGTCAGCCAACTCCCTGAGGACTGAGTCGTGTCTCCATCTGTATCTGCCCTGTGTCAGTGATGTAGAACAGGATGACAGAACATGCTCTAGTGTGCCTGTTCTGTCACATAAGCTGCATTTGGGATCAGCCGTGAGTCCCCGTCGGCACAGGTTCGCTGGGGATGGTAGGAGGTCATAGACGGACCTAAGTAGAAATGAAAACCTCAGTGGCTCATACTTCCAGATGTCTTCCCAGGTCAGCTTCCTGTCTGTGGTGTTCCACGTAGTCCATGCTCCCTGCGCTCCCATTTCCACCGCCCTTGCTTGTCTGGCATGTTCCTCTGTTCTCCTGATTTCTGACTGGATCATGGCTCGCCTCTCCTTCTGGTTTGATCTGCTCCACAGCACCGTCTTTGTTGCACCGATTCCTTGACGTCCAACAGCAGTCACTCCCACAATGTCTTTGTGCTTAAGCGTGCTCTCTGCCTGGTTCACAGATTATGTCGCTGACCATTTCCTGCTGCTACGGGTTAAGATCCCTGCCTCACGGATAAGTTGGTCCGGAGAATCCCTCAGAGTCAACACAAGTCTTGTCTTGGCCGTCTTGAATTATTCCACCAGTGAAGATAGTGGGAGCTGTAGTTTGTTACTCTTCCCGTAGAGTCCAATACTGGTGAAGCGTGGGGGGTACTCCTAGCCATTTCCTGAGGTGTCGACTGGTGGTTCTCTCCAGGGCTTCCACTGTCGTACTGGCTACCTCATACAACTTCAATGGCCAGATCAGTCTTGGTAGCAGTGCGTGCTGGTAGAGCCAGGCTTTGAACTTGCCCGGTAGTCCGCAACGGTCTATCTTCTTGAGACCATCGTCTACCTGTTGTTTGAGCTTCGTGACATTGTTTCGGTCCTTTAACGTTGCATCAAACCACTTGCCCAGGCACTTGATTGGACTCGTCACAGTGGATGGGATCTCCTCGTTCTGTACGTAGAGCTTGAACCTCTCTGTAATCTGTCCCTTCTTGATGATGAGAGATCTGGATTTGACTGCCTTGAACTTCATTCGTCCCCATGAAGCGACGTCTGTCAGAGCTGTCAGCATCCACCTAGCTTGAACATGGGTTGTTGTAGTCAAGGTGAGGTCATCCATGAAGCCTCGGGTAGATGGGAGATAGATCCCTGATTCCGTTCTTGGTCCACGCGTCTCTCGTTGGGCAGCGTTGATCAGCAGGTTCATCCCCATAGTGAAGAGTACCACAGAAACTTTTGTCCGTTACATTGTTTAGTATTAAGATAAACAATATTGTTAAATCAATAAATCCAGGGGTTGAGTGCTCCCTTTATGTAGATGATTTTGTTATTTGCTTCAGGTCTAGTAATATGAACATAATAGAACGCCAACTCCAGCAATGTCTGAATAAACTTCAGACTTGGTCGGATGAAAATGGTTTTAAATTTTCTAAATCAAAAACTAAATGTATGCATTTTTGTAATCTACGTGGACTTCATCCAGACCCAGAAATTTACCTGGATGGCTCACGTGTAGAAGTAGTCTCAGAATACAAATTTTTAGGTGTTATCTTTGATAAAAAACTCTCATTCATTCCTCATATCAATAATTTAAAAAAGAAATGTCAAAAAACTCTAAATATTTTAAAGGTTGAGGCACATTCCGATTGGGGAGCTGATAGAAAGGTACTTCTACGGCTCTATCGGTCATTGGTTCGCTCTAAGCTGGATTATGGTTCGATAATTTACGGATCAGCACGAAAATCGTACCTGAAAATACTTGATCCTATACATAATCACGGTCTACGATTAGTCCTTGGAGCTTTCAGAACTTCCCCTGTTAAAAGTCTTTATGCTGAAGCAAATGAACCCTCTCTGTATGCTAGACGACAGAAGCTAGCTCTTCAATACCTACTGAAACTCAAGTCAAATCCTCTAAACCCAGCTCACAAAGTGGTCTTTCAACCCCAATTTAAAGTGCAGTTTCAAAGAAAACCGAGAGCTATTGCCCCACTAGGTATACGCATGGAACAATGTCTAGATGACCTACATATTGACATGAAATCTATTGCACAGTATAAAATCCCAGATTCTCCTCCTTGGACCCTTAAAACTGCCGAGTTTCGCTTTGATCTCACTTCTGATAAAAAGTCTATTACAGACAGGAGCCAGTTTCAAACAAAATATCATGAAATCAGGGAATTTTATTCTGACTTCAAAGCCATATACACAGATGGTTCAAAAGCTGGTGACACTGTTGCGTCAGCAGCAATCTTTGGGAATAAAAATCGGAAATGTAGACTTCCAAACAAGTCCTCAATTTTCTCTGCCGAACTGAAGGCCATAGATCTCGCTCTAGATCTTGCAGTGGAATCACACTATGTTCAATATATCATTTTCTCTGATTCCTTATCTGTTTTACAGGCTTTGTATTATGAAAAGTTTGAAAATCCTATTGTTTGTACTTTCCTTGAAAGGATTTCTTCCCGTTCAGAAACAAATACATTTGTGTTCTGCTGGCTTCCTAGTCATATGGGAATAAAAGGTAATGAAATGGCTGACCAGAATGCAAAGCTGGCTTTGTCATTATCAATTTCTAGGATTAAAGTGTGTTATACCGATTTTAAATCTACAATTCTTACCTTAATTCAATCCTCTTGGCAGGCCCAATGGGATGGTGAAATTTTTAACAAACTTCATTCGGTCAAACCAACACTTGGCGAATGGTGCCCAATTTACAGGCCTATTCGTCGAGAAGAAGTCATTCTTGCCCGTCTCAGGATTGGTCATTCTCGAATATCACATTCATGGCTGTTGTCACGAGATGATGCACCAGAATGTATCCCATGCAATACTCTATACACGGTGGAGCATATCTTAATACACTGTGTTGACCTTCAACCAATCCGGTTGCAGTACTACAATGTGGACAACATTAAAAAACTCTTCGACTCTATCAGAGTAGAGTCCATCATATCATTTATCAAGGCAATAGGAATTTATAATAAGCTGTGATATCAATTGTTAATCATGCCTTTGTAGTAATCATTCATTCATATATTACCTGTAATTAATCTTACGTCTTTATAACTTCTTAGTATTCATTTTTACGTAATGCATATACTTATATAGAATTTTATTTCATACACTCGACAATAAACATAACTTTAATGCGCGCTACATGACCGTAGATGTCGATGCGCCGTAAAACACCATTCATTCATTCATACCACAGAAACTGTGCATCCTGTGACAATTCCTTTCTCCAACTTCTGCCATCTGGTCAGCTGGTCACCAACAGTAAACCGGAGCTTGATTCCATCCAGGTAGCTGGTGATGATTTTCTGTATGTGACCGTCTACATGGTAGTGTCGGAGGGCTGTGAAGATCAGCTGGTGTGGAATGAACCCGTATGCGTTGGCTAAGTCAAGCTAAACTACGGTGAGGTCCTTCCTACCTTCTTTTGCCTCGCGGATTAGCTGTGTGATGGCACCTGTGTGTTCTATGCAGCCTGAGAAACCGGGAACTCCTCCCTTCTGGGCTGAAGTGTTGATGTATGCATTGCCTGTCAGGAAAGGTGTTAGTCTTCTTGCAAGGATGGCGACGAATATTTTCCCCTCGACGTTGAGCAATGAGATCGTTCGGAACTGGTTGACCGTCTTGGAATTCCGTTCCTTTGGTGTAAATATTCCTTCAGCCTCCTTCCAAGCTTCTGGGACATCTCCCTTCCTCCAGACTACTTTCAGGAGCTTCCATAACCGCTTGAGAAGTAGTGGGCACATTTTGTACACCTTGTACGGGATGGCGTTCGGTCCGGGCGCTGAAGCAGTTCTTGCTTTTTTGATGGTGACCTTTACCTCTCCCAGCGTTGGTTCTGTAACATCCAGTTGCTTCTCTGGTGCACTTGCTGGGTCTATCCGATCACAGTCCCCTAGCGCGTCCTCTCGATTGGGATCAGAGTGGGTAACGTGAAGGTATCTCTCAACCTCTTCCAGTGGTGTTTCCAACTTCCCTGACCTTTCTTTGTCGAGTAGGGATCTTGCGAACTTGTATGGGTTGGCTGTGAACGTTGCTCTCTTCTTCGCCCTTTCCCTGGTCCTTCTTCTCGTGTTCTCGGCCTTCCGTAGTGACGTCAGCTGTGACCGTACTGTCTCCCTTAGCTGAGTTAGTCCAATCCTCTCTGTGGATGAACTGTTGCGGAATCTCCGCCTCAACTGTCTGAGTTCACGTCTCAGGTTTTGGATACAGGTTTGCCGTCTGTTCGGTCTCGGAGGCTCCTTTCGTGATCTTCCCTCTTCTAGTCCAAACCTCTCCAAACCTACAGAGTAGTACAAATCATTCATGTCAAACTGCCCTTACACGCTTACTGGATGACTGGATATCAGCAATTGATAAGAATGAAGTAGTGGCCACAGTCTTTCTGGATCTTTCCAAAGCATTTGATCTGGTTGATCATTCTATCTTAATACGTAAATTAGCTTATTATGGTCTTGCTGAATCATCACAAAATTGGTTTTCCTCGTACTTAGCTGACAGGTTCCAACAAACGAATGTTTCTGGTGCTCGTTCTGATACTGGACCTGTTGTTTCTGGTGTTCCTCAGGGGTCTGTCTTAGGTCCCATTCTCTTTATAATTTACATCAATGACTTACCTATGACTCTTACCAGCACAGTTGCAGACATATTTGCTGACGATACAACTATATCTGCCTCCGATCAATCTCTTGACACTCTTACTACTTCTTTATCTACTGATTTGATAAATGTTCAACAGTGGTGTTTAGACAATCGTATGATTCTCAATACTTCTAAGACCAAAATCATGTATATTTCCTCTAAATCAAAAGCTCATAGTATCAGTGAGTCTGCTCTTGAAGTGAAAGTGAACAACACCGTCATACATCCGAGTTCTGCTGAACGACTACTCGGAGTTATGATTGACAACACACTATCCTGGGATAAGACAATGTTCTCAAAAAATGTAACTCTTATTTATATTTATTGTCTCGTATAAAAAGGTATCTCTCTATTCCCAATCGCAACCTCTTCTACAATGCTTACATATTGCCTCACTTAGACTTTTGTTGTGTGATTTGGGGTAACTGCAACTCATCTTTAGAAGATAAAATAGTTCGGTTACAAAAGAGAGCAGCTAGACTAATTCTAGATCAGGACTTTGACACTCCATCGCAATTATTATTCTCCCAACTAAAATGGATGACCTTTCCAGAACGAGTCATATATCAGAAGGCTATACAAATGTATAAAACATTACATGGAGCTGCTCCAGACTATTTAAAATCGTCCTTCACTTTTACTTCTGATATACATCCTAGAATTCTTAGATCAACCTCAGAATATCAATTATACACACCAAGACCAAATTGTGAATTATTTCGTAATACATTTGAATTTTCAGGATCATCTATTTGGAATTCATTGCCTCACTCAGTTCAAAATGCTCCAACTATCCAACAGTTAAAAATTCTCTACTTAAGGTGGAACTATAACAATTCAAACTAATCGCGTACTTCTACTGTTATTATAAACGTGTATTGCCATTGCTATATTTATTAGAATCGGAAAATTGCTGTCCTTAAGTTGATTTCATACATATTTTGAAGATACCACTACAAGTCAAATCTGCACATTGTTAGATAGATCTAGTATCATTAATTGTCTCATTCCCATTTTCTACTCTGCTAGCCAATTCCATATAGTATCATCATATTCCATTACATATTAAATATAGTTTCTCTATTTTTCAGCTTTTACATTACTATATTATTCCAATGTGCTGTTCTCACTTATAGTGCTATCTTTTGATTGCATTTGATTGTATATATGTTGAGGGCCTCATGGTAGATTAACTTTTGTTAAATGAGTACTCTCGTTAAATAAAGTCTTTATTATTATTATTATTATTATTATTATTATAAAGACATATTCTTATATCATTCTTCCCCTTTGCAAAGTGCGTATGTATTTTGGTGATCAGTAATTGAATAGCATGTAGGGTGGTTTGATTCAATTGAATTAGTAGATTGATATACCACAGGGATTCAATGCGTTTGGGATGTTATATGTTGTTGTTGTTTGTGTGTTTTAAATAGTCAAACAAACATGCTTAAACAAATTTAAACAACACAATAGAAGATTAAAAGTATTTTGAATATATAACCTCTATTTATAATAATATATATATACGAGAAGAAGGACCAGGGAAAGGGCGAAGAAGAGAGCAGCGTTCACAGCCAACCCATACAAGTTCGCAAGATCCCTACTCGACAAAGAAAGGTCAGGGAAGTTGGAAACACCACTGGAAGAGGTTGAGAGATACCTTCATGTTACCCACTCTAATCCCAATCGAGAGGACCCGCTAGGGGACTGTGCTTGGATAGACCCAGCAAGTGCACCAGAGAAGCAACTGGATGTTACAGAACCAACGCTGGGAGAGGTAAAGGTCACCATCAAAAAAGCAAGAACTGCTTCAGCGCCCGGACCGAACGCCATCCCGTACAAGGTGTACAAAATGTGCCCACTACTTCTCAAGCGGTTATGGAAGCTCCTGAAAGTAGTCTGGAGGAAGGGAGATGTCCCAGAAGCTTGGAAGGAGGCTGAAGGAATATTTACACCAAAGGAACGGGATTCCAAGACGGTCAACCAGTTCCGAACGATCTCATTGCTCAACGTCGAGGGGAAAATATTCTTCGCCATCCTTGCAAGAAGACTAACACCTTTCCTGACAGGCAATGCATACATCAACACTTCAGCCCAGAAGGGAGGAGTTCCCGGTTTCTCAGGCTGCATAGAACACACAAGTGCCATCACACAGCTAATCCGCGAGGAAAAAGAAGGTAGGAAGGACCTCACCGTAGTTTGGCTTGACTTATCCAACGCATACGGGTTCATTCCACACCAGCTGATCTTCACAGCCCTCCGACACTACCATGTAGACGGTCACATACAGAAAATCATCACCATCTACCTGGATGGAATCAAGCCCCGGTTTACTGTTGGTGACCAGCTGACCAGATGGCAGAAGTTGGAGAAAGGAATTATCACAGGATGCACAGTTTCTGTGGTACTCTTCACTATGGGGATGAACCTGCTGATCAACGCTGCCCAACGAGAGACACGTGGACCAAGGACGGAATCAGGGATCTATCTCCCATCTACCCGAGGCTTCATGGATGACCTCACCTTGACTACAACAACCCATGTTCAAGCTAGTTGGATGCTGACAGCTCTGACAGACGTCGCTTCATGTGGAAGAATGAAGTTCAAGGCAGTCAAATCCAGATCTCTCATCATCAAGAAGGGACAGATTACAGAGAGGTTCAAGCTCTACGTACAGAACGAGGAGATCCCATCCATTGTGACGAGTCCAATCAAGTGCCTGGGCAAGTGGTTTGATGCAACGTTAAAGGACCGAAACAATGTCACGAAGCTCAAACAACAGGTAGACGATGGTCTCAAGAAGATAGACCGTTGCGGACTACCGGGCAAGTTCAAAGCCTTGCTCTACCAGCACGCACTGCTACCAAGACTGATCTGGCCATTGATGTTGTATGAGGTAGCCAGTACGACAGTGGAAGCCCTGGAGAGAACCACCAGTCGACACCTCAGGAAATGGCTAGGAGTACCCCCAAGCCTCACCAGTATTGGACTCTACGGGAAGAGTAACAAACTACAGCTCCCACTATCTTCACTGGTGGAAGAATTCAAGACGGCCAAGACAAGACTTGTGTTGACTCTGAGGGATTCTCCGGACCAACTTATCCGTGAGGCAGGGATCTTAACCCGTAGCAGCAGGAAATGGTCAGCGACATAATCTGTGAACCAGGCAGAGAGCACGCTCAAGCACAAATACATTGTGGGAGTGACTGCTGTTGGATGTCAAGGAATCGGTGCAACAAAGACGGTGCTGTGGCTGACTGGCTGGAGAAAGAGAGGAAGAAGGAACGTGGTAAACATCCCCACCATGGGCACATCGCCTTTGTCAAGCCGGGTGAGACCAGGAAGACACATACACCACACAAGTCATCGATTCTGGATGGCACAACAGGCTGGAACATGGAGGTTGACCTTGGGAAGAGACTTGTTTTCCCCGACGTGGTCCAGACGACCCAACGGCCAGACATCGTACTGTGGTCCAAGACAGGTAAGAAGCTCATCGTCATTGAGCTGACAGTACCATGGGAGACAAGGTGCGAAGAGGTCTACGAAAGGAAGATGGCGAAGTATACAGAGCTTCTGGAACTCTGCAAGCAACGAGGTTGGCGTACTTGGCTGTTCCCAGTAGAAGTAGGCGCGATAGGCTTCTGTTCCCAGTCCGTTTGCAGACTGATGACAGCAGTTGGGACTACTGGTAGAGAGAAAGGGATGGCTATCCAGAGACTGAGCCAAGCAGCTGAACGGGCTTCAAGCTGGCTGTGGCTGAGACGAGAGGAGAAGAGCTGGAAGCAATCAACCAACGCGCAGTGACTGATCGCCACTGTGGGCCCACCGCCACCAGAGTGTCCATGGAATTAAAGGGCCGAAACACTCAAGGACGGCGGCATCCATGCTGATGATGTTGGTTGAGAAGCAGTCTACATTCCATATCAGGTAATAGACTGTATTATATCACACTATATACATGTATTTTAATTTTATTCCAGCTAGTAATATTAATTATTTCTTATGTTTGTTTTCCCTATTTTCTAATTTCCGTTCTTTGCACGTTATATTTTCAGATACTGTAAGCTGTCTGGTGTACAGCGAGTCCCCGGATTATTTGGAAATCAACAAGGCGAGAGATACAATCACGGAATGAATACACCACAGTTAGAGTGTATGATAAGATGAGGCCCCGTGTTAAATGATCGTGTGCTCGGTGTATTTCCTGTGGACCAACTTTCAAGTATGCTTCCGCATTCACCGCTTGGATTCATCGCTAACACGGACATTCATTCCAAACCGGGACAACATTGGTGCGCCTTTTACGATGATGGACGAGGACATGTAGACTGCTGTGCTATTTAAGGAAGAAGTCCTAGCGCTAATAGTACTGTCTTCAATCGCTGGATTGCAATATACGCTGACACTTTAAAAAAAAAATGATGTTCAGTTACAAAGCGACACATCCACTGTTTGTGGATTTTACTCTCTTTTATTTCTTCATCAGAAATTAAACGGACATGCTATGGAGGAAATGATCGGCTGGTTTGATACCGACAATATAGAATCGAATGACTCGTATGTATATACTATGATAGCAAACGCTTATTCTCACTGTATACAGAAACAAAAGTGTTGTAACCAAATATGTTCACCTCGCATTACTCGTATATCATGATCATGTGTTTAGTTTGCGTTTGTTCATTTATGTATACTCGTATATCATGATCATGTGTTTAGTTTGCGTTTGTTCATCTATGTATAATCGTATACCATGAGCATGTGTTTAGTTTGCGTTTGTTCATCTATGTATAATCGTATATCATGACCATGTGTTTAGTTTGCGTTTGTTCATCTATGTATACTCGTATATCATGATCATGTGTTTAGTTTGCGTTTGTTCATCTATGTATAATCGTATATCATGACCATGTGTTTAGTTTGCGTTTGTTCATCTATGTATAATCGTATATCATGATCATGTGTTTAGTTTGCGTTTGTTCATCTATGTATAATCGTATATCATGATCATGTGTTTAGTTTGCGTTTGTTCATCTATGTATAATCGTATATCATGATCATGTGTTTAGTTTGCGTTTGTTCATCTATGTATACTCGTATATCATGATCATGTGTTTAGTTTGCGTTTGTTCATCTATGTATAATCATATATCATGATCATGTGTTTAGTTTGCGTTTGTTCATTTATGTATAATCGTATATCATGATCATGTGTTTAGTTTGCGTTCGTTCATCTATGTATAATCGTATATCATGATCATGTGTTTAGTTTGCGTTTGTTCATCTATGTATAATCGTATATCATGATCATGTGTTTAGCTTGTGTTTGTTCATCTATGTATAATCGTATATCATGATCATGTGTTTAGTTTGCGTTTGTTCATCTATGTATAATCGTATATCATGATCATGTGTTTAGTTTGCGTTTGTTCATCTATGTATAATCGGATATCATGATCATGTGTTTAGCTTGTGTTTGTTCATCTATGTATAATCGTATATCATGATCATGTGTTTAGTTTGCGTTTGTTCATCTATGTATAATCGTATATCATGATCATGTGTTTAGTTTGCGTTTGTTCATCTATGTATAATCGGCGGGCTCTTGGCATCCGATATTTTTGTGTGCGTATGCATGACTGTGGTCAACCTGTTTTTGCTGTCCTTGTCAGCAGTAACATAATGATTAACAATTCCTCACCCACATTCGTGCAAACCTATACTAGCCCATGGAAATTCTCTCTATTTCTACATACCATAATACTCATAGTCATTGCTTCAAACACATTGTATGTGTATTCTCTGACCAACCAGTTAAAGTTTCAAGTAAAACATAACATTACATACCCACATAAGCGCACGCTTCCAGGGCTCACATTCAAACAAAATCGTTCGTTTATGAGTAATGTATGTTTTGTGTTTACAGGTTTATTATCTATAACATGGCTGTATCTCTTAATAGCTCAGGCGGGTGATGTTCATCCGAACCCTGGCCCATCGCTAACGAGCTCTACCAGTTCTTCTTCATCTACCAGTTCCTCCATATCTAACACATTATCAGAACTAATAACAAACACCAGATGCCTCTCATTTTTACAATATAACGTACAAAGCCTCCTGAACAAGATTGACGTTCTTGGAGCTGAGTTTGGTATTTTTGATGTCCTTGCATTCACAGAAACATGGCTAAATCCAAACATCTCTTATGACAACATCAAACTACCAGGCTTTCATATTCCAGAGAGAAGGGACAGAACTGAGAATGGTTATGGTGGTGTTATCGTGTACTTGAAGGAAACTGTACACTACAAAAGAAGGTTTGATCTCGAACCTAGAAACTTAGAATGTATCTGGATCGAATTGATGCCTTCTAACTCCAAACATATCCTGTTTGCTGTTTTCTATCGCCCTCCAAACGCAGATGCTAGTCTTACAAAGCTAATAGAGGACTCGCTCAGCTTGGCTCTTGATTCAGGTATATCGGATGTAATCGTTACTGGTGACTTTAACTTTAATGAGTCAAACCCGAACATGAGTCGCAAACTCCATTCCATCTGCCAGCAATTTAGCTTAGCGCAACTTATTGTTGAATCCACTCACTTCACAGAGTCTTCTTCTTCTATACTGGACCTATTTCTTGTATCCTGCAGTAACAGCGTAATAACTTCTGGTGTAGGAGAACCTGTTCTAGACCAGAACCAACGGTTTCATTGCCCTATTTTTGCTTTATTTACATTTTATAAACCTCATGTCAGGTCTTTTAAACGGTTAGTGTGGCTATATGACCGAGGAGACTACACCTTACTTAGACGGAGGATCAGTGAAACTAACTGGAAACTGTTCAAGAATGATGACATTAACACATACACTACCTCTTTTACGAACAAACTCCTTGAACTTTCCAAGGAATGCATTCTAACAAGAAACATTACAGTTAAACCATATGATACTACATGGATCATAACGAAAATAAAGAAACAAATTCTAAAACGTAAAAAATACTATCGTAAAGCTAAACGCACTCAGAACCATATTCACTGGCACAAATTCAGAACAATTCGCATTGAAATAGTCACACTTATCCGGTCTGCTAAACAAAACCATCTTCTTAAAAAGGCTGATTCTCTGAATTCTGAAACAACAACCCCAAAAGACTGGTGGAAACTCATTAAAACATTCATCTCACCTGCTAATAAACAAGTCATCCCTCCACTTATAGACCCGGTCACACAAGAACTTGTCCTTGATTCTAAGTCGAAGTCTGATCTCTTGAACGACTTCTTTTGTAGTCAGTCTTCACTTAACAACCCCAGTAAGGAACTTCCTGAGATTCACTATCAAGATCATATCAATAAACTTGATTCTATTTATATTACCCTACAAGACGTTGAAGAAGCTTTAAGATCTCTAAAAATCAACAAAGCGTCGGGACCAGATGGAATTAGTAATCGGATCCTGCGTGAAACTGCACCTGTGATTAAGTATCCTCTTTGTTCTCTGTTCAATCATTCACTAAGCCGCAGTACGGTACCGCATACTTGGAAAGATGCTAATGTCTGTGCTATCTTTAAAAAAGGTGACCCATCTTTACCAAACAACTACCGACCGATTTCCCTGCTCTGCTGTATAGAGAAGGTATTTGAGCGTATCATATTCAAGTATCTGTTCAACTTTCTTCATGATAATAACTTCCTCTCTCCCCTACAATCTGGGTTCAGACAAGGAGACTCATCAGTGAATCAACTCACCTATTTGTACAATACCTTCTGCAAGGCTCTCGATGAAGGACTTGACGTAAGAACTGTATTCTTCGATGTTAGTAAGGCCTTTGATAAAGTATGGCATAAAGGTCTACTCCACAAGTTAAAAAATGCTGGACTAGATGGCTGTTTATTTAACTGGTTTTCTGACTACCTTTCTAACAGACGCCAATCTGTTGTTCTACCTGGTACACAATCAAATTAGTCAACTGTAAATGCAGGAGTTCCACAGGGATCAATCCTTGGTCCACTTTTATTCTTAGTGTTTATCAACGATATCGTCGATGATATGGGTTCTCAGGTACATCTATTTGCTGACGATACCAGCTTACACATAATTGTTGATCATCCAATTTCAGCTGCGGAAATTCTACAATCCGACATTGAAAACATATCAAATTGGGCGGACAAATGGTTAGTCACGTTTAATCCTTCCAAATCAGAAACTATGACCATATCACGTAAGACCCATAAACCATTCCATCCACCACTACACATGTACGCTCAACCTATCACTTTAGTAAATTGTCATAAACATCTTGGTGTCCACTTTTCTGGTGATATGCCAACTCTTTCATTGATAGAGGAAATGTACGTGTTTCCTAGGTTTTTATGGGCCACTGCACACCCGACACGCGACAGAAGGTTTCCAGATGCAGAGAAGTGACATCGCTTAGGTGCTTTTGATGACACCATATTATTGAAAGATTCAACATCTTTCGTTGATCCACCTGGAGCTATCTTTTCTGCATTTTGGCTGAAAACATGAAACACAGCTTCCAAGTCACGGCGAAGTTCTCCACCAGATAAATCTTTTGTCAAGGTGCTGTGCCGGTATGTTGTCGGGTCATTGGTGTAGCTACACCATTCGCCACACTTATCATACCGGTATTTCCCGCCCCGGGAAATAAGCCCAGAAGTGGGAAATACCGGGAAATAAGATTATGTGTCTTCCAAACACGTTTTTTGCTCATTTTTATGCATTGCTACCACTCTATAAGTGCTTAAACTATTTCGTCCCTGCCAGGGGTACTCATCAGGTGGCATCATTGGCAACCACAACAGTTTTTTTTTTATTTTATTGTTTTTTTTTTTTTTTTTTTATTTTATTGTTTTTTTTTCATTTATTTTTTCGTTTTTCTTGTTGGAATGTTTCTTCAGCCAGTAGTCTGTCTTCACCAGTCGATTTCCTCGCTACCTCTCAGGAAGCAGTAGCATAGCACCAGCTTCGCTGCTTTCTCAACGCCCAGTCTGTTGCGTAGTTTCGTCTGTATGATGCCGAAGTTGGAGAACACACGTTCAATGGCGGCTGAACTTGCTGGCAGTACCATCAATTTCCTGGCGAGCTGACTGAAGTCTTTGGTGATCACGCCCGACCTCTCCACACATGACCACCATACAGCTGGCTTCGAGTTGTTGATGGAGGATTCCTGTTGTAGCACCTTAGGAATTGGCAGTGTCTCGGACATGTAGTTGAGGAGTTCGGGTACAAGTTCCGGCTTGGTCTCATGAAGAAGCTCCTGGGCACTGGTGACGTGTTGAAATTGTGTACAAACAAACAGTGTGGGTCATCTCAAATTATGATTCTGACTTCTTTAATAACTAATTGATTATTTTAATAATACAGCTATATTATGAACACATTTCAGGGATAATCCTAAAAACATTTGCATTTTGCCTACTACATTAAACATTTAAAATACCTCCAATAAATGTATGTATAAACTCCTTAAACTGTGTTTGTATACAATGTATATTAGAGTAATAATGAACAGTCTCAATAATGTTAGATCTCTAACATTTATATAAAGATTATAAGCAATGCGTAAATGCCACTATGAATGCCTGTATTTTTCGTCATATTCTTCAAAAGCAGTTCATTTTCATCCTGCACACATGATACTACAATCAGTACACCGGGTAATAGAAATTGTATGGTATATATACCTGTATTTACCACCAAAATCATCCAAATTCTTATTTCCCGGTATCCAAATTCTTATTTCCCAGTATTTCCCGGTATTTCCCAGTATTTCCCGCCGTCCCGGGAAATACTCTTATTTCCCGGGAAATTGCCAACCCTGCATGGACCCCAAACGAATGAGGCACAATTTGTTCAATCTGCAGTTGACATTGCTCTACATTGCCTTTTGTTTGTGCGAGGGTGTAGTTAAAGCACTTTTTCAAGTATGCAATCACATTGTTATTGAGGCACTTGTGTTTCTTTTGAAGCGAGAATAGACTGTTTGTTAAATGTTTTGAGGTGTGATTGATATCACTCCATTTGTTGACTGTATGAGTTACATCTTTTCTGATTCTAGCCATGGTTGTTGTGTCATCATCCATGATGATAGTTTTTACTATGACACCTTTTTCCTCAACAGATTTTATAAGATCTACCCCAACATCTGGTTCCATGGCTTTAGAACTGCCTGACCAATTCTTCATGCAATTATGTGGTGGAATGTTGTCTCCCTTGCCATTATTTTTAGCCAATGTGCACATTCTGCAGTCAGATATTCGTACACCAAAGGCACATATTCCCCCTGATGCATTTCCGATGAGTGTTCCTACACCTGACTTACTATCATAAGCTCGACCACTACCACGTTTCTGCCAGCCCATGTCATACTTAAAAATGCCCTCTTTCTGTTCACTAGTGAAACTTGGGTTTTCATCGCTGCTGGCGGATGGCACACTGAAAGCATAAAATGTCAACATTAATCTACTGCCATGAAGAGGCATTGATTAGGCCATAGGGTCGTGATTTCAAACACTATCACAGCAGTCATTGTTTCCTTATGCAAGAAACATATTCGACAATTAATCAGTACCAGGAAACAAACTCAAGAGTGATTCTATAAGCTATCAACTGTCATTGCAAGCTTAAATTGGCATAGATTATAAACTAGCTACTCTTGGAGCCTCCGTGATGTAATGGATATGGTGTCCACTTCGTAATCAAGGTGTTGTGAGTTTGAGCCCCGTCAGAACCATGGTGGTTGTGTCCGCAGGTAAGACACTTAAATCCACATTGCCTGCCTGTTCTCTCTCCCTCATGACGATGGATTTTGTCAGGAATGATGTATGGAGAGCTATTAATCTAATGTTGTAGGAACTTATTTCGCAATCCAGCGTAATTAAACTTACATGCTAGCTGCATGTACTGCCATTTTGGCTAATTAATATTTCAGTAACTAACCATACCAAACATGGAATTCCCAGGAACTCCAGTTCCGTCCACCATTCATGAGCCAACAATCACGATATCTATTGTTTTATGTTGTATTGTAATGAAAATATCTTAATCTTTATAAATGAACAGTAAAACCTACTTGAATGAAACTACTTCTTCTGTAAGCATAGCTGAGCAGGATTCGTTAGCTACATCCTGGATATGGGGATGAATTTCCTCACGTCGTCTCATCATGGCACTGTGATGTAGACCCTTGATCCCCATAGTCGACATTAACCCATTTATCTGCCTGTAGGTGATGCCGGAATGTAGGACGCCTATAAAAACATAAATGTTTGATTGTTAATTGTTTTTAATGTTGAGATTTTATACTAATTTTCAGCCAGTTGCATATTGGTTACAACTTACAAGTCATAAATTATATATCCACAGTTAGGCGAGATCATTTTTAATCAGTTATTATGTGTTCGCCTTGTAACTGAGAGGTTGTGACTTTGAGCTCCGTCAGAACGATGATGGCGTGTCCTTAGGAAAGACACTTAAATCCACTTTGCCTCTTCTCTCTCACAATGGGCGATGAATTCCATCAGGAATGATGTCTTGAGAGCGATTAATCATTAATCTACTAATGTTGTAAAATCATGTTTTGCAATCAAGCTATAAATAATAAAATCAATCAGTTGCATACGTACCTAGAACAGCTTTAGTATTTATGTCATACACTGGCATTCCTTTCTTGGTCTTGCTGTGGGGCCTGTGGCTTTTGCCTGTTGTCACAGAACACAAAATTCCACATTCACAGGCAATGTATAGGATGCTTGCATATCCTATGCGCTTTTCACTCTGAATATTGTGTAGCAATAGTGGTTTCGTACAGTTCTTACACGATTTCAACTGTTCGGCAATATGCCCAAGTTCAACAATTCTGCGGCCATCACCCCACCCACTTTTTGCTGATTGAATTTCTTCATTTTCGGTCTGTATTTCCGTTTCTACAGGCTCATCAGCCTTTTTCCTAACATTATCCGATAGAATTTCAAGTCGGGCACGTTTACCTTCCTTGATAAACCTTCCATTCGAATGGCGTTTCATGTTTTGTCTTAGTTTTTCACCTAAATATATTTTTTTTCAACTTCCGGAAGTTATCAAAGGGAAATCACTCATAAAGAAAAGAGTTCTAAAGGGATGTTAATCATCATGGGAAACTGATTTTTAAAAATGGCTCGAGTTGTCTTTCTTGGTTCCATGATTGTTTTGCCGATAGGTGCGCATGATTGGGCGAGTATGCCTTTAAAACAGGCAGAAAAAGCATATATTCTGATTGTATCTAAAATAATTCCTGTTTATTCAGTGGTTGACATAATATAGCCAAAGAAGTATTAAGAATTACGCCACATATACGCTTTCATCCGAGTCAACGAGAGTGATTAATATAAGTTGTTAAAACTTGCTTCGCAGTCGTTGTAAAATAAATAACGTTTAAAGCGACACTACATCAGTGAAAACGCAAATTTATACAGAATGTAATTTCCTATTATATGGTATAATTGTTTTCCAAATAGTTGCCTCAAAATTGAGTATTTCAACTAATAAACAAGCGTCTTATACGCGGTTTGTTGACATAACAAAATAATGTAAACAAGGTGGACATTCAAGCGTAATACAACCTGTGTATCCTGTGTATCCTGTGTATCCCGAATAACGAGATTTATGGTACATATTTACCGTTATATCTAACATTTGTGCCTATGCATATTTAGTTGTAGACTAATCTTAGTTAAATTTATTATCTCTAAGCGACATTATCAAGCGTTTAGTATCAACCACAATGACAAAGAAATGTTAATTCAGGAGTGTGGATGACCGGTATATGAAATCCTAATCAAATAAAGAATCTATCTATCTATCTGTAAAATAAATAAAGTATAAAAAAGAGGGGGGGGGGGGGAAAGAATTACGCCCCTTACATGTTGTTATATAATATAAACACTTAAAGGCCTGCAGTTTGACCCCGTCCAATTGTAAAGATTTATACTTTACTACCTGTTCCATGTGATTAGTGGCTTGTATCAACAATGTAGCAGTACATTCAGTATAATTTGTCGTATGTAGGTATTTTCTAACGGTTAATATGCACGATCACTCTGTGAGCTGAGAACTAGTCAAAATGAGGCCCTGACAATTTAAGTAAACGTATATTATTGATTGTAAAGAAAATTGATAATTATGAGTATTCAAACTACATAATCCAGATCAGCCCAGGGACATAGATTACATGTTATGTAGGTGCCTCATCAGCCGTAGCGTAATCACTGAGACTGATAATTTGTATGCATGTATATAATATATGTGTATGGGCCGGAGGCCTTGAATTACGAATAAACTGTTAAACTGATCAGGATCTATGTTGTTTGTAAGGTCGGAGTTTCGTCACTTTCATATTCTGTTCTGTCACTTTCATGTATCATCTGGTTTAAAAAGGCCGCCAGATTAAGTGTGAAAATAATGCCTGTTTATACCTTGCCCAAATGTTGGATTTAAACTGGAGCGTACAATGGAGTCTTGTATTATTCTTGACTTGCACTGTCTCATTCCATTGACATATTGCCAAATTTGAGCGTATAGTGTAGTGAAGAGCAGAGAAGGTTCCGATACGTTTGTCATGGAAAACATTCAAGCTGTTGTTGAATGATTCCACGCTACTAGTGTCCATGTGGTAGATCTAATTTTGCGCTTCCTTATAAACATAGCATTTTCTAACACATGACAGCAACAGTTCTACAGCAACAGGACTTGTAAGTATTTGACGGCTGGGGATATAGTTGGGATCTATTTTACACCGAGACTCGGGTGAACAGTCTGTGTGGTCATTTTGGTAATGTTTGACAATACATTCCATTTTGTTCGAAGTATGGATTGGTCACCATTGCAATTACGCATAGCATATTGCATATGTGTTTTGACCGGTCCAACTTTGTCGGAAAGTTGAATGGACCAGATTTTGCCCTCTCGGCATTTTGCACCACTTGATATCTGTTTCAGTTGCTTTTCAAGGGATACGGATGCATGCCATGTGTCATATTGATTTACTGTATGTTGCTGATTTTCTCTGATATATTTGCTAACACTTGTATTACGATCGTGACCATGGCGTCGAACATTAATTTGTTTTGTTTCAAGGTGGGCATATATTCTTTTTGTGCCCAGAAGCTCATGTCGCTGTGCACATGGGTCGTCAGCACGGCTGACTATTTCGTGATGTATTACTTGTTTAGTATTATACCCAAGACAGGCAACGTCAGTGAACTTGGAGTTTCGCCGAGTACTGTGCCGTGCATCTGTTACCAAGTCTATTGAGTTATCAGGCCCGTTTAACTGAAGCTCTTCGGTTAGAGCAATATCACAGGATGACCGTCTTTCTTCGCTAATATGATCATATAAAAATACAGAACTTCAATTTCAGCAATTTATAACCTCTGATATGTACGTGGGTCATAATAGATATAAGTGGTGCTCATGTATTAGATGTATACTATGCAGGGCCTCGCATGTGGCAAATACGATGTGCGTCGACCGTCAGATTTGTACCGCTATTCCTCGTGTGTTTAGTGCGTCGACCGTCAGATTTGTACCGCTATTCCTCGTGTGTGTAAGGTCAAATATAGGTCAACCTGCAGGCCTTTAACGTAAGGTTGTCACTTTGTTTGTAGAGAGACGACATTCGAGGCTTTAACGTAAGGTTGTCACTTTGTTTGCAGAGAGACGACATTCGACATGAATAAACAACCTGTGAACGTTGATATAACGATTGATTCTGCAAACATACAAGAAAATAATTGTTGCAATGAAGTATTGGAAATATTACGGATAATCAGACCTGCCTGGTTTACAAAGGAAAACGTTTTGAGGTTAAAATCTAAGGTCGGTGTTTCAGTAATTTTTGTATCGTAATTTTAATCCTACTTGTAACAGATCTACAACTTCAATCAACTTGTTGCTGCCGAACAATCAGTCACGATTAAGTATTGGCAGGCGCAGTCTAGAACAGTGAGTTAATCTAAAATGTTATGTGCAAGTTAAAAAGATAAAAGCATCTACAAAGCTATAGTTAAAAGCAGACAGTATACAGTTATTTATAAACTTTAAAAACTGTCTGGATCTACATGTATAATATTGTATTGACAATAGATTGTATGTATGTACAACTTCTTGCGTGGACATAGACATGTTTTCCTGTGCAGGCAATGTATGTGAGGTACTTGCTCAATGACACTACAATATCGAAATCGTGATAGCGCATTCGCTTCAGGTGCGAATGGCCTGGAGTTTGAGCCCTGCTGGAGTCGTTACGATTGTGTCCTTAGGCAAGACATTTAAATTCCACATTTCCTCTTCTCTCTACCTCGTGGCGATGGATTCCATCAGGAATGAGGTCTCGAGAGTGATTAATATAAGTTGTAAGAACTTGTTTCACAATCGAGCTAAAATAAATTTGTATAAACTAATGACACGAATAATATCTCTTTGGAATGGTCTCCCAACCCTACTATGTACAGTCCAGCCACAGCTTAACCACTCCTGCAACACTAATGACTGTTTTTAACCTTAATATGTAGTTAAAGTGACCAAGCAAAGAAATAGCGGAAAAGTTAGTTCTACCAACTGAGCTAGCCAGGCCGATGTTCTACCCATGCCAAAATACACTACACAGAGCTAGCCAGGCCGATGTTCTACCCATGCCAAAATACACTACACAGTTATTTTTAACACTCTGTGTCTCAGTTTTTAACAACGAAAAATACACTACACTCATCCCTCTTTTATTCTTTTAGGAACTGCACTGCGATCCCTGGAGCCACACCACTACTCCTTTGCCCATACCAAACCAGATATCCTTGTCGCCATTAAAGTGACCATGCCAAAAAAATAATGGAAAAGTTAGTGACCCGACATGGGACTCGAAGCCACGCCTTCCCAAACACTAGTCGGACAGCTCTACCAACTGAGCTAGCCGGACCGATGAGATTTTTACCAATTGTCCCTGACAAACTCCCACATGTCATACTCAGTATTGAGTGTTGGGAGTGTCATGATTGTAGATGTCCGACATTACAATTAAGGGGCTCTCTTCAGGCTGCGCCGTAAGTGTGAAAATAATCATTGTTTATGGGTATTCTTTCAATAAACAGCTTGACATGATTGGCAGGTTGTTTTCCACACTAAAGATGTAGAAAAAGAGAATTTGCAAGTGCATACTGTATGGTAACATGCTGGACTGGTAATCCAGGGATCGCAGGTTTGGTCCCCCGTCTGACCCTAATAAAATTAACAGTCTTTCAGATGGGACTTTAAACCAAGGTCTCGTTTCGGTGCTGTACACCGTGCACGTAAAAGAACCAGAGGAGACTCTGGAATGGGTCTCTCTGTCTGTATCATTGCACTATCCTCCAAAAATCTAAAATGCCTAATCTCTCCAGGAGGCGTTGCTCATATGGGCAACCGGTAGCGACGATAAATAAACGTAAAACACACACAAAAGCATACTGTATACGGCCATGCCTCGCCTGTCAACAGAGAAAACTGTTTATAAACTTTATATGTTTGTTTAATAATTATCTCATTAAAATGAGTAACGTATTTTTCATTTTCCAAGGATTAGCTTTATTACAATGCAATGTTTTTATCACATATCATAATAAGATTATTTAGCATCAGTTTTCGGACACGCCTCATTCGAAATACTTGACAAATATCTGAAATTTAATCAAACATACGATCCCAAAAATCAAATGATCGTTTCCGAGCACTCTTGTACTCGATCGGTACTGGTTCCGAGTACTCGAGTATCCAAATTACTACTAATTAAAATGCGTAAGTTATCTGACTTTTTTACTTTGATGTATTGAAAACATTAATGTACACAATTGTTGTAATTTGCATAATTGGCGATTTAAACATATTGCGTCCACAAATATTCAATCTTAGTTCAATCTATCGTATAATGAAAGTAGTACCCCCATTCTGTATACTCTATAATCAAATCAGTATGAGCAATCATAACTGACAAAACTGACTATTCCCGCATTTCCAAACTTCAAAAAGTTGAACCTCCCTAGAGCAACAACCTCTCTACAACAAACAATCTTGGGTGTATCCGAATGGTGTTTGTTCTGGAGAGGTTTGACTGTATTTTGAAAATAGACACCACAAAGTACTATCCCCAAACTTCATTTGTAATAAATTAAATATTGCTCCAACTGCGATTTTATAAATAGAAACTTGAGTTCAGGCTTGTCCCTAAGATTTGAAGTAGGAGGGGAAAACCAGGAAATAAAAGGGGCTCCCCCCATTGACAGTCAAGGGTTCATCGCCCCTTTGTCTGGGGGTTCCAGGGGGCACAAGGCCCTGTTCAGAAATTGATCAAAGTAGAAATGTTGGGCTCTTCTAGCACCCCTAACAGTGCTTTATTTTTGATTTTTTAAAGACACAATTCTGCAATTATCCAGCTGCTTCCCTTTGCAAAGTTTTGAAACAATATTCACAATCACTTGGGAACTTTTAACCCATTCAACACCAAGTAACTGACATGGACTGGTCCATGATATTCTTAAACCAATAAATGAATAAGAAAATTACATTCGGACCAGTTCATTTATCAAGATGGGTAATTTTGTCTAAAATTAGTATTACTACTTGCAAAAAGTGCAGATCCTGATGAGACGGCTCGTCACGAGCCGGCTCATCTGAATCTAAACTTTTTTGTAAGCCAATTTAGAGGTCTGTGGTGTTGAAAGGGTTAAGCGGTCCTGGACAGTGTAAGGCGTTTATGACTGGAAACAACAAAGTTTGAAACCAATAATTACTGTAGTACTGAATATTAGTAGAGGAAAACATATATGTACGTTTTCAATGACTTTGGAAATAATATTATAATAATAATAAATTGTACAGACACTAGGTTACAGGTACAGAGTACTGTCAGACACTAGGTTGCAGGTACAGAATACTGTCAGACACTAGGTTGCAGGTACAGAGTACTGTCAGACACTAGGATGCACAGACACTAGGTTGCAGGTACAGAGTACTGTCAGACACTAGGTTGCAGGTACAGAGTAGTGTCAGACACGAGGTTGCAGGTACAGAGTACTGTCAGACACTAGGTTGCAGGTACAGAGTACTGTCAGACACTAGGTTGCAGGTACAGAGTACTGTCAGACACTAGGTTGCAGGTACAGAGTACTGTCATACATTAGGCTGCACGTACAGAGTACTGTCAGACACTAGGTTGCAGGTACAGAGTACTGTCAGACACTAGGTTGCAGGTACAGAGTACTGTCAGACACTAGGTTGCAAGTACAGAGTACTGTCAGACATTAGGCTGCAGGTACAGAGTACTGTCAGACACTAGGTTGCAGGTACAGAGTACTGTCAGACATTAGGTTACACAGACACTAGGTTGCAGGTACAGAATACTGTCAGACACTAGGTTACACAGACACTAGGTTGCACAGACACTAGGTTGCAGGTACATAGTACTGTCAGACACTAGGTTGCAGGTACAGAGTACTGTCAGACACTAGGTTACACAGACACTAGGTTGCACAGACATTAGGTTGCATGTACAGAGTACTGTCAGACACTAGGTTACACAGACACTAGGTTGCACAGACACTAGGTTGCAGGTACAGAGTACTGTCAGACACTAGGTTGCAGGTACAGAGAACTGTCAGACACTAGGTTGCACATACACTAGGTTGCAGGTACATAGTACTGTCATACACTAGGTTGCAGGTACAGAGTACTGTCAGACACTAGGTTGCAGGTACAGAGTACTGTCATACATTAGGCTGCACGTACAGAGTACTGTCAGACACTAGGTTGCAGGTACAGAGTACTGTCAGACACTAGGTTGCAGGTACAGAGTACTGTCAGACACTAGGTTGCAGGTACAGAGTACTGTCAGACATTAGGCTGCAGGTACAGAGTACTGTCAGACACTAGGTTGCAGGTACAGAGTACTGTCAGACATTAGGTTACACAGACACTAGGTTGCAGGTACATAATACTGTCAGACACTAGGTTACACAGACACTAGGTTGCACAGACACTAGGTTGCAGGTACATAGTACTGTCAGACACTAGGTTGCAGGTACAGAGTACTGTCAGACACTAGGTTACACAGACACTAGGTTGCACAGACATTAGGTTGCATGTACAGAGTACTGTCAGACACTAGGTTACACAGACACTAGGTTGCACAGACACTAGGTTGCAGGTACAGAGTACTGTCAGACACTAGGTTGCAGGTACAGAGAACTGTCAGACACTAGGTTGCACATACACTAGGTTGCAGGTACATAGTACTGTCATACACTAGGTTGCAGGTACAGAGTACTGTCAGACACTAGGTTGCAGGTACAGAGTACTGTCAGACACTAGGTTGCAGGTACAGAGTACTGTCAGACACTAGGTTGCAGGTACAGAGTACTGCCATACATTAGGCTGCAGGTACAGAGTACTGTCAGACACTAGGTTGCAGGTACATAGTACTGTCAGACACTAGGTTGCAGGTACAGAGTACTGTCATACATTAGGCTGCAGGTACATAGTGCTGTCAGACACTAGGTTACACAGCCACTAGGTTGCACAGACACTAGGTTGCAGGTACAGAGTACTGTCATACACTAGGTTGCAGGTACATAGTACTGTCATACACTAGGTTACACAGACACTAGGTTGCACATACACTAGGTTGCAGGTACAGAGTACTGTCATACACTAGGTTGCAGGTACAGAGTACTGTCAGACACTAGGTTACACATACACTAGGTTGCACAGACACTAGGTTGCAGGTACAGAGTACTGTCATACACTAGGTTGCAGGTACAGAGTACTGTCATACACTAGGTTGCAGGTACAGAGTACTGTCAGACACTAGGTTGCAGGTACAGAGTACTGTCAGACATGAGGTTGCAAGTACAGAGTACTGTCAGACACTAGGTTGCAGGTACAGAGTACTGTCATACACAAGGTTGCAGGTACAGAGTACTGTCAGACACTAGGTTGCAGGTACAGAGTACTGTCAGACATTAGGTTACACAGACACTAGGTTGCACAGACACTAGGTTGCAGGTACAGAGTACTGTCAGACACTAGGTTGCAGGTACAGAGTACTGTCAGACACTAGGTTGCAGGTACAGAGTACAGTCAGACACTAGGTTGCAGGTACAGAGTACTGTCAGATGCTAGGTTGCAGGTACAGAGTACTGTCAGACACTAGGTTGCAGGTACAGAGTACTGTCAGACACATATTGCAGGTACAGAGTACTGTCATACACAAGGTTGCAGGTACAGAGTACTGTCAGACACTAGGTTGCAGGTACAGAGTACTGTCATACATTAGGCTGCAGGTACAGAGTACTGTCAGACACTAGGTTGCAGGTACAGAGTACTGTCAGACACTAGGTTGCAGGTACAGAGTACTGTCAGACACTAGGTTGCAGGACAGAGTAGTCAGACACTAGGTTGCACAGGCACTAGGTTGCAGGTAGAGTACTGTCAGACACTAGGTTGCAGGTACAGAGTACTGTCAGACACTAGGTTGCAGGTACAGAGTACTGTCAGACATGATGTTGCAGGTACAGTGTACTGTCAGACACTAGGTTGCAGGTACAGAGAACTGTCAGACACTAGGTTACACAGTACACATACACTAGGTTGCACAGACACTAAGTTGCAGGTACAGAGTACTGTCAGACACTAGGTTGCAGGTACAGAGTACTGTCAGACACTAGGTTGCAGGTACAGAGTACTGTCAGACACTAGGTTACACAGACACTAGGTTGTACATACACTAGGTTGCAGGTACAGAGTACTGTCAGACACTAGGTTGCAGGTACAGAGTACTGTCAGACATGAGGTTGCAGGTACAGAGTACTGTCAGACACTAGGTTGCAGGTACAGAGTACTGTCAGACATTAGGTTACACAGACACTAGGTTGCACAGACACTAGGTTGCAGGTACAGAGTACTGTCAGACACTAGGTTGCAGGTACAGAGTACTGTCAGACACTAGGTTGCAGGTACAGAGTACTGTCAGACACTAGGTTGCAGGTACAGAGTACGGTCAGACACTAGGTTGCAGGTACAGAGTACTGTCAGACACTAGGTTGCAGGTACAGAGTACTGTCAGACACTAAGTTGCAGGTACAGAGTACTGTCATACACGAGGTTGCAGGTACAGAGTACTGTCAGACACTAGGTTGCAGGTACAGAGTACTGTCATACATTAGGCTGCAGGTACAGAGTACTGTCAGTAGGTTGCAGGTACAGAGTACTGTCAGACACTAGGTTGCAGGTACAGAGTACTGTCAGAAACTAGGTTGCAGGTACAGAGTACTGTCAGACACTAGGTTGCAGGTACAGAGTACTGTCATACACTAGGTTGCAGGTACAGAGTACTGTCAGACACTAGGTTACACAGACACTAGGTTGCACAGACACTAGGTTGCAGGTACAGAGTACTGTCAGACACTAGGTTGCAGGTACAGAGTACTGTCAGACACTAGGTTGCAGGTACAGAGTACTGTCAGACACTAGGTTGCAGGTACAGAGTACGGTCAGACACTAGGTTGCATGTACAGAGTACTGTCAGACACTAGGTTGCAAGTACATAGTACTGTCAGACACTAGGTTGCACAGACACTAGGTTGCACGTACAGAGTACTGTCAGACATGAGGTTGCAGGTACAGAGTACTGTCAGACACTAGGTTGCAGGTACAGAGTACTGTCAGACACTAGGTTGCAGGTACAGAGTACTGTCAGACACTAGGTTGCAGGTACAGAGTACTTACTGTCAGACACTAGGTTGCAGGTACAGAGTACTGTCAGACACTAGGTTGCAGGTACAGAGTACTGTCAGACACTAGGTTACAGGTACAGAGTACTGTCAGACACTAGGTTACAGGTACAGAGTACTGTCAGACACGAGGTTGCAGGTACGGTACATAGTACTGTCAGACACTAGGTTGCAGGTACAGAGTACTGTCAGACACTAGGTTGCAGGTACAGAGTACTGTCAGACACTAGGTTGCAGGTACAGAGTACTGTCAGACACTAGGTTGCAGGTACAGAGTACTGTCAGACACTAGGTTGCAGGTACAGAGTACTGTCAGACACTAGGTTGCAGGTACAGAGTACTGTCAGACACTAGGTTACACAGACACTAGGTTGCACAGACACTAGGTTGCAGGTACAGAGTACTGTCAGACACTAGGTTGCAGGTACAGAGTACTGTCAGACACTAGGTTGCACAGACACTAGGTTGCAGGTACAGAGTACTGTCAGACACTAGGTTGCAGGTACAGAGTACTGTCAGACACTAGGTTGCAGGTACAGAGTACTGTCAGACACTAGGTTGCAGGTACAGAGTACTGTCAGACACTAGGTTGCAGGTACATAGTACTGTCAGACACTAGGTTGCACAGACACTAGGTTGCACGTACAGAGTACTGTCAGACATGAGGTTGCAGGTACAGAGTACTGTCAGACACTAGGTTGCAGGTACAGAGTACTGTCAGACACTAGGTTGCAGGTACAGAGTACTGTCAGACACTAGGTTGCAGGTACAGAGTACTGTCAGACGCTAGGTTGCAGGTACAGAGTACTGTCAGACACTAGGTTGCAGGTACAGAGTACTGTCAGACACATATTGCAGGTACAGAGTACTGTCATACACAAGGTTGCAGGTACAGAGTACTGTCAGACACTAGGTTGCAGGTACAGAGTACTGTCATACATTAGGCTGCAGGTACAGAGTACTGTCAGACACTAGGTTGCAGGTACATAGTACTGTCAGACACTAGGTTGCAGGTACAGAGTACTGTCATACATTAGGCTGCAGGTACAGAGTACTGTCAGACACTAGGTTGCAGGTACAGAGTACTGTCAGACACTAGGTTGCAGGTACAGAGTACTGTCAGACACTAGGTTGCAGGTACAGAGTACTGTCAGACACTAGGTTGCACAGGCACTAGGTTGCAGGTAGAGTACTGTCAGACACTAGGTTGCAGGTACAGAGTACTGTCAGACACTAGGTTGCAGGTACAGAGTACTGTCAGACATGATGTTGCAGGTACAGTGTACTGTCAGACACTAGGTTGCAGGTACAGAGAACTGTCAGACACTAGGTTACACAGTACACATACACTAGGTTGCACAGACACTAAGTTGCAGGTACAGAGTACTGTCAGACACTAGGTTGCAGGTACAGAGTACTGTCAGACACTAGGTTGCAGGTACAGAGTACTGTCAGACACTAGGTTACACAGACACTAGGTTGCACATACACTAGGTTGCAGGTACAGAGTACTGTCAGACACTAGGTTGCAGGTACAGAGTACTGTCAGACATGAGGTTGCAGGTACAGAGTACTGTCAGACACTAGGTTGCAGGTACAGAGTACTGTCAGACATTAGGTTACACAGACACTAGGTTGCACAGACACTAGGTTGCAGGTACAGAGTACTGTCAGACACTAGGTTGCAGGTACAGAGTACTGTCAGACACTAGGTTGCAGGTACAGAGTACTGTCAGACACTAGGTTGCAGGTACAGAGTACTGTCATACACTAGGTTGCAGGTACAGAGTACTGTCAGACACTAGGTTGCAGGTACAGAGTACTGTCAGACACTAGGTTGCAGGTACAGAGTACTGTCATACACTAGGTTGCAGGTACAGAGTACTGTCAGACACTAGGTTGCAGGTACAGAGTACTGTCAGACACTAGGTTGCAGGTACAGAGTACTGTCAGACACTAGGTTGCAGGTACAGAGTACTGTCAGACACTAGGTTGCACAGACACTAGGTTGCAGGTAGAGTACTGTCAGACACTAGGTTGCAGGTACAGAGTACTGTCAGACACTAGGTTGCAGGTACAGAGTACTGTCAGACACTAGGTTGCAGGTACAGAGTACTGTCAGACACTAGGTTGCAGGTACAGAGTACTGTCAGACACTAGGTTGCAGGTACAGAGTACTGTCAGACACTAGGTTGCAGGTACAGAGTACTGTCAGACACTAGGTTACAGGTACAGAGTACTGTCAGACACTAGGTTGCAGGTACAGAGTACTGTCAGACACTAGGTTGCAGGTACAGAGTACTGTCAGACACTAGGTTGCAGGTACAGAGTACTGTCAGACACTAGGTTGCAGGTACAGAGTACTGTCAGACACTAGGTTGCAGGTACAGAGTACTGTCATACACGAGGTTGCAGGTACAGAGTACTGTCAGACACTAGGTTGCAGGTACAGAGTACTGTCAGACACTAGGTTACACAGACACTAGGTTGCACAGACACTAGGTTGCAGGTACAGAGTACTGTCAGAAACTAGGTTGCAGGTACAGAGTACTGTCAGACACTAGGTTGCATGTACAGAGTACTGTCAGACACTAGGTTGCAGGTACAGAGTACGGTCAGACACTAGGTTGCATGCACAGAGTACTGTCAGACACTAGGTTGCAGGTACAGAGTACTGTCAGACACTAGGTTGCAGGTACATAGTACTGTCAGACACTAGGTTGCACAGACACTAGGTTGCACGTACAGAGTACTGTCAGACATGAGGTTGCAGGTACAGAGTACTGTCAGACACTAGGTTGCAGGTACAGAGTACTGTCAGACACTAGGTTGCAGGTACAGAGTACTGTCAGACACTAGGTTGCAGGTACAGAGTACTGTCAGACACTAGGTTGCAGGTACAGAGTACTGTCAGACCTATTCAGGTACAGAGTACTGTCAGACACTAGGTTGCAGGTACAGAGTACTGTCAGACACATATTGCAGGTACAGAGTACTGTCATACACAAGGTTGCAGGTACAGAGTACTGTCAGACACTAGGTTGCAGGTACAGAGTACTGTCATACATAGGCTGCAGGTACAGAGTACTGTCAGACACTAGGTTGCAGGTACATAGTACTGTCAGACACTAGGTTGCAGGTACAGAGTACTGTCATACATTAGGCTGCAGGTACAGAGTACTGTCAGACACTAGGTTGCAGGTACAGAGTACTGTCAGACACTAGGTTGCAGGTACAGAGTACTGTCAGACACTAGGTTGCAGGTACAGAGTACTGTCAGACACTAGGTTGCACAGGCACTAGGTTGCAGGTAGAGTACTGTCAGACACTAGGTTGCAGGTACAGAGTACTGTCAGACACTAGGTTGCAGGTACAGAGTACTGTCAGACATGATGTTGCAGGTACAGTGTACTGTCAGACACTAGGTTGCAGGTACAGAGAACTGTCAGACACTAGGTTACACAGTACACATACACTAGGTTGCACAGACACTAAGTTGCAGGTACAGAGTACTGTCAGACACTAGGTTGCAGGTACAGAGTACTGTCAGACACTAGGTTGCAGGTACAGAGTACTGTCAGACACTAGGTTACACAGACACTAGGTTGCACATACACTAGGTTGCAGGTACAGAGTACTGTCAGACACTAGGTTGCAGGTACAGAGTACTGTCAGACATGAGGTTGCAGGTACAGAGTACTGTCAGACACTAGGTTGCAGGTACAGAGTACTGTCAGACATTAGGTTACACAGACACTAGGTTGCACAGACACTAGGTTGCAGGTACAGAGTACTGTCAGACACTAGGTTGCAGGTACAGAGTACTGTCAGACACTAGGTTGCAGGTACAGAGTACTGTCAGACACTAGGTTGCAGGTACAGAGTACTGTCATACATTAGGCTGCAGGTACAGAGTACTGTCAGACACTAGGTTGCAGGTACATAGTACTGTCAGACACTAGGTTGCAGGTACAGAGTACTGTCATATTAGGCTGCAGGTACAGAGTACTGTCAGACACTAGGTTGCAGGTACAGAGTACTGTCAGACACTAGGTTGCAGGTACAGAGTACTGTCAGACACTAGGTTGCAGGTACAGAGTACTGTCAGACACTAGGTTGCACAGGCACTAGGTTGCAGGTAGAGTACTGTCAGACACTAGGTTGCAGGTACAGAGTACTGTCAGACACTAGGTTGCAGGTACAGAGTACTGTCAGACACTAGGTTACAGGTACAGAGTACTGTCAGACGCTAGGTTGCAGGTACAGAGTACTGTCAGACACTAGGTTGCAGGTACAGAGTACTGTCAGACACATATTGCAGGTACAGAGTACTGTCATACACAAGGTTGCAGGTACAGAGTACTGTCAGACACTAGGTTGCAGGTACAGAGTACTGTCATACATTAGGCTGCAGGTACAGAGTACTGTCAGACACTAGGTTGCAGGTACATAGTACTGTCAGACACTAGGTTGCAGGTACAGAGTACTGTCATACATTAGGCTGCAGGTACAGAGTACTGTCAGACACTAGGTTGCAGGTACAGAGTACTGTCAGACACTAGGTTGCAGGTACAGAGTACTGTCAGACACTAGGTTGCAGGTACAGAGTATGGTCAGACACTAGGTTGCACAGGCTCTAGGTTGCAGGTAGAGTACTGTCAGACACGAGGTTGCAGGTACAGAGTACTGTCAGACACTAGGTTGCAGGTACAGAGTACTGTCAGACATGATGTTGCAGGTACAGTGTACTGTCAGACACTAGGTTGCAGGTACAGAGAACTGTCAGACACTAGGTTACACAGTACACATACACTAGGTTGCACAGACACTAAGTTGCAGGTACAGAGTACTGTCAGACACTAGGTTGCAGGTACAGAGTACTGTCAGACACTAGGTTGCAGGTACAGAGTACTGTCAGACACTAGGTTACACAGACACTAGGTTGCACATACACTAGGTTGCAGGTACAGAGTACTGTCAGACACTAGGTTGCAGGTACAGAGTACTGTCAGACATGAGGTTGCAGGTACAGAGTACTGTCAGACACTAGGTTGCAGGTACAGAGTACTGTCAGACATTAGGTTACACAGACACTAGGTTGCACAGACACTAGGTTGCAGGTACAGAGTACTGTCAGACACTAGGTTGCAGGTACAGAGTACTGTCAGACACTAGGTTGCAGGTACAGAGTACTGTCAGACACTAGGTTGCAGGTACAGAGTACTGTCAGACACTAGGTTGCAGGTACAGAGTACTGTCAGACACTAGGTTGCAGGTACAGAGTACTGTCAGACACGAGGTTGCAGGTACAGAGTACTGTCAGACACTAGGTTGCAGGTACAGAGTACTGTCAGACACTAGGTTGCAGGTACAGAGTACTGTCAGACACTAGGTTGCAGGTACAGAGTACTGTCAGACACTAGGTTGCAGGTACAGAGTACTGTCAGACACTAGGTTGCAGGTACAGAGTACTGTCAGACACTAGGTTGCAGGTACAGAGTACTGTCAGACACTAGGTTGCAGGTACAGAGTACTGTCAGACACTAGGTTGCAGGTACAGAGTACTGTCAGACACTAGGTTACACAGACACTAGGTTGCACAGACACTAGGTTGCAGGTACAGAGTACTGTCAGACACTAGGTTGCAGGTACAGAGTACTGTCAGACACTAGGTTGCAGGTACAGAGTACTGTCAGACACTAGGTTGCAGGTACAGAGTACTGTCAGACACTAGGTTGCAGGTACAGAGTACTGTCAGACACTAGGTTACAGGTACAGAGTACTGTCAGACACTAGGTTACAGGTACAGAGTACTGTCAGACACGAGGTTGCAGGTACGGTACATAGTACTGTCAGACACTGGGTTGCAGGTACAGAGTACTGTCAGACACTAGGTTGCAGGTACAGAGTACTGTCAGACACTAGGTTGCAGGTACAGAGTACTGTCAGACACTAGGTTGCAGGTACAGAGTACTGTCATACACGAGGTTGCAGGTACAGAGTACTGTCAGACACTAGGTTGCAGGTACAGAGTACTGTCAGACACTAGGTTACACAGACACTAGGTTGCACAGACACTAGGTTGCAGGTACAGAGTACTGTCAGAAACTAGGTTGCAGGTACAGAGTACTGTCAGACACTAGGTTGCATGTACAGAGTACTGTCAGACACTAGGTTGCAGGTACAGAGTACGGTCAGACACTAGGTTGCATGCACAGAGTACTGTCAGACACTAGGTTGCAGGTACAGAGTACTGTCAGACACTAGGTTGCAGGTACATAGTACTGTCAGACACTAGGTTGCACAGACACTAGGTTGCACGTACAGAGTACTGTCAGACATGAGGTTGCAGGTACAGAGTACTGTCAGACACTAGGTTGCAGGTACAGAGTACTGTCAGACACTAGGTTGCAGGTACAGAGTACTGTCAGACACTAGGTTGCAGGTACAGAGTACTGTCAGACGCTAGGTTGCAGGTACAGAGTACTGTCAGACACTAGGTTGCAGGTACAGAGTACTGTCAGACACATATTGCAGGTACAGAGTACTGTCATACACAAGGTTGCAGGTACAGAGTACTGTCAGACACTAGGTTGCAGGTACAGAGTACTGTCAGACACTAGGCTGCAGGTACAGAGTACTGTCAGACACTAGGTTGCAGGTACAGAGTACTGTCAGACACTAGGTTGCAGGTACAGAGTACTGTCAGACACTAGGTTGCAGGTACAGAGTACTGTCAGACACTAGGTTGCAGGTACAGAGTACTGTCAGACACTAGGTTGCAGGTACAGAGTACTGTCAGACACTAGGTTGCAGGTACAGAGTACTGTCAGACACTAGGTTGCAGGTACAGAGTACTGTCAGACACTAGGTTGCAGGTACAGAGTACTGTCAGACACTAGGTTGCAGGTACAGAGTACTGTCAGACATGAGGTTGCAGGTACAGTGTACTGTCAGACACTAGGTTGCAGGTACAGAGAACTGTCAGACACTAGGTTACACAGTACACATACACTAGGTTGCACAGACACTAGGTTGCAGGTACAGAGTACTGTCAGACACTAGGTTGCAGGTACAGAGTACTGTCAGACACTAGGTTGCAGGTACAGAGTACTGTCAGACACTAGGTTACACAGACACTAGGTTGCACATACACTAGGTTGCAGGTACAGAGTACTGTCAGACACTAGGTTGCAGGTACAGAGTACTGTCAGACATGAGGTTGCAGGTACAGAGTACTGTCAGACACTAGGTTGCAGGTACAGAGTACTGTCAGACATTAGGTTACACAGACACTAGGTTGCACAGACACTAGGTTGCAGGTACAGAGTACTGTCAGACACTAGGTTGCAGGTACAGAGTACTGTCAGACACTAGGTTGCAGGTACAGAGTACTGTCAGACACTAGGTTGCAGGTACAGAGTACTGTCAGACACTAGGTTGCAGGTACAGAGTACTGTCAGACACTAGGTTGCAGGTACAGAGTACTGTCAGACACTAGGTTGCAGGTACAGAGTACTGTCAGACACTAGGTTGCAGGTACAGAGTACTGTCAGACACTAGGTTGCAGGTACAGAGTACTGTCAGACACTAGGTTGCAGGTACAGAGTACTGTCAGACACTAGGTTGCAGGTACAGAGTACTGTCAGACACTAGGTTGCACAGGCACTAGGTTGCAAGAGTACTGTCAGACACTAGGTTGCAGGTACAGAGTACTGTCAGACACTAGGTTGCAGGTACAGAGTACTGTCAGACACTAGGTTGCAGGTACAGAGTACTGTCAGACACTAGGTTGCAGGTACAGAGTACTGTCAGACACTAGGTTGCAGGTACAGAGTACTGTCAGACACTAGGTTGCAGGTACAGAGTACTGTCAGACACTAGGTTGCAGGTACAGAGTACTGTCAGACACTAGGTTGCAGGTACAGAGTACTGTCAGACACTAGGTTGCAGGTACAGAGTACTGTCAGACACTAGGTTGCAGGTACAGAGTACTGTCAGACACTAGGTTGCAGGTACAGAGTACTGTCAGACATTGCTGCAGGTACAGAGTACTGTCAGACACTAGGTTGCAGGTACAGAGTACTGTCAGACACTAGGTTGCAGGTACAGAGTACTGTCAGACACTAGGTTGCAGGTACAGAGTACTGTCAGACACTAGGTTGCACAGGCACTAGGTTGCAGGTAGAGTACTGTCAGACACTAGGTTGCAGGTACAGAGTACTGTCAGACACTAGGTTGCAGGTACAGAGTACTGTCAGACATAGGTTGCAGGTACAGAGTACTGTCAGACACTAGGTTGCAGGTACAGAGTACTGTCAGACACTAGGTTACACGTACAATACTGTCAGACACTAGGTTGCAGGTACAGAGTACTGTCAGACACTAGGTTGCAGGTACAGAGTACTGTCAGACACTAGGTTGCAGGTACAGAGTACTGTCAGACACTAGGTTACACAGACACTAGGTTGCACACTAGGTTGCAGGTACAGAGTACTGTCAGACACTAGGTTGCAGGTACAGAGTACTGTCAGACACGAGGTTGCAGGTACAGAGTACTGTCAGACACTAGGTTGCAGGTACAGAGTACTGTCAGACATTAGGTTGCACAGACACTAGGTTGCACAGACACTAGGTTGCAGGTACAGAGTACTGTCAGACACTAGGTTGCAGGTACAGAGTACTGTCAGACACTAGGTTGCAGGTACAGAGTACTTACTGTCAGACACTAGGTTGCAGGTACAGAGTACTGTCAGACACTAAGTTGCAGGTACAGAGTACTGTCAGACACTAGGTTACAGGTACAGAGTACTGTCAGACACTAGGTTACAGGTACAGAGTACTGTCAGACACGAGGTTGCAGGTACGGTACATAGTACTGTCAGACACTAGGTTGCAGGTACAGAGTACGGTCAGACACTAGGTTGCAGGTACAGAGTACTGTCAGACACTAGGTTACAGGTACAGAGTACTGTCAGACACAAGGTTGCAGGTACATAGTACTGTCAGACACTAGGTTGCAGGTACAGAGTACTGTCAGACACTAGGTTACACAGTACACAGACACTAGGTTGCACAGACACTAGGTTGCAGGTACAGAGTACTGTCAAACACTAGGATGCAGGTACAGAGTACTGTCAGACACTATGTTGCACAGACACTAGGTTGCAGGTACAGAGTACTGTCATACACTAGGTTGCAGGTACAGAGTACTGTCAGACACAAGGTTGCAGGTACAGAGTACTTACTGTCAGACACTAGGTTGCAGGTACAGAGTACTGTCAGACACTAGGTTGCAGGTACAGAGTACTGTCAGACACTAGGTTGCAGGTACAGAGTACTGTCAGACACTAGGTCAGGTACAGAGTACTGTCATACACATTGCAGGTACAGAGTACTGTCAGACAAGGTTGCAGGTACAGAGTACTGTCAGACACTAGGTTGCAGGTACAGAGTACTGTCAGACACTAGGTTGCAGGTACAGAGTACTGTCAGACACTAGGTTGCAGGTACAGAGTACTGTCAGACACTAGGTTGCAGGTACAGAGTACTGTCAGACACTAGGTTGCAGGTACAGAGTACTGTCAGACACTAGGTTGCAGGTACAGAGTACTGTCAGACACTAGGTTGCAGGTACAGAGTACTGTCAGACACTAGGTTGCAGGTACAGAGTACTGTCAGACACTAGGTTGCACAGACACTAGGTTGCAGGTACAGAGTACTGTCAGACACTAGGTTGCAGGTACAGAGTACTGTCAGACACTAGGTTGCAGGTACAGAGTACTGTCAGACACTAGGTTGCAGGTACAGTACTGTCAGACACTAGGTTGCAGGTACAGAGTACTGTCAGACACTAGGTTGCAGGTACAGAGTACTGTCAGACACTAGGTTGCAGGTACAGAGTACTGTCAGACACTAGGTTGCAGGTACAGAGTACTGTCAGACACTAGGTTGCAGGTACAGAGTACTGTCAGACACTAGGTTGCAGGTACAGAGTACTGTCAGACACTAGGTTGCAGGTACAGAGTACTGTCAGACACTAGGTTGCAGGTACAGAGTACTGTCAGACACTAGGTTGCAGGTACAGAGTACTGTCAGACACTAGGTTGCAGGTACAGAGTACTGTCAGACACTAGGTTGCAGGTACAGAGTACTGTCAGACACTAGGTTACAGGTACAGAGTACTGTCAGACACTAGGTTGCAGGTACAGAGTACTGTCAGACACTAGGTTGCAGGTACAGAGTACTGTCAGACACTAGGTTGCACATACACTAGGTTGCAGGTACAGAGTACTGTCAGACACTAGGTTGCAGGTACAGAGTACTGTCAGACACTAGGTTGCAGGTACAGAGTACTGTCAGACACTAGGTTGCAGGTACAGAGTACTGTCAGACACTAGGTTGCAGGTACAGAGTACTGTCAGACACTAGGTTGCAGGTACAGAGTACTGTCAGACACTAGGTTACACAGACACTAGGTTGCACAGACACTAGGTTGCAGGTACAGAGTACTGTCAGACACTAGGTTGCAGGTACAGAGTACTGTCAGACACGAGGTTGCAGGTACAGAGTACTGTCAGACACTAGGTTGCAGGTACAGAGTACTGTCAGACACTAGGTTACACAGACACTAGGTTGCACAGACACTAGGTTGCAGGTACAGAGTACTGTCAGACACTAGGTTGCAGGTACAGAGTACTGTCAGACACTAGGTTGCAGGTACAGAGTACTGTCAGACACTAGGTTGCAGGTACAGAGTACTGTCAGACACTAGGTTGCAGGTACAGAGTACTGTCAGACACTAGGTTGCAGGTACAGAGTACTGTCAGACACTAGGTTGCAGGTACAGAGTACTGTCAGACACTAGGTTCACAGACACTGTTCAACACTAGGTTGCAGGTACAGAGTACTGTCAGACACTAGGTTGCAGGTACAGAGTACTGTCAGACACTAGGTTACACAGACACTAGGTTGCACAGACACTAGGTTGCAGGTACAGAGTACGGTCAGACACTAGGTTGCAGGTACAGAGTACTGTCAGACACTAGGTTGCAGGTACAGAGTACTGTCAGACACTAGGTTGCAGGTACAGAGTACTGTCATACACTAGGTTGCAGGTACAGAGTACTGTCAGACACTAGTAGGTTGCAGGTACAGAGTACTGTCAGACACGAGGTTGCAGGTACAGAGTACTGTCAGACACTAGGTTGCAGGTACAGAGTACTGTCAGACACTAGGTTGCAGGTACAGAGTACTGTCAGACACTAGGTTGCAGGTACAGAGAACTGTCAGACACTAGGTTACACAGTACACATACACTAGGTTGCACAGACACTAATGCAGGTACAGAGTACTGTCAGACACGAGGTTGCAGGTACAGAGTACTGTCAGACACTAGGTTGCAGGTACAGAGTACTCTCAGACACTAGGTTGCAGGTACAGAGTACTGTCAGACACTAGGTTGCAGGTACAGAGAACTGTCAGACACTAGGTTACACAGTACACATACACTAGGTTGCACAGACACTAAGTTGCAGGTACAGAGTACTGTCAGACACTAGGTTGCAGCTACAGAGTACTGTCAGACACTAGGTTACACAGACACTAGGTTGCACATACACTAGGTTGCAGGTACAGAGTACTGTCAGACACTAGGTTGCAGGTACAGAGTACTGTCAGACATGAGGTTGCAGGTACAGAGTACTGTCAGACATTAGGTTACACAGACACTAGGTTGCACAGACACTAGGTTGCAGGTACAGAGTACTGTCAGACACTAGGTTGCAGGTACAGAGTACTGTCAGACACTAGGTTGCAGGTACAGAGTACTGTCAGACACTAGGTTACACAGACACTAGGTTGCACATACACTAGGTTGCAGGTACAGAGTACTGTCAGACACTAGGTTGCAGGTACAGAGTACTGTCAGACATGAGGTTGCAGGTACAGAGTACTGTCAGACATTAGGTTACACAGACACTAGGTTGCACAGACACTAGGTTGCAGGTACAGAGTACTGTCAGACACTAGGTTGCAGGTACAGAGTACTGTCAGACACTAGGTTGCAGGTACAGAGTACTGTCAGACACTAGGTTGCAGGTACAGAGTATGGTCAGACACTAGGTTGCAGGTACAGAGTACTGTCAGACACTAGGTTGCAGGTACAGAGTACTGTCAGACACTAGGTTGCAGGTACAGAGTACTGTCAGACACTAGGTTGCAGGTACAGAGTACTGTCAGATACTAGGTTGCAGGTACAGAGTACTGTCAGACACTAGGTTACACAGACACTAGGTTGCACAGACACTAGGTTGCAGGTACAGAGTACTGTCAGACACTAGGTTACACAGACACTAGGTTGCACAGACACTAGGTTGCAGGTACAGAGTACTGTCAGACACTAGGTTGCACAGACACTAGGTTGCAGGTACATAGTACTGTCAGACACTAGGTTGCAGGTACAGAATACTGTCAGACACTAGGTTGCAGGTACAGAGTACTGTCAGACACTAGGTTGCAGGTACAGAATACTGTCAGACACGAGGTTGCAGGTACAGAATACTGTCAGACACTAGGTTGCAGGTACAGAGTACTGTCAGACACTAGGTTACACAGACACTAGGTTGCACAGACACTAGGTTGCAGGTACAGAGTACTGTCAGACACTAGGTTGCAGGTACAGAGTACTGTCAGACATTAGGTTACACAGACACTAGGTTGCACAGACACTAGGTTGCAGGTACAGAGTACTGTCAGACACTAGGTTGCAGGTACATAGTACTGTCAAACACTAGGTTGCAGGTACAGAATACTGTCAGACACTAGGTTGCAGGTACAGAGTACTGTCAGACACTAGGTTGCAGGTACAGAGTACTTACTGTCAGACACTAGGTTGCAGGTACAGAGTACTGTCAGACACTAGGTTGCAGGTACAGAGTACTGTCAGACACTAGGTTACAGGTACAGAGTACTGTCAGACACGAGGTTGCAGGTACAGAGTACTGTCAGACACTAGGTTGCAGGTACAGAGTACTGTCAGACACTAGGTTGCACATACACTAGGTTGCAGGTACAGTGTACTGTCAGACACTAGGATGCAGGTACAGAGTACTATCAGACACTAGGTTACAGGTACAGAGTACTGTCAGACACTAGGTTGCAGGTACAGAGTACTGTCAGACACTAGGTTACACAGACACTAGGTTGCACAGACACTAGGTTGCAGGTACAGAGTACTGTCAGACACTAGGTTACACAGACACTAGGTTGCACAGACACTAGGTTGCAGGTACAGAGTACTGTCAGACACTAGGTTGCAGGTACAGAGTACTGTCAGACACTAGGTTGCAGGTACAGAGTACTGTCAGACACTAGGTTACACAGACACTAGGTTGCACAGACACTAGGTTGCAGGTACAGAGTACTGTCATACACTAGGTTGCAGGTACAGAGTATTGTCAGACACTAGGTTGCAGGTACAGAGTACTGTCAGACACAAGGTTGCAGGTACAGAGTACTGTCAGACACGAGGTTGCAGGTACAGAGTACTGTCAGACACTAGGTTGCAGGTACAGAGTACTGTCAGACACTAGGTTACACAGACACTAGGTTGCACAGACACTAGGTTGCAGGCACAGAGTACTGTCAGACACTAGGTTACACAGACACTAGGTTGCACAGACACTAGGTTGCAGGTACAGAGTACTGTCAGACACTAGGTTGCTGGTACAGAGTACTGTCAGACACTAGGTTACACATACACTAGGTTGCACAGACACTAGGTTGCAGGTACAGAGTACGGTCAGACACTAGGTTGCAGGTACAGAGTACTGTCAGACACTAGGTTGCAGGTACATAGTACTGTCAGACACTAGGTTGCAGGTACAGAGTACTGTCAGACACTAGGTTGCAGGTACATAGTACTGTCAGACACTAGGTTGCACAGACACTAGGTTGCAGGTACAGAGTACTGTCAGACACGAGGTTGCAGGTACAGAGTACTGTCAGACACTAGGTTGCAGGTACAGAGTACTGTCAGACACTAGGTTGCAGGTACAGAGTACTGTCAGACACTAGGTTGCAGGTACAGAGTACTTACTGTCAGACACTAGTTTGCAGGTACAGAGTACTGTCAGACACTAGGTTACAGGTACAGAGTACTGTCAGACACTAGGTTGCAGGTACAGAGTACTGTCAGACACGAGGTTGCAGGTAGAGTACTGTCAGACACGAGGTTGCAGGTACAGAGTACTGTCAGACACTAGGTTGCAGGTACAGAGTACTGTCAGACACTAGGTTACACAGTACACAGACACTAGGTTGCACAGACACTAGGTTGCAGGTACAGAGTACTGTCAGACACTAGGTTGCAGGTACAGAGTACTGTCAGACACTAGGTTGCAGGTACAGAGTACTGTCAGACACAAGGTTGCAGGTACAGAGTACTGTCAGACACGAGGTTGCAGGTACAGAGTACTGTCAGACACTAGGTTGCAGGTACAGAGTACTGTCAGACACTAGGTTACACAGACACTAGGTTGCACAGACACTAGGTTACAGGTACAGAGTACTGTCAGACACTAGGTTACACAGACACTAGGTTGCACAGACACTAGGTTGCAGGTACAGAGTACTGTCAGACACTAGGTTGCACAGACACTAGGTTGCAGGTACATAGTACTGTCAGACACTAGGTTGCAGGTACAGAATACTGTCAGACACTAGGTTGCAGGTACAGAGTACTGTCAGACACTAGGTTGCAGGTACAGAGTACTGTCAGACACGAGGTTGCAGGTACAGAGTACTGTCAGACACTAGGTTGCAGGTACAGAGTACTGTCAGACACTAGGTTTCACAGACACTAGGTTGCACAGACACTAGGTTGCAGGTACAGAGTACTGTCAGACACTAGGTTGCAGGTACAGAGTACTGTCAGACACTAGGTTACACAGACACTAGGTTGCATGTACAGAGTACTGTCAGACACTAGGTTGCAGGTACAGAGTACTGTCAGACACTAGGTTGCACAGACACTAGGTTGCAGGTACAGTGTACTGTCAGACACTAGGATGCAGGTACAGAGTACTATCAGACACTAGGTTACAGGTACAGAGTACTGTCAGACACTAGGTTGCAGGTACAGAGTACTGTCAGACACTAGGTTGCAGGTACAGAGTACTGTCAGACACTAGGTTGCAGGTACAGTGTACTGTCAGACACGAGGTTGCAGGTACAGAGTACTGTCAGACACAAGATTGCAGGTACAGCTCTAGTACTGTCAACCCCTGGAATACAAGTCAGGGCATACAAGTTAACCATAGATCTGCTATGCATCAGTATGCATATATATATTGTAATCCCCGTTCCGGTTGGAGTCTTACTCAAATATACAAACTGATGTAAAGTGGCGTATGCTCACGTAAAGTAGCTTATAGTGTTTGTTTCAGTGTATGATCGAATTATAATCCACTGGATGAACATTGAAAGCAACTTTAATGTGTTAATAATAGCTTTCTATTCAGGAGAGAAATATTATTCAATCATTCACTTAAACATGCAAATTTTCTATTTAATATAGGCGGAAATTGATTTTATGATAGAAAACAATGCAACCATAACGCTGTAGCCGTTACGACCAAACCCTTAGGCAAGGCATTTAAATTCCATGTTGCCTCTTCTCTCTCCCTCGTGGCAATGGATTCCATCAGGAATGAGGTCGCGAGAGTGATTAATATAAGTTATAAAAACTTGTTTCGCAATCCAGCTAAATTAAATTTGTATAGACTAACCATACGCTAAAGGGCTCTAGAATGTCGCAGTTAGACGACGTCATAAATTATGTCACCGACGACTTGAGTTAAAACTTCCGTGACCATGGGGACCATGACCGAAAAGCAGTGAGAAATCCAATTTTCAACCAGTCGAATAACATATTTTATTTCACTGATTAAATTTGTATATTTCATTGGAAAGCATAAAGTAAATGAAAGTAATCGCGATTCCTAATGATCCGCTCGTTCAAATACTAACAGTATGCAACAACACATTATGTATAGACACATACACAATCTGACCTGTATTTGCACTTTGCACAAATTCTGTCCCTCTGGATAAGCTCCAAAGTTCTTCAATAGTGACTGATCAAAGTCCTAAGGGGATATTTGTTTGTTTCAGTGAATGATCGAATTACATTTAGCTGAATGAACATCGAAAGCATTATTATCATGAAGCCACAAGTGGTAATAATAGCTCTCTATGTTCATAAGTAAAGTGGAAGTCGTGATAGCGCAGTGGATGCGTGTTCGCTTCAGGCGTGAAAGGTCCTGCTGGAGCCGTTACGATTGTGCCCTTAGGCAAGGCATTTAAATTCCATGTTGCCTCTTCTCTCTCCCTCGTGTCGATGGATTCCATCAGGAATGAGGTCTCGAGAGTGATTAATATAAGTTGAACTAACTTGTTTCACAATCGAGCTAAAATAAATTTGTACAAACTAATAAGTAAATTATTATTTGATCATTCACAATCATATAGTCATTTTATTTTAGGCTGAAAAGTGTTTTTATGATAGATAACGATGCAACCGTCCACTTTACAAGTTACGGTAGGACATCGTGTTTAGACAACCGTGCACTAAGTTATGGTAGGACATCGTGTTTAGACAACCGTCCACTAAGTTACGGTAGGACATCGTGTTTAGACAACCATGCACTAAGTTACTGTAGGACATCGTGTTTAGACAACCATGCACTAAGTTACTGTAGGACATCGTGTTTAGACAACCGTGCACTAAGTTATGGTAGGACATCGTGTTTAGACAACCATCCACTAAGTTACTGTAGGACATCGTGTTTAGACAACCGTGCACTAAGTTATGGTAGGACATCGTGTTTAGACAACCATGCACTAAGTTACGGTAGGACATCGTGTTTAGACAACCGTCCACTAAGTTACTGTAGGACATCGTGTTTAGACAACCGTCCACTAAGTTACTGTAGGACATCGTGTTTAGACAACCATGCACTAAGTTACTGTAGGACATCGTGTTTAGACAACCATGCACTAAGTTACGGTAGGACATCGTGTTTAGACAACTGTCCACTAAGTTACTGTAGGACATCGTGTTTAGACAACCATGCACTAAGTTACGGTAGGACATCGTGTTTAGACAACTGTCCACTAAGTTACTGTAGGACATCGTGTTTAGACAACCATGCACTAAGTTACGGTAGGACATCGTGTTTAGACAACTGTCCACTAAGTTACTGTAGGACATCGTGTTTAGACAACCATGCACTAAGTTACGGTAGGACATCGTGTTTAGACAACCGTCCACTAAGTTACTGTAGGACATCGTGTTTAGACAACCATGCACTAAGTTACGGTAGGACATCGTGTTTAGACAACTGTCCACTAAGTTACGGTAGGACATCGTGTTTAGACAACCATCCACTAAGTTACGGTAGGACATCGTGTTTAGACAACTGTCCACTAAGTTACGGTAGGACATCGTGTTTAGACAACCATCCACTAAGTTACGGTAGGACATCGTGTTTAGACAACCGTCCACTTTACAAGTTACGGTAGGATATCGTGTTTAGACAACTTAAGTGACTTCATAAATGACATTACTGACAGCTTCAGTCCGAAAACATTTCAACATGCAGCAGCTATATAGGTACCACATGTGCAAAGCAGTGGGAAATAAATGTTATTCCACTGCTTTCAAATTTTTATTTCTCATATAAATTTCTATATATCTTTGGAAAGCATAAAATAAAGGAAATGATTCATTCCAATTTGTCAAATTGTATAAATGGGGCTCTTTCGCCGCCAAATATATAGTGAAAAGTTCCTGCCAGCGCCAAATATATTTAGCAGTCTACAAGAAAATAACTGATGCTTGATTGGAATTGTCATAACTTGTTTATTATTTGAGATAACTTCTTCAAATTTGGAATACAGAGAGGATTAACACTACCACATCAATACAACATAAAAATACTTCTATAACATTTAATATGTCTATTTTATGACTGCCTACATATGGTCAAAACCAAATTTTGTGCTGAATTTCTTGAAAAAAATCAAATAGCGATTTATTCATACATAACATACAATATAATAATTATCTGTCTGCCTAAATGCACCTTTATAATTATAAAAATAACACACAACATGAACATTTCCCACAAACACTTGTTTACGAGTGTATTATTACAATGTAACGTTCACTAGTGTTTCACTGTTCATACATTGTATATACACTTCCGGCAATCTACCTACTGTGTTCACATATCACTCTTGCTGCTTCTTGGTGGTAGTTCTTCTTGGTATGAAATATTTCATGGCATGGCAGGAAACACATTGGCAAGTTACACTGTTTGCATTTGTAATTTGTTTGCTTCCTCTTCCATCCTGGTTTTGTTCTGGAGCTGCAAACAACACAGTCGGGTTTATATTTTATGTCCTCATACTGCCCAATGAAATGTGACTCTGTAAGTCGGTTAGGTTTATCTACCGATGGTCTACCCTTACGTGATATTCTCCTTTGAAAGTTTTCCAGAAGTCCGGACACCACACTCTCCCGAAATACCTTTGGAGATACCGCCTCATCTCCAGCATCTTGACAATACAAAATGTATCCATTGACCAACGCGACTTCCCGAATTCTATGGTATATTGTTGCATACCACTTGGAACTTTTATGAGGGTAAGCATAAGTTACCAATTTCTGATCCAAAATGTCTACTCCCCCCATGTGTTGATTATATGTCTTGGCAACTACTGGTTTTTCAACAACACGATATCCATGATCAGCATTCCTTTGCCGAACTCTTTTATCCATAGTTTTGTTTGTCTCAGTTGTTGATAAAAAATGGACACGTTTGGTATCGTGCCACGCACAAGCTACCATATTGTTTGCCCGCATAAATACAGGGGCATCTCCCTTTATCAGGGCAAGTCTGTGGGGGTGAATGGCTGTTGGCATTCCTTTGCGACCAGCTTTTACAGTGCCACTGGCTCCAATATTTCTGCTGTGTAATTCATGATATAGGGACGGGGAAGTATAGTAATTGTCTGTGTATACTTTATGGCCACGGTTTTCAAACCCATCTAACAATGACAGGCAAATGCTTTCTGTAATAGTAAATCCATTTTCCGGTACTAGTGATCCTTTCCCAGTGTACGTAAGGAACCTCAATGCATACCCTGTTTTGCTTTCACATAACACAAATTGTTTTATTCCCCATTTATATGGCTTCGCAGGAAGATATTGACGAAAGCTCACCCTGCCTTTGAATTTCACAATACTTTCATCAATGGACAACTCGCATCGTGGTCCATACACTTGTAAGTACTGTGGTTCACAGATCTGCATAAGCGGTCTAATCTTCCACAGATGGTCATACTCTGCATCATTTCGAACTGGGCGATCCATTTCATTATTTGCATAATGTAGGAATGATGTGATAATTTCATAACGATTCCTTGACATGATCTCCCCGAATGGTGTTGTTGTAAGCCAGAACTTAGACCAGTACTCCTCAAGATCATTTTTCTGGCACATGCCCATACATATTTGTAGCGCTATGTAAGCCTGTATTTCCTCGACATCTGTGTCCAGCCATTTATGAAAGCGAGATGATGTTGGCAACTCCTGAGGTTTATCAAAAAACTGTTCTGCATATCTATTTGTTTCATTGCTAATTAGTTCAAATGCTTCCTCCGGAAAGAATAATTTGAAATATTGAACAGGATTAAAGTCTGTTGTATCAACAAGGACGCCTCGTGTCCCAGAGAATGCTGGTAGCCAATCGCTTACATAAGGGTCCTCCCAATCATACGTGCCCCATTCAAAATCCACACCATTTACAGATACAGCTCGATGATGAATAGGATCTGCATCGCCAGCACCACGATCATGTAACCGACGTGCTCGTCCACGCCCTTGTGCATGAACACGTCTCGGTTGCCTTCCACGACGTTGCGCACCTCGACCGCGAGCTGGCTGGACGGCTATTGGAAGAGGTATCTCATCGTCAGAATCTGAAATATATATAATGAATATATCAGAATAACTTTCACTTATACATGTAGTATGCATGCAGTACATACTATTTCTGTTTTAGTAACATGACCAATCAATTATGTTGATTATTGAACATCAAAAGATCGAGATGCAGTGAGATCGAGATGCAGTGAAAACGATATACTACTTTTTGTTGTTGTTGTGTTTGAAGATAAAAGTTATTTTTTATAATTAGCAGCAACATAAAACGGACTAACGAGTCCGGGAGTCTAATCTGCTGTAGATAATATAATAATATGGAGAATCATCTACAATCTATTTTCGTTCAGAAAATAAAATCTACTTTCGTTTTGAAAATGACAAAAAAAACACACCTGATATATCGCTCGTTGAAGAAGATGAACATCCAGAAGGTAAATCATTGGCGCCAGAACTAGTTAGTGATATTTCCGAGTCACTTTCCATTGCTGGTCCTTCACTGTCGCTATCATTTACTATCATATCCAGTACTTCTCGGCATGTATATCGACCCCTCTTTCTCAAGGAAGCCATTTTGGATTGATGCAAAATGTTTATTATCTTTCCACACTTCTAACCAAGCTTATTTTGTCAATATTTCAATTTTTTTCACCAAATAAAAGCGAAAATGTTTTCATAGCCTCTTTCTGATAATATATTGTACATCCGGCGGTGTATGGAATATATACGACGTAAAAATCACTCGTAAGGTTATACACCACTCAATTGTCGAGGTAAGTCGCCTATGGCGCTCTGCCAGGCTGTCGACGAAAGTCTCCTATGGCGGCGAAAGGGTTAAATGCAGAATCACTTATTGTTCAGATGCAAAACGTCATAACAGAGTTAACCCTTTCCCATTTGGAAGCGCCTTTTGACATCACTATCACATCCCACATAGAAATGATTTTCGTTGTCATTACCAATACATTGACACAGTACACAGTAGTCATTAAACAAGATTAAAACCGGAGGTTGGTAGAGATGTTGATTTATGTGTATGTTTTACGTTTATTTATCGTCGCTACCGGTTGCCCATATGAGCGACACCTCCTGAAGAGATTAGTCATTTCAAATTTTGGAGGATAGTGCAATGGTACAGACAGAGACCCATTCCAGATTCTCCTCTGGTTCTTTTACGTGCACGGTGTAAATCACCAACACGAGACCTCGGTTTAACGTCCCATCTGAAAGACTGTTAATTTTATTAAGGTCAGACTGGGGATTGAACCTGTGATCCCTGGATTACCAGTCCAACGTGTTAACCACTGGACTACAGATCCATCTATGTTGATCAAGGGTACAGCCTGCATGGTTAATTTCAACACAATCTACAGTCCACTCATTGGCTGCTTAATGGAAGGTTTTACTGTAACTCACTCACCGACTTTATCTTCAGGTTTTTACAGGAGGCATTTCCAACCAGTTGTACGGGTACTATCAAGATGGAAAGTCTAGCGAGGACACCGTCTTGTTTCGTATATATGGTATGGGAACGGAGCTTATGATCGACAGGGATGTGGAAAAAGCAAATATACAGGTATACCACCTTGTATTATCAGCGTGTCCTAAATATTCTTCATCATGATGTAGTGAAATTGTATATCTGTTTGTTGCATAATTCAAGGCATTTTAAAGTTCATATTTAATCTGGAACAAAAAGTATATTTTATTGTATTTCATGAACTAAAAATATATGTAAATTCATGATGTAGTGAAATTTTGAAGTTCATATTTAATCTTGGAACAAAAAGTATATTTTATTGTATTTCATGGCGGATTACATTTAAAAAAAAAATAGATGCAAATTCATGAAAATAAAGGATACCGGTAATTTAATATGAAAATATCGCCAGTAATCGGCATATTGCCAAATATTGCAGAAGAAAATAATAAATTGTTTCTGTTTTCCTTGCTTATTACTATGCAACTTCCATCATGGAGGGAATTATTTTAACCCTTTCCATCATAGAGATTTAGGTTAATATACTATTATATCTCCATACAAACAACAGCCATTTAACCCTTTCCTTCATAGAGATTTAGGTTAATATACTATTATATCTCCATACAAACAACAGCCATTTAACCCTTTCCTTCATAGAGATTTAGGTTAATATACTATTATATCTCCATACAAACAACAGCCATTTAACCCTTTCCTTCATAGAGATTTAGGTTAATATACTATTATATCTCCATACAAACGACAGCCATTTAACCCTTTCCTTCATAGAGATTTAGGTTAATAAACTATTACAGTCAAACCTGTGTTAGTGGTCACCTCCATTAAGCAACCACCCTGTATTAAGCAGCCAGTTTCCAGATTCCCAATCGGTTGTTTTATTATATATTTGACCTCTATTAAGCAACCACCTGTGTTAAGCAGCCACTTTCTCTGACTCCCTTGGCTGGCTGCCTAAGAAAGGTTTGACTGTATATCTTCATACAAACGACAGCCCATTTAACTATCATGCAGTTGATAAGTAATCACTTCCATAGATATTACTGGGACTACATAGAGATTTAGGTTAATATACTATTATATCTCCATACAAACGACAGCCATTTAGCTATCATGCAGTGGATAATTAGTCGCCATATCTATCCCATCTCCATAGATATTACTTGGACTACACAAGATTCTGGCCTTTATTATGAACATTGAATTGGCTACTACATGGTCATTGTCAATGTATATCGTATTGGTAATGGCATCAAGAGGTGCTTCTATGAGGGAAAGGGTTAACTTAACGTCGCTACGGTTGTCCATTTGAGCGACTGACAGTTTACCGTACAAAACCTCTCCTGGGCAGGCTCCAGCGGTTAGCGTGATGCACCAACCTCCGTAAGAAACTGGCAACTTTTTCATATAAAGAGAAACGATCTGAGCAGGGCTCGAACCCATGACCATCAGTGATGATAGGTCACAGTGGTATACAAGGCAACGAGAGTAACCACTCAACGTTACTTTGCTTACGTGATAATCAGCTTTTGTATTCTAAAATTATTATTAATAAAGCAAATTAATAGTAAATCTATTCTAACAATAGTGTGCATTCTAACAGTATATTAGTATGTAAATATTGCGTCTTGTAAGTAAGATTTATTTATTTATTTCATACAAAATTTTGTCCAGCAAAAAGATACACTGGCCAATTATAAAGCAGTCCTCTTCAAATGTCTTCAAAGAATGAACAAAAGCAGTACTCAATAATTTAGCAACAACTGTCCTGTCAATTCATTTCCAGCTAATGAATGCCGCCGGCAGATGTCGTCCGCTGTATGCCGCATTTAACAATGGAATCTCGTACGGCTTTGTCAACGGGGTTACGCTAGATGTGGAAACTGTCCGTGATGAAATTATCAGAAAGTAGGTCGATTTTATTTTTTTAAATTTTTTTTCTTAATTGATCCAAATCTGAACTGAAAGGAAAATGTTATGAAATATTATGTTACCAGAGATTCCATAGCATCACAATTGGGATTGCTGTATATTATGAAATTACTTGTAAGTAAAAACTCTTTGCCTGCTGGGTAAAATAAAGGCTATAAATAGTTCAAATAATTGTAGCAGACGACAATTCATTTAATCCGAATTCTTATTTGTAACTGAAAATGGAAATATATCATGCACTTTCATTAGATTTGTGGCGTTGTGACATAATTCTAGTGAAATTTCATGCCAAATTACACTGTTATTTTCCCCGCTAGCATGCAGAGAGTTAACATCCGAATCATCACACAAATTTGCACAGGTGAACATTTTGATCCCACTCTGCGAACAGAAGTACATTTATCACATAACTTTGCTTGTATCCAGTGTAATACAGTCATATCATAATTTCTTATATGTACACACGTGTAATAAGACCTGGACTCCTTATAATTTGTAAATTAAACTGAAAAGTACATGTACGCATATTTTCATTTCAAAATGAAAGTAGCAGCGTTATTTTGTGCAATAATATGATTAGAACCCAACATGGTAATATTGGAGAAAAAAGACTCTCTAAATAGGAAAATTCCAAAACTCGTTTCATAAAATATTGTATGAAATCACCACTAATTGGTAACCCATATATGTAGAGTTAAACCTGGTGTAAGCAGCCAGACAAGGTAGTGGTAACCCATACATGTAGAGTTAAACGGTGTAAGCAGCCAGACAAGGAGTGGTAACCCATATGTAGAGTTAAACCTGGTGTAAGCAGCCAGACAAGGCAGTGGTAGCCCATATATGTAGAGTTAAACGGTTAAGCAGCCAGGTGGTTGTGGTTTGGGGGCAGGAGTGGTAACCATATATGTAGAGTTAAACCTGGTGTGGGGTGTGGGGTTGTGTGGCAGCCAGACAAGGTAGTGGTAACCCATATATGTAGAGTTAAACCTGGTGTGCGCAGCCAGACAAGGCAGTGGTAGCCCATATATGTAGAGTTAAACCTGGTGTAAGCAGCCAGACAAGGCAGTGGTAGCCCATATATGTAGAGTTAAACCTGGTGTAAGCAGCCAGACAAGGTAGTGGTAACCCATACATGTAGAGTTAAACCTGGTGTAAGCAGCCAGACAAGGCAGTGGTAACCCATATATGTAGAGTTAAACCTGGTGTAAGCAGCCAGACAAGGTAGTGGTAACCCATATATGTATAGTTAAACCTGGTGTAAGCAGGCAGACAAGGTAGTGGTAACCCATATATGTAGAGTTAAACCTGGTGTAAGCAGCCAGACAAGGTAGTGGTAACCCATATATGTAGAGTTAAACCTGGTGTAAGCAGCCAGACAAGGTAGTGGTAACCCATATATGTAGAGTTAAACCTGGTGTAAGCAGCCAGACAAGGCAGTGGTAGCCCATATATGTAGAGTTAAACCTGGTGTAAGCAGCCAGACAAGGCAGTGGTAACCCATATATGTAGAGTTAAACCTGGTGTAAGCAGCCAGACAAGGCAGTGGTAACCCATATATGTAGAGTTAAACCTGGTGTAAGCAGCCAGACAAGGCAGTGGTAACCCATACATGTAGAGTTAAACCTGGTGTAAGCAGCCAGACAAGGCAGTGGTAACCCATATATGTAGAGTTAAACCTGGTGTAAGCAGGCAGACAAGGCAGTGGTAACCCATATATGTAGAGTTAAACCTGGTGTAAGCAGCCAGACAAGGCAGTGGTAGCCCATATATGTAGAGTTAAACCTGGTGTAAGCAGCCAGACAAGGTAGTGGTAACCCATATATGTAGAGTTAAACTTGTAAGCAGCCAGACCAGGTAGTGGTAACCCATACATGTAGAGTTAAACCTGGTGTAAGCAGGCAGACAAGGTAGTGGTAACCCATATATGTAGAGTTAAACCTGGTGTAAGCAGGCAGACAAGGCAGTGGTAACCCATACATGTAGAGTTAAACCTGGTGTAAGCAGGCAGACAAGGTAGTGGTAACCCATATATGTAGAGTTAAACCTGGTGTAAGCAGCCAGACAAGGCAGTGGTAGCCCATATATGTAGAGTTAAACCTGGTGTAAGCAGCCAGACAAGGCAGTGGTAACCCATACATGTAGAGTTAAACCTGGTGTGCGCAGCCAGACAAGGTAGTGGTAACCCATATATGTAGAGTTAAACCTGGTGTGCGCAGCCAGACAAGGTAGTGGTAACCCATATATGTAGAGTTAAACCTGGTGTAAGCAGCCAGACAAGGTAGTGGTAACCCATACATGTAGAGTTAAACCTGGTGTAAGCAGCCAGACAAGGCAGTGGTAGCCCATATATGTAGAGTTAAACCTGGTGTAAGCAGCCAGACAAGGTAGTGGTAACCCATATATGTAGAGTTAAACCTGGTGTAAGCAGGCAGACAAGGTAGTGGTAACCCATACATGTAGAGTTAAACCTGGTGTAAGCAGCCAGACAAGGTAGTGGTAACCCATATATGTAGAGTTAAACCTGGTGTAAGCAGCCAGACAAGGCAGTGGTAGCCCATACATGTAGAGTTAAACCTGGTGTAAGCAGCCAGACAAGGCAGTGGTAGCCCATACATGTAGAGTTAAACCTGGTGTAAGCAGGCAGACAAGGTAGTGGTAACCCATATATGTAGAGTTAAACCTGGTGTAAGCAGCCAGACAAGGTAGTGGTAACCCATATATGTAGAGTTAAACCTGGTGTAAGCAGCCAGACAAGGTAGTGGTAACCCATATATGTAGAGTTAAACCTGGTGTAAGCAGGCAGACAAGGTAGTGGTAACCCATACATGTAGAGTTAAACCTGGTGTAAGCAGGCAGACAAGGTAGTGGTAACCCATATATGTAGAGTTAAACCTGGTGTAAGCAGGCAGACAAGGTAGTGGTAACCCATATATGTAGAGTTAAACCTGGTGTAAGCAGGCAGACCAGGTAGTGGTAACCCATATATGTAGAGTTAAACCTGGTGTAAGCAGGCAGACAAGGCAGTGGTAGCCCATACATGTAGAGTTAAACCTGGTGTAAGCAGCCAGACCAGGTAGTGGTAACCCATATATGTAGAGTTAAACCTGGTGTGCGCAGCCAGACAAGGCAGTGGTAGCCCATACATGTAGAGTTAAACCTGGTGTAAGCAGCCAGACAAGGCAGTGGTAGCCCATATATGTAGAGTTAAACCTGGTGTAAGCAGCCAGACAAGGCAGTGGTAGCCCATATATGTAGAGTTAAACCTGGTGTAAGCAGCCAGACAAGGTAGTGGTAACCCATATATGTAGAGTTAAACCTGGTGTAAGCAGGCAGACAAGGCAGTGGTAGCCCATACATGTAGAGTTAAACCTGGTGTAAGCAGGCAGACAAGGTAGTGGTAACCCATATATGTAGAGTTAAACCTGGTGTAAGCAGCCAGACAAGGTAGTGGTAACCCATATATGTAAAGTTAAACCTGGTGTAAGCAGCCAGACAAGGTAGTGGTAACCCATATATGTAGAGTTAAACCTGGTGTAAGCAGGCAGACAAGGTAGTGGTAACCCATACATGTATAGTTAAACCTGGTGTAAGCAGGCAGACAAGGTAGTGGTAACCCATATATGTAGAGTTAAACCTGGTGTAAGCAGGCAGACAAGGTAGTGGTAACCCATATATGTAGAGTTAAACCTGGTGTAAGCAGGCAGACCAGGTAGTGGTAACCCATATATGTAGAGTTAAACCTGGTGTAAGCAGGCAGACAAGGCAGTGGTAGCCCATACATGTAGAGTTAAACCTGGTGTAAGCAGCCAGACCAGGTAGTGGTAACCCATATATGTAGAGTTAAACCTGGTGTAAGCAGCCAGACAAGGCAGTGGTAACCCATACATGTATAGTTAAACCTGCTGTAAGCAGCCAGACAAGGTAGTGGTAACCCATATATGTAGAGTTAAACCTGGTGTAAGCAGGCAGACAAGGTAGTGGTAACCCATGCATGTAGAGTTAAACTTGTAAGCAGCCAGACCAGGTAGTGGTAACCCATACATGTAGAGTTAAACCTGGTGTAAGCAGGCAGACAAGGTAGTGGTAACCCATACATGTAGAGTTAAACCTGGTGTAAGCAGGCAGACAAGGTAGTGGTAACCCATACATGTAGAGTTAAACCTGGTGTAAGCAGGCAGACAAGGTAGTGGTAACCCATGCATGTAGAGTTAAACCTGGTGTAAGCAGGCAGACAAGGTAGTGGTAACCCATACATGTATAGTTAAACTTGGTGTAAGCAGGCAGACAAGGTAGTGGTAACCCATACATGTAGAGTTAAACCTGGTGTAAGCAGGCAGACAAGGTAGTGGTAACCCATACATGTAGAGTTAAACCTGGTGTAAGCAGGCAGACAAGGTAGTGGTAACCCATACATGTAGAGTTAAACCTGGTGTAAGCAGGCAGACAAGGTAGTGGTAACCCATACATGTAGAGTTAAACCTGGTGTAAGCAGACAGACAAGGTAATGGTAGCCCATACATGTAGAGTTAAACCTGGTGTAAGCAGCCAGACAAGGTAGTGGTAACCCATGCATGTAGAGTTAAACCTGGTGTAAGCAGGCAGACAAGGTAGTGGTAACCCATACATGTATAGTTAAACTTGGTGTAAGCAGGCAGACAAGGTAGTGGTAACCCATACATGTAGAGTTAAACCTGGTGTAAGCAGGCAGACAAGGTAGTGGTAACCCATACATGTAGAGTTAAACCTGGTGTAAGCAGCCAGACAAGGTAGTGGTAACCCATACATGTAGAGTTAAACCTGGTGTAAGCAGCCAGACAAGGTAGTGGTAACCCATACATGTAGAGTTAAACCTGGTGTAAGCAGACAGACAAGGTAGTGGTAGCCCATACATGTAGAGTTAAACCTGGTGTAAGCAGCCAGACAAGGTAGTGGTAACCCATGCATGTAGAGTTAAACCTGGTGTGCGCAGCCAGACAAGGCAGTGGTAACCCATACATGTAGAGTTAAACCTGGTGTAAGCAGCCAGACAAGGTAATGGTAACCCATACATGTAGAGTTAAACCTGGTGTGCGCAGCCAGACAAGGCAGTGGTAACCCATACATGTAGAGTTAAACCTGGTGTAAGCAGCCAGACAAGGTAATGGTAACCCATACATGTAGAGTTAAACCTGGTGTAAGCAGCCAGACAAGGCAGTGGTAACCCATACATGTATAGTTAAACCTGGTGTGCGCAGACAGACAAGGCAGTGGTAGCCCATACATGTAGAGTTAAACCTGGTGTAAGCAGGCAGACAAGGTAGTGGTAACCCATATATGTAGAGTTAAACCTGGTGTAAGCAGGCAGACAAGGTAGTGGTAACCCATATATGTAGAGTTAAACCTGGTGTAAGCAGCCAGACAAGGTAGTGGTAACCTATATATGTAGAGTTAAACCTGGTGTAAGCAGCCAGACAGGTAGTGGTAACCCATATATGTAGAGTTAAACCTGGTGTGTGCAGCCAGACCAGGTAGTGGTAACCCATATATGTAGAGTTAAACCTGGTGTGCGCAGCCAGACAAGGCAGTGGTAGCCCATATATGTAGAGTTAAACCTGGTGTAAGCAGCCAGACAAGGTAGTGGTAGCCCATATATGTAGAGTTAAACCTGGTGTAAGCAGCCAGACAAGGTAGTGGTAGCCCATACATGTAGAGTTAAACCTGGTGTAAGCAGCCAGACAAGGTAGTGGTAACCCATATATGTAGAGTTAAACCTGGTGTAAGCAGCCAGACAAGGCAGTGGTAGCCCATATATGTATAGTTAAACCTGGTGTAAGCAGGCAGACAAGGTAGTTGTAACCCATATATGTAGAGTTAAACCTGGTGTAAGCAGCCAGACAAGGTAGTGGTAACCCATATATGTAGAGTTAAACCTGGTGTAAGCAGCCAGACAAGATAGTGGTAACCCATATATGTAGAGTTAAACCTGGTGTAAGCAGCCAGACAAGGCAGTGGTAGCCCATATATGTAGAGTTAAACCTGGTGTAAGCAGCCAGACAAGGCAGTGGTAACCCATATATGTAGAGTTAAACCTGGTGTAAGCAGCCAGACAAGGCAGTGGTAACCCATATATGTAGAGTTAAACCTGGTGTAAGCAGCCAGACAAGGCAGTGGTAACCCATACATGTAGAGTTAAACCTGGTGTAAGCAGCCAGACAAGGCAGTGGTAACCCATATATGTAGAGTTAAACCTGGTGTAAGCAGGCAGACAAGGCAGTGGTAACCCATATATGTAGAGTTAAACCTGGTGTAAGCAGCCAGACAAGGCAGTGGTAGCCCATATATGTAGAGTTAAACCTGGTGTAAGCAGCCAGACAAGGTAGTGGTAACCCATATATGTAGAGTTAAACTTGTAAGCAGCCAGACCAGGTAGTGGTAACCCATACATGTAGAGTTAAACCTGGTGTAAGCAGGCAGACAAGGTAGTGGTAACCCATATATGTAGAGTTAAACCTGGTGTAAGCAGGCAGACAAGGCAGTGGTAACCCATACATGTAGAGTTAAACCTGGTGTAAGCAGGCAGACAAGGTAGTGGTAACCCATATATGTAGAGTTAAACCTGGTGTAAGCAGCCAGACAAGGCAGTGGTAGCCCATATATGTAGAGTTAAACCTGGTGTGCGCAGCCAGACAAGGCAGTGGTAACCCATACATGTAGAGTTAAACCTGGTGTGCGCAGCCAGACAAGGTAGTGGTAACCCATATATGTAGAGTTAAACCTGGTGTGCGCAGCCAGACAAGGTAGTGGTAACCCATATATGTAGAGTTAAACCTGGTGTAAGCAGCCAGACAAGGTAGTGGTAACCCATACATGTAGAGTTAAACCTGGTGTAAGCAGCCAGACAAGGCAGTGGTAGCCCATATATGTAGAGTTAAACCTGGTGTAAGCAGCCAGACAAGGTAATGGTAACCCATATATGTAGAGTTAAACCTGGTGTAAGCAGGCAGACAAGGTAGTGGTAGCCCATACATGTAGAGTTAAACTTGTAAGCAGCCAGACAAGGTAGTGGTAACCCATATATGTAGAGTTAAACTGGTGTAAGCAGCCAGACAAGGTAGTGGTAACCCATATATGTAGAGTTAAACCTGGTGTAAGCAGCCAGACAAGGTAGTGGTAGCCCATATATGTAGAGTTAAACTGGTGTAAGCAGCCAGACCAGGTAGTGGTAACCCATACATGTAGAGTTAAACCTGGTGTAAGCAGGCAGACA
>CM026402.1:47372401-47409135 GCA_014843695.1 Archivesica marissinica | reverse complement strand
AGGTAGTGGTAACCCATACATGTAGAGTTAAACCTGGTGTGCGCAGCCAGACAAGGTAGTGGTAACCCATATATGTAGAGTTAAACCTGGTGTAAGCAGCCAGACAAGGTAGTGGTAACCCATATATGTAGAGTTAAACCTGGTGTAAGCAGCCAGACAGGTAGTGGTAACCCATATATGTAGAGTTAAACCTGGTGTAAGCAGGCAGACAAGGTAGTGGTAACCCATACATGTAGAGTTAAACCTGGTGTAAGCAGCCAGACAAGGTAGTGGTAACCCATATATGTAGAGTTAAACCTGGTGTAAGCAGCCAGACAAGGTAGTGGTAACCCATATATGTAGAGTTAAACCTGGTGTAGCAGCAGACCAGGTAGTGGTAACCCATATATGTAGAGTTAAACCTGGTGTAAGCAGCAGACAAGGCAGTGGTAACCCATACATGTAGAGTTAAACCTGGTGTAGCAGCCAGACAAGGTAGTGGTAGCCCATATATGTAGAGTTAAACCTGGTGTCGCAGCCAGACAAGGCAGTGGTAGCCCATACATGTAGAGTTAAACCTGGTGTAAGCAGCCAGACAAGGCAGTGGTAACCCATATATGTAGAGTTAAACCTGGTGTAAGCAGCCAGACAAGGTAGTGGTAACCCATATATGTAGAGTTAAACTTGTAAGCAGCCAGACCAGGTAGTGGTAACCCATACATGTAGAGTTAAACCTGGTGTAAGCAGCCAGACAAGGCAGTGGTAACCCATATGTAGAGTAAACCTGGTGTAAGCAGCCAGACAAGGTAGTGGTAACCCATATATGTAGAGTTAAACCTGGTGTAAGCAGGCAGACAAGGTAGTGGTAACCCATGCATGTAGAGTTAAACTGGTAAGCAGCCAGACCAGGTAGTGGTAACCCATACATGTAGAGTTAAACCTGGTGTAAGCAGCCAGACAAGGCAGTGGTAGCCCATACATGTAGAGTTAAACTTGTAAGCAGCCAGACCAGGTAGTGGTAACCCATACATGTAGAGTTAAACCTGGTGTAAGCAGGCAGACAAGGTAGTGGTAACCCATGCATGTAGAGTTAAACCTGGTGTAAGCAGGCAGACAAGGTAGTGGTAACCCATACATGTATAGTTAAACCTGGTGTAAGCAGGCAGACAAGGCAGTGGTAGCCCATACATGTAGAGTTAAACCTGGTGTAAGCAGGCAGACAAGGTAGTGGTAACCCATACATGTAGAGTTAAACCTGGTGTAAGCAGGCAGACAAGTAGTGGTAACCCATACATGTAGAGTTAAACCTGGTGTAAGCAGCAGACAAGGCAGTGGTAACCCATACATGTAGAGTTAAACCTGGTGTAAGCAGCCAGACAAGGTTGGTAGCCCATACATGTAGAGTTAAACCTGGTGTAAGCAGCCAGACAAGGTAGTGGTAACCCATGCATGTAGAGTTAAACCTGGTGTAAGCAGCAGACAAGGTAGTGGTAACCCATACATGTATAGTTAAACTTGGTGTAAGCAGGCAGACAAGGTAGTGGTAACCCATACATGTAGAGTTAAACCTGGTGTAAGCAGGCAGACAAGGTAGTGGTAACCCATACATGTAGAGTTAAACCTGGTGTAAGCAGCCAGACAAGGTAGTGGTAACCCATATATGTAGAGTTAAACCTGGTGTAAGCAGCCAGACAAGGTAGTGGTAACCCATATATGTAGAGTTAAACCTGGTGTAAGCAGGCAGACAAGGTAGTGGTAACCCATATATGTATAGTTAAACCTGGTGTAAGCAGGCAGACAAGGTAGTGGTAACCCATATATGTAGAGTTAAACCTGGTGTAAGCAGGCAGACAAGGTAGTGGTAACCCATATATGTAGAGTTAAACTGGTGTAAGCAGGCAGACAAGGTAGTGGTACCCATATATGTAGAGTTAAACCTGGTGTAAGCAGGGGGGTGGTGTTGTGGTTTGGTGTGGGGGTGTGTTTTGTGGTTTGGTGTGGGCCAGACAAGGCAGTGGTAGCCCATACATGTAGAGTTAAACTTGGTGTAAGCAGCCAGACAAGGTAGTGGTAGCCCATATATGTAGAGTTAAACCTGGTGTAAGCAGCCAGACAAGGCAGTGGTAGCCCATATATGTAGAGTTAAACTTGTAAGCAGCCAGACAAGGTAGTGGTAACCCATACATGTAGAGTTAAAAATGGTGTAAGCAGCAAGACAAGGCAGTGGTAACCCATACATGTATAGTTAAACCTGTGTAAGCAGCCAGACAGGTAGTGGTAACCCATATATGTAGAGTTAAACCTGGTGTAAGCAGGCAGACAAGGTAGTGGTAACCCATGTGTGGTTTTGTGGGGGTGTGGTTACATGTAGAGTTAAACTGGTGTAAGCAGGCAGACAAGGTAGTGGTAACCCATACATGTAGAGTTAAACCTGGTGTAAGCAGGCAGACAAGGTAGTGGTAACCCATATATGTAGAGTTAAACCTGGTGTAAGCAGGCAGACAAGGTAGTGGTACCCATACATGTAGAGTTAAACCTGGTGTAAGCAGGCAGACAAGGTAGTGGTAACCCATATATGTAGAGTTAAACCTGGTGTAAGCAGGCAGACAAGGTAGTGGTAACCCATATATGTAGAGTTAAACTGGTGTAAGCAGGCAGACAAGGTAGTGGTAACCCATATATGTAGAGTTAAACCTGGTGTAAGCAGGCAGACAAGGTAGTGGTAACCCATATATGTAGAGTTAAACCTGGTGTAAGCAGGCAGACAAGGTAGTGGTAGCCCATACATGTAGAGTTAAACCTGGTGTAAGCAGACAGACAAGGTAGTGGTAGCCCATACATGTAGAGTTAAACTGGTGTAAGCAGCCAGACAAGGTAGTGGTAACCCATGCATGTAGAGTTAAACCTGGTGTAAGCAGGCAGACAAGGTAGTGGTAACCCATACATGTATAGTTAAACTTGGTGTAAGCAGGCAGACAAGGTAGTGGTAACCCATACATGTAGAGTTAAACCTGGTGTAAGCAGGCAGACAAGGTAGTGGTAACCCATACATGTAGAGTTAAACCTGGTGTAAGCAGACAGACAAGGTAATGGTAGCCCATACATGTAGAGTTAAACCTGGTGTAAGCAGCCAGACAAGGTAGTGGTAACCCATACATGTAGAGTTAAACCTGGTGTAAGCAGACAGACAAGGTAATGGTAGCCCATACATGTAGAGTTAAACCTGTTGTAAGCAGCCAGACAAGGTAATGGTAACCCATGCATGTAGAGTTAAACCTGGTGTGCGCAGCCAGACAAGGCAGTGGTAACCCATACATGTAGAATTAAACCTGGTGTAAGCAGCCAGACAAGGTAATGGTAACCCATACATGTAGAGTTAAACCTGGTGTGCGCAGCCAGACAAGGCAGTGGTAACCCATACATGTAGAGTTAAACCTGGTGTAAGCAGCCAGACAAGGTAATGGTAACCCATACATGTAGAGTTAAACCTGGTGTAAGCAGCCAGACAAGGCAGTGGTAACCCATACATGTATAGTTAAACCTGGTGTGAGCAGGCAGACAAGGCAGTGGTAGCCCATACATGTAGAGTTAAACCTGGTGTAAGCAGGCAGACAAGGTAGTGGTAACCCATATATGTAGAGTTAAACCTGGTGTAAGCAGGCAGACAAGGTAGTGGTAACCCATATATGTAGAGTTAAACCTGGTGTAAGCAGCCAGACAAGGTAGTGGTAACCTATATATGTAGAGTTAAACCTGGTGTAAGCAGCCAGACCAGGTAGTGGTAACCCATATATGTAGAGTTAAACCTGGTGTGTGCAGCCAGACCAGGTAGTGGTAACCCATATATGTAGAGTTAAACCTGGTGTGCGCAGCCAGACAAGGCAGTGGTAGCCCATATATGTAGAGTTAAACCTGGTGTAAGCAGCCAGACAAGGCAGTGGTAGCCCATATATGTAGAGTTAAACCTGGTGTAAGCAGCCAGACAAGGTAGTGGTAGCCCATACATGTAGAGTTAAACCTGGTGTAAGCAGCCAGACAAGGCAGTGGTAACCCATATATGTAGAGTTAAACCTGGTGTAAGCAGCCAGACAAGGCAGTGGTAGCCCATATATGTATAGTTAAACCTGGTGTAAGCAGGCAGACAAGGTAGTTGTAACCCATATATGTAGAGTTAAACCTGGTGTAAGCAGCCAGACAAGGTAGTGGTAACCCATATATGTAGAGTTAAACCTGGTGTAAGCAGCCAGACAAGATAGTGGTAACCCATATATGTAGAGTTAAACCTGGTGTAAGCAGCCAGACAAGGCAGTGGTAGCCCATATATGTAGAGTTAAACCTGGTGTAAGCAGCCAGACAAGGCAGTGGTAACCCATATATGTAGAGTTAAACCTGGTGTAAGCAGCCAGACAAGGCAGTGGTAACCCATATATGTAGAGTTAAACCTGGTGTAAGCAGCCAGACAAGGCAGTGGTAACCCATACATGTAGAGTTAAACCTGGTGTAAGCAGCCAGACAAGGCAGTGGTAACCCATATATGTAGAGTTAAACCTGGTGTAAGCAGGCAGACAAGGCAGTGGTAACCCATATATGTAGAGTTAAACCTGGTGTAAGCAGCCAGACAAGGCAGTGGTAGCCCATATATGTAGAGTTAAACCTGGTGTAAGCAGCCAGACAAGGTAGTGGTAACCCATATATGTAGAGTTAAACTTGTAAGCAGCCAGACCAGGTAGTGGTAACCCATACATGTAGAGTTAAACCTGGTGTAAGCAGGCAGACAAGGTAGTGGTAACCCATATATGTAGAGTTAAACCTGGTGTAAGCAGGCAGACAAGGCAGTGGTAACCCATACATGTAGAGTTAAACCTGGTGTAAGCAGGCAGACAAGGTAGTGGTAACCCATATATGTAGAGTTAAACCTGGTGTAAGCAGCCAGACAAGGCAGTGGTAGCCCATATATGTAGAGTTAAACCTGGTGTGAGCAGCCAGACAAGGCAGTGGTAACCCATACATGTAGAGTTAAACCTGGTGTGCGCAGCCAGACAAGGTAGTGGTAACCCATATATGTAGAGTTAAACCTGGTGTGCGCAGCCAGACAAGGTAGTGGTAACCCATATATGTAGAGTTAAACCTGGTGTAAGCAGCCAGACAAGGTAGTGGTAACCCATACATGTAGAGTTAAACCTGGTGTAAGCAGCCAGACAAGGCAGTGGTAGCCCATATATGTAGAGTTAAACCTGGTGTAAGCAGCCAGACAAGGTAATGGTAACCCATATATGTAGAGTTAAACCTGGTGTAAGCAGGCAGACAAGGTAGTGGTAACCCATACATGTAGAGTTAAACCTGGTGTAAGCAGCCAGACAAGGTAGTGGTAACCCATATATGTAGAGTTAAACCTGGTGTAAGCAGCCAGACAAGGTAGTTAAACCTGTGTAGCAGCCCCATTACCATTGTAGAGTTAAACCTGGTGTAAGCAGGCAGAAAAGGTAGTGGTAACCCATATATGTAGAGTTAAACCTGGTGTCAGGCAGACAAGGTAGTGGTAACCCATATATGTAGAGTTAAACCTGGTGTAAGCAGGCAGACAAGGTAGTGGTAACCCATATATGTAGAGTTAAACCTGGTGTAAGCAGGCAGACAAGGCAGTGGTAGCCCATACATGTAGAGTTAAACCTGGTGTAAGCAGCCAGACAAGGTAGTGGTAACCCATATATGTAGAGTTAAACCTGGTGTGAGCAGCCAGACAAGGCAGTGGTAGCCCATACATGTAGAGTTAAACCTGGTGTAAGCAGCCAGACAAGGCAGTGGTAGCCCATATATGTAGAGTTAAACCTGGTGTAAGCAGCCAGACAAGGCAGTGGTAGCCCATATATGTAGAGTTAAACCTGGTGTAAGCAGCCAGACAAGGTAGTGGTAACCCATATATGTAGAGTTAAACCTGGTGTAAGCAGGCAGACAAGGCAGTGGTAGCCCATACATGTAGAGTTAAACCTGGTGTAAGCAGGCAGACAAGGTAGTGGTAACCCATATATGTAGAGTTAAACCTGGTGTAAGCAGCCAGACAAGGTAGTGGTAACCCATATATGTAGAGTTAAACCTGGTGTAAGCAGCCAGACAAGGTAGTGGTAACCCATATATGTAGAGTTAAACCTGGTGTAAGCAGGCAGACAAGGTAGTGGTAACCCATACATGTAGAGTTAAACCTGGTGTAAGCAGGCAGACAAGGTAGTGGTAACCCATATATGTAGAGTTAAACCTGGTGTAAGCAGGCAGACAAGGTAGTGGTAACCCATATATGTAGAGTTAAACCTGGTGTAAGCAGGCAGACCAGGTAGTGGTAACCCATATATGTAGAGTTAAACCTGGTGTAAGCAGGCAGACAAGGCAGTGGTAGCCCATACATGTAGAGTTAAACCTGGTGTAAGCAGCCAGACCAGGTAGTGGTAACCCATATATGTAGAGTTAAACCTGGTGTAAGCAGCCAGACAAGGCAGTGGTAGCCCATACATGTAGAGTTAAACCTGGTGTAAGCAGCCAGACAAGGCAGTGGTAGCCCATATATGTAGAGTTAAACCTGGTGTAAGCAGCCAGACAAGGCAGTGGTAGCCCATACATGTAGAGTTAAACTTGTAAGCAGCCAGACCAGGTAGTGGTAACCCATACATGTAGAGTTAAACCTGGTGTAAGCAGCCAGACAAGGCAGTGGTAACCCATACATGTATAGTTAAACCTGCTGTAAGCAGCCAGACAAGGTAGTGGTAACCCATATATGTAGAGTTAAACCTGGTGTAAGCAGGCAGACAAGGTAGTGGTAACCCATGCATGTAGAGTTAAACTTGTAAGCAGCCAGACCAGGTAGTGGTAACCCATACATGTAGAGTTAAACCTGGTGTAAGCAGGCAGACAAGGTAGTGGTAACCCATACATGTAGAGTTAAACCTGGTGTAAGCAGGCAGACAAGGTAGTGGTAACCCATACATGTAGAGTTAAACCTGGTGTAAGCAGGCAGACAAGGTAGTGGTAACCCATACATGTAGAGTTAAACCTGGTGTAAGCAGGCAGACAAGGTAGTGGTAACCCATACATGTAGAGTTAAACCTGGTGTAAGCAGGCAGACAAGGTAGTGGTAACCCATACATGTAGAGTTAAACCTGGTGTAAGCAGGCAGACAAGGTAGTGGTAACCCATACATGTAGAGTTAAACCTGGTGTAAGCAGGCAGACAAGGTAGTGGTAACCCATACATGTAGAGTTAAACCTGGTGTAAGCAGGCAGACAAGGTAGTGGTAACCCATACATGTAGAGTTAAACCTGGTGTAAGCAGACAGACAAGGTAGTGGTAGCCCATACATGTAGAGTTAAACCTGGTGTAAGCAGCCAGACAAGGTAGTGGTAACCCATGCATGTAGAGTTAAACCTGGTGTAAGCAGGCAGACAAGGTAGTGGTAACCCATACATGTATAGTTAAACTTGGTGTAAGCAGGCAGACAAGGTAGTGGTAACCCATACATGTAGAGTTAAACCTGGTGTAAGCAGGCAGACAAGGTAGTGGTAACCCATACATGTAGAGTTAAACCTGGTGTAAGCAGACAGACAAGGTAATGGTAGCCCATACATGTAGAGTTAAACCTGGTGTAAGCAGCCAGACAAGGTAGTGGTAACCCATACATGTAGAGTTAAACCTGGTGTAAGCAGACAGACAAGGTAATGGTAGCCCATACATGTAGAGTTAAACCTGGTGTAAGCAGCCAGACAAGGTAGTGGTAACCCATGCATGTAGAGTTAAACCTGGTGTGCGCAGCCAGACAAGGCAGTGGTAACCCATACATGTAGAGTTAAACCTGGTGTAAGCAGCCAGACAAGGTAATGGTAACCCATACATGTAGAGTTAAACCTGGTGTGCGCAGCCAGACAAGGCAGTGGTAACCCATACATGTAGAGTTAAACCTGGTGTAAGCAGCCAGACAAGGTAATGGTAACCCATACATGTAGAGTTAAACCTGGTGTAAGCAGCCAGACAAGGCAGTGGTAACCCATACATGTATAGTTAAACCTGGTGTGGCAGCAGACAAGGAGTGGTAGCCCATACATGTAGAGTTAAACCTGGTGTAAGCAGGCAGACAAGGTAGTGGTAACCCATATATGTAGAGTTAAACCTGGTGTAAGCAGGCAGACAAGGTAGTGGTAACCCATATATGTAGAGTTAAACCTGGTGTAAGCAGCCAGACAAGGTAGTGGTAACCTATATATGTAGAGTTAAACCTGGTGTAAGCAGCCAGACCAGGTAGTGGTAACCCATATATGTAGAGTTAAACCTGGTGTGTGCAGCCAGACCAGGTAGTGGTAACCCATATATGTAGAGTTAAACCTGGTGTGCGCAGCCAGACAAGGCAGTGGTAGCCCATATATGTAGAGTTAAACCTGGTGTAAGCAGCCAGACAAGGCAGTGGTAGCCCATATATGTAGAGTTAAACCTGGTGTAAGCAGCCAGACAAGGTAGTGGTAGCCCATACATGTAGAGTTAAACCTGGTGTAAGCAGCCAGACAAGGCAGTGGTAACCCATATATGTAGAGTTAAACCTGGTGTAAGCAGCCAGACAAGGCAGTGGTAGCCCATATATGTATAGTTAAACCTGGTGTAAGCAGGCAGACAAGGTAGTTGTAACCCATATATGTAGAGTTAAACCTGGTGTAAGCAGCCAGACAAGGTAGTGGTAACCCATATATGTAGAGTTAAACCTGGTGTAAGCAGCCAGACAAGATAGTGGTAACCCATATATGTAGAGTTAAACCTGGTGTAAGCAGCCAGACAAGGCAGTGGTAGCCCATATATGTAGAGTTAAACCTGGTGTAAGCAGCCAGACAAGGCAGTGGTAACCCATATATGTAGAGTTAAACCTGGTGTAAGCAGCCAGACAAGGCAGTGGTAACCCATATATGTAGAGTTAAACCTGGTGTAAGCAGCCAGACAAGGCAGTGGTAACCCATACATGTAGAGTTAAACCTGGTGTAAGCAGCCAGACAAGGCAGTGGTAACCCATATATGTAGAGTTAAACCTGGTGTAAGCAGGCAGACAAGGCAGTGGTAACCCATATATGTAGAGTTAAACCTGGTGTAAGCAGCCAGACAAGGCAGTGGTAGCCCATATATGTAGAGTTAAACCTGGTGTAAGCAGCCAGACAAGGTAGTGGTAACCCATATATGTAGAGTTAAACTTGTAAGCAGCCAGACCAGGTAGTGGTAACCCATACATGTAGAGTTAAACCTGGTGTAAGCAGGCAGACAAGGTAGTGGTAACCCATATATGTAGAGTTAAACCTGGTGTAAGCAGGCAGACAAGGCAGTGGTAACCCATACATGTAGAGTTAAACCTGGTGTAAGCAGGCAGACAAGGTAGTGGTAACCCATATATGTAGAGTTAAACCTGGTGTAAGCAGCCAGACAAGGCAGTGGTAGCCCATATATGTAGAGTTAAACCTGGTGTAAGCAGCCAGACAAGGCAGTGGTAACCCATACATGTAGAGTTAAACCTGGTGTGCGCAGCCAGACAAGGTAGTGGTAACCCATATATGTAGAGTTAAACCTGGTGTGAGCAGCCAGACAAGGTAGTGGTAACCCATATATGTAGAGTTAAACCTGGTGTAAGCAGCCAGACAAGGTAGTGGTAACCCATACATGTAGAGTTAAACCTGGTGTAAGCAGCCAGACAAGGCAGTGGTAGCCCATATATGTAGAGTTAAACCTGGTGTAAGCAGCCAGACAAGGTAGTGGTAACCCATATATGTAGAGTTAAACCTGGTGTAAGCAGGCAGACAAGGTAGTGGTAACCCATACATGTAGAGTTAAACCTGGTGTAAGCAGCCAGACAAGGTAGTGGTAACCCATATATGTAGAGTTAAACCTGGTGTAAGCAGCCAGACAAGGTAGTTTGTGTAGCAGACCATTACATTGTAGAGTTAAACCTGGTGTAAGCAGGCAGAAAAGGTAGTGGTAACCCATATATGTAGAGTTAAACCTGGTGTAAGCAGGCAGACAAGGTAGTGGTAACCCATATATGTAGAGTTAAACCTGGTGTAAGCAGCCAGACCAGGTAGTGGTAACCCATATATGTAGAGTTAAACCTGGTGTAAGCAGGCAGACAAGGCAGTGGTAGCCCATACATGTAGAGTTAAACCTGGTGTAAGCAGCCAGACCAGGTAGTGGTAACCCATATATGTAGAGTTAAACCTGGTGTAAGCAGCCAGACAAGGCAGTGGTAGCCCATACATGTAGAGTTAAACCTGGTGTAAGCAGCCAGACAAGGCAGTGGTAACCCATATATGTAGAGTTAAACCTGGTGTAAGCAGCCAGACAAGGCAGTGGTAGCCCATATATGTAGAGTTAAACCTGGTGTAAGCAGCCAGACAAGGTAGTGGTAACCCATATATGTAGAGTTAAACCTGGTGTAAGCAGGCAGACAAGGCAGTGGTAGCCCATACATGTAGAGTTAAACCTGGTGTAAGCAGGCAGACAAGGTAGTGGTAACCCATATATGTAGAGTTAAACCTGGTGTAAGCAGCCAGACAAGGTAGTGGTAACCCATATATGTAGAGTTAAACCTGGTGTAAGCAGCCAGACAAGGTAGTGGTAACCCATATATGTAGAGTTAAACCTGGTGTAAGCAGGCAGACAAGGTAGTGGTAACCCATACATGTATAGTTAAACCTGGTGTAAGCAGGCAGACAAGGTAGTGGTAACCCATATATGTAGAGTTAAACCTGGTGTAAGCAGGCAGACAAGGTAGTGGTAACCCATATATGTAGAGTTAAACCTGGTGTAAGCAGGCAGACCAGGTAGTGGTAACCCATATATGTAGAGTTAAACCTGGTGTAAGCAGGCAGACAAGGCAGTGGTAGCCCATACATGTAGAGTTAAACCTGGTGTAAGCAGCCAGACCAGGTAGTGGTAACCCATATATGTAGAGTTAAACCTGGTGTGCGCAGCCAGACAAGGCAGTGGTAGCCCATACATGTAGAGTTAAACCTGGTGTAAGCAGCCAGACAAGGCAGTGGTAGCCCATATATGTAGAGTTAAACCTGGTGTAAGCAGCCAGACAAGGCAGTGGTAGCCCATACATGTAGAGTTAAACTTGTAAGCAGCCAGACCAGGTAGTGGTAACCCATACATGTAGAGTTAAACCTGGTGTAAGCAGCCAGACAAGGCAGTGGTAACCCATACATGTATAGTTAAACCTGCTGTAAGCAGCCAGACAAGGTAGTGGTAACCCATATATGTAGAGTTAAACCTGGTGTAAGCAGGCAGACAAGGTAGTGGTAACCCATGCATGTAGAGTTAAACTTGTAAGCAGCCAGACCAGGTAGTGGTAACCCATACATGTAGAGTTAAACCTGGTGTAAGCAGGCAGACAAGGTAGTGGTAACCCATACATGTAGAGTTAAACCTGGTGTAAGCAGGCAGACAAGGTAGTGGTAACCCATACATGTAGAGTTAAACCTGGTGTAAGCAGGCAGACAAGGTAGTGGTAACCCATACATGTAGAGTTAAACCTGGTGTAAGCAGGCAGACAAGGTAGTGGTAACCCATACATGTAGAGTTAAACCTGGTGTAAGCAGGCAGACAAGGTAGTGGTAACCCATACATGTAGAGTTAAACCTGGTGTAAGCAGGCAGACAAGGTAGTGGTAACCCATACATGTAGAGTTAAACCTGGTGTAAGCAGGCAGACAAGGTAGTGGTAACCCATACATGTAGAGTTAAACCTGGTGTAAGCAGGCAGACAAGGTAGTGGTAACCCATACATGTAGAGTTAAACCTGGTGTAAGCAGACAGACAAGGTAATGGTAGCCCATACATGTAGAGTTAAACCTGGTGTAAGCAGCCAGACAAGGTAGTGGTAACCCATGCATGTAGAGTTAAACCTGGTGTAAGCAGGCAGACAAGGTAGTGGTAACCCATACATGTATAGTTAAACTTGGTGTAAGCAGGCAGACAAGGTAGTGGTAACCCATACATGTAGAGTTAAACCTGGTGTAAGCAGGCAGACAAGGTAGTGGTAACCCATACATGTAGAGTTAAACCTGGTGTAAGCAGCCAGACAAGGTAGTGGTAACCCATATATGTAGAGTTAAACCTGGTGTAAGCAGCCAGACAAGGTAGTGGTAACCCATATATGTAGAGTTAAACCTGGTGTAAGCAGGCAGACAAGGTAGTGGTAACCCATACATGTATAGTTAAACCTGGTGTAAGCAGGCAGACAAGGTAGTGGTAACCCATATATGTAGAGTTAAACCTGGTGTAAGCAGGCAGACAAGGTAGTGGTAACCCATATATGTAGAGTTAAACCTGGTGTAAGCAGGCAGACCAGGTAGTGGTAACCCATATATGTAGAGTTAAACCTGGTGTAAGCAGGCAGACAAGGCAGTGGTAGCCCATACATGTAGAGTTAAACCTGGTGTAAGCAGCCAGACCAGGTAGTGGTAACCCATATATGTAGAGTTAAACCTGGTGTGAGCAGCCAGACAAGGCAGTGGTAGCCCATACATGTAGAGTTAAACCTGGTGTAAGCAGCCAGACAAGGCAGTGGTAGCCCATATATGTAGAGTTAAACCTGGTGTAAGCAGCCAGACAAGGCAGTGGTAGCCCATACATGTAGAGTTAAACTTGTAAGCAGCCAGACCAGGTAGTGGTAACCCATACATGTAGAGTTAAACCTGGTGTAAGCAGCCAGACAAGGCAGTGGTAACCCATACATGTATAGTTAAACCTGGTGTAAGCAGCCAGACAAGGTAGTGGTAACCCATATATGTAGAGTTAAACCTGGTGTAAGCAGGCAGACAAGGTAGTGGTAACCCATGCATGTAGAGTTAAACTTGTAAGCAGCCAGACCAGGTAGTGGTAACCCATACATGTAGAGTTAAACCTGGTGTAAGCAGGCAGACAAGGTAGTGGTAACCCATACATGTAGAGTTAAACCTGGTGTAAGCAGGCAGACAAGGTAGTGGTAACCCATACATGTAGAGTTAAACCTGGTGTAAGCAGGCAGACAAGGTAGTGGTAACCCATGCATGTAGAGTTAAACCTGGTGTAAGCAGGCAGACAAGGTAGTGGTAACCCATACATGTAGAGTTAAACTTGGTGTAAGCAGGCAGACAAGGTAGTGGTAACCCATACATGTAGAGTTAAACCTGGTGTAAGCAGGCAGACAAGGTAGTGGTAACCCATACATGTAGAGTTAAACCTGGTGTAAGCAGGCAGACAAGGTAGTGGTAACCCATACATGTAGAGTTAAACCTGGTGTAAGCAGGCAGACAAGGTAGTGGTAACCCATACATGTAGAGTTAAACCTGGTGTAAGCAGACAGACAAGGTAATGGTAGCCCATACATGTAGAGTTAAACCTGGTGTAAGCAGCCAGACAAGGTAGTGGTAACCCATGCATGTAGAGTTAAACCTGGTGTAAGCAGGCAGACAAGGTAGTGGTAACCCATACATGTATAGTTAAACCTGGTGTAAGCAGACAGACAAGGTAATGGTAGCCCATACATGTAGAGTTAAACCTGGTGTAAGCAGCCAGACAAGGTAGTGGTAACCCATGCATGTAGAGTTAAACCTGGTGTAAGCAGGCAGACAAGGTAGTGGTAACCCATACATGTATAGTTAAACTTGGTGTAAGCAGGCAGACAAGGTAGTGGTAACCCATACATGTAGAGTTAAACCTGGTGTAAGCAGACAGACAAGGTAATGGTAGCCCATACATGTAGAGTTAAACCTGGTGTAAGCAGCCAGACAAGGTAGTGGTAACCCATACATGTAGAGTTAAACCTGGTGTAAGCAGACAGACAAGGTAATGGTAGCCCATACATGTAGAGTTAAACCTGGTGTAAGCAGCCAGACAAGGTAATGGTAACCCATGCATGTAGAGTTAAACCTGGTGTGCGCAGCCAGACAAGGCAGTGGTAACCCATACATGTAGAGTTAAACCTGGTGTAAGCAGCCAGACAAGGTAATGGTAACCCATACATGTAGAGTTAAACCTGGTGTGCGCAGCCAGACAAGGCAGTGGTAACCCATACATGTAGAGTTAAACCTGGTGTAAGCAGCCAGACAAGGTAATGGTAACCCATACATGTAGAGTTAAACCTGGTGTAAGCAGCCAGACAAGGCAGTGGTAACCCATACATGTATAGTTAAACCTGGTGTGCGCAGCCAGACAAGGCAGTGGTAGCCCATACATGTAGAGTTAAACCTGGTGTGCGCAGCCAGACAAGGCAGTGGTAGCCCATACATGTAGAGTTAAACCTGGTGTGCACAGCCAGACAAGGTAGTGGTAACCCATGCATGTAGAGTTAAACCTGGTGTAAGCAGACAGACAAGGCAGTGGTAGCCCATACATGTAGAGTTAAACCTGGTGTAAGCAGACAGACAAGGCAGTGGTAACCCATACATGTAGAGTTAAGCCTGGTGTAAGCAGACAGACAGGGCAGTGGTAACCCATACATGTATGGTTAAACCTGCTGTAAGCAGCCAGACAAGGCAGTGGTAACCCATACATGTAGGGTTAAACCTGGTGTGCACAGCCAGACAAGGCAGTGGTAACCCATACATGTAGAGCTATACCTGGTGTAAGCAGACAGACAAGGCAGTGGTGAGTGAGAAAGTGGGTATTTAGCATAGCTGGCTTGTTAACTAAATACAGGCTATATATAATTATAGCAGACAATTTATTAATCTGTTCTGAAAACTCTAGAAATATGTCAAAGAATCTCTTTAAGATTTGTATTGTTATAACACAATTCTCATGAAATTGCATGACATATTTGACTGTTACTTGCATTGCTAGCGTGCAAAGAGTTAACCCAGAAACTAGCCTATGCTTTAACCCATTTCATTCTGGATACCGTTCAAACGGTATTTGCAAAGAACATAGAGCCAGATCAATGGCCACAAAACGTGCCATCTGATCAGGCTCTATGCTGTTTGCTATTCACATGATATTGCTAAGACACTTGGCTATGTAGCAAACAACATAGATCCTGATCAGCATGCAGCGTCACGCTGCGGCTGATCTGGATCTATGTTGTTTGCAAAAGCCTTTAAATGTATCCAGAATGAAATGGGTTAATAGAGGTTAGATGTTTAGCAAATTGCCACAACAGGAGTGTAGTAAACGACTGCTTAATAGAGACTACCGCTAACACAGGTTTGACTTATAAATTGGCTGTCCGATTAATGCAGTGGTTTGCATGCTCGCTTCACAACAATGCAATTTGGATTTGATCCTCGAACCTAAAGGATTGTTAGATGGTACATGGTAGCAAAATCAGACATGTGTGGAAGTCGTGATAGCGCGGTGGATGCAGCGTTCGCTTCAGGTGTGAAAGGTCTGGAGTTTGAGCCCCACTGGAGCCGTTACGATTGTGTCCTTAGGCAAGGCATTTAAATTCCACGTTGCCTCTTCTCTCTCTCCCTAGTGGTGATGGATTCCATCAGGAATGAGGTCTCGAGAGTGATTAATATAAGTTGTAAGAACTTGTTTCGCAATCGAGCTAAATGAAATTTGTATAAACTAACAACAACCATAAATCAGAAGAAAAAATACGTTTCTATTTGCAAGTATACGTTTGAGCCTTATTACATTAACCCATCCAGATGCTTTCATCCAGACAGAATTCACACAATATTGTTCTGGGAATGTTTTTATTTCAGGAATAAAATGGAAATCTTATCACCATTATAAGAAGAACACAGTATGTAGTAATCAGCTCATGCTATTCGATACAACACGCATGATGAACTTATAAAAAAAGTTACAATAAAGATAAAAAACAGAGTTTTTATTCCTACACTTTTGAATTTTTATATAGCACCTAGCTAGGATGTGCCTTTAACACATTTGATTCTGGATACCGTTCAAACAGTATTTGCAAAGAACATAGAGCCAGATCAGCCTCTACGGAACGTGCCGTCTGATCAGGCTCTATGCTGTTTGCTATTCAGATGATCTTGCTAAGACACTTGGTTATGTAGCAAACAACATAGATCCTGATCAGCACGCAGCATCACGCTGCGGCTGATCCGGATCTATGTTGTTTGCAAAAGCCTTTAAATGTATCCAGAATGTACTGGGTTAATGTGGGTTAACTAAGTGTTCTGAGAATGATGGTTCAACAGCATTCATGTTTTTAATCGCAATGTCCCCATCTCAATTCGTTTTGGAGGGAATAACTATGCTCAAGTAGTGTAGCCATTCTATTCACTATATATAATATATACAATTGTAAATGTGTAGTGAATTTCTGCATGATTATATTGATTTTTTTTCATTATATCTTCATAATGGTATAATTTCGCTATGTGCTGTGGTATATTGATTAATTGTATGTATACTGCTGACGCATGCTATGTCATTCCTACCTCTGAGATTGATCCCCCCATCACACAGCAAAACTATTATTAATTAACCCTTTCAACACCACAGACCTCTATTTATAGGCTTACAATAAAATGTTAAATATGAATTAGTGGAATACAGAGATTAAACATATTGTGTCAATTATTTGCGTGAAGTTGGTACTATTTACTTTGGCGTACTGATGCAGCTTAACCCATTCAACACCAAGTAACTCACATGGACTGGTCCATGATATTCATAAACCAATAAATGAATCAGAAAATCACATTTGGACAAGTTCATTTATCAAAATGGGTAATTATGTCTAAAAATAGTCATATCACTGGCAAAAAGTGCAGATCCTGATGAGACGGCTCGTCACGAGCCGGCTCATCTGGATCTACACTTTTTGTAAGCCTATTTAGAGGTCTGTGGTGTTGAAAGGGTTAAGATGCATCCGTACGCCGTAGTAAATAGTCCCTGATAATCAAACAAGTTAATGCAAATAATAGACACAATATTTTTAATCACTGTGTTTCTCTAGTTCATAATAAGCATTTTATTGATTAAACATTTTATTTTCAACAAATAAAGCATGAACACAAACAACATGTAATGTATATTGCAAGCTGTCAGTGTCATGCCGCGACCAATCAGAATCCTTCCAGCTGTTATTAAACATGTGGTCATACAAGAATTTATGAAATGACTGTATTACACTGAATACAAGCAAAGTTATGTGATAGAAGTTGTTAAAGCTTGTTTTGTTAAAAAAATCAATAAAGTCTATACTGTATTTAGGTAGATATGTTCTGTATTTAAGTTGATATGTTCTAAGTTGATATGTTCTGTATTTAGAGGTTGATATGTTCTGTATTTAGGTAGATATGTTCTGTATTTAGGTTGATATGTTCTGTATTTAGAGGTAGATATGTTCTATATTTAGAGGTTGATATGTTCTGTATTTAGGTAGATATGTGTGTATTTGATTGATATGTTCTGTATTTAGGTTGATATGTTCTGTATTTAGGTAGATATGTTCTGTATTTAGGTTGATATGTTCTGTATTTAGGTTGATATGTTCTGTATTTAGAGGTTGATATGTTCTGTATTTAGAGGTTGATATGTTCTGTATTTAGAGGTTGATATGTTCTGTATTTAGGTAGATATGTTCTATATTTAGGTTGACATGTTCTGTATTTAGGTTGATATGTTCTGTATTTAGGTTGATATGTTCTGTATTTAGGTAGATATGTTCTGTATTTAGGTTGATATGTTCTGTATTTAGGTTGATATGTTCTGTATTTAGGTAGATATGTTCTGTATTTAGGTTGATATGTTCTGTATTTAGGTAGATATGTTCTGTATTTAGGTTGATATGTTCTGTATTTAGGTAGATATGTTCTGTATTTAGAGGTTGATATGTTCTATATTTAGGTTGATATGTTCTGTATTTAGGTTGATATGTTCTGTATTTAGGTTGATATGTTCTGTATTTAGGTTGATATGTTCTGTATTTAGGTAGATATGTTCTATATTTAAGTTGGTATGTCTGTATTTAGATTGATATGTTCTGTATTTAGAGGTTGATATGTTCTGTATTTAGGTAGATATGTTCTGTATTTAGGTTGATATGTTCTGTATTTAGGTTGACATGTTCTGTATTTAGGTTGATATGTTCTGTATTTAGGTTGATAGCTGAAGAAATGGTAGCTCTACATGCCATTCGACCCGAGGGACGAGATATAAAGGCAGAATTATGGGACAAACTCTACACATTCTTGGAATTGTCACCAGAGGGTTTTGATGACCCTAATAGACAGAAGCAGTAAGTTAATCCAATATGTTCTACTAAGACTGGTGTTATATTCTTAGCTTACTTGTCCCAAATAGTCGATAGATATGTAGATTGTAATGGGGGCTCAACCATTGTATTGTGGAAGTTGAGATAGCGCAGTTGTACGTGTTTGCTTTATATGCGAAATGCCCGGAGTTTGCGCTCCATTGGAGCCGTTACGATTGTGCCTTTAGCCAATGCATTAAAATACCACATTGCCTCTTCTTTCTCCCTCGTGGCGATGGATTCCATCAGGAATGAGGTCTAGAGAGTGATTAATATAAGTTGTAAGAACTTGTTTCACAATCAAACTAAAAAATAAATTTGTATAAACTACCGGTAACCATTGTGTTCATCCATTCAACCATTATATCGTCTTTCTTCTCATCAACCAATTGTAGGACTTTTCTACATTTGGTATATAGTAACAACCTGGCAACAACCTCTACCAAGATTGTTCAGATGGGGTTGTTTGGGGTTAAAAACCTGTCAAGCTATTGACTATGCCATTGCCCACATAGAAGCACCTCTTGAAACCATTACTAATACCACATACATTGACAATGTAGTAACCAAACCAACATTCATAATAAAGGCCAGAATCTCATATAGTCCCAGCAATCTCTACATGTATGGAGGTGGGGTAGCCTACATGTGGATATGGACCAGACTTGGGCTAATCAGTAATCATAATTACATGTAATTGATTACAATTTTAGGTAATCGTAATTAGTAATCATGAATTCATGTAATCGATTACAATTTTAGGTAATCGTAATTAGTAATCATGATTACATGTAATTGATTACAATTTTAGGTAATCGTAATTAGTAATCATGATTACATGTAATTGATTACAATTTTAGGTAATCGTAATTAGTAATCATGAATTCATGTAATCGATTACAATTTTAGGTAATCCTAAAATTAGTAATATTGATTACATGTAATCGATTACAATTTTTAGGTAATCGTAATTAGTAATCATGATTTCATGTAATCGATTACAATTTTAGGTAATCCTAAAATTAGTAATATTGATTACATGTAATCGATTACAATTTTTAGGTAATCGTAATTAGTAATCATGATTACATGTAATCGATTACAATTTTTAGGTAATCGATAAGCAATCTGTAATTGTACATTTTCATGATTACAAGTAACCATATAATGCAATGTCGGTTCTTTTATTTGACCATGGTAGGAAAGCGAAGACAATTAACAAACGAACGTGACACGCTAATTATAGAATGATAAACTTGGTAGTAAAGTCAATGTATATTTGACATACCACCTAGTTTGGAATTGCAAACTCATGGGATATGTGATTAATTTTGCATAAATTGTAAATATTTGAAATTCTATACATTAAGTTTATATTACGTGAGGCAGTCTTGTCTTGCTTACCAATGGTGTTGATTTCCCTACTTGATATTGAAGAGGAATGACTTATGTAATGTCAGAACATATCTAGTTATACGTACCTTCTTGCATATTTCATGCAACAAATGTAGTTTGCTAAGACGATTGTGTTTTCTTGGATCATGAAAATAATCCAGGAGCAATGTTTTATGGAAGAATTTTATTGCAACGTAGTGACTGTTGTGTCCTAATCCCAACCGTTTGATCGCTAGTAGAAAAATTCCAAAATAATTTTAAAACCAAATCGTCCAGGTCAAAATCGAGTCAGGATGCCTCCCCATGTCATTCTAATATTTTTGTACACCGATTGTACATATTTCGATAGTACAATCTGTGGGTTTTTTTACTACCATTTTTAAAACAAGGCTTTAATAGCAAAGTTAAAAGTGTGTTGATATTTAACAGTGAAGTGCGAGTCATTCATTGAAATAAAAAATCGCCGCGTACATCGGCAAGGGGTACTATGACGCAAAGTAATGGCTATAAATAGGCTGTCCGATTAGCGCAGTGGTTAGCGCGTTTGCTTCTCACCAATGCAACCCGGGTTTGATCCTCGGACTGGGAAGTATGTGAGATGGTACGTTGGTCACCAGATCGGACAGGCTGGTTTTCTCCTGTCCGGGTACTCCGGTTTCCTCCCACACGAATGATCACATTTACGCTTTCATAAGCGCCAACGAGAGTGATTAATATAAGTTGTTAAAACTTGCTTCGCAATCGTTGTAAAATAAATTTAATGATAAAGTTTAAACTACGGCGCAATATGCGGTCGAATACATAGTTCTCATGTGACGTCATCATTCCTACTGTGGCTACCATTTTAATTGGCAAAGTTGATCAGATATTATATATAATGTATAGTAGCGTAATTTTGTTTTCTTCATAAAATATTTATTTTTCATCCCATCACCATGGTTCATACATTGTTGGAAATCTCTCAATGGGCATATTTTTTGTATCATTTCACAAATTTCGAATCAATAACGAATAAATAATAATTTACTTGTATATTAATATTTCAACTGTGAAAATAGACTTTCAAAAATAGGTGCAAGTTAAATTTCTATAATTTATAATCTATACATCATTGTCAAAAAATAAAATAATATTTAAAAAGTGCATTTCAATACCTTTAAAATCATTCAAAATTTTATATTAAAAAACCAAAATTAATTAAGTTATTACAATTAAAGAATTACTAGTAAAATCCTGAAATTGTCGTTCATAAAACTTGCCAATCAAAATGGCGGCCAAGATAAGATCTTATCAGTGTTTTTGACTATTTTCACAGTGGTTTCAGTGGGACCTATGAGCTGCATGGGCGTATCTATGCAATCGGCTGTCTGTGGCATCAACATATCAAGTATACCCACACACATAATACAGCACTGTAGCAAAATCTATAAGACTATAATCTTATTGACAATTTAGTGCCTTGGGCAAAACATCTGTCTCGGATATATGGCTTTGGGATTATGGGCAATTAACATGGATCAGTCAAGCAGGTCTCATATCTTAGATAGGAAACGGGTGTGAACAATTATACACCTTATTGAGTGATTATATTTACCAATTTACGTTTGTAGTAGACAGATTTCTTGGCTTTTTCAACAATTTTCTGGACCGATTTTTTATGACTGGTTGTACAATCGGTCTGCCAGTTTATAAATCAGTCCTGGACTGGGAGACTAGCGATTTTAGAAGCCCTGCTAATAAGTATTAAATTTAAATTGGTTTTAAATTGCAATTTTATCGGGTCTACTTTCGTGTTAGCCTACATGTACACAGAGAATTCTCACTCATAGACAAACAAGACCCCTTTTGCCACCGCAGAGATGAACCCGCTGTTTTATACTTCATCTTAAGGACAAAATGGTCAGGGCCTTTTAAAGAGTAGATTAACCAATTAATCCATCCTGACATTCTGATAGGTTATCAGTATCAATTGATCTGAATACCAATCAGAATTCACTAGCCTAATTATTCCTGAAGCTAAATAACACTTCTTGGTTTAAACAGTATTTATTCCAATAAATTTACATGTATAACACAAACAATGTTACAAATTACATAAATTAACATTAACACTTCTTGGACCACTAGCTAATTTAATCGTGACAGTTCTGCAGTGGTTTATTTCCAATATATTTATTTTGTGTCAGAAACCGTTTTCCCTTAACCCTTTCAACACCACAGACCTCTAAATAGGCTTACAAAAAGTGTAGATCCAGATGAGCCGTCTCTCGTGACGAGCCGTCTCATCAGGATCTGCACTTTTTGCCAGTAATATTACTATTTTTGTCCAAATGTGATTTTCTGATTCATTTATTGGTTTAAGAATGTTGAATGGGTTAATCAAAAAAAGCTGCTATATTCAGTATCGCCTTCTTTATATAATACCTTAATGAATGGTGTGGTTGCATGCAATAACCATAGTCTGGTATCCGATTACAGTAATGTATTCAAAGTACAGTGAAACCTCTCAATGCAGAATGGTCACCTGTCCACAGGTAAAGTTTGGTTTGGAGAGGTTTACATAGTTTTCTCCTAAATTAACAGTTCACCACTGCAATGCATAGAAAGAGGCTGTTAGGATATGTTTAGTTTGACAGTTCATAAAGAGCTGATTATAAGTCACTAAGTGTACAAAACAATATTCTGAAACAAAATAGCTGAAAGTTGATAACACCAATTAACTGACCTGGACTGGTCCATGATATTTTTAGACCAATAAATCAATAAGAAAATTACATTTGGACCAGTTCATTTATCAAAATGGGTAAAAATAGTAATATTACCTGCAAAAAGTGCAGAACCTGATGAGATGGCTCGTCTGGATCTACACGTTTTGTAAGCCATTTTAGGTTTGTGTTGAAAGGGTTAAAAACAATACTCAGTTTCTTATTTGATCAAGATATTTAGATGCTGTCCGGTAAATTACAGCTGATATTCACATATTTCTTTAATAAATTTGTTTGGTTCGGAGGTATTTCCTGTTTTAGATTGGTTCAGGATTTGAAGGGTTTCACTGTACAAGACATATGTATATCATGTGCTAGAGGTGAGGGTCGTAATGAATGCAATAAATATGATTAAAAACTTACGAAGGTACAATTTACAGACAATATTTTTCTTGTGAACCTATAACCCGGTGAAACAGTTTTTTTCTATCCAAATATTTAAACAATATTTAGATTAACTGTTTACGTGCTTTCAGTGAATATAACAGTGAAATATGTTATGGAATTTCATTTAGAATTGTTTGGTAACCATATATTTCCAGAATATTCAGTTTCAAATAAGAAAAGCACATTAATGAATTGTCGTCTGCTACAATTATTTCAAATATGTATTGCCTTCATTTTACCCAGCATGCAGAGAGTTAAATATAGTTCTTTTCTGTCAATGCATAACTGGACAGAAAGTCGTATAGCTTATGGTTGTCCTCTCCTTTCTAAATAATGCACACAAACATGTCTGACTTCTTTGAAATATTGTACATGTATTGTTTTGTGTATGTATATAGTGGAATAAATATGTTTAAACCAAACATGTCTAGTTCATAGATCAATTATTTTGCTGTCCGATTACCGTAGCTCAGTGGTTAGCACGCTCGCTTCCCACCAACCCATGTTCGATCCTCAGAACGGGAAGTATGTGAGATGGTACGGTGTTTACAAGATCGGACAGGACTGGTGGGTTTTTTTCTCCAGGTACTCTGGTTTCGTCCCACACGAATGACCACAAATACGGTTTCATCCCCGCCAACAAGAGTGATTAATATAAGTTGTTAAAGCTTGTTTAGCAATTGTTGTAAAATAAATAAAGTTTAAGCTAATTATTTTGCTCTAGGGACAATGTGGTGCCTTTGAATGATATAATAAATTAACATTGCTAACTTAATTATGTATGTAATACTTAAAGTGACATTACATCGCAAAAAGTTCACGTATAAATGCATTGCTACTACAAATTATTCCGAATACATTCGAACACAAATATTGAATAAATAAACAGTGTATTTGTGAATGTAGGATTTGATATACCAGTCATCCACGCTCCTGAATTGACATTTCTTTGTCATTGTAGTCAATACTAAACGCTTAGAGATAATAAATTTGACGGTAGCAGGATATGCCTTTATTAAGCTGATTTTCTGGAAAGAAAATTTGAAAATGATGAACAAGTGTTTTCTGGACAAGAATTGCGAAATTGTCTATGAGGACGGGTATTTGCCAGGAAACGTCTATGATGACAGGTATTTGCCAAGAAATGTTTATGAGGACAGGTATTTGCCAGGAAACGTCTATGATGACAGGTATTTGCCAAGAAACGTCTATGATGATGTGTATTTCCCAAGAAATGTCTATGATGACGGGTATTTGCCAAGAAACGTCTATGAGGACAGGTATTTGCCAAGAAACGTTTATGAGGACAGGTATTTGCCAGGAAATGTCTATGATGACAGGTATTTGCCAGGAAATGTCAAATGATGACGGGTATTTGCCAGGAAACGTCTATGAGGACAGGTATTTGCCAGGAAATGTCTATGATGACGGGTATTTGCCAGGAAACGTCTATGAGGACAGGTATTTGCCAGGAAACGTCTATGAGGACAGGTATTTGCCAGGAAATGTCTATGATGACGGGTATTTGCCAGGAAACGTCTATGATGACGGGTATTTGCCAGGAAATGTCTATGTTGACGGATATTTGCCAAGAAATGTCTATGATGACAGGTATTTGCCAAGAAATGTCTATGATGACGGGTATTTGCCAGGAAACGTCTATGATGACGGATATTTGCCAAGAAATGTCTATGATGACAGGTATTTGCCAAGAAATGTCTATGATGATGTGTATTTCCCAAGAAACGTCTATGATGACGGGTATTTGCCAATAAACGTCTATGATGACAGGTATTTGCCAAGAAACGTCTATGATGACGTGTATATCCCTCAGACATATTGAATAAGGCGTAGTGATTTCCCCTTAATTTTTGGCGGTCTTCCGGTCAATTATTTAAGAAATAATAAGTATCAACTGTGGTATATTGCAGAATAACCTGAGTTTGAAGTCCTTCGGCCTTCGTGATATATTTCTACGCATAAGAATGACAAACGAGGGTTATTCTGCGATATACCACGGTTGATACTTATTATTTCGATTCTAACACGACTTACTTCTAATAATTTTAGACGAGAATCAAAGGAGTATTTTCTTCAAACGCCGTGGTACTCCGCTGCATTTGGCTTTCGAAATGTCCTCCCGCGTAAGGGGTGATGACGTTATTTTTTATGGAAAATATCAATCTAGTGCATAAATGAACAAATGTTGTAACTGATCAATAATTTTATTTATTTTGTCAAATAAAACTGTACAGAATAGTAACTGAAACGTTACTTAACAGAAAAACAAGACAGACAAGAGATTATCTGATTCTAAAAATAGCTCACTTCCGCGAATTCCCACGGTAGTATTTACAAACATCACGTGACTTTCATTCATAAAACTTTACACACATTGTATAAATGGAATAGCCAAAACACGGTACACGTGCAGCATAGTTCAAGGTAGGTATATCGCAGAATAACCCGAGGTAGGTTTTACTCTACAAGTATGTATGTTATTAGCTGGGTCGTGTTAGAATTATATATATAACCCAGTTATGTGACTGGAACAGTGATTAATTCTTGAAACTGGGTCTGAAAACATTGGAATTGTTTGATTATTGTAAGCTTACTGTCTATAAATAGACATGTATATGACGGGTGTAATATTGTGCTGCTATAAATGTCTGATCTTTGACCCGCTGTTTTACGATATGGTTTACGGTCGAGTAAACATTCGATGGCGTACCGACACTTGTATGGTTTGCGTGTCCAATTAAAATGTTATCTCGAGAATTTGAGCCCATCGAGAATACGCGAAGCGACTATACATACATTGTGACCTTGACGTTTATTTAACCTTTTCACTCATAGAGACATAGGTTTATATATCTCCATTCTTAATCAATGGATAAAGTCAGCTTATCTACCCCACCTCCATATATACATAGGTTTATATGCTTATCTACCCCACCTCCACAGAGACATAGGTTTATATGCTTATCTACCCCACTTCCATAGATACATAGGTTTATATGCTTATCTACCCCACCTCCATAGAGACATAGGTTTATATACTTTTCTACCCCACTTCCATAGATACATAGGTTTATATGCTTATCTACCCCACTTCCATAGATACATAGGTTTATATGCTTATCTACCCCACCTCCATAGAGACATAGGTTTATATACTTATCTACCCCACTTCCATAGAGACATAGGTTTATATGCTTATCTACCCCACCTCCATAGATACATAGGTTTATATGCTTATCTACCCCACCTCCATAGATACATAGGTTTATATGCTTATCTACCCCACCTCCATAGATACATAGGTTTATATGCTTATCTACCCCACTTCCATAGAGACATAGGTTTATATGCTTATCTACCCCACTTCCATAGAGACATAGGTTTATATGCTTATCTACCCCACTTCCATAGAGACATAGGTTTATATGCTACTGTACCTCACCTCCATAGAGACATAGATTTATATGCTACTGTACCTCACCTCCATAGAGATTATTAGGAATTGTAAGGGCTGGGGTCCATTGTGATATTCTGACCTTTATTGTGGGGATTTCCCCTACTTTTGCTTGACTACTGTTGTGTCAATAAATATGTGATATTAGTAATGGCATCAAAGATCACTTCTATGTTTACTGTCCAGAACATGTCATCGTGACATCGGCGCTCTTTGTGACATGTACATTTCATACATTTGTTTAGTCGTGCTATAGCTATACCGCCTCTAGTTTTATTCCACCCCTACATTTCATACATTTGTTTAGTCGTGCTATAGCTATACCACCTCTAGTTTTATTCCACCCCTACATTTGTTTAGTCGTGCTATAGCTATACCGCCTCTAGTTTTATTCCACCCCTACATTTGTTTAGTCGTGCTATAGCTATACCGCCTCTAGTTTTAATCCACCCCTACATTTCATACATTTGTTTAGTCGTGCTATAGCTATACCGCCTCTAGTTTTAATCCACCCCTACATTTCATACATTTGTTTAGTCGTGCTATACCGCCTCTAGTTTTAATCCACCCCTACATTTCATACATTTGTTTAGTCGTGCTATAGCTATACCACCTCTAGTTTTATTCCACCCCTACATTTGTTTAGTCGTGCTATAGCTATACCGCCTCTAGTTTTAATCCACCCCTACATTTCATACATTTGTTTAGTCGTGCTATAGCTATACCGCCTCTAGTTTTAATCCACCCCTACATTTCATACATTTGTTTAGTCGTGCTATACCGCCTCTAGTTTTAATCCACCCCTACATTTCATACATTTGTTTAGTCGTGCTATAGCTATACCGCCTCTAGTTTTAATCCACCCCTACATTTCATACATTTGTTTAGTCGTGCGTATAGCTATACCGCCTCTAGTTTTAATCCCCCCTACATTTCATACATTTGTTTAGTCGTGCTATAGCTATACCGCCTCTAGTTTTATTCCACCCCTACATTTGTTTAGTCGTGCTATAGCTATACCGCCTCTAGTTTTAATCCACCCCTACATTTCATACATTTGTTTAGTCGTGCTATAGCTATACCGCCTCTAGTTTTATTCCACCCCCTACATTTCATACATTTGTTTAGTCGTGCTATAGCTATACCGCCTCTAGTTTTATTCCACCACCTACATTTGTTTAGTCGTGCTATAGCTATACTGCCTCTAGTTTTATTCCACCCCCTACATTTCATACATTTGTTTAGTCGTGCTATAGCTATACCGCCTCTAGTTTTATTCCACCCCTACATTTCATACATTTGTTTAGTCGTGCTATACCGCCTCTAGTTTTAATCCACCCCTACATTTCATACATTTGTTTAGTCGTGCTATAGCTATACCGCCTCTAGTTTTATTCCACCCCTACATTTCATACATTTGTTTAGTCGTGCTATAGCTATACCGCCTCTAGTTTTATTCCACCCCTACATTTGTTTAGTTGTGCTATAGCTATACTGCCTCTAGTTTTATTCCACCCCTACATTTGTTTAGTCGTGCTATAGCTATACCGCCTCTAGTTTTATTCCACCCCTACATTTATTTAGTCGTGCTATAGCTATACCGCCTCTAGTTTTAATCCACCCCTACATTTCATACATTTGTTTAGTCGTGCTATAGCGCCTCTAGTTTTATTCCACCCCCTACATTTCATACATTTGTTTAGTCGTGCTATAGCTATACCGCCTCTAGTTTTATTCCACCCCTACATTTCATACATTTGTTTAGTCGTGCTATAGCTATACCACCTCTAGTTTTATTCCACCCCTACATTTCATACATTTGTTTAGTCGTGCTATAGCTATACCGCCTCTAGTTTTATTCCACCCCTACATTTCATACATTTGTTTAGTCGTGCTATAGCTATACCGCCTCTAGTTTTATTCCACCCCCTACATTTCATACATTTGTTTAGTCGTGCTATAGCTATACTGCCTCTAGTTTTATTCCACCCCTACATTTCATACATTTGTTTAGTCGTGCTATAGCTATACCGCCTCTAGTTTTTTTCCACCCCTACATTTCATACATTTGTTTAGTCGTGCTATAGCTATACCGCCTCTAGTTTTATTCCACCCCTACATTTGTTTAGTCGTGCTATAGCTATACCTCCTCTAGTTTTATTCCACCCCCTACATTTCATACATTTGTTTAGTCGTGCTATAGCTATACCGCCTCTAGTTTTATTCCACCCCTACATTTGTTTAGTCGTGCTATAGCTATACCGCCTCTAGTTTTATTCCACCCCTACATTTCATACATTTGTTTAGTCGTGCTATAGCTATACCGCCTCTAGTTTTATTCCACCCCTACATTTGTTTAGTCGTGCTATAGCTATACCGCCTCTAGTTTTATTCCACCCCTACATTTCATACATTTGTTTAGTCGTGCTATAGCTATACCGCCTCTAGTTTTATTCCACCCCTACATTTGTTTAGTCGTGCTATAGCTATACCGCCTCTAGTTTTAATCCACCCCTACATTTCATACATTTGTTTAGTCGTGCTATAGCTATTCCGCCTCTAGTTTTATTCCACCCCCTACATTTCATACATTTGTTTAGTCGTGCTATAGCTATACCGCCTCTAGTTTTATTCCACCCCTACATTTCATACTACTTGTGAATGTCACATTAATTTTGTCTTAAATAAAACATTTCAACAGATACATAGAAAACGTAAAGCCCAAAGATGTACTGAGAAAAGAAATAGTTGAACTGCGCACCCATCTAGACGCCCTCAACTCGCCCGTTGTGTTTAGCCATAATGACCTGTTGCTCAAGAATATCATCTATGATGAAGAAAATGGTGAGTGATTGTTGTATTGCAACATGTAGTTCTGTATGCTGAAGGAAAGGGTGAGTGATTATTGTATTTCAACATGTAGTTCTATATGATAAACGAAAGGATGAGTGATTGTTGTATTGCAACATGTAGTTCTATATGATAAACGAAAGGATGAGTGATTATTGTATTTCAACATGTAGTTCTATATGATAAACGAAAGGATTAGTGATTATTGTATTGCAACATGTAGTTCTATATGATAAATGAAAGGATGAGTGATTGTTGTATTGCAACATGTAGTTCTGTATGATCATCTACGATGAAGGAAAGGGTGAGTGATTATTGTATTGCAACATGTAGGTCAGTATGATGAAGGAAAGGGTGAGTGATTATTGTATTGCAACATGTAGGTCTGTATGATGAAGGAAAGGGTGAGTGATTGTTGGATTGCAACATGTAGTTCTGTATGATGAAGGAAAGGGTGAGTGATTGTTGTATTGCAACATGTAGTTCTGTATGCTGAAGGAAAGGGTGAGTGATTATTGTATTTCAACATGTAGTTCTATATGATAAAGGAAAGGATGAGTGATTATTGTATTGCAACATGTAGTTCTATATGATAAACGAAAGGATGAGTGATTGTTGTATTGCAACATGTAGTTCTGTATGATGAAGGAAAGGGTAGGTGATTATTGTATTGCAACATGTAGTTCTGTATGATGAAGGAAAGGGTGAGTGATTGTTGTATTGCAACATGTAGTTCTGTATGATGAAGGAAAGGGTGAGTGATTGTTGTATTGCAACATGTAGTTCTGTATGATGAAGGAAAGGATGAGTGATTGTTGTATTGCAACATGTAGTTCTGTATGATGAAGGAAAGGGTGAGTGATTGTTGTATTGCAACATGTAATTCTATATGATGAAGGAAAGGGTGAGTGATTATTGTATTTCAACATGTAGTTCTGTATGATGAAGGAAAGGGTGAGTGATTGTTGTATTTCAACATGTAGTTCTGTATGATGAAGGAAAGGGTGAGTGATTGTTGTATTGCAACATATAGTTCTGTATGATGAAGGAAAGGGTGAGTGATTGTTGTATTGCAACATTTAGTTCTGTATGATGAAGGAACGGGTGAGTGATTGTTGTATTGCAACATGTAGTTCTGTATGATGAAGGAAAGGGTGAGTGATTGTTGTATTGCAACATGTAGTTCTGTATGATGAAGGAAAGGGTGAGTGATTGTTTTATTGCAACATGTAGTTCTGTACGATCATCTACGATGAAGGAAAGGGTGAGTGATTGTTGTATTGCAACAGGTAATTCTGTATGATGAAGGAAAGGGTGAGTGATTATTGTATTGCAACATGTAGTACTGTATGATGAAGGAAAGGGTGAGTGATTATTGTATTGCAACATGTAGTACTGTATGATCATCTATGATGAAGGAAAGGGTGAGTGATTATTGTATTGCAACATGTAGTTATGTATGATGAAGGAAAGGGTGAGTGATTGTTGTATTGCAACATGTAGTTCTGTATGATGAAGGAAAGGGTGAGTGATTGTTGGATTGCAACATGTAGTTCTGTATGATGAAGGAAAGGGTGAGTGATTGTTGTATTGCAACATGTAGTTCTGTATGATCATCTATGATGAAGGAAAGGGTGAGTGATTGTTTTATTGCAACATGTAGTTCTGTATGATCATCTACGATGAAGGAAAGGGTGAGTGATTGTTGTATTGCAACATGTAGTACTGTATGATGAAGGAAAGGGTAGGTGATTATTGTATTGCAACATGTAGTTCTGTATGATGAAGGAAAGGGTGGGTGATTATTGTATTTCAACATGTAGTTCTGTATGATGAAGGAAAGGGTAGGTGATTATTGTATTGCAACATATAGTTCTGTATGATGAAGGAAAGGGTGAGTGATTATTGTATTGCAACATGTAGTTCTGTATGATGAAGGAAAGGGTAAGTGATTATTGTATTGCAACATGTAGTTCTGTATGATGAAGGAAAGGGTGAGTGATTGTTGTATTGCAACATGTAGTTCTGTATGATGAAGGAAAGGGTGAGTGATTGTTGTATTGCAACATGTAGTTCTGTATGATCATCTATGATGAAGGAAAGGGTGAGTGATTGTTGTATTGCAACATGTAGTTCTGTATGATGAAGGAAAGGGTGAGTGATTGTTGTATTGCAACATGTAGTTCTGTATGATTAGATGAAGGAAAGGGTGAGTGATTGTTGTATTGCAGCATGTAGTTCTGTATGATGAAGGAAAGGGTAGGTGATTATTGTATTGCAACATGTAGTTCTATATAATGAAGGAAAGGGTGAGTGATTATTGTATTTCAACATGTAGTTCTGTATGATGAAGGAAAGGGTGAGTGATTATAGTATTTCGACATGTAATTCTGTATGATGAAGGAAAGGGTGAGTGATTGTTGTATTGCAACATGTAATTCTGTATGATGAAAGAAAGGGTGAGTGATTGTTGTATTTCAACATGTAGTTCTGTATGATGAAGGAAAGGGTGAGTGATTGTTGTATTGCAACATGTAATTCTGTATGATGAAGGAAAGGGTTAGTGATTATTGTATTGCAACATGTAGTTCTGTATGATCATCTATGATGAAAAAAAGGGTGAGTGATTATTGTATTTCAACATATAGTTCTGTATGATGAAGGAAAGGGTGAGTGATTGTTGTATTGCAACATGTAGTTCTGTATGATGAAGGAAAGGGTGAGTGATTATTGTATTGCAACATGTAGTTCTGTATGATGAAGGAAAGGGTGAGTGATTATTGTATTGCAACATGTAGTTCTGTATGATGAAGGAAAGGGTGAGTGATTATTGTATTGCAACATGTAGTTCTGTATGATCATCTATGATGAAGGAAAGGGTGAGTGATTGTTGTATTGCAACATGTAGTTCTGTATGATGAAGGAAAGGGTGAGTGATTGTTGTATTGCAACATGTAGTTCTGTATGATGAAGGAAAGGGTGAGTGATTGTTGTATTGCAACATGTAGTTCTGTATGATGAAGGAAAGGGTGAGTGATTATTGTATTGCAACATGTAGTTCTGTATGATGAAGGAAATGGTGAGTGATTGTTGTATTTCAACATGTAGTTCTGTATGATGAAGGAAAGGGTGAGTGATTGTTGTATTGCAACATGTAGTTCTGTATGATGAAGGAAAGGGTGAGTGATTGTTGTATTGCAACATGTAGTTCTGTATGATGAAGGAAAGGGTGAGTGATTGTTGTATTGCAACATGTAGTTCTGTATGATCATGATGAAAAAGGGTGAGTGATTTTGTATTCAACATGTAGTTCTGTATGATGAAGGAAAGGGTGAGTGATTGTTGTATTTCAACATGTAGTTCTGTATGATGAAGGAAAGGGTGAGTGATTGTTGTATTGCAACATGTAGTTCTGTATGATGAAGGAAAGGGTGAGTGATTGTTGTATTGCAACATGTAGTTCTGTATGATGAAGGAAAGGGTGAGTGATTGTTGTATTGCAACATGTAGTTCTGTATGATGAAGGAAAGGGTGAGTGATTGTTGTATTGCAACATGTAGTTCTGTATGATGAAGGAAAGGGTGAGTGATTATTGTATTGCAACATGTAGTTCTGTATGATGAAGGAAAGGGTGAGTGATTGTTGTATTTCAACATGTAGTTCTGTATGATGAAGGAAAGGGTGAGTGATGATTGTTGTATTGCAACATGTAGTTCTGTATGATGAAGGAAAGGGTGAGTGATTATTGTATTGCAACATGTAGTTCTGTATGATGAAGGAAAGGGTGAGTGATTATTGTATTGCAACATGTAGTTCTGTATGATCATCTATGATGAAGGAAAGGGTGAGTGATTGTTGTATTGCAACATGTAGTTCTGTATGATGAAGGAAAGGGTGAGTGATTGTTGTATTGCAACATGTAGTTCTGTATGATGAAGGAAAGGGTGAGTGATTATTGTATTGCAACATGTAGTTCTGTATGATGAAGGAAAGGGTGAGTGATTGTTGTATTTCAACATGTAAGTTCTGTATGATGAAGGAAAGGGTGAGTGATTGTTGTATTGCAACATGTAATTCTGTATGATGAAGGAAAGGGTTAGTGATTATTGTATTGCAACATGTAGTTCTGTATGATCATCTATGATGAAAAAAAGGGTGAGTGATTATTGTATTTCAACATATAGTTCTGTATGATGAAGGAAAGGGTGAGTGATTGTTGTATTTCAACATGTAAGTTCTGTATGATGAAGGAAAGGGTGAGTGATTATTGTATTGCAACATGTAGTTCTGTATGATTATGATGAAGGAAAGGGTGAGTGATTGTTGTATTGCAACATGTAGTTCTGTATGATGAAGGAAAGGGTGAGTGATTGTTGTATTGCAACATGTAGTTCTGTATGATGAAGGAAAGGGTGAGTGATTATTGTATTGCAACATGTAGTTCTGTATGATCATCTATGATGAAGGAAAGGGTGAGTGATTGTTGTATTGCAACATGTAGTTCTGTATGATGAAGGAAAGGGTGAGTGATTGTTGTATTGCAACATGTAGTTCTGTATGATGAAGGAAAGGGTGAGTGATTGTTGTATTGCAACATGTAGGTCTGTATGATGAAGGAAAGGGTGAGTGATTATTGTATTGCAACATGTAGTTCTGTATGATGAAGGAAATGGTGAGTGATTGTTGTATTTCAACATGTAAGTTCTGTATGATGAAGGAAAGGGTGAGTGATTGTTGTATTGCAACATGTAGTTCTGTATGATGAAGGAAAGGGTGAGTGATTGTTGTATTTCAACATGTAAGTTCTGTATGATGAAGGAAAAGGTGAGTGATTGTTGTATTGCAACATGTAGTTCTGTATGATGAAGGAAAGGGTGAGTGATTGTTGTATTGCAACATGTAATTCTGTATGATGAAAGAAAGGGTGAGTGATTGTTGTATTTCAACATGTAAGTTCTGTATGATGAAGGAAAGTGTGAGTGATTGTTGTATTGCAACATGTAATTCTGTATGATGAAGGAAAGGGTTAGTGATTATTGTATTGCAACATGTAGTTCTGTATGATCATCTATGATGAAAAAGGGTGAGTGATTATTGTATTTCAACATATAGTTCTGTATGATGAAGGAAAGGGTGAGTGATTGTTGTATTTCAACATGTAAGTTCTGTATGATGAAGGAAAGGGTGAGTGATTATTTATTGCAACATGTAGTTCTGTATGATCATCTATGATGAAGGAAAGGGTGAGTGATTGTTGTATTGCAACATGTAGTTCTGTATGATGAAGGAAAGGGTGAGTGATTGTTGTATTGCAACATGTAGTTCTGTATGATGAAGGAAAGGGTGAGTGATTATTGTATTGCAACATGTAGTTCTGTATGATGAAGGAAAGGGTGAGTGATTGTTGTATTGCAACATGTAGTTCTGTATGATGAAGGAAAGGGTGAGTGATTGTTGTATTGCAACATGTAGTTCTGTATGATGAAGGAAAGGGTGAGTGATTGTTGTATTGCAACATGTAGTTCTGTATGATGAAGGAAAGGGTGAGTGATTATTGTATTGCAACATGTAGTTCTGTATGATGAAGGAAAGGGTGAGTGATTGTTGTATTGCAACATGTAGTTCTGTATGATGAAGGAAAGGGTGAGTGATTGTTGTATTGCAACATGTAGTTCTGTATGATGAAGGAAAGGGTGAGTGATTGTTGTATTGCAACATGTAGTTCTGTATGATGAAGGAAAGGGTGAGTGATTGTTGTATTGCAACATGTAGTTCTGTATGATGAAGGAAAGGGTGAGTGATTGTTGTATTGCAACATGTAGTTCTGTATGATGAAGGAAAGGGTGAGTGATTATTGTATTGCAACATGTAGTTCTGTATGATGAAGGAAAGGGTGAGTGATTGTTGTATTGCAACATGTAGTTCTGTATGATGAAGGAAAGGGTGAGTGATTATTGTATTGCAACATGTAGTTCTGTATGATGAAGGAAAGGGTGAGTGATTGTTGTATTGCAACATGTAGTTCTGTATGATCATGATGAAGGAAAGGGTGAGTGATTATTGTATTGCAACATGTAGTTCTGTATGATGAAGGAAAGGGTGAGTGATTGTTGTATTGCAACATGTAGTTCTGTATGATCATCTGATGAAGGAAAGGGTGAGTGATTGTTGTATTGCAACATGTAGTTCTGTATGATGAAGGAAAGGGTGAGTGATTGTTGTATTGCAACATGTAGTTCTGTATGATAGATGAAGGAAAGGGTGAGTGATTGTTGTATTGCAACATGTAGTTCTGTATGATGAAGGAAAGGGTGGGTGATTATTGTATTGCAACATGTAGTTCTGTATGATGAAGGAAAGGGTGAGTGATTATTGTATTGCAACATGTAGTTCTGTATGATGAAGGAAAGGGTGAGTGATTGTTGTATTGCAACATGTAGTTCTGTATGATGAAGGAAAGGGTGAGTGATTGTTGTATTGCAACATGTAGTTCTGTATGATGAAGGAAAGGGTGAGTGATTGTTGTATTTCAACATGTAGTTCTGTATGATGAAGGAAAGGGTGAGTGATTGTTGTATTGCAACATGTAGTTCTGTATGATGAAGGAAAGGGTGAGTGATTGTTGTATTTCAACATGTAGTTCTGTATGATGAAGGAAAGGGTGAGTGATTGTTGTATTGCAACATGTAGTTCTGTATGATGAAGGAAAGGGTGAGTGATTGTTGTATTGCAACATGTAGTTCTGTATGATGAAGGAAAGGGTGAGTGATTATTGTATTGCAACATGTAGTTCTGTATGATCATCTATGATGAAAGAAAGGGTGAGTGATTATTGTATTGCAACATGTAGTTCTGTATGATGAAGGAAAGGGTGAGTGATTGTTGTATTGCAACATGTAGTTCTGTATGATGAAGGAAAGGGTGAGTGATTATTGTATTGCAACATGTAGTTCTGTATGATGAAGGAAAGGGTGAGTGATTGTTGTATTGCAACATGTAGTTCTGTATGATGAAGGAAAGGGTGAGTGATTGTTGTATTGCAACATGTAGTTCTGTATGATGAAGGAAAGGGTGAGTGATTGTTGTATTGCAACATGTAGTTCTGTATGATTCTATGTGAAGGAAAGGGTGAGTGATTATTGTATTGCAACATGTAGTTCTGTATGATGAAGGAAAGGGTGAGTGATTATTGTATTGCAACATGTAGTTCTGTATGATGAAGGAAAGGGTGAGTGATTGTTGTATTGCAACATGTAGTTCTGTATGATGAAGGAAAGGGTGAGTGATTGTTGTATTGCAACATGTAGTTCTGTATGATGAAGGAAAGGGTGAGTGATTGTTGTATTTCAACATGTAGTTCTGTATGATGAAGGAAAGGGTGAGTGATTGTTGTATTGCAACATGTAGTTCTGTATGATGAAGGAAAGGGTGAGTGATTGTTGTATTGCAACATGTAGTTCTGTATGATGAAGGAAAGTGTGAGTGATTGTTGTATTGCAACATGTAGTTCTGTATGATGAAGGAAAGGGTTAGTGATTATTGTATTGCAACATGTAGTTCTGTATGATCATCTATGATGAAAAAAAGGGTGAGTGATTATTGTATTTCAACATATAGTTCTGTATGATGAAGGAAAGGGTGAGTGATTGTTGTAT
>CM026402.1:47283769-47371401 GCA_014843695.1 Archivesica marissinica | reverse complement strand
TGTGTATGCAGATTCAATGTACATACATGTTGTATGTCCTGCAATGTGTATGCAGTTTCAATGTACATGTTGTATGTCCTGCAATGTGTATGCAGTTTCAATGTACATGTTGTATGTCCTGCAATGTGTATGCAGATTCAATGTACATACATGTTGTATGTCCTGCAATGTGTATGCAGTTTCAATGTACATGTTGTATGTCCTGCAATGTGTATGCAGTTTCAATGTACATGTTGTATGTCCTGCAATGTGTATGCAGATTCAATGTACATACATGTTGTATGTCCTGCAATGTGTATGCAGTTTCAATGTACATGTTGTATGTCCTGCAATGTGTATGCAGTTTCAATGTACATGTTGTATGTCCTGCAATGTGTATGCAGATTCAATGTACATACATGTTGTATGTCCTGCAATGTGTATGCAGTTTCAATGTACATGTTGTATGTCCTGCAATGTGTATGCAGTTTCAATGTACATGTTGTATGTCCTGCAATGTGTATGCAGATTCAATGTACATGTTGTATGTCCTGCAATGTGTATACAGTTTCAATGTACATACAGGTTGTATGTCCTGCAATGTGTATACAGTTTCAATGTACATACAGGTTGTATGTCCTGCAATGTGTATACAGTTTCAATGTACATACAGGTTGTATGTCCTGCAATGTGTATACAGTTTCAATGTACATGTTGTATGTCCTGCAATGTGTATACAGTTTCAATGTACATACAGGTTGTATGTCCTGCAATGTGTATACAGTTTCAATGTACATGTTGTATGTCCTGCAATGTGTATGCAGTTTCAATGTACATGTTGTATGTCCTGCAATGTGTATGCAGATTCAATGTACATGTTGTATGTCCTGCAATGTGTATGCAGTTTCAATGTACATGTTGTATGTCCTGCAATGTGTATACAGTTTCAATGTACATACAGGTTGTATGTCCTGCAATGTGTATACAGTTTCAATGTACATGTTGTATGTCCTGCAATGTGTATACAGTTTCAATGTACATACAGGTTGTATGTCCTGCAATGTGTATACAGTTTCAATGTACATGTTGTATGTCCTGCAATGTGTATGCAGTTTCAATGTACATGTTGTATGTCCTGCAATGTGTATGCAGATTCAATGTACATGTTGTATGTCCTGCAATGTGTATGCAGTTTCAATGTACATGTTGTATGTCCTGCAATGTGTATACAGTTTCAATGTACATACAGGTTGTATGTCCTGCAATGTGTATACAGTTTCAATGTACATGTTGTATGTCCTGCAATGTGTATACAGTTTCAATGTACATACAGGTTGTATGTCCTGCAATGTGTATGCAGTTTCAATGTACATACAGGTTGTATGTCCTGCAATGTGTATGCAGTTTCAATGTACAGGTTGTATGTCCTGCAATGTGTATACAGTTTCAATGTACATGTTGTATGTCCTGCAATGTGTATGCAGTTTCAATGTACATACATGTTGTATGTCCTGCAATGTGTATGCAGTTTCAATGTACATCAACAGGTTGTATGTCCTGCAATGTGTATGCAGTTTCAATGTACATGTTGTATGTCCTGCAATGTGTATGCAGTTTCAATGTACATGTTGTATGTCCTGCAATGTGTATACAGTTTCAATGTACATACAGGTTGTATGTCCTGCAATGTGTATGCAGTTTCAATGTACAGGTTGTATGTCCTGCAATGTGTATGCAGTTTCAATGTACATGTTGTATGTCCTGTAATGTGTATGCAGTTTCAATGTACATACATGTTGTATGTCCTGCAATGTGTATGCAGTTTCAATGTACATACAGGTTGTATGTCCTGCAATGTGTATGCAGTTTCAATGTACATGTTGTATGTCCTGCAATGTGTATGCAGTTTCAATGTACATGTTGTATGTCCTGCAATGTGTATACAGTTTCAATGTACATACAGGTTGTATGTCCTGCAATGTGTATGCAGTTTCAATGTACAGGTTGTATGTCCTGCAATGTGTATGCAGTTTCAATGTACATGTTGTATGTCCTGTAATGTGTATGCAGTTTCAATGTACATACATGTTGTATGTCCTGCAATGTGTATGCAGTTTCAATGTACATACAGGTTGTATGTCCTGCAATGTGTATGCAGTTTCAATGTACATGTTGTATGTCCTGCAATGTGTATGCAGTTTCAATGTACATGTTGTATGTCCTGCAATGTGTATGCAGTTTCAATGTACATACATGTTGTATGTCCTGCAATGTGTATGCAGTTTCAATGTACATGTTGTATGTCCTGCAATGTGTATGCAGTTTCAATGTACATGTTGTATGTCCTGCAATGTGTATGCAGATTCAATGTACATGTTGTATGTCCTGCAATGTGTATACAGTTTCAATGTACATACAGGTTGTATGTCCTGCAGTGTGTATACAGTTTCAATGTACATACAGGTTGTATGTCCTGCAATGTGTATACAGTTTCAATGTACATACAGGTTGTATGTCCTGCAATGTGTATACAGTTTCAATGTACATGTTGTATGTCCTGCAATGTGTATACAGTTTCAATGTACATACAGGTTGTATGTCCTGCAATGTGTATACAGTTTCAATGTACATACATGTTGTATGTCCTGCAATGTGTATACAGTTTCAATGTACATGTTGGATGTCCTGCAATGTGTATACAGTTTCAATGTACATGTATGTCCTGCAATGTGTATGCAGTTTCAATGTACATGTTGTATGTCCTGCAATGTGTATGCAGTTTCAATGTACATGTTGTATGTCCTGCAATGTGTGTGCAGTTTCAATGTACATACAGGTTGTATGTCCTGCAATGTGTGTGCAGTTTCAATGTACATACAGGTTGTATGTCCTGCAATGTGTATACAGTTTCAATGTACATACAGGTTGGATGTCCTGCAATGTGTATGCAGTTTCAATGTACATACAGGTTGTATGTCCTGCAATGTGTATGCAGTTTCAATGTACATGTTGTATGTCCTGCAATGTGTATACAGTTTCAATGTACAGGTTGTATGTCCTGCAATGTGTATACAGTTTCAATGTACAGGTTGTATGTTCTGCAATGTGTATACAGTTTCAATGTACAGGTTGTATGTCCTGCAATGTGTATACAGTTTCAATGTACATGTTGTATGTCCTGCAATGTGTATACAGTTTCAATGTACATACAGGTTGTATGTCCTGCAATGTGTATACAGTTTCAATGTACATGTTGTATGTCCTGCAATGTGTATGCAGTTTCAATGTACATGTTGTATGTCCTGCAATGTGTATGCAGATTCAATGTACATGTTGTATGTCCTGCAATGTGTATGCAGTTTCAATGTACATGTTGTATGTCCTGCAATGTGTATACAGTTTCAATGTACATACAGGTTGTATGTCCTGCAATGTGTATACAGTTTCAATGTACATGTTGTATGTCCTGCAATGTGTATACAGTTTCAATGTACATACAGGTTGTATGTCCTGCAATGTGTATACAGTTTCAATGTACATGTTGTATGTCCTGCAATGTGTATGCAGTTTCAATGTACATGTTGTATGTCCTGCAATGTGTATGCAGTTTCAATGTACATGTTGTATGTCCTGCAATGTGTATGCAGTTTCAATGTACATACAGGTTGTATGTCCTGCAATGTGTATGCAGTTTCAATGTACATGTTGTATGTCCTGCAATGTGTATGCAGTTTCAATGTACAGTTGTATGTCCTGCAATGTGTATACAGTTTCAATGTACATACAGGTTGTATGTCCTGCAATGTGTATGCAGTTTCAATGTACATGTTGTATGTCCTGCAATGTGTATGCAGTTTCAATGTACATACATGTTGTATGTCCTGCAATGTGTATGCAGTTTCAATGTACATGTTGTATGTCCTGCAATGTGTATGCAGTTTCAATGTACATACATGTTGTATGTCCTGCAATGTGTATGCAGTTTCAATGTACATACATGTTGTATGTCCTGCAATGTGTATGCAGTTTCAATGTACATACATGTTGTATGTCCTGCAATGTGTATGCAGTTTCAATGTACATACAGGTTGTATGTCCTGCAATGTGTATGCAGTTTCAATGTACAGGTTGTATGTCCTGCAATGTGTATGCAGTTTCAATGTACATGTTGTATGTCCTGCAATGTGTATGCAGTTTCAATGTACATACAGGTTGTATGTCCTGCAATGTGTATGCAGTTTCAATGTAATACAGGTTGTATGTCCTGCAATGTGTATGCAGTTTCAATGTACATGTTGCCAACACAAACAACAACCAAACAACAACCCAAACACAAACAACAACCCAAACACAAACAACCCAAACACAATTCAATGTACATACATGTTGTATGTCCTGCAATGTGTATACAGTTTCAATGTACATACAGGTTGTATGTCCTGCAATGTGTATGCAGTTTCAATGAATACAGGTTGTATGTCCTGCAATGTGTATGCAGTTTCAATGTACATACATGTTGTATGTCCTGCAATGTGTATGCAGTTTCAATGTACATACAGGTTGTATGTCCTGCAATGTGTATGCAGTTTCAATGTACATACATGTTGTATGTCCTGCAATGTGTATGCAGTTTCAATGTACATACATGTTGTATGTCCTGCAATGTGTATGCAGTTTCAATGTACATACAGGTTGTATGTCCTGCAATGTGTATGCAGTTTCAATGTACATACATGTTGTATGTCCTGCAATGTGTATGCAGTTTCAATGTACATACATGTTGTATGTCCTGCAATGTGTATGCAGTTTCAATGTACATACAGGTTGTATGTCCTGCAATGTGTATGCAGTTTCAATGTACATACAGGTTGTATGTCCTGCAATGTGTATGCAGTTTCAATGACATACATGTTGTATGTCCTGCAATGTGTATGCAGTTTCAATGTACAGGTTGTATGTCCTGCAATGTGTATGCAGTTTCAATGTACAGGTTGTATGTCCTGCAATGTGTATGCAGTTTCAATGTACATACAGGTTGTATGTCCTGCAATGTGTATGCAGTTTCAATGTACATACAGGTTGTATGTCCTGCAATGTGTATGCAGTTTCAATGTACATACAGGTTGTATGTCCTGCAATGTGTATGCAGTTTCAATGTACATACAGGTTGTATGTCCTGCAATGTGTATGCAGTTTCAATGACAGTTGTATGTCCTGCAAGTGTATGCAGTTTCAAGTACAGGTTGTATGTCCTGCAATGTGTATGCAGTTTCAATGTACAGGTTGTATGTCCTGCAATGTGTATGCAGTTTCAATGTACATACAGGTTGTATGTCCTGCAATGTGTATGCAGTTTCAATGTACATACAGGTTGTATGTCCTGCAATGTGTATGCAGTTTCAATGTACATACAGGTTGTATGTCCTGCAATGTGTATGCAGTTTCAATGTACATACAGGTTGTATGTCCTGCAATGTGTATGCAGTTTCAATGTATGACAGTGCATGAACATGTTACGATTATTACTGTTTTAAATCATTTGCCGTTCCTTGCTACTTCCTATGTAAATGTTACGCTATTTATAGACTTGTATTTAAGTCTGGGTGTTTTCATACTGATCTACTGGACTGATAGTGGGGATCATGCAATATGATGCAATCAGAGGAAAGTCTGCGACATATTTCAAAGTTTTTGTTTTTTTTGAGTGCAAGGAATAAGTTTTGGTGGGAAAAGGTCAGTGGAATTTTAATCTTGAAATGACAAGAACATTTACTAGTATAGCCTTTAATTTACCCAGCATGCAAAGAGTTCATTGCTTTGCTATTATAATTATTCTATTATATAATTCCGAGAAACGGTGCCACGGAAAGAGCTGTATATTTTTCAAGTTCACGTCTTACCCATAGGTGGGATTTCCTTACTGAAACGCTTGTATAATAGTGGTACAAGAACATGATAGGAACCGTTTTATAAATTGTGACTTAAAATATAACGTTAACCCTTTCCTTCATAGAGATTTAGATTAATATACTATTATATCTCCATACAAACGACAGCCATTTAACTATCATGCAGTGAATAAGTAATTGCCATATCTATCCCACCTCCATAGATATTACTGGGACTATATAGAGATTTAGGTTAATATACTATTATATCTCCATACAAACGACAGCCATTTAGCTATCATGCAGTGGATAAGTAGTGGCCATATCTATTACTGGGACTACATGAGATTCTGGCCTTTATTATGAACATTGGTTTGACTACTACATTGTCAATGTATGTCGTATTGGTAATGGCATCAAGAGGTGTTTCTACGAGGGAAAGGGATGAGGAATTTGTGACTTTAGCTCGTCACCTTTTGTCCAGTCAACATTTTTCTGAAAGCAACATCTCATCATGAGCCTCCGTGGTTGAGTGATGTGTAATATGAACTATATTGTGCGGGGCTGTATTCTGACTTTTTGGGGTTGCTGTCGTGCAGAGGCTTTTTGGTATTAGAAAATCCTTTAATTTCTACAGACATTTCACATTAATGGTTGCACTTATCACCATTAATGGTTACAACCTATCACCATTAATGGTTGCACCTATCTATCACTGAAGAGTAGATGCCAATAATAAAGAAATTTTGTTTCGCATCCGTGGCTAAACAAGTTTGGAAATTTCTACTATCCGTTTTTTAAGAGTTTGTTCATCACAAAAACACCATTTCTAAGTAATTGTTCAAATTATTTCAGAATGTTTTTTTTATACGTTTATTTATCGTCGCTACCGTTTGCCCATATGAGTGACACCTCCTGAATAGATTAGTTATTTTAGATTTTGGAGGATAGTGCATGATACAGACAGAGACCCATTCCAGAATCTCCTCTGGTTCTTTTACATGCACGGTGTAAAGCACCGACACAAGGCCTCGGTTTAACATCCCATCTGAAAGACTGTTAATTTTATTAGGGTCAGACAGGGGTTCGAATCTGCGAACCCTGGATTACCAGTCCAGCGTGTTACCACTGGACTACATATCCGTCTGTATTTCAGAATGTTTAGTAGCAATGCCATTTATACCTAAAAATATACAACATGTTTGGTGTTATTTTATGTCATTTTAATTAACATTCCATTTATTTTCAGTATTTTAGTGTGCTTTGAAATTCCATTATAAGCCTCATCCGGTCTACTTCATTATTTTTTCTGAATACTGAGATTGCAGTATTTATAAAACATTCAATATTGGAATTTCAGTATGTGTTTAAGGATTATAAATGATACATTGTTATACACTTTATAGTATTTTAGCATTCACTTGTTCAGTGCTTGTGGTTTAGTAGTTGTTATTAATTGTATAGAAGTACACAAGTAGTGTAATCTTTAAAAAATAATCTGTGATTTTTTTAAGAAAACAAATCTCTGTGATAAATTATTGTTGGTTCTAAGGTTACCAAACTGTGCTAAAAATTTAGTATTCAATTGGCTGAATCACAGAAGTGCACTCTGTTGTCAACCAATCAGAAAGGAGTTTGAAGACATACAATTGGTTTAATCACAGACATGCACTCTGTCCTGGACAATCAATCGTAAAACGGATTCAAGCAATCCGATTGGTTGAATCCTGATCAGTTAATCAAGATATGTTTAGATAAATCTGACATTTGCTCACTGGCAAACCAATTGGAAGTCAGGTGTTTGTTCCGAGATTTCCAACACATTAGAATGGTGGAGCTTAGAATAACCAGTCAAGAAATCAGTTCTTTGTTAGCTTGCAAATACAACACAGTCATACAGCAGTGTACGACTGATCTATTACAAAGACATTTTGAGATTATTATTTTACTCGTGATAGCAGTGTTCAGGTGCGAACCCCATTGGAGCTGTTACGATTGTGCCCTTAGGCATGAGAGAGAAGAGGCAATATGGAATTTAAATGCCATGCCTAGGGGCACAATCGTAACGGCTTCAGCGGGGCTCGAACTCTGGGCCTTTCGTACATGAAGCTAACGGGCTTCCACTGCGCTATCACGACTTCCACAGTGGCCTAGTGGTTAAGGAGTGCGCCTACAGAGCAGGGGATTCATTCTGATATGGTTGGTTGGTGAGCCACCAGCTAGCCCGGTAATTATTACTGAATGCCTATCAACCTGGTGCCTGGCCTACAAGGATAGGATTGAGGAAGTACTGATGCTCGTAAGTAGGAACTGACCGGCTCTTTCAATAGGGGGCATTATTGTTATTTGTTCCTCATTGTTGAAATATTACCATGCAATAAAGCTGTGATCAATTCTGAACCATTCTATTTTTCTCAACCCTGAGTGAACAAGGGTAGATTTTCACCCTTAAAGGTATACGGTTATACTAATTGACTAACTTTCAATGAGATTGGCGGATGAGTTATGTCAATTAATTAAGTTAGGATCCAGTAGTTTTTCATGAAACTTATTATTATTAATGAACTTGACCTATATACTTATTATTTTTAATGAACTTGACCTATATACTAAGTATATAGGTCATGTTCATTAATAATAATTGAAATACATTTTCCTTCCAATGACTACAGTTATTAAAGTGACACTACATCAGAGAAAATGCAAATTTCTACAGAATGTATTGTCCTATTAGATCTATATGGTATTATCTTTTTCCAAATATTTGCCTCAACACCCGAGTATTTCAACTAAACGTCGTATACACGGTTTGTTGACATAACAAAATAATGTAAATAGGGTCTACATCCATGCGTAATAGCAACTCGTGTATCCTGAACAACACGATTTATGGTACAGATTTACCTATTATGTCTCACATTTGTTTGTGCCTGTGCATATTTATTTGTAGATTAATCTTAGTTAAATTATCTCTAAACGACATTGTCACGCGTTTAGTATTGACTCCGATGACAAACAAATGGCAATTCAGGAGCATGGATGACCGTTATATGAAATCCTATTGCAATGCCTTATATTTGTTTTTGGCGATGTAATGCCGCTTTAATGCTGAAATACGGTTCATAGACAACCTATACAGAGATCAATGTTCGGAATTCATTAGCAGCCAATCGGTCATGGTTACCAGTAATAATAAACAAGAAATATCAAGAGTAAGTGATGAGTGCCCCCGAAGTTTTATGCTGGTTGTAAGAATTTACATGTTTGAGATGTACTGAAAGAGTTGGGGCATTCCGTATAGCAACAATCTAAATTTGGAGAAAAGTATCTCGTACGCTATCAAGCAGACATAACAGTACGTCACTAGTTCAGTAAATTTGAATTGTGTGATGAAGACGCATCATATGTTGTTGAAACAAACCGAGCCGTTTTGACGGAGTGCTACAGACAATTTTCAGATTATTATATTTTATTGTTTACACAGATTATTGCTATTCAGATGATCTTGCTAAGACACTTGGCTATGTAGCAAACAACATAGATCCTGATCATCAAGCTGCGGCTGATCTGGATCTATGTTGTTTGCAAAAGCTTTAAATGTATCCAGAATGAAATGGGTTAATATAATTCCTGTGAAGTTGACCTAGTGTTTGAACAAACGTGGTACAGGTTTTGTTGCCAGGACGTTACCGACCACGTTCCTGCTACTGGGTTAACGAGAACTTGTTTTAAAGGTTTCCATTGAAGATCACCTAGATGTTGAACTAATTTTATAGCAGTTTCACGGATGCTAATGTCAGAATTTAGAAACATTGCTCATCAGAAGTTGTTTGAAGATTTCATTTCAAATGAATTTAGCGACAGATTTTGGCCCCATTTAAAGAGAATAGAGATAGAGGTTGTTGAAGATTGCTACTGATAAAATCTTGGACCGATACACACTAAAATCTTTGACCGATACACACATGTTTAAATAAGTATTTATGGGTTTGCCTTTATTTTTACCTAGTAGTTGACACATCTTTACAAATTTCTTGGTGAAGATGGATGCTAGACCAAATTTGGAAATATTCCAACCTTTGGTTCCCTAGAAGTTGTTTGCATTCAACTTTTGATTGATGGTAGATAGTTACATATTCACCCCTCAGAAACGCACGTAATTCTCCACAAAATAGCTGACCCCCCTCCCCAATATTACTATTTGTTCAATATTCTTGCCGATATTGCTGCAGAGTTGGTGCAACAGGACTGAACATCTAAATCTCATTGTGATCAAAATAAAATATACGGGTGTGGTACTTGACGAGAGTAACTATTTTACTACTACAACACGGCACCATAGTCCCTCTATGCCCTATACCGATTTATCTTTTCTCCGAGGTCGTGTATTCAGCATGGTACCCACGCAGTTTTACTGAAGGCAGGGTTTCCTCTGCCTGAATGTTTGTCTGCGCCACTTCTGTCGCCAATTTTTTAAAAAGCTGCGCCAAATCACAAAATTTAGCGCCAAATTTGTTGAATGGGTTAAAAAAAGATGGCAAATTGATAAATGTTGATAGATTTTTTTTATTAGATTTAACTTGGCAATGGCTGTACCAGTAACACATAAATAGAAATACCAATTACAGATGAATAGTTTGGCAATATTCATCACTCAAACAATGTCTCCTACACTCTGTATTCCTCTATACAGTGCCAAATAACCCTTAATTCATGAACGCACGTTACGTCCTGTACATGCTACTAGATGATAGTGTTCTAGTGGATTGCAGTCATGAAGACATATATAAACTGGTACACAGACACCACATCAATGAAATATTCTTTCCTAAACCCTCTATAATCAAGATCTAAATCTGAGCCGTCTTCACGCATATATCTAAAGATCAGCTATTTACCTCCAAAATGCTTCCCCTCCATTAAAACCTTACAGATTACAAAAAGATGCGTGGTTATAAATGTACTGTTGGGACAGAGAATACATGGAATAAAACAGATAAAAATAAGTCACAAAATGACATCAATGACCAAAAGTTGAAATTAAGAGCATTTCATAGCGAAACTACACCGTTACATGAAAACCCAACATTGCAGTTCTGTTGTTCATTGTTCCCACTGTTGTCCGCTAGTCTCTCCCCAAATCATCTAGCCACTCCTAGAATCCTTCATCCACTCCCCAAGCCATCTAGTCACTCCCCAGATAATCTAGCCACTCCTAGTCTCTCCCCAAATCATCTAGCCACTCCTAGAATCCTTCATACACTCCCCAAGCCATGTAACCATTCATTCCCAAGTTCTCTAGTCACTCCCATAGCCACTCCTAGTCCTCTAGTCACTCCCCAAGCCATGTAACCATTTATTCCCAAGTCACTCCCATAGCCACTCCTAGTCCTCTAGCCACTCCCATAGCCACTCCTAGTCCTCTAGCCACTCCCCAAGCCATGTAACCATTCATTCCCAAGTTCTCTAGTCACTCCCATAGCCACTCCCCAAGCCATGTAACCATTCATTCCCAAAGCCACTCCTAGTCCTCTAGCCACTCCCATAGCCACTCCCAGTCCTCTAGCCACTCCCCAAGCCATGTAACCATTCATTCCCAAGTTCTCTAGCCACTCCCCAAGCCATGTAACCATTCATTCCCAAGTTCTCTAGCCACTCCCCAAGCCATGTAACCATTCATTCCCAAGTTCTCTAGCCTCTCCCATAGCCACTCCTAGTCCTCTAGCCACTCCCCAAGCCATGTAACCATTCATTCCCAAGTTCTCTAGTCACTTCCATAGCCACTCCTAGTCCTCTAGCCACTCCTAGTCCTCTAGCCACTCCCCAAGCCATGTAACCATTCATTCCCAAGTTCTCTAGTCACTCCCATAGCCATTCCATTAGTCCTCTAGTCTTTCCCCAAGCAATCTAGCCATTAACAAGCTATTTAACCACTCCCCTAGTCTACTAGCCACTGCACTAATTGCTCGCTGGAGATATACGGAACGTTTTTATTTCTTTTGCCGATTAAAAAGAAGTACCAAGAAATTACATTATATGACTATTTTCCAACTTGGTGGAGGAAGACCCCAGGTGTAACTCAGAGTCCAAATTATTCACAAGACAGTTATGTTATATTTCGGGTTTAACTTCTGCATCAGCACCATTTTGGGCTATATCGCGGGCAGGCAGTTTACTTAACAACACCTTTCCTGGGCAGGCTCCAGCGGTTAACCAGTACTTGGGTGCACCAACCTCCGTAAGAAACTGCCAACTTTTTCATATAAATGAGACGGACACGGCCCGAGTGGGGCTCGAACCCGTGACCTATTCACAAGACAAAAAGACAACTGTGGTCAAGTCAATTGGTCTCCCTCGTATACCGTAAACATCTCCCTAAACGCTCTGCAATACTCCCCACCAAATTGCTGTCATAATTGCTACCTTTGTAAACAACTTGATAAAACAAATGTTTATACTTTCATTCAGAAGACCTAGCCCACATTCATCATCCCCCACCCCTCCCCGACGGCATCATGGTGGATCAACATTTATTCCACATAAAATGTCTCACAATGTTGGGCTTCATGTAACAATAATAATTCAATATTGGTTTTCATGTAAGGAAAATGAAGCATGGTTCTATATCACAACACGTGACTGGAATTTGATCACTAAATGATAAAAAAGTCAAATGTTATTTTTTGTGATTTCAAAATTTCTTCCACTAAGCCAAGACGTCTTCTATGCTAAATTTACAAATGGAGATAGCAAACGCGTGTAAATGACATTCCTTCATACAAATTAAAAGAATTAGGTAAAATTATAAAACATGTTAATTTTAAACAGAATGATTAAATGACTCCACATGTCTGTAAATCTTAAGCTACGTGAATCAACAGTTGGCAGACATGGGTGCAATACAGCTAGCATAACCAGTAAAATGCCATACATAATTGGACGTTAGTCAGGTAGAAATGCTCTGTATGTAATCTAGAATGAATTCCACAGTAATAAAACTTCCACAAATTTATTGTTTATTGAAAAAACAACTTGCTATACAGTTTGATACACTACCCTACACAAGTTTGTCAACATAGTAAAACCTACACAACTAACTTGACTAACTTGTTTTTGCGTAATTGGCCAAAAACATACGACGGGTACCGTTTCAAATTTACTGGGACTGTTTTGAAAAATATGCCAACATTTCCTATTTTCCTGCCAGTGAAATTTCTGTAAAAGGGATCTTTTGATAATGCTATATGTCATATCAATATTATAAACAATAATATGGAAGAGTTTGAAACTGTTGCCATAGGAACAATGTTTCTAAGCCCGCCACTGTGTTAGAAAATTAAACATTATAATTTTGTATTATGTGAATGCAGAACAATAGGAAAATTGTATCTAACAGTATAATAACATTTAATTGGTGAAAAACAGATGAGCGAGGGAACAAGATACTAATATAGAATATCATTAATAATTTTTACAACAATCTTTCAAAAATGTACTTTTCTGTTTTTCATTGAACACGTTTCCAACCTTCTAGATTAGTAAATTTTCAGGATCTGTTTTCAAGACATTGTGGTAATAATTAGTCGAGATATCAACTTGATTTTGTTAATAAATATGTATCCCGGGTCATAATTAGGTTGTCCCTCAATGTTGTCAAACTTGAGATGGGTAGTGTAACAGCTGTCTACATAATTTGTGTCCGTTTCTCTGAACAATGATATAATATGTATGCATCCACATGATTTCTTTTCCTAAACAAATACGTGCATAAATGGTTTAATTATCTGCCAACACTCAATAATAGTGACAAACAGTAGAAGTTGATGCATAGTGGACGACTAAGTAGCGGCAAGCTTGTTGTAGTAACATAGTCGCAGTGATGCGCCAGTGCTCAAGCTGTGAAGGAGTGATATCGAACCACGATATAGCGGAAGAAACGAGGAAGGAGGACCGATACCGAGCCTTGATATCAGGATGCACCTCTGGAAAAAAGTTGACGGGGAGCAATACTTTGTGGTAATGCTGTTAACAATCATTGTAGACCTGAAATACACACAGGAAATCACAGTTTAATAATGTTATGACTGCGACTATACCACGATAGCCCGAGTGACATGTAAGCTGAAATAAAGCAGCTAGTAGTCGGTTCATAGAAACAAGTAGTGAAGTAGTGGATAGCGCGCTCGCTTCTCACCAATGCAACCCGGGTTCGATCCTCGGACTGGGAAGTATGCGAGATGGTACGGTGGTCGTCAGATCAGACAGGTGAGTTTTCTCCGGGTGCTCCGGTTTCCTCCCAAACGAATGACCACATTTACGCTTTCATCCGCGCCAACGAGAGTGATTGATATAAGTGTCCGGTGGTTAGATTTTCAATTTTTGATTACATTCATGCATGACCTATATATAATAAACTGCAAGAACATCTATCTGGGCAGCCGGTGTTTACCTTCAGTAAGTTTGTGTGGATCTGCGGTCTGTAGAGGAGGTCTGATGTGTGTCTGGAAACCGGGAGGGGGATTGTGTGTCTGTGGGGGCCACACTGTGTCTGAAATACAACATCCAATCTTAGTATATTTCTCTTCTAATAGCTTGTCTCATACACTATAATGCACACACAACTCACAAAACACGAGATGGTGGTCCACCGGGCAATAAGTTTGAAGATAATGCCACAAATTTACGATTTGTGACTTCATTGTTTTAACCCCTTCTCTCATAGAAGCACCTCTTGACGCCATTACCAATACCACATACATTGACAATGTAGTAGCCAAACCAATGTTCATAATAAAGGCCAGAATCTCATGTAGTCCCAGTAATATCTATGGAGGTGGGATAGATATGGCGACTACTTATCCACTGTATGATAGCTAAATAGCTGTCGTTTGTATGGAGATATAATAGTATATTAACCTAAATCTCTATGAAGGAAAGGGTTAAATGGCTGTCGTTTGTATGGAGATATAATAGTATATTAACCTAAATCTCTATGAAGGAAAGGGTTAAAGCCTATAATAATGAGGGCAGCGTGAATCTCAACCATAGCCGTGCTGGCATAACCCTTTACTCCACACAACAGCAGACACAAATTACACACGTTATCTTCAAACTGATAAGCAATAATTAGCATACTCAGCCAGCCCCGTTTACCCTGAGCGGACACCATCAGTCGTCCAAAATACATCTGTAAGTAGCATTGGATGAATGTTTGTAGCTTAGGATGAGAATACAAAATGGGACACAATTTAATATACCTATTACAAGAACCTGCATGACACCATCAACTACACAGGAGGACACCACCAACTACACAGGAGGACACCACCAACTACACAGGACACCACAACTACACAGGAGGACACCATCAACTACACAGGAGGACACCACCAACTACACAGGAGGACACCACCAACTACACAGGAGGACACCACCAACTACACAGGAGGACACCACCAACTACACAGGAGGACACCACCAACTACACAGGAGGACACCATCAACTACACAGGACACCACCAACTACACAGGAGGACACCATCAACTACACAGGAGGACACCATCAACTACACAGGAGGACACCACCAACTACACAGGAGGACACCATCAACTACACAGGAGGACACCATCAACTACACAGGAGGACACCATCAACTACACAGGACACCATCAACTACACAGGAGGACACCATCAACTACACAGGAGGACACCATCAACTACACAGGAGGACACCAACTACACTGGAGGACACCATATTGTGATGGATATTAGCCGAGGATAACCGATTATCTGCTGTAAACTCCGGCTGCATGTATAAACTACACTGGAGGACACCATAATGTGATGAATATCAGCCGAGGATAACCGATTATCTGCTGTAAACTCCACAACCGTTATTGACGGAATAAACTAATGACTGAAAATGGATAACAAAAAAAAGTGATTTTGAAAATCCCGTGGTTTTGAGACATGAAAACGTAGCGAGTAATTTCCACGTGTTTTCCACAGACGGTATGGTTAATCAGTGGGAGAAAATAGGTCTGCACACTGTACTACATACACAATAATCCATATGATATCCATGGGAATAGGTAATGGCGTGGAACACAGGGATTCGGCACGTTTGGGGGTACTAGTATATATATTTAAGTACAGGGATTCTACTCTGTGGGATGTCAGATTTCGCATCGATCAGTAAAATGGCCATATCTGAAACAATTTTGTACAAAGCTGTCCAAATATAACGCCTATCCCGAGTCTTTATATTGTTCTTCAAATAAAACACAACTTTAAGCTGCATGCATGTATACTTTGCAAACAATTGCCACATACATTGGCCATAGCAGGTCACATTTCCATACTAGGACACGGGTTCTGTCAGCAACAAAAAAAATCTTCGACGGGAGAGTTTTAACTGTGAATAACATTATCAATAAAATGTGTTTCCACTAACCTGTATGTTTATTCGGCAAAAATGTACGTCAAAAAGAGATTTCGTAGCATTTTCAATTTGTTTTGAAAATTTCTAAAGCGGCGCAATTCGTGTTGAAACGAGCGTTCTGATTGGATTATTAGAATGTAACAAGATGGTTTTTTATATATGAAGAACAATCATAATCCAATCAGAACGCTCGTTTCACCGCTGGTTTCAACGCGAATTGCGCCACTTTAGAATTTTTCAAAACAAATTGAAAATGCTACGAAATCTCTTTTTGACGTACATTTTTGCCGAATAAATATACAGGTTAGTGGAAACACATTTTATTGATAATGTTATTCACAGTTAAAACTCTCCCGTCGAAGATTTTTTTTTGTTGCTGACAGAACCCGTGTCCTAGTATGGAAATGTGACCTGCTATGGCCAATGTATGTGGCAATTGTTTGCAAAGTATACATGCATGCAGCTTAAAGTTGTGTTTTATTTGAAGAACAATATAAAGACTCGGGATAGGCGTTATATTTGGACAGCTTTGTACAACATTGTTTCAGATAGGGCCATTTTACTGATCGATGCGAAATCTGACATCCCACAGAGTAGAATCCCTGTACTTAAATATATATACTAGTACCCCCAAACGTGCCGAATCCCTGTGGCGTGGAACAGCGGCTATATGTGGAGTAATACGGGTTATGCTGATGCATGCTCAAGTACACATCCAAGATACAAGCTTCATAAACACTGCAGGCATCGTCTAGAGCTTGCTTTCTCATTCCACTAGTGTTCCTATTGTTGGGACAACCTTGCCCTACACAGCCACTCATGTACGAACCGTGTAAGAACAATGATCTCCCCCGTAATAGAGACATAACACATAATAAATACAAGTTTGCAAATTGTATTGGTGGTAAATTGCTCTCCCGACACGACATTGGTGTACAATTGGCACAGATGTACAAATGGCAAATTGCACTTACCGGTACTTCTAACTGGAAATTGATGTACAAATGGCAAATTGCACTTCTAACTGGAAATTGATGTACAAATGGCAAATTGCACTTACCGGTACTTCTAATTGGAAACTGATGTACAAATGGCAAATTGCACTTACTTCTAACTGGAAATTGATGTACAAATGGCAATCTGTGGTTGGCTGTGTCAAGTTCTGTTAATTGATTTATAGATTTCAGCCAGTGTGGATCTTGTAAACTGCTATCTGAATTACAAAAACAATAACCCCATTAAAGACCATAATTATCACATCTCTGCATTAACTGTCCACTTAGATCGAACTAAAAATTTGCCCGTTTTTGTTAATGCTGGAACTGTTACAGGGTATGAATGTTATCAAAGCGTGAAGCACTTGTCATCAACAAATGAGAATGCACAGTGGAGATTTCATCATATCTATTTACATTGTACATAAAACCCGGATCACTGAGGCAAACGTTGTGCACAGTAGTTTCCACAGAGTGTAGAAGTGCTGTATGACCCCACTGGGATGTCACAGTACCTTCCACAGCCTGTGTACATACTGGAGGGCCCTACTGGGATGTCACAGCCCGATTACATACTGGAGGGCCCCACTGGGATGTCACAGTCTGTGTACATACTGGAGGGCCCTACTGGGATGTCACAGTCCGTTTACATACTGGAGGGCCCCACTGGGATGTCACAGTCTGTGTACATACTGGAGGGCCCCACTGGGATGTCACAGTCTGTGTACATACTGGAGGGCCCTACTGGGATGTCACAGTCCGTTTACATACTGGAGGGCCCCACTGGGATGTCACAGTACGTTTACATACTGGAGGGCCCCACTGGGATGTCACAGTCTGTGTACATACAGGAGGGCCCTACTGGGATGTCACAGTCCGTTTACATACTGGAGGGCCCTACTGGGATGTCACAGTACGTTTACATACTGGAGGGCCCCACTGGGATGTCAGTCTGTTTACATACTGGAGGGCCCTACTGGGATGTCACAGTCTGTTTACATACTGGAGGGCCCTACTGGGATGTCAGTCTGTTTACATACTGGAGGGCCCTACTGGGATGTCACAGTCCGTTTACATACTGGAGGGCCCTACTGGGATGTCACAGTCTGTTTACATACTGGAGGGCCCTACTGGGATGTCACAGTCTGTGTACATACTGGAGGGCCCCACTGGGATGTCACAGTCTGTGTACATACTGGAGGGCCCTACTGGGATGTCACAGTCCGTTTACATACTGGAGGGCCCTACTGGGATGTCACAGTCCGTTTACATACTGGAGGGCCCTACTGGGATGTCACAGTCTGATTACATACGGGAGGGCCCTACTGGGATGTCACAGTCTGTTTACATACTGGAGGGCCCTACTGGGATGTCACAGTCCGTTTACATACTGGAGGGCCCTACTGGGATGTCACAGTCCGTTTACATACTGGAGGCCCTGCTGGGATGTCACAGCCCGTTTACATACTGGAGGGCCCCACTGGGATGTCACAGCCTGTGTACATACTGGAGGGCCCTACTGGGATGTCACAGTCCGTTTACATACTGGAGGGCCCCACTGGGATGTCACAGTCCGTTTACATACTGGAGGGCCCTACTGGGATGTCACAGTCCGTTTACATACTGGAGGGCCCTACTGGGATGTCACAGTCTGATTACATACGGGAGGGCCCTACTGGGATGTCACAGTCTGTTTACATACTGGAGGGCCCTACTGGGATGTCACAGTCCGTTTACATACTGGAGGGCCCTACTGGGATGTCACAGTCCGTTTACATACTGGAGGCCCTGCTGGGATGTCACAGCCCGTTTACATACTGGAGGGCCCCACTGGGATGTCACAGTCTGTGTACATACTGGAGGGCCCTACTGGGATGTCACAGTCCGTTTACATACTGGAGGGCCCCACTGGGATGTCACAGTCTGTGTACATACTGGAGGGCCCCACTGGGATGTCACAGTCTGTGTACATACAGGAGGGCCCTACTGGGATGTCACAGTCCGTTTACATACTGGAGGGCCCTACTGGGATGTCACAGTCTGTTTACATACTGGAGGGCCCTACTGGGATGTCACAGTCCGTTTACATACTGGAGGGCCCCACTGGGATGTCAGTCTGTTTACATACTGGAGGGCCCTACTGGGATGTCACAGTCTGTTTACATACTGGAGGGCCCTACTGGGATGTCAGTCTGTTTACATACTGGAGGGCCCTACTGGGATGTCACAGTCCGTTTACATACTGGAGGGCCCTACTGGGATGTCACAGTCTGTTTACATACTGGAGGGCCCTACTGGGATGTCACAGTCTGTGTACATACTGGAGGGCCCCACTGGGATGTCACAGTCTGTGTACATACTGGAGGGCCCTACTGGGATGTCACAGTCCGTTTACATACTGGAGGGCCCTACTGGGATGTCACAGTCCGTTTACATACTGGAGGGCCCTACTGGGATGTCACAGTCTGATTACATACGGGAGGGCCCTACTGGGATGTCACAGTCTGTTTACATACTGGAGGGCCCTACTGGGATGTCACAGTCCGTTTACATACTGGAGGGCCCTACTGGGATGTCAGTCCGTTTACATACTGGAGGCCCTGCTGGGATGTCACAGCCCGTTTACATACTGGAGGGCCCCACTGGGATGTCACAGTCTGTTTACATACTGGAGGACCCCACTGGGATGTCACAGTCTGTTTACATACTGGAGGGCCCCACTGGGATGTCATAACCTGCGTACATACTGGAGGGCCCCACTGGGATGTCACAACCTGCGTACATACTGGAGGGCCCTACTGGGATGTCACAGTGTGTGTACATACTGGAGGGCCCCACTGGGATGTCACAGTCTGTGTACATACTGGAGGGCCCCACTGGGATGTCACAGTCCGTTTACATACTGGAGGGCCCTACTGGGATGTCACAGTCCGTTTACATACTGGAGGGCCCCACTGGAATGTCACAGTGTGTGTACATACTGGAGGGCCCCACTGGGATGTCACAGTCCGTTTACATACTGGAGGGCCCTACTGGGATGTCACAGTCTGTGTACATACTGGAGGGCCCCACTGGGATGTCAGTCTGTTTACATACTGGAGGGCCCCACTGGGATGTCACAGTCTGTTTACATACTGGAGGGCCCCACTGGGATGTCACAGTCCGTTTACATACTGGAGGCCCTACTGGGATGTCACAGTCCGTTTACATTCTGGAGGGCCCTACTGGGATGTCACAGTCCGTCTACATACTGGAGGGCCATACTGGGATGTCAGTCTGTTTACATACTGGAGGGCCCTACTGGGATGTCACAGTCTGATTACATACGGGAGGGCCCCACTGGGATGTCACAGTCCGTTTACATACTGGAGGGCCCTACTGGGATGTCACAGTCCGTTTACATACTGGAGGGCCCCACTGGGATGTCACAGTGTGTGTACATACTGGAGGGCCCCACTGGGATGTCACAGTCCGTTTACATACTGGAGGGCCCTACTGGGATGTCACAGTCCGTTTACATACTGGAGGGCCCCACTGGGATGTCACAGTGTGTGTACATACTGGAGGGCCCCACTGGGATGTCACAGTCCGTTTACATACTGGAGGGCCCTACTGGGATGTCACAGTCCGTTTACATACTGGAGGGCCCCACTGGGATGTCACAGTGTGTGTACATACTGGAGGGCCCCACTGGGATGTCACAGTCCGTTTACATACTGGAGGGCCCTACTGGGATGTCACAGTCCGTTTACATACTGGAGGGCCCCACTGGGATGTCACAGTGTGTGTACATACTGGAGGGCCCCACTGGGATGTCACAGTCCGTTTACATACTGGAGGGCCCTACTGGGATGTCACAGTCCGTTTACATACTGGAGGCCCTACTGGGATGTCACAGTCCGTTTACATTCTGGAGGGCCCTACTGGGATGTCACAGTCCGTCTACATACTGGAGGGCCATACTGGGATGTCAGTCTGTTTACATACTGGAGGGCCCTACTGGGATGTCACAGTCTGATTACATACGGGAGGGCCCCACTGGGATGTCACAGTCCGTTTACATACTGGAGGGCCCTACTGGGATGTCACAGTCCGTTTACATACTGGAGGGCCCCACTGGGATGTCACAGTGTGTGTACATACTGAAGGGCCCCACTGGGATGTCACAGTCCGTTTACATACTGGAGGGCCCTACTGGGATGTCACAGTCCGTTTACATACTGGAGGGCCCCACTGGGATGTCACAGTGTGTGTACATACTGGAGGGCCCCACTGGGATGTCACAGTCCGTTTACATACTGGAGGGCCCTACTGGGATGTCACAGTGTGTGTACATACTGGAGGGCCTCACTGGGATGTCACAGCCCGATTACATACTGGAGGGCCCTACTGGGATGTCACAGTCTGTTTACATACTGGAGGGCCCCACTGGGATGTCAGTCTGTTTACATACTGGAGGGCCCCACTGGGATGTCACAGTCTGTGTATATACTGGAGGGCCCCACTGGGATGTCACAGTCCGTTTACATACTGGAGGCCCTACTGGGATGTCACAGTCCGTTTACATTCTGGAGGGCCCTACTGGGATGTCACAGTCCATCTACATACTGGAGGGCCATACTGGGATGTCAGTCTGTTTACATACTGGAGGGCCCTACTGGGATGTTAGTCTGTTTACATACTGGAGGGCCCTACTGGGATGTCAGTCTGTTTACATACTGGAGGGCCTCACTGGGATGTCACAGTCCGTTTACATACTGGAGGGCCCTACTGGGATGTCACAGTCTGTTTACATACTGGAGGGCCCCACTGGGATGTCACAGTCTGTGTACATACTGGAGGGCCCCACTGGGATGTCACAGTACCTTCCACAGCCTGCTTAGGGTTGTGAAGGATCTCGCTTGGGTGTCACCCAACCTCAAGTTTCCAGAATATGTGAAGCCCAGTGGCTCATATCTCGGGTATGACCAATTGTACCGTCTAATATACAAACATAGTACTACAGTAACGGACAAGACTTGGTAATATACATTCATATACATTGGAACCTATGCTCGGCGTATTTGTCCATTTACATCCGTATTTAAAATATTTATATAGTTCTAGGCTAATTTCGCTGGCAGAGCTGAAGCATGGTTCAATAGCATTCCGTTGCATGTATCGGTAACCTGATGCAACTGACACGTGACTGGTCCAGCAGCCGAATATAAACAAACAAATAATTGGGAGAATATTTCCTCCGAAACTGATACGGTGTATGAGCAATTCAGGTAGCTATCCAATTAAAAAAATTTACACCTAACCAGAAAAAATAGTTTCTATACCATTTATGATTAAGACAAGTGTTTTTATTCAATGATGTACTATATCAAAATAAGATATTCAACAAATTATGGTGGATAAATAAAAAAAAAATAACAAGTATGCCGTGCATAGGTGCCCTGAAGTCTAAGAGTTCCCCATATAAACGGGTGCCGACCCAACGCCGTTGCGATAGCTGTATTGAGCAGCAAGGTCACGTGATGAAGCTAAAACTGTCAACAAAGAGTTTTTGAAAGTTGTTTTCGCGACTTAAGAAAATAATAATATATGGCTAGTGCTATTAACATTTTATACTGGTCATTATTTGGGATTTACGCAGAGCATAGGTTCCACCACTCTATATTGTAGGTGTCTCAGAGCTATGCACCTGCGAACTATTCTGTGGATTGAGCCGATATATACAATGTAGTCACAACATGGCTTATGCAAGAGACATAAAAAAAGAGGGAGAAGTTAAAATATACAAAGAAGAATTATGTGGACTCGACCAAGTGTAGTCTATATATTCTCAATGAGAACATTTCTCCAGCGCTCCAAATAGCGAGAAGTGAGATGAACAAGGGAGACTACTTCTCCAAACTAGCCCATTACCTCAAATCAGGCATAGGTCAGGCACTATACATAGCTGAATTTATTATTTTAGTTTTCTAAATGATTTTTATAGATACAGATCCAAATTTTATTTCGGGTCAGTAAGCATATGTTTTCTGATTATATGTTACATATGCTTACTGACCCGAAATAAAATTTGGATCTGTATCTATAAAAATCATTTAGAAAACTAAAATAATAAATTCAGTGAAGTTGAAGACAAGCCATTAGAAGAACCATAAGAATCTTGCCCTTCCACAAACAAATGTAGAGAATGATGGTTGACATCATTAACACATTTGATTCTGGATACCATTCAAACAGTATTTGCAAGAACATAAGAGTCAGATCAGCCGCCACGGAATGTACGTCTGATCAGGCTCTATGCTGTTTGCTATTCAGATGATCTTGCTAAGACACTTGGCTATGCAACAAACAACATAGATCCTGATCAGCATGCAGCGTCTGATCTGGATCTATGTTGTTTGCAAAAGCTTTTAAATGTATCCAGAATGAAATGGGTTAAGGGATATAAGAGATGCTCACTAGGCACTACAATGTTGGTGTGTCAGGGAAGGACAGATCAAATGTTCATCAAGGACATCCATTTATAACATAATTTGAGCCGCATATTGTTTTTGTATTACACTAATGCATATGAGCACGGTATGTATTCATAGGCTCTGTAAACAAAATAAGCAACCAAAATGGCGTCGCGATTCTGGGTGTCACTGAAAATCATCAAGCTATAAATCCCAGACGTGCTATAAACACTATAAATCCTGCAAAACTTGTCTATTAACACTACAAATCCTGCTCTATCGCTGAAGACACAGCCATGTCCAACTATGGCAACAATCCCAATGTAAAACTTGCTAAAAGTTGTGCAAATAACCCGTATTTAAACGTTACACATTTTGACAGACTTGGTAAATGAAGTACTTGTTGTGATGTCATAGTCGCGTGTTCCATTCATACAATTGACATAATAATATACATGTAGAATGCACACTATTGTGTATGTTTACTAGTTATTTACTGTGTAATAGTTTCATGAATTTAAACAGGGCTGTGAATGCAAAACTGTGAAGAGGAAACCTGCCAAAATACTGAAAACACAGGATTGCCCCCACATAAATAGTTAAACAGCTTTTCAGCTTAGACAAAATCTGGCAATACTTAACTTCTCAAGTTTATGACCCAAAACAGAGGAAATATTGTAGAGAAGGAAGATTCACAGCCCTGTATACAATGATCAATCAATACCACATAAAGGCCTGAAAACATCCATTGCTTTCATCTGTGTACATGTATCATAATGTTGATCACAACTAAATTATAATATTAAGTAAGTAATATATATATATTTCTATGAGATCAATACCATACGATGAGTAGTGCAGTTGTTACTTACTTACTTACATAATGTTATATGGTAAGAGTGTAGTAGAGACAGTGCTATTTATAGATTGAATTATTCCTTAAACTGTAACAAGATCACATCTTTATGACAAATATTGCTTACTGTTTTAAAGACTAGCATTTTGCTAATTTCTGATCAAAACTTATTTACAGTAGTAAGACAAAATGTCTCCAGCAAAAAGGAAGCTCAGTTTGACAGAGCAAAGAGGAAGCTCAGTGTGACAGAGCAAAGTGGAAGCTCAGTGTGACAGAGCAAAGTGGAAGCTCAGTGTGACAGAGCAAAGTGGAGGCTCAGTGTGACAGAGCAAAGTGGAGGCTCAGTGTGACAGAGCAAAGTGGAAGCTCAGTGTGACAGAGCAAAGTGGAAGCTCAGTGTGACAGAGCAAAGTGGAAGCTCAGTGTGACAGAGCAAAGAAGAAGCTCGGTCTGACAGAGCAAAGAGGAAGCTCAGTATGACAGAGCAAAGAGATTTTCCGATTCAGCTCAAATTGATATTGACAATTTATGAACGAAATTGCATTGTTAAGCAGTCATATATATATAGATATATATATGTTTGTCCTACCGTCGTCATTTTGATACATTGATACAACAATTTGGGTGCACAAATGGAAATTTTCAGACCTTTATTTGGGCTCTAACTCAGCCCCTAAATGCCCTGATTATAACATGTTAGAAGAACACAAAATAATAAACACAGCAACGCAGATAGAGATGTATGTATAGTGAATCACCTCTCCACAACAGAAACAAGGAAATCGGTGGAACCAAGGGATGCTCCCCAAACTGGGTACTTGACAGACAGCGATATTACGCTCTGCCCTCCGCCTCTATCAGTGTTTGGAGATTTGATTTGATCTCCAGACAAGCATTCAATAAAATGCAAATGGGAGAAAGTACAACACAGAGAGTTATGGTTATTGTGCTCTGCAGTCCATCTCATTGTCCTGCATAAATGTTAACGGTTTATTTTGATTTTCTTCAAATACTGTTCAGAAAACATTTTATGAAGTGAAAAGGGGAGATAATTTGCTAGGAACAATAGAGTTATGGTTCTTGCACACTGCACCCTGCCTCATTGCCCTGTATCACTGGTAAGTTTCATTTCATTTCCTTTAATAGTTTTTGAACTATGCTCCAGACAAGCATTTAATGAAGTGAAAAGGGGCGATGATAGGATATAAGTACAATGGAGAGTTATGGTTCTTGCACTCTGCGTCATTGCTCTGCATCACTTTTTCAAATTTCATTTGATTTCCTTGAATAGTTTGCTAGTATTGCTCTGGACAAGAAGTGCATGGACGGATAGACGAATGAATGCACGAAGAAATACACAGACAGACAGACAAGACAGACAAGACAGACAGACAGACAGACAGACAGACAGACAGACAGACAGACAGACAGACAGACAGACTGATATGAACTAGAGCTTTTGTTAGGTTTTTATCAATATGCTTATTTTACAATGTCTCAAAAGTTTAAACCTATATAATTTTATATTATTAAACCAATTTAAATCTACTAGGTGACGACCCTTTGGATGGGGCGACCCATGTTTCCATCCACCCTCACAAATGCTTGATATTTCAGTTGCACGCGCGATTTTTGTTCTCAATTATTCCAGCGCATGTTTTCAATTGACAGGCGCAAAGATTTTTCAAAACGGGCGAGATAAACTTATTAAATTTGATTGTTTACTTGAGTTTTAAATGATCTCTGGTATTCTAGATACGGGGGGAAACCCACATGTGTGTGTGTACATGCGCAAACTGTTACCTTTTAGGAGGCCCAATAAATGACGGAATTAATTTATTGTCCGACGCTGTCAACATTGTTTGCTTGTTCGAGTTTTATGCCTGCATCATCACCATTTTGGGCTATATTGCTAGCAGGCAGTCTACCTAACAACACCTTTCCTGGGCAGGCTCCAGCGGATAACCAGTATTTGGTGCACCAACCTCTGTAAGAAACTGCCAACTTTTTCATAGTTTTCTTCTAAGTATGATAAAACTGATTACAAAAACAAAATGAACAAATATAATAAAGCGGGAAATATTATGGAAAATGTAAACAATCGATACAGCATCGATACCATGTCCGTAATGTATCAGCTGAAAAATGTATCTGCTTTACATTTTACTAGTTGTTGCCTCTATTTGATCAATACGAAGTTACACATATTATTTTTTATTGTACTAATGAAAATTCGGTTAGACATAAACAAACTATGGTGGAAAGTGTCCGGGTAATGGATATTCTCTTGAATTTTAATTACACCCCAAAGGCCTCCCTATAAATATTAGTTGTACCGTGTTATTCGATGTATGAGGAGCTGACCTATTTATTTATGAAAAAGAAACAAGGATGCAACACAAACTTACGTTAAAGGGTCGCCACAACCAGTAGACATAATTTACGATAGGTAATAATTCATGGCTATTATGGTAATTATCACATGATTGCTGCTATCTCCATCATTATAACAGCCAGGGTTAGACGATCACCATGTGTAAACACAGCCAGGGATACACAATCACCATGTGTAAACACAGCCAGGGTTACACAATCCCCATGTGTAAACACAGCCAGGGTTACACAATCACCATGTGTAAACACAGCCAGGGTTACACAATCGCCATGTGTAAACACAGCCAGGGATACACAATCACCATGTGTAAACACAGCCAGGGTTACACAATCGCCATGTGTAAACACAGCCAGGGATACACAATCACCATGTGTAAACACAGCCAGGGATACACAATCACCATGTGTAAACACAGCCAGGGATACACGATCACCATGTGTAAACACAGCCAGGGATACACAATCACCATGTGTAAACACAGCCAGGGATACACAATCACCATGTGTAAACACAGCATGGGATACACAATCACCATGTGTAAACACAGCCAGGGATACACGATCACCATGTGTAAACACAACCAGGGATACACAATTACCATGTGTAAACACAGCCAGGGATACACAATTACCATGTGTAAACACAACCAGGGATACACAATCACCATGTGTAAACACAGCCAGGGATACACAATCACCATGCGTAAAAACACAGCCAGGGATACACAATCACCATGTGTAAACACAGCCAGGGATACACAATCATCATGTGTAAACACAGCCAGGGATACAAAATCACCATGTGTAAACACAACCAGGGATAAACAATCACCATGTGTAAACACAGCCAGGGATACACAATCACCATGCGTAAAAACACAGCCAGGGATACACAATCACCATGTGTAAACACAGCCAGGGATACACAATCACCATGTGTAAACACAGTCAGGGATACACAATCACCATGTGTAAACACAGCCAGAGATAGACAATCACCATGCGTAAACACAGCCAGGGATACACAATTACCATGCGTAAAAACACAGCCAGGGATACACAATCACCATGCGTAAACACAGCCAGAGATAGACAATCACCATGTGTAAACACAGCCAGGGATACACAATCACCATGTGTAAACACAGCCAGGGATACACAATCACCATGTGTAAACACAGCCAGAGATAGACAATCACCATGCGTAAACACAGCCAGGGATACACAATCACCATGTGTAAACACAGCCAGGGATACACAATCACCATGTGTAAACACAGCCAGGGATACACAATCACCATGTGTAAACACAAACCAGGGATACACAATCACCATGTGTAAACACAGCCAGGGATACACAATCGCCATGTGTAAACACAACCAGGGATACACGATCACCATGTGTAAACACAGCCAGGGATAGACAATCACCATGTGTAAACACAACCAGGGATACACAATTACCATGTGTAAACACAGCCAGGGATACATAATTAACATGTGTAAACACAGCCAGGGATACACGATCACCATGTGTAAACACAGCCAGGGATACACAATTACCATGTGTAAACACAGCCAGGGATACACGATCACCATGTGTAAACACAGCCAGGGATACACAATTACCATGTGTAAACACAACCAGGGATAAACAATCACCATGTGTAAACACAGCCAGGGATACACAATCACCATGCGTAAAAACACAGCCAGGGATACACAATCACCATGCGTAAAAACAGCCAGGGATACACAATTACCATGTGTAAACACAGCCAGGGATACACAATCACCATGCGTAAAATCAGCCAGGGATACACAATTACCATGTGTAAACACAACCAGGGATACACAATTACCATGCGTAAAAACACAGCCAGGGATAGACATATTACTGCAAACAATAAATCACACACAACAACCAAGTGGTGTGTAGAGCGATTGTCTGGTGATAGTTCCAGTTCAGAGATACTCACTCGATACAGCTGTCAGAGATACATACTCACTCGATACAGCTGTCAGAGATACATACTCACTCGATACAGCTGTCAGAGATACATACTTACTCGATACAGCTGTCAGAGATACATACTCACTCGATACAGCTGTCAGAGATACATACTCACTCGATACAGCTGTCAGAGATACATACTCACTCGATACAGCTGTCAGAGATACATACTCACTCGATACAGCTGTCAGAGATACATACTCACTCGATACAGCTGTCAGAGATACATACTCACTCGATACAGCTGTCAGAGATACATACTCACTCGATACAGCTGTCAGAGATACATACTCACTCGATACAGCTGTCAGAGATACATACTCACTCGATACAGCTGTCAGAGATACATACTCACTCGATACAGCTGTCAGAGATACATACTCACTCGATACAGCTGTCAGAGATACATACTCACTCAATACAGCTGTCAGAGATACATACTCACTCGATACAGCTGTCAGAGATACATACTCACTCGATACAGCTGTCAGAGATACATACTCACTCAATACAGCTGTCAGAGATACATACTCACTCGATACAGCTGTCAGAGATACATACTCACTCGATACAGCTGTCAGAGATACATACTCACTCAATACAGCTGTCAGAGATACATACTCACTCGATACAGCTGTCAGAGATACATACTCACTCAATACAGCTGTCAGAGATAACCGTTAGATAACTCATCCAATTGTCAAACATTGTTTCTAGTTTATATATATTATTAGCTCATTTGCCAAACAAGTTTACAACATTACAAATGAATCAGTCTCAAAACCTCATGTTCATGTTGGCACTCACCATCAAAGGGAAGCTTTCAATTTAATCCATTTTCGTTTTGTATACACTATACATGTACTGCACATTATGAATGGATAAATATGTTTAAACCAAAAAGAGGCAATATGGATTTTATGACGCTGTACAAGGGTGCTCCTCTGGTTATTTTACGAGCACGGTGTACAGCACCGATATGAGACCTTGGTTTAAAAGTCCCATCTGAAAGACTTAATTTTATTAGGGTCAGACGGGGGATCGAACCTGCGATCCCTGGATTACCATTATTTCTTGAAGCTGCTGTAGAGAGGTTTTATAGTAATATGATGTCAATGATACGATTCCATGACAGGGTGAGTGGAAATACCCCACCCATGTTTAGCTGAATAATAAATTCACCAAATTATTTTTTAAATTCTGATCTTCCACACTTATAAATCAAACTGCTACACGTCTCTCACTCGTTTGTCTACAGAAACAATCATATTTGAAATAGAAGTAGCATTTGAATCCGGAATATGTCAAAATTAGTAGATGATAAACACATCTTAGTTTCTGAAATTCAAATTCACAACAAATTTATCCCACAATAACATTAATCTTCCCACAAATCGTGTCCCTGACTTGATGAAACCATTATCATATCAATTTATATGTATATACCAGTCAGGGGTTTTCTATATAGCCATCACTTGGCTATGCTCCCAAATGAAAGAAGCCTATTTCTTTCTCAATTCTGGGGGGAAAATATCGCAATTGAAAACGACAATGAAAATATGCAGGCTCTGAACAGCTGATAATTGATCAAAAAGTATTTTCATTTCCACGGGCATGGGTCAAGAGAGAAAATACACCTGCCAGTATATATATATTGATTGATTGACTCGCGGGTTATTTGATGATGAGGATTATGTGAGAAGGAAGCTGTCTCTGATGGTACATACCATCTGTGATATTACTCGTAGTTAGAATAGCAGGGTCGTACGCCATCCCGCAGGACGCGTCCGTGTTCACGCCCGTGTCCGAATGGTCTGAAACACACACCAGCCAATCACTGATCATGTCCTATTTACATTGACCACTTTCTATTTACTTTGACCAATCACTGATCATGTCCTATTTACATTGACCACTTTCTATTTACTTTGACCAATCACTGATCATGTCCTATTTACATTGACCACTTTCTATTTACTTTGACCAATCACTGATCATGTCCTATTTACAGTGACCACTTTCTATTTACTTTGACCAAACACTGATCATGTCCTATTTACATTGACCACTTTCTGTTTACTTTGACCAATCACTGATCATGTCCTATTTACATTGACCACTTTCTATTTACTTTGACCAATCACTGATCAATTAGATAGACCATGATTACATTGATCATTTTCTATTTAAACTAACTATGTTCTATCTACATTGACCAATCAGTGACAATGTTCTGTTTACATTGACCAATCAGTGACAATGTTCCATCTACATTGATCAATCAGTGACAATGTTCTGTTTACATTGACCAATCAGTGACAATGTTCCATCTACATTGATCAATCAGTGACAATGTTCTGTTTACATTGACCAATCAGTGACAATGTTGCATCTACATTGATCAATCAGTGACAATGTTCTGTTTACATTGACCAATCAGTGACAATGTTCCATCTACATTGATCAATCAGTGACAATGTTCTGTTTACATTGACCAATCAGTGACAATGTTCTGTTTACATTGACCAATTAGTGACAATGTTCCATCTACATTGACCAATCAGTGACAATGTTCTATCTACATTGACCAATCAGTGACAATGTTCTATCTACATTGACCAATCAGTGACAATGTTCCATATACATTGACCAATCAGTGACAATGTTCTATCTACATTGACCAATCAGTGACAATGTTCTGTTTACATTGACCAATCAGTGACAATGTTCCATCTACATTGATCAATCAGTGACAATGTTCCATCTACATTGACCAATCAGTGACAATGTTCTATCTACATTGACCAATCAGTGACAATGTTCCATCTACATTGACCAATCAGTGACAATGTTCTATCTACATTGACCAATCAGTGACAATGTTCCATCTACATTGACCAATCAGTGACAATGTTCTATCTACGTTGACCAATCAGTGACAATGTTCTATCTACATTGACCAATCAGTGACAATGTTCCATCTACATTGACCAATCAGTGACAATGTTCTGTTTACATTGACCAATCAGTGACAATGTTCCATCTACATTGATCAATCAGTGACAATGTTCTGTTTACATTGACCAATCAGTGACAATGTTCCATCTACATTGATCAATCAGTGACAATGTTCTGTTTACATTGACCAATCAGTGACAATGTTCTGTTTACATTGACCAATTAGTGACAATGTTCCATCTACATTGACCAATCAGTGACAATGTTCTATCTACATTGACCAATCAGTGACAATGTTCTATCTACATTGACCAATCAGTGACAATGTTCCATCTACATTGACCAATCAGTGACACTGTTCTATCTACATTGACCAATCAGTGACAATGTTCTATCTACATTGACCAATCAGTGACAATGTTCCATCTACATTGACCAATCAGTGACAATGTTCTGTTTACATTGACCAATCAGTGACAATGTTCCATCTACATTGACCAATCAGTGACAATGTTCTGTTTACATTGACCAATCAGTGACAATGTTGCATCTACATTGATCAATCAGTGACAATGTTCTGTTTACATTGACCAATCAGTGACAATGTTCTGTTTACATTGACCAATTAGTGACAATGTTCCATCTACATTGACCAATCAGTGACAATGTTCTATCTACATTGACCAATCAGTGACAATGTTCCATCTACATTGACCTATCAGTGACAATGTTCCATCTACATTGACCAATCAGTGACACTGTTCTATCTACATTGACCAATCAGTGACAATGTTCTATCTACATTGACCAATCAGTGACAATGTTCTATCTACATTGACCAATCAGTGACAATGTTCTGTTTACATTGACCAATCAGTGACAATGTTCCATCTACATTGACCAATCAGTGACAATGTTCCATCTACATGGACCAATCAGTGACAATGTTCTATCTACATTGACCAATCAGTGACAATGTTCCATCTACATTGACCAATCAGTGACAATGTTCTATCTACATTGACCAATCAGTGACAATGTTCCATCTACATTGACCAATCAGTGACAATGTTCTATCTACATTGACCAATCAGTGACAATGTTCTATCTACATTGACCAATCAGTGACAATGTTCTATCTACATTGACCAATCAGTGACAATGTTCCATCTACATTGACCAATCATTGATCTCATTATATTTACATTGACCATAATCTATTTATATCGACAATGTTGTATAAATGTGTACATTGTATTTCTGTTAATTTTGAAACATTGCAAATTTAGTTAATGAGTTACTATTCAAATTAAGTTACTTTTCACCTGATCATAAATGAATTTCACGCCATTCAAAGCGGACAGCAATCATTAGAATTAAATACATCCTTCAATAGAATGAAAACGTGTTAATTTCAGTTTTACCTTTTGAAAATATGAGGCATAAAATTGTGCTGGTATCGGCGATCGAGTATGTGTATGTGCATATGTATCATCAATTCATCATGATTCACTGAATCTAACAAGGAAGTGTACAAAAAACTGCTGAATGATTGCATGAAAAGTCTGGAAATAATTTGCAAGATTGTCCCCCCCTCACCCACCCCCATTTCTTGATGGAATAACTGCTTCCCGACTCAACTAGCTCGAAATACACTGCAAGATTCCCCCCCCCCCCCCCCCGGAAACAAATCACCAATCATCCTAGGAATGGCAGACTCACAGCTATAGATGGGTTCAGTTTTGTGTATAGATGGGCATGATAAACAATTCAGTTTTGTGTATACATGTGAAAACAACGAGTATACAAACTGTTACATAAATAAGTGATAATGTACACAGAACATAATTTTGTTTAACAGCGCCACCGTATAAAACATGTCAACTTAACAAACTACTCTATATAATTAGATTGTTATTGTCCCGGGACTGCTATCCAGGTAAAGTACTAGTAATACAAACTGCCGATAGGCTTGCATAACAATGTGTCAATTAAATATGTTGAATTGAATATTTGCAATTCATTCACCTTGATTTTGTTATTGAACAATGACATTGGCATGAATCTCTAATCAAGTTGGCAATGTGCTACGGACGAGTCTAGCACATACATATACGTCTTAACCAGTCTACGTAAAGCCATTGCCCGCCATCCTTTTTTTTAAATCAATGAAATGAAGGGGCGAGACATTGTTGGTAGTGGGGTGGTGGATGCACTTGCCTCGATGCTGATGTACGACAGTGTACACTTTCATTTTATACCAGTTCCATAGTAACAGATTCCTCTAAACAGGTCATGCAGTTTCCACAAAATATAAACAACGGAAAGAAATTTAAAACTGCCTATTAAATTACTTTAGTTACATGGGAGGAAAAACACACAACACATTCTATATTAAAATGGGAGATTATATTGGCTTTTATGTCTCATTTAAGCACCCCTCCCTCACAATCCACCCCTACTACAGCCCGTAGCACAGTAAAGAACTAATCATGTGAATAAATTTTAAGCAATTAAATTGTTCACTTCTTTCAATAGTCTTCCGGAAATCCCGATGTCAGGTCAGACAAAAAATCCTTCAGCAGGGTTCCCGCTGTTGGTCGCTAATGGCGCCAACAAATAAATACTGGCACTAAATTATGTGAATTGGCGAAAATATTTGGTGCAATTTTTTTTTTTGAAGTTAAGTCTGACAGAATATATTGGAATTTTAATTGCATTGTAATCATTTGGCTGACCAATGTGAGGCAACCTCTGGCAAAGTTTTTCGTCAATACCGTTACAATGAAACAGTAGGTTGGGTTTCATTTCTGAGACGGACCTATATCTTTCAATCATTCCTGACTGCACAAGATAACAGACAACGAGGAAATACCCCCCAATACAAGACTAGCACATTTAACTATTTGCATGCTGGGTAAAAAATGAGACTATAAATAGTTCAAATATTTCAGCAGACGACGATTCATTAGTGTTTTTTTCTCTATTTGTAACAGAAAACCTCTGAAAATATATCATGGAATTTAATCTGAATTGTAACGACACAATTCTATTGAAATTGCATGACATAGTTTGCCGTTATTTTCACAGCTAATGTGCAAGGTGGCAATATAATGTAACTCTGTGCCTATCAAGTGATCTGTGAAAACAATGACCCTGCAAATGAATGCCAATACACACTACAGGTAAAGGATCTACAGAACTAGGAACATAGACAGGTCAGTAAATATAAAAGATTATCTGTCGGTGACACAGCAGTCGGTGCAATACATACTTGAATTTTTCTGTGAAGTACTATATTGTGCATTTGTCCGTGCGTCATTCTGTGCCGCACCGAAGCTGATATTTATATTGGGTAACAACGCTCGTAATCCATCTTGCCAATCTTTTACATTGAAAACATCGTTCTGAAAAAAAAATATAATCAGACAATATACTTTACCGTCATTCAAATTGTATGCACGTACATGGCATGGAATTGGGCTAAGTATTATTGCAAATTTGCATTCTTGCCGTAATGGCATGGAATTGGGCTAAGTATTATTGCAAATTTGCATTCTTGTCTTAATGGCATGGAATTGGGCTAAGTATTATTGCAAATTTGCATTCTTGCCGTAATGGCATGGAATTGGGCTAAGTATTATTGCAAATTTGCATTGTTGCCTTAATGGCATGGAATTGGGCTAAGTATTGTTGCAAATTTGCATTCTTGCCGTAATGGCATGGAATTGGGCTAAGTATTGTTGCAAATTTGCATTCTTGCCTTAATGGGTGTATTCTGTTTGTCTTGGGAGGATCTGTATTAATGCAGTCAGATACCATGTTAGAGAAATGCCACCTTATCCCTTCCTACAGTCTATGAAGGCCAGGAAGCTCTATTGATTGAGGGGGCGGGGAGGGAGGGGGTAGACCCCGACAATAAATACACTTGAGCCAGCGGGATAATTTCATCATATGAAGTGAATTGAAATCCCCAAGTGGTATTTAAATCTGTAGAAGTGAGGGCCCAGTTATTTGAAGTCAACGATGGTATCCACTCAGTCACGGGCCCCCAGACAATACAGCTTCAGTGGTGAAACATGGTGGCTGTAGTAAACCCGCTGACATTTCACTAGATATCGACTTTTCACTAGGTATCAACATTTCACTAGGTACTGACATTTCACTAGATATCGACTTTTCACTAGGTATCAACATTTCACTAGGTACTGACATTTCACTAGATATCGACATTTCACTAGGTACTGATTGACATTTCACTAGGTATTGACATTTCACTAGGTACTGACATTTCCCTAGGTACTGACATTTCACTAGGTACTGACATTCCACTAGGTACTGACATTTCACTAGGTACTGATTGACATTTCACTAGGTACTGACATTCCACTAGGTACTGACATTCCACTAGGTACTGACATTTCCCTAGGTACTGACATTTCACTAGGTACTGACATTCCACTAGGTACTGACATTTCACTAGGTACCGACATTCGAAAATGGTAGAAAATCTAAGGTGCATCATATAGTTACACGTAAATAAGGGGTGTACCTGTGTGCGAGACTGTTGTTGCTGGTGGTGATCTTTGTTGGCGCCACCTAACAAGGAGAAATCTGAAAACATGTCTGGATACGTAGAATTCTGTAGCGGTTGATTCATTAATCCCATCATACGACTAGTCAGTGCATCTGCAACAGAAAACACACATCTGTTCAAATACTGTCGATTGTTAAGCAACATAGCATTCAAATACCGCCGGTTGTTAAGCAACATAGCATTCAAATACTGCCGGTTGTTAAGAAACATAGCATTCAAATACTGCCGGTTAGTTTATACAAATTTATTTTAGCTCGATTGCGAAACAAGTTATTTCAACTGATATAAATCACCCTCGAGACCTCATTCCTGATGGAATCCATCGCCACGAGGGAGAGAGAAGAGGCAACGTGGAATTTAAATGCCTTGCCTAAGGGCACAATCGTAACGGCTCCAGTGGGGCTCGAACTCCAGACCGTTCGCACCTGAAGCGAACGCGCATCCACTGCGCTATCACTATACTGCCGGTTGTTAAGCAACAGAGCATTCAAATACTGTCGGTTGTTAAGCAACAATGTCGGTTGTTAAGCAACAGAGCATTCAAATACTGTCGGTTGTTAAGCAACATAGCATTCAAATACTGTCGGTTGTTAAGCAACAGAGCATTAAAATACTGTTGGTTGTTAAGCAACATAGCATTCAAATACTGTCGGTTGTTAAGCAACATAGCATTCAAATACTGTTGGTTGTTAAGCAACATAGCATTCAAATACTGCCGGTTGTTAAGCAACATAGCATTCAAATACTGTTGGTTGTTAAGCAACATAGCATTCAAGTTCTGCCGATTGTTAAGCAATATAGCATTTAAATACTGCCGGTTGCTAAGCAACGTAACATTCAAATACTGCCAGTTGTTAAGCAACATAGCATTCAAATACTGCCGGTTGCTAAGCAACATAGCATTCAAGTTCTGCCGATTGTTAAGCAACATAGCATTCAAATACTGTTGGTTGTTAAGCAACATAGCATTCAAATACTGCCAGTTGCTAAGCAACATAGCATTCAAATACTGTCGGTTGTTAAGCATCATAGCATTCAAATACTGTCGGTTGTTAAGCAACAGAGCATTCAAATACTGCCAGTTGCTAAGCAACATAGCATTCAAATACTGCCGGTTACTAAGCAACATAGCATTCAATATTTCCGTTCTTTACATTACATGTACATTCACTTACTTGGACAAACAAAGCCAAGTTGTACAGAAAATGTACAGCAGGACAAAGACCAGGACATGGATCGCATATCAACATCTTAACTTAACAACGACTTCTTAATATTTCTGAATTTCAAGAACGTTAAATGTAAAATTAAAAAATTGGTCTATAATCAGAGTAGATTGGCAAAACTGTATTCACACAATCTGCTGTTATAATAGTTTCGAGGTTCTCTGAATAAAGCATTTATCTGTGAAACATATGGGACATGTAGTTTATATATAACACACAAGTAAATGCATCAAACACAATGAAAGGGATGTAAATCTCTGGTGCATGGCTGAAAACTGTAGCTAGACATTAGCAATTGTGCATACCATATTTATTCCAACAGATACACCTCGTATTTCAGCAGAAAATAATTTATTTACTGCGAAAAAATTCACTTTACTGTCTATATCCGTATAAAATTCCCTCTTTATTTAATGACGAATTAATTTTTATTCTAAAATACATTTATATGTAAAATCAAACCTACTAAACACCATGTAATGCAGTAACTCTATAAAATTCCTTCCCCCTTCCAAACAAAAAGTAAAGCCGTTTTGAAGCATTTATTAGAATAAATATGGTATATTCAAGCAAGGTCATCTAAGTACACAAAGCAACACACACACAAGAACAACAACAGAGTGCAAACAAATAAATGAATAAATAATCGTTTGATACAGCACTAATAACGTAAATTGTAACAAATTACAATGCTATTAAATTACAGGGGTATTACATTACAGGATATTAAATTAGTGATATTAAATTACAGTGTTATTAAATTACAGTGTTGTGTTATTAAATTAGTGTTATTAAATTACAGTGTTATTAAATTACAAGGGATATTAAATTAGTGTTATTAAATTACAGGATATTCAATTACAAGGGATATTAAATTACATGGATATTAAATTTACAGGGTTATTAAATTACAGGGATATTAAATTACAGGGATATTAAATTACAGGGTTATTAAATTACACGATAACTGTAACATATATTAATTTTTTATAAAAATGACGAATTGCTACCAAAACATGCCTGTAACAACAATGTTAATGAACGTTGCAAACAACTGAACAACGTTGTACGGAGTTATACAGTACGTTAGCATCATCATGCAGGCTTCATGGTACCCAGGAGGGTCCATAGATAGTGGCTTCAAACCTCATTTACTTTCAAATTAAACAGGCGAAGAAAATATTTCTGAGAAATACTTGTCCCCTATGTTGGGCCATCATGATGTAACTTAACTCTTTCAGCGCCGATAAATTGCAAACAACATAGATCCGCCGTGGCGTAACGGTGCGTTTGATAAGGATTTATGTTGTTGTTGCTATTCGGACAGGTGCTTCAGCTCCACTGAAGAGCAATCAGCATACCGTATTTAGCTATGTATAGTGCGCACATTTCTTACTGAAATCCTCATCCATTTTATCTACTGCGCATTATACACCAATACAGACATCAGGATATTTTTTTCCGGACCAAAATTGACCAATATTTCGTGAAATTCGACCTGAACGGCCCACAGTCATTCTATAATTTGTTACATTCGACAAACGTTATAAACTAGCTATTAAAACCAGTTGCCGATAGTCTATATAAATAAATGAAATGAATAAGACCACAAAATTAGCATATATTGCGTTTATTTTGGCAAACTTTGATGAATTTAATTGAAATTAGTAAATGCATAAAAAAATGGCGATTTGATAACATCACATGGTTTTATCGTATGTAATATTTCCCGTACTTTTCGCGTACTTCGCCGCATAAAGCGACGCAGCATACGTACGATATCATAGAGATAAAGTAACTTAATAGTTTATTTGATTTAATATACCGTATGTTTTTAAATACGACATGATTAAAGACACGATGTGTTGGTTATTTTTACGGTAAATATTTACTATGTACAATGCATTGCATAAAAAAAAAAGTTAATTAGGTAGGCTACACGTGTTGAGAAGTTTGAGCATCTGCTGACATGTTTGAGAACGTGTTGAGAAATTTGAGCAGGTGTGCCTGAGTGCGTTACCGTTCCTCGATGAGGTATCTCGAGTGATTAATATAAGTTGTAAAAATCACGGAGCACAATTTTTAGCGATTCTTGAGAAATGTTAAATTTTGACTTGGAAAATTGCGTTTTTCACGTGCACATCGGGAACTCAGTTTTTCCCCCGATTTTCGCGCCAAATCGTGGGTGCGCATTATACACGATAGCGCACTATACATAGCTAAATACGGTACAGCCTGATCAGACGGAACCGTCTGTTCTGTCCAATCGGGTTCTCTGCATTTTGCAGTCGCTTTTATGTGACATTGGTAGTGAAAGAGTTAAGTAGTTGGGCTGGGGTGTCTTACGAGCAACACATCGTCTGACTAGGGTCATATATATATATATACACACTAATTGTAAAATCCCAACAAAAATATAGCCTGGACGCGACTATCACAACTCAATACATATAATGATAACGATTTGTACCATGCCGTTTTCAAATCCCTTCATGAATATACAGTCAAACCTGTGTTAAGCAGCCAGCCAAGGGAATCACGGAAAGTGGCTGTTTAGCACAGGTGGTTGCTTAATAGAGGTCAAATGTATAATAAAACAACATATTGGGAATCTGGCTGCTAAATACAGATTGGCTACTTAATGGAGGTGACCACTAACACAGGTTTAACTGTAGTCTGGACATGTGGATAGAGGGAAAGACGGACAGCAATCAATCGAGCTATTCCTCGAATAGTCCAAGACTAATAACCCGGCATGGATGGTCTGGATGTAATAAGATTGTTTGAAATCTTAAACTCTTTGTCTCGGCATATTGATTAGTTGCAGCTGAACTTTTAATTCAATCAATGGCAACCCTCGAAACAGATCTGAGAAGTTTTATAACCTCTGACATACGAGTATAAATGACAAACATTTTTATATGAATTAAAATCTGAAAAGAATGGTATGACATCAATCAATCAATCAATCAATCAATCAATCAATCAATCAATCAATCAATCAATCTAACAATCCACCAATGTAACATTACCTGTGTGTGAAACTGACGAGGGATTTGTACGTGACTGGGCGCTCTGTATACCGCCTAAATGGGACTGTGGTGCAATATGACTTAGTGAAAACCCTGAAAATAGGTACGGGCACCCACCCTTTTAATTACATTGATCTACACTAAAACAACAATGACTAATATAGAGAAGAAATAAAGATCTGAAAGAAAACTATTACACAATACAAAATGTAAAAGAAATATCTCTCAACATTAAAATAGGGTTGTCACGATTAACAAGTTGTAAACAACAAATAATCATTTCACAATATCTAAATTCTTGATATCGGGAATCAAGCCAACATTCTGCGACTGGTTCCCATAACATAGTTCTTGACAAGTGTCACGTGCAGTCGAGGATAACGAAATACCTCATGGGTGAAACTACATGTAGCGCTGGAAAACATGTGTCCTGGTAGGTGTGCGAGAAATCGCAATGCACACTTCTATATATATATATATATATATCCTGGGGCACAACCTGTTAATCGCGACAGCCCCATCATATTTGCATATCTAGTATTCAAACTGGTATATTGAAGAAAATATGTGCAGAAATTATAAATAGGCAACATAATGTGTTTCTTTTCTACTACTTTCAACCAGAATACTAGCTGGGAAATAGGAAGGATTGGAGAACATGAACTACAATTCCTCAAGCAGGGTCTGTGTACATACAACATAGAGTAGATACTACTGTAAACACATGAACTATAATTCCTCAAGCAGGGTCTGTGTACATACAACATAGAGTAGATACTACTGTAAACACATGAACTATAATTCCTCAAGCATAGTGACTGGTCTGGTACACACAACATATAGTAGAACTACTGTAAACACATGAACTATAATTCCTCAAGCAGGGTCTGTGTACACACAACATATAGTAGACTACTGTAAACACATGAACTATAATTCCTCAAGCACAGTGACTGGGTCTGTGTACATACAACATATAGTAGAACTACTGTAAACACATGAACTATAATTCCTCAAGCAGTGACTGGTCTGGTACACACAACATATAGTAGAACACATGAACTATAATTCCTCAAGCAGGGTGACTGGGTCTGTGTACACACAACATATAGTAGAACTACTGTAAACACATGAACTATAATTCCTCAAGCAGTGACTGGGTCTGTGTACACACAACATATAGTAGATACTACTGTAAACACATGAACTATAATTCCTCAAGCAGTGACTGGGTCTGTGTACATAGAACATAGAGTAGATACTACTGTAAACACATGAACTATAATTCCTCAAGCAGGGTCTTGGTCTGTGTACACACAACATAGAGTAGAACTACTGTAAACACATGAACTATAATTCCTCAAGCAGTGACTGGGTCTGTGTACATACAACATATAGTAGAACTACTGTAAACACATGAACTATAATTCCTCAAGCACAGTTACTGGGTCTGTGTACACACAACATATAGTAGAACACATGAACTATAATTCCTCAAGCACAGTGACTGGGTCTGTGTACATACAACATATAGTAGAACTACTGTAAACACATGAACTATAATTCCTCAAGCAGGGTCTGTGTACACACAACATAGAGTAGATACTACTGTAAACACATGAACTATAATTCCTCAAGCACAGTGACTGGGTCTGTGTACACACAACATATAGTAGAAATTCAAATTTGCGTCCAATTCATGTCAAAAGATGAAAATATTTTATTCTTTTAAATAATTCTCACTTTGAGTAAGGTCAAAATGTATGTGCCATATTCAGATGGACAAACAACAACCCAGCGATGACCAAAATTTGCATACAAAACCAGCAAAGCTACAACCTTGCCTAACCTACCAATCGACAGGCTCATTCTTAAACAAGACCAAGTCACAGCAAACAGGTGTTCTTTTTACAGTGCACAAAATCTAATAAGGAAATCGGTTGTATCAATGGGTGCTCACCAAAAGCTGTGGACTAGCATTGAATGAAGTGAACAAGGGAGATAATTTGGTAAGTACAAGAGGGAGAGTTATGGTTCTTGCACACTGCACTCAACCTCATTGCCGTGTATCACTGTTTCATGTTTCATACGATTTCCTTGAATAGTTTTCGAGTTCTGCTCTGGACAAGAAATGCCCGGACCCAAAATTGTATATTAAGCCGCTATTCCTTTGATCTCTATAGCGAGATACACGGAATTGATAGCTACATAACCCTTTTATAGCCACATAACCCCTAGATCACTAGATAGTACGCCTAATGTTCTCCTAGCCACGTAAGTCCCATTTTATGGGTGCGGACAAACCGACGGACAAAGTGGCAACTATATGCTCTCTTGTGGGGAGCATAACAAAGCGTAATGCATTACATCTTAACCCATTAACCTGCCCATTAAATTGGTAGCCGCAGCGTAACGCAGAGTGTGATCAGAATCTATGTCGTTTGCTATTCAGACAAGGGATTTAGCTCCAGTATCCGAATAGCAAACGGCATAGAGCCTGATCTCACATAACGTTCTGTGCCCTCTGATCTGGCTCTATGCTGTTTGCAGTGACTTTTAGTCGTGATTGGCAGGTTACGGGTTAAAACTTGCAAATAGCCACATTTTCAAAGAGAGTATAGAAGAAAAACAAGAAAACAGACACGCAGTTGCTTGAGCAATCGTGTAAATACTATTGCGACACATATATGAAGGTAATTCAAATAAAATAACCTGGCGGCATATTTTGTCCCATGTTGCTGTGCATTTGTCGCGAATGCGGCTGGTACGAAGTGTGCGACGAAAAACCTTGTGTGCTATGTTGATGTTTTTGGCCGTTTTCTTTTTCTATAAGATCTGCTAAACCACGCGATGATTCTTCTAATGGGTCAAAACCTGTCACACAATCAAAAGCAAAATATTATTAATATTAATCCTTAAAATGTGCCAACAATATATATCCAGATGAGCCGCAGCGTACCTCGGTGTCGGATCAGGATCGATGTATGCTGTTTGCTATTCTGCTAGGCATCTTAGCTTCACTATCCGAATAGCAAATAGCATAGAGTCTGATCAGACAGCACAGTCTATGCCGTCTGATCTGGCTTTATGCTGTTTTTCATAAGCTGCTTTAGTCGTGATTGGCAGGGTTAGGGTTAATATTTGCTGCCACATACATCCAGTACTTTGATATTATATTGCAATGTGATTGACAACTATTTTAAGCGCTTTCATCTTCTAACGTCAAGTAACGTGACAGAATACTGCACTTTACATTCTACACAAGACTCTATTTGTTTAGCAAGCAAAACAATATGTTCAAAATCATCCACAGAGAATCCTACCAATTCTTTCATAATCTCGTCGACAGATGGTTTAGCTTTTAAACACCATAAAATACTACACTTGAAATCCAAAACTGGCTTTATACACTGTTTGAATTAGTATATTTATATCCGCATTATTATTTTGTTAACACATTCAACCCCAAGTAACTGACCTGGACTGGTGCATGATATTCTTAGACCAATAAATTAATAAGAAAATTACCTTTGGACCAGTTCATTAATCAAAATGGGTAATTTTATCTAAAAATAGTAATAATTATTACAGGCAAAAAGTGCAGATCCTGATGAGACGCTCATCTGGATCTACACTTTTTGTAAGCCTGTTTAGAGGCCTGTAGTGTTGAAAGGGTTAAAGTTATATTCCAGTTCAAACTGACTGCTGAATTACATTTCTTAAACAGTTGCTATCATATAATTGTATTCGATACAAAATTGAGTATTACACAGGTTTTGTAACGAAATCCATCCTTTTTAACATTTTTAATATTCTTGAACATTGTTGAAAAATATAATCATAATATAACTAGGCTAGACACTTTTCTCATCCAGCACTTCGTAATATTACCTGCGTAAAAAAACCAGGAATGTATCTTTAATCTTCCCTGGTATTGAAGAAATAGACTGAAATATTTATGCTCGTCTTAATTCTAAGCATAGATAACGAAACGAATGAATGTTCCAGCCTACAATAAAGTTAAAGAAACTTCCCGGTACATTATGATACCCCACTGTATCTACCATGAAACACCAAACGCTTAAAGCAGCACTATATCGCAATAAAGGATGTTTTTTGGTAAAATACAAATACTAATTAATGTATGTGTGTTTACAAAACTCAAAATAGTCGCTCAGAAACGATAAAAATCCAATAAAATATAGACCGTCGTATACGCGAATTGTTTTTATCAACAAACGAAATGTGTTTATCAACACACGAAATGTAAACACGCTCAGCGCGCATGCGTGAAACAACAGCGGATGTAGAAACACACGTTGGAATATCAACATAAAATGAAAGACTATCTATCTATCTTCCTCTAATGTCGAATCCCTTGCGGGGATGTAGACATGTCCCTAAAAGATAACAGAGGTATGAATGAAAGAGGGACAAATGGGCACGATGCATTCCGAATGTAAACAAGTGCGGATGATGCGTTCCGATTGTAAACAAGTGCGCGTGACCGACCGACTCAGAAAGTCCTACTTTCGGTTTCGAGTTTTGTTTTATCGCAAAAAAACAAACTGTTTACTAATTGAACATATTTATACAAATTATAATGTAAGAATGCGTACAGCATTGCTACCCATACGTAAAATTTGAATTTTTCAAATATCTTTTATTTCATACGATATAGGGCTGCTTTAAGTTAGAATACTTGAAGCATAGTTGGAAGGGTCGTACCTAGATCATCATCTTGCCAATCTTTACTCTTGTTTGTGTTACTGGTCTGACCAAAGCCGAATGCAGCTTGCCAGTCTGTTGTACTGTTTACTGCTATAGTGTCTGGAATCTCTGTGCTTGGAATTTCGGCTACTTCTGTAAACCAGAAAGTTGACAATTAATTATACAGTCCATTTTTCATTCACAGAATACTACACTTTTATACATTCTATACAAGATTTTCTCTTGTTCCTTAGCAAACAAAACAATACAGTCAAACATGTCTTAAGCAGCCAACCAAGGGAATGATAAAAATTGGCTGCTTAACAAAGATGGCTGCTTAATAGAGGTTAAATGCTGAACCAATTGCCACAGTGGAAGCTTGGTTACTGGCTGCTTAATAGAGGTGACGACTAACACAGGGTTGACTGTACAAAATCATCAACAGAGAATCCTATCAGTTCTTTCAGAAGTTTTTTTTAGACTTTATTTATTTTACAACGATTGCGAAGCAAGTTCTAACAACTTATATTAATCACTCTCTTTGGCACGGATGAAAGCATATATGTGGGCATTCGTGTGGGAGGAAACCGGAGTACCTGGAGAAAACACACCTGTCCGATCTGGCGACCACCGTACAATCTCATATACTTCCCGGTCCGAGGATCGAACCCAGGTTGCATTGGTTCTTTCATAATCTGGTCGACAGATGGTTTAGCTTTAAACACCATAAAATATTACACTTCAAAACTGGAATTTTTGCTACTTCTTTAACCAGAAAGAAAAACTGAGTGAATCAAGGAATGATAAATATTATTAAGGGATGATAAATATTATTAAGTATATTGCTTAGTGCAAGAATTGCGTTTTTTACACTTGCTGAAAAATAACGTTCCATCTTACCTGGTTGTATAGGAGGTTTTGGATTTCTTGCCCCGTGAAATCCATTTATACTACTAAATAATGAAAGATTGTCTGAGCAATCTAGCCCCAATGCTTTTCTGTTGATGATACTGTGTGGATTTGGAGCTAGTTGTCTCGGAGGTGAGCTTGTATTCACAGGGGGAGCTGTCACATCTGTTGATGTGTATATATTCTGTGGCCTGTAATAATAACTATCCATGAGAGTCACAATTCATAACAAAATGGAGTGAATGAGGTTTGTGATTTGAGTTACTATTTATTATGTTTTTGTATTAAGGACACATTAATTGAAACTTTTTAAAGACATTCAGTCCATCACAGTTTGCGTATTTTTAATGAAAAGCACACCTTTCAATGTAAGCATACCAAAGGAGATAGATACACTTGCGAAATGATTCGTTAATCTATATAAATTGTCTTCCAGTAGTAAATACCAAGTATACACTGAATTGTCTTTTCAATATCATTACTTTGAATGATGGTAAATGCAGCCATAACAGTTTGGTCAGTATTTAAACACTTGTTTATCCAATAGGATCAACTTTCAGACAATTTAAAAAAAAACATAAACGCTGCGAACAATCCATATTTACAGTACAACCTGAACCGTTTAACTGCATTCTAAAATACTTTAGTTGCAGCAGAACCCCCTTCCCTCCTTCACCCCACAGCACCTGAACCTCTAAAATACTTTAGTTGCAGCAGAACCCCCTTCCCTCCTTCACCCCCACAACACCTAAACCTCTAAAATACTTTAGTTACAGCAGAACCCCCTTCCCTCCTTCACCCCCAACACCTGAACCTCTAAAATACTTTAGTTACAGCAGAACCCCCTTCCCTCCTTCACCCCAACACTAGAACCTCTAAAATACTTTAGTTGCAGCAGAACCCCCTTCCCTCCTTCACCCCACAGCACCTGAACCTCTAAAATACTTTAGTTGCAGCAGAACCCCCTTGCCTCCACCACCCCCCAACAACAAATAATCAAACAATTCAAATGTTCTAGATAAATCTCATACTTAAATTACGTCTTCAATGTAACCAGAAATACCTATAGTCATTTTATCTACAGTATAAATAATGCATAATGCATTCATGTTATATATTTCGGGTTTTACGCCTGCATCAGCACCATTTCGGGCTATATCGCCGGCGGGCAGTTTACCTAACAACACCTTTCCTGGGCAGGCTCCAGCGGTTAACCAGTACTTGGGTGCACCAACCCCCGTAAGAAACTGCCAACTTTTTTATATAAATGAGACACGGTCTGAGCAGGGCTCGAACCCGTGACCATCAGTGATGATAGGTTACAGTGGTATACAAGTCAGCAACCGTGACCACAGAGGCGGACATATAATGCATTCAACGTTGTTCACAAAGATAGAAGGAACACAATGTGTCTCCAAATTCTCGCACTACTCGCCTATACATAATGCATTCAACGTTGTTCACAAAGATATAGAAGGAACACAGCGTGTCTCCAAACTCTCGCACTACTCGCCTATGCATAATGCATTCAACGTTGTTCACAAAGATATAGAAGGAACACAGTGTGTCTCCAAATTCTCGCACTACTCGCCTATACATAATGCATTCAACGTTGTTCACAAAGATATAGAAGGAACACAGTGTGTCTCCAAATTCTCGCACTACTTGCCTATTTTGTTGTGTGTCTGTAGTCTCGGAGTTTCTATGTTTACCCGGGGCTTTGTTGTGTTCTGGATTGGTTTTCTCAGGACTTCTCTCTGTGCTTGGAAGCTGTGGTTTGTTAGAGTTACCGCCACTCTGTTGTAATGAGGGCCATGCATCACTGTTGGCTTTTTGTGGATCAATCTGAAGAAAAATCACAAACATTGGCAAGTATGGACTCATATTTTGCTTTCTGTTGATGCTACTAACCTTTTAGTTGTATGATATCATGGTGATAAAGAGCCATTCCATACAGATATACACTGACCCTCCTTCCCAGAGAGGGGAGACAGACCTCCCTAACATAGAGGGGAGACAGATTGACAGACAGACACTCTATCCCAGAAGGGAGACAGACCCTCCCTAACATAGAGGGGAGACATATTGACAGACAGACAGACACTCTATCCCAGAAGGGAGACAGACCCTCCCTAACATAGAGGGGAGACAGATTGACAGACAGACACTCTATCCCAGAAGGAAGACAGACCCTCCCTGACATAGAGGGGAGACATATTGACAGACAGACACTCTATCCCAGAGGGGAGACAGACCCTCCCTAACATAGAGGGGAGACAGATTGACAGACAGACACTCTATCCCAGAAGGGAGACAGACCCTCCCTGACAGAGGGGAGACATATTGACAGACAGACACTCTATCCCAGAGGGGAGACAGACCCTCCCTAACATAGAGGGGAGACAGATTGACAGACAGACACTCTATCCCAGAAGGGAGACAGCCACTGCCTGACATAGAGGGGAGACAGATTGACAGACAGACACTCTATCCCAGAAGGGAGACAGACCCTCCCTGACATAGAGGGGAGACATATTGACAGACAGACACTCTATCCCAGAGGGGAGACAGACCCTCCCTAACATAGAGGGGAGACAGATTGACAGACAGACACTCTATCCCAGAAGGGAGACAGCCACTCCCTGACATAGAGGGGAGACAGATTGACAGACAGACAGACACTCTATCCCAGAGGGGAGACAGACTGACCCTACCCCCCAGAGGGGAGACAGATTGTTGGAATGGTACACATCGGTAGCGCGTTCGAATTAGGTGAGAAAGGCCCAGAGTTTGAGCCCCGCTGGATCCATTATGGTTGTGTCCTAGGCAAGGCATTAAAATTCCACATGTCTCCTCTCTCTCTCGTGGCAATGGATTCCATCAGGAATGAGGTCTCGAGAGTGATCAATATAAGTTGCAAGGACTTGTTTTGCAATCGAGCTACAATAAATTTGCCTAAAACTACACATCGGTAAACCCGAGGTATAATAATGTGCAACTAAGACGTTCCATTGCATTTTGTAGCATACATTACCTGTTGTACACTGTGGTTGTGATTAGTTTGCAGTGGTTGTGTCATTTGTGTGGGGGGACTGTGTTGTTGACTTTGTGGGGGGCTCCGAGACGGCTGTATAACTTGTGTTGGTGAGCTTGTCTTTTTCCTATGAATAAATGACAAAGAAACATTTCAATGTGGACGACATGACATGATCAATAATGCACAAGCAGATGGGGGCAGAAATAGCATTAAAACAAACGTTTTCCAGACACAGTAACTATTGTTTTTATTTATATGTTGGGTTTTACGCCTGCATCAGCACCATATTTGGGCTATATCGCCGGCGGGCAGTTTACCTAACAACACCTTTCCTGGGCAGGCTCCAGCGGTTAACCAGTACTTGGGTGCATCAACCTCCGTAAGAAACTGCCAACTTTTTCATATAAATGAGACACGGTCTGAGCGGGACTCGAACACGTGACCATCAGTGTAGATCAGGTTCACAAATACATTTCTTGCAAAAATGAAAAACTGCTAAAATACAGTTTGTTTTGTGGGTTTAAAGTCGCACCAACAGCGTAGGTCATATGGCGATTCTCCAACACCTATTATTGGTGGAGAAAAACCCCGGATGCATCTATGAACAATATTTCAGGTACGGACTGACACCAGCGTAGAACCACCGACCTCTTACAACCCAGAAGATGGCTTCCTCACATGAAATAATTTAACACCTGCAGTTGATTCGAACCTCCAGCGGTGAGGTGAAGTCAATGACCATAATCACTCGGCGACGGAGGTTTCAAATATACAAGTCAATTCACAAACAGGTTGTCATTGTATCAAACCTTTATAATTCATTAAAAGGAAACGTTTTGAGTTCTTCGGTCTTACAGTTCTATTCTTAGCAGTCACCACTCAAATTTATTTACCTAATCCTCAAATACTTTACAGACTACACACTTAACCAGTCAATCAAACTTCTATTGTTCAATTAGTTTTAATTTAAACATAGTACAGGGCACATTCTAGAGGGTGACATGTATAATACCTAGACGTGGATGCATAGATGACAATGTATAATACCTAGACGTGGATGCATAGATGACAATGTATATTACCTAGACGTGGATGCTGCTCTGTTACTGCCGTTACTCTGTGCCACGTTTTGACTGTTTATGTACTGTTCTAAAAGCTTTTGTTCATATTCTTGATGCTTACTGCAATAAAATGAGACCGCTATCAACAACACTGTGAAACATTCTACAAACATGCGTCTAAATGTGACTAACTACAATAGTAGTACCAATCTGTAACTACAGCAGTAGTACCAATCTGTAACTACAGCAGTAGTACCAATCTGTAACTACAGCAGTAGTACCAATCTGTAACTACAGCAGTAGTACCAATCTGTAACTACAGCAGTAGTACCAATGTGTAACTACAGTAGTAGTACAAATGTGTAACTACAGCAGTAGTACCAATGTGTAACTACAGTAGTAGTACCAATGTGTAACTACAGTAGTAGTACCAATGTGTAACTACAGTAGTAGTACCAATGTGTAACTACAGTAGTAGTACCAATCTGTAACTACAGTAGTAGTACCAATCTGTAACTACAGTAGTAGTACCAATCTGTAACTACAGTAGTAGTACCAATGTGTAACTACAGTAGTAGTACCAATGTGTAACTACAGTAGTAGTACCAATCTGTAACTACAGCAGTAGTACCAATCTGTAACTACAGTAGTAGTACCAATATGTAACTACAGTAGTAGTACCAATGTGTAACTACAGTAGTAGTACCAATATGTAACTACAGTAGTAATACCAATATGTAACTACAGCAGTAGTACCAATCTGTAACCAATCTACAGTAGTAGTATGTCTACTTTGATGTTGTACAACTCAGAGCCAGTGCTTTCATTAACAGGACTTGGACTCCCTCAAAATGTTGATGATCCCGAAAACAGTTCTGAAATTGGTACCATTTTTTCTTTGTCAATAAAAACAAAAATCCTGAAATTTTGGAAATAATAAAAAAAGATTTCTTCCATCACATTTCACATCCCCAGATTTAAACCTACAGCGGTGATGGGTAAGATATTTAAGCCAACGACCACTCGGCCACCCTAGCCTGTATTAAGTATACTACACCGACAATTTCTTTTAAACAGGCATTTTCCCTAAACAGCCAGTTATAATCACTCCATTGACTGGTTGCTTAATGGTCAAAGAAGCACAGCCCATCGACTCCCATCAGATGACTCATTATCACTTATTTTGAACTTTTTTCATACATAATATATAAAGAAGATACATCGGCGAGTCAACAAACTTCTCCCTTAAAGTATCCACTGTTTGAATATCTATCTTAAATCCCTGGCAGAATAACAGAGTCCACACAATAGCAATAATATATGCACGATAACAAGCCAAAAAAAACCCAGAGGATAGTGTTCAGCAACGCCGCCACCCCCCACCCCCCTCATATATCCACAAGGTTTTCATCAAAATCAAAATAAAGAAAAACATACCCCCCACCTAATTTGTTATTGCACACTACAACTACATCTGGAGGCCATCACTTACTTGGTATAATATACAGGTTCACAAATACATCCCTCGTCTGACCCTAATAAAATTAACAGTCTTTCAGATGGGACTTTAAATCAAAGTCTTGTGTCGGAGATTTACACTGCGCACGTAAAAGAACCAGAGGAGATTCTGGGATGGGTCTCTGTCTGTATCATGGACTATCCTCCAAAATCTAAAATGACTAACCTCTTCAGGAGGTGTCGCTCAAATGGGCAATCGGTAACGACGATAAATAAACGTAAAACACACACACTCCAGAGGCTATTACTGTATAACTTAATATAATACAGGTTCACAAATACATCTGGACGCCATTACTAACTTAATATAATACAGGTTCACAAATACATCTGGACGCCATTACTAACTTAATATAATACAGGTTCACAAATACATCTGGACGCCATTACTAACTTAATATAATACAGGTTCACAAATACATCTGGATGCCATTACTAACTTAATATAATACAGGTTCACAAATACATCTGGACGCCATTACTAACTTAATATAATACAGGTTCACAAATAAATCTGGACGCCATTACTAAATTAATATAATACAGGTTCACAAATACATCTGGACACCATTACTAACTTAATATAATACAGGTTCACAAATACATCTGGATCCATTACTTACTTAAATATAATACAGGTTCACAAATACATCTGGAGGCCATTACTAACTTAAATATAATACAGGTTCACAAATACATCTGGACACCATTACTAACTTGCTATAATACAGGTTCACAAATACATCTGGACACCATTACTAACTTGCTATAATACAGGTTCACAAATACATCTGGAGGCCATTACTAACTTAAATATAATACAGGTTCACAAATACATCTGGACACCATTACTAACTTGCTATAACACAGGTTCACAAATACATCTGGACACCATTACTAACTTGCTATAATACAGGTTCACAAATACATCTGGAGGCCATTACTAACTTAAATATAATACAGGTTCACAAATACATCTGGACACCATTACTAACTTGCTATAACACAGGTTCACAAATAAGTAAATGATGAATCTTTAATACATTTAGTGAATCTAGCTCAATTATGTCAGTTTGGATAATGAATGTGTGATGAATGAATGAAACCCTTTATTTACAGAGGGCGACCAAAATTAGTTGTAAGACTAATTGTCCTTGGGGCCCTCTAACTATACACATATAGATACAGTCTACATCCATGATCTCAAAGTCGGTTATGTCAAATTCACTGGTTATGTCAAAATCAGGTCAAAGTTGGAGTCCCTGTTTCAAATACTATTATTTTACGTCAAATTCATATTTTGGTCCCTTTTCAATATAAATAGGCAAGTATTTCACACTCGTCATGCCAAAAGTGCAGATTTGTCGCCAAACTTTCAATCGGCAAATTTAAGTTATATCAGACATACCGCCATGCCTGTGCAAACACTCTATAAAGATAGTTGATGGTGTTCACCGCGACAGTAATTACAATGTGTTCAATACAGGTACACACTAATCGACAATTAACCAATAATTGGGTAAATCGTAATTGAGTATCAGTTTATCACTGCACAATTATTACACCATTATACATCAGAGATTTCTTATCATATTTTCATATGTAAATGTTATTTACATGTATTTATTAAACATTAAATACAATATTACGGTGTGTTTATTATATCAAGTGTGCCCATGTCACGGTTATAACAGACAATGACAACATGGAAAATGAATTATTATGGAACAAGTGTATGTAAGGCTTACGATCTATGGGAAACATTATCTTGGGGAATATCGTTAATATCGATTATGTCAAATTTCGATTATGTCAAAGTATTTTGTTCGGTCCGACAAAATTCGACATAATGGTTGTAGACTGTACATAAAATACAACAAAGAGTTTTTAAAGTATGCAAACAGGCACGCAACAAACAAACTGTAAACAGTGATATTTTATGAAGAAAATACAAAAAACTAAATGTTGAGGGTAATCATTATATACAGTCAAACCTGTAGAGGTCAAATATATAATAAAATAACATATTGGGAATTTGGAAAGTGGCTGCTTAATACAGGTTGGCTGCTTAATACAGGTTGGCTGCTTAATACAGGCGACCACTAGCACAGGTTTGACTGTATACACATTATGCAGAGTTTCTTTTCATCTTGGATTTAATCTTAGAGAGCAAGTGTGAGGAGTAACACACTTGGTGGAGTACACAATTTTCCAAGAAGAGATAGTACAGTGGTATCTCTATTACTCAAATATACAAACCCCACTTGCATTTCTTCTTTGGTAAAACTGGCCGCTTCCTCTCCTAATTCATGTAGATACATACAATCCTGAAAAATGATAAAATCCTTCTATCTCCTAACTTTGCTTGTATTCAGTGTAATACAGCCATCACGTATTTTCTTATAACAACACATGTGTAATAACACCAGAAAGGATTTGGGTTGGTCGAGAGATTAATCCATATAATTTGAAAATTTAATGTATTAGAAGTATGCATATTTCTAGGTGAATTGGTACATAACATTACTGAGAAGACGAGCGAAAATTTAAAGGAAGTCGCGATGTAATTATAACGCTGTTTAAAACGTAAATATAACGCTGTTTAAAACGTAAATATAACGCTGTTTAAAACGTAAATATAACGCTGTTTTGAGTAGTGATGTCGGGACAATTTAGTGATGTCATCACAATTTTTGCGCCGACGTTTGGCACCAAAATGAAAGTACTTCACAAAGTAGCAACATAATTGTGTGCACAAATATTATTAAAACGAGCGCTATATGGTAATGTGATAAACAGGTTCTTACACTCGTGATGATTTCATAACATATTTTATGAAACTCGTTTTGGAATTTTGCTATTAAGCTCGCCTTTTCGTATGTAAGATCTTATATATATATATCTATGCAATGTAATAACATACCCTGTACATACAGCCCTGAAACATACAATCCTCATATACAATGTAATAACACACCCTGTACATACATACATACATACAGCCCTGAAACATACAATCCTCATATACAATGTAATAACATACCCTGTACATACATACAGCCCTGAAACATACAATCCTCGTATACAATGTAATAACACACCCTGTACATACATACAGCCCTGAAACATACAATCCTCATATACAATGTAATAACACACCCTGTACATACATACAGCCCTGAAACATACAATCCTCATATACAATGTAATAACATACCCTGTACATACATACAGCCCTGAAACATACAATCCTCGTATACAATGTAATAACACACCCTGTACATACATACAGCCCTGAAACATACAATCCTCATATACAATGTAATAACACACCCTGTACATACATACAGCCCTGAAACATACAATCCTCGAATACAATGTAATAACATACCCTGTACATACATACAGCCCTGAAACATACAATCCTCATATACAATGTAATAACACACCCTGTACATACATACAGCCCTGAAACATACAATCCTCGAATACAATGTAATAACATACCCTGTACATACATACAGCCCTGAAACATACAATCCTCATATACAATGTAATAACATACCCTGTACATACATACAGCCCTGAAACATACAATCCTCGTATACAATGTAATAACATACCCTGTACATACATACAGCCCTGAAACATACAATCCTCATATACAATGTAATAACATACCCTGTACATACATACAGCCCTGAAACATACAATCCTCATATACAATGTAATAACATACCCTGTACATACATACAGCCCTGAAACATACAATCCTCGTATACAATGTAATAACACACCCTGTACATACATACATACATACAGCCCTGAAACATACAATCCTCGTATACAATGTAATAACATACCCTGTACATACATACAGCCCTGAAACATACAATCCTCGTATACAATGTAATAACATACCCTGTACATACATACAGCCCTGAAACATACAATCCTCGTATACAATGTAATAACACACCCTGTACATACATACAGCCCTGAAACATACAATCCTCATATACAATGTAATAACACACCCTGTACATACATACAGCCCTGAAACATACAATCCTCGTATACAATGTAATAACATACCCTGTACATACATACAGCCCTGAAACATACAATCCTCGTATACAATGTAATAACATACCCTGTACATACATACAGCCCTGAAACATACAATCCTCATATACAATGTAATAACATACCCTGTACACATACAAAATGAACCAGTCCAGTGTAGCCTCCATGGTACAATGTATATGGTGTCTGCCTCCTACCCAAAAGATTGCGAGTTCTAGCCCCGACAACCGTGGATGTAGTGTCCTTAGGCAAGACACTTGCATGCACATCAATTCCCCTCAGCCCTCTCTCCCCCCTCAGCCCTCTCTCCTTATTTTGAAAGTCTATATAAAGCTGTAGATAAATGTAACTTACAGTTTTGGGACACTGTGTGCCCCTAAGGAAGTGACTACAGTACTTTGTAGTTCCGAGAGAGGCTTTTAGGGTTCGACCATCTATATGGACATTGTTCACAGCTATAATGGCCTTGAGAGCATCCTCCGTTTTGTTGTACGTTACATACGCACTCGCACTGGGACCCTGAAACATAACTCTTGCATATTAAGCAATGAAGCATCATCTGCATTATTACTAGGTATGTCGAGCAACCGTCAATTCTAGTGTCAAATACACCCAATACAGAGGCATTAAAAATGGGTTATTGAGTTTTATTATACAAATGGGAGGGTCGAGTTTCAATATGTCAATTTGATTGGATATCAAGTTTCATTAGTTTTTACTTGCCGAATATAGAAGATGTAGGACATTGTGAAGTGTCCAGGGTTGTGTGAAGCTACAGGACTATTAGTGATGAATATTGTGAAGAATTTTCAGGATTTATATTTAATACTAAGACTTGCTTCCCTACCTACCGACTCACCCTGTATATACTCTGGGTCGGCAATGGCAAACAAACTACCCCGTATATACCCTGGGTCGGCAATGGGAAAGAAACTACCCCGTATATACCCTGGGTCGGCAATGGGAAAGAAACTACCCCGTATATACCCTGGGTCGCCAATGGCAAAGAAACTACCCTGTATATACCCTGGGTCGCAAAGGGCAAAGAAACTACCCTGTATATACCCTGGGTCGGCAAACAAACCACCCTGTATATACCCCTGGGTCGCCAATGGCAAAGAAACTACCCCGTATATACAATGGGTCGGCAACGGCAAACAAACAATTTTTTAAATGATGGCCTTCCTTACTTACCTGTGCACCTGCGTATGATGTACTCTGGTTTATCACAACTTTATGAATTTTTCCAAATTTCCCAAAATATTCGTGTTTCTTTAGCACTTCAGGGTCAGCCAATCTTGTTGACAGACCAACAACAAACACTAAATTTCTTTGGACTACTCTGTAGAAAAACAAATAGTCCATCACATCGTCATTTAATAATAAATCCTTGAAAGTGTATGCGTATGAAAAGTGGCCTACTCTCCAAATGAACATTGTTCATTGTTATGTAGACAAAGAAAATTGGACAAAAGCATTAATTTTTAAAATGAAGTTGATAGCATCTCTGGGACAATGGAGTGTATACCAGACAATTGGTCCTACCCTGTATACCAGACAATTGGTTCTACCCTGTATACCAGACAATTGGTCCTACCCTGTATACCAGACAATTGGTCCTACCCTGTATACCAGACAATTGGTTCTACCCTGTATACCAGACAATTGGTCCTACCCTGTATACCAGACAATTGGTCCTACCCTGTATACAAGACAATTGGTCCTACCCTGTATACAAGACAATTGGTCCTACCATGTATACAAGACAATTGGTCCTACCATGTATACAAGACAATTGGTCCTACCCAGTATACCAGACAATTGGTCCTACCCTGTATACCAGACAATTGGTCCTACCCTGTATACCAGACAATTGGTCCTACCCTGTATACAAGACAATTGGTCCTACCCTGTATACAAGACAATTGGTCCTACCATGTATACAAGACAATTGGTCCTACCCTGTATACCAGACAATTGGTTCTACCCTATATACCAGACAATTGGCCCTACCCTGTATACCAGACAATTGGTCCTACCCTGTATACCAGACAATTAGTTCTACCCTGTATACAAGACAATTGGCCCTACCCTGTATACCAGACAATTGGTCCTACCCTGTATACCGGACAATTAGTTCTACCCTGTATACCGGACATTTAGTTCTACCCTGTATACCAGACAATTGGTCCTACCCTGTATACCAGACAATTAGTTCTACCCTGTATACAAGACAATTGGTCCTACCCTGTATACCGGACAATTAGTTCTACCCTGTATACCGGACATTTAGTTCTACCCTGTATACCAGACAATTGGTCCTACCCTGTATACAAGACAATTAGTTCTACCCTGTATACCGGACATTTAGTTCTACCCTGTATACCAGACAATTGGTTCTACCCTGTATACCAGACAATTGGTTCTACCCTGTATACCAGACAATTGGTTCTACCCTGTATACCAGACAATTGGTTCTACCCTGTATACCAGACAATTGGTCCTACCCTGTATACAAGACAATTGGTTCTACCCTGTATACCAGACAATTGATTCTACCCTGTATACCAGACAATTGGTCCTACCCTGTATACAAGACAATTGGTTCTACCCTGTATACCAGACAATTGGTTCTACCCTGTATACCAGACAATTGGTCCTACCCTGTATACAAGACAATTGGTTCTACCCTGTATACCAGACAATTGGTCCTACCCTGTATACCAGACAATTGGTCCTACCCTGTATACCAGACAATTGGTCCTACCCTGTATACAAGACAATTGGTTCTACCCTGTATACCAGACAATTGGCCAATCCATACTTAACTGTGAACACATGGCCCAGAACAATCTGATCTACACGATTATTGACTGGTAACCCGTTTAGAGAAAGTGTTCTGGACCAATGTGACACCTTGCATGAAGACCTAGGACAAACCTCATTAAATTGTTGTGTGGTTTGGAGCTTGTGTTTTAATAGCTTAGTCTGGCAATGTCACCATATAGAACAGGCATAAACATAATGACACTGGATCAAACACATAACAAACTGGTTCTTGGTGAGCTGTGCAAGGTATTCATTCTTACGATATAAATATTTTAACCTGGCATTAGCCTTCTGTAAAACCGAACGAGCTATGATATCAAAGGATAAAGTTTGATCCAATGTTGCCCCCCCCCCCCGAAGATATTTAACCGAAGATGTAGATTCAATAACTGTACCATTACAAGTAATATCAAGAGTAGTGTTTGACCTAATTCTACCCTGTATACAGACAATTGGTTCTACCCTGTACCAGGTTAAATAGTTTAGGTTACAGTGGTATACAAGTCAGTGATCTTAACCACGGAGGCGGACCAATCTCAGAGTAAAACCCAGATGTAATTATAATTCCTTGTACATACCTGACATTAGCTAAATGTTTTCTATTTTCGGCAGCCTTCTGTTTTCTTTGCAAGTCTTTCTGACGTCTCTCTTTCTTTATCCTCTGTAATCTGTGGACAGAGCAAAACTAATGAATCATGGGAGGGCCGGGGGGGGATCTATAGCTGTACAGCTTGTCTGTAGGACATTAACCGTACAGCTGGAGACAGATTGGTTATTAGCTCTGTAATCTGTGGACAGAGCAAAACTAATGAATCATGGGAGGGCCGGGGGGGGGGGGTATCTATAGCTGTACAGCTTGTCTGTAGGACATTAACCGTACAGCTGGAGACAGATTGGTTATAGCTCTGTAATCTGTGGACAGAGCAAAACTAATGAATCATGGGAGGGCCGGGGGTTATCTATAACTGTACAGCTTGTCTGTAGGACATTAACCGTACAGCTGGAGACAGATTGATTATAGCTCTGTAATCTGTGGACAGAGCAAAACTAATGAATCATGGGAGGGCCGTGGGGTAACTATAACTGTACAGCTTGTCTGTAGGACATTAACCGTACAGCTGGAGACAGATTGGTTATAGCTCTGTAATCTGTGGACAGAGCAAAACTAATGAATCATGGGAGGGCCGGGGGGGGGGGAGTATCTATAGCTGTACAGCTTGTCTGTAGGACATTAACCGTACAGCTGGAGACAGATTGGTTATAGCTCTGTAATCTGTGGACAGAGCAAAACTAATGAATCATGGGAGGGCCGTGGGGTAACTATAACTGTACAGCTTGTCTGTAGGACATTAACCATACAGCTGGAGACAGATTGGTTATTAGCTCTGTAATCTGTTATATTTCGGGTTTAACGCCTGCATCAGCACCATTTTGGGCTATATCGCCGGCGGGCAGTTTACCTAACAACACCTTTCCTGGGCAGGCTCCAGCGGTTAACCAGTACTTGGGTGCACCAACCTCCGTAAGAAACTGCCAACTTTTTCATATAAATGAGACACGGTCTGAGCGGGGCTCGAACCCGTGACCATCAGTGATGATAGGTTACAGTGGTATACAAGTCAGCGACCATAACCACTCGACCACGGAGGCGGATCTCTGTAATCTGTGGACAGAGCAAAACTAATGAATTATGGGAGGGCCGGGGGGGGATCTATAGCTGTACAGCTTGTCTGTAGGACATTAACCGTACAGCTGGAGACAGATTGGTTATTAGCTCTGTAATCTGTGGACAGAGCAAAACTAATGAATCATGGGAGGGCCGGGGGGGGGGGGTATCTATAGCTGTACAGCTTGTCTGTAGGACATTAACCGTACAGCTGGAGACAGATTGGTTATTAGCTCTGTAATCTGTGGACAGAGCAAAACTAATGAATCATGGGAGGGCCGTGGGGTAACTATAACTGTACAGCTTGTCTGTAGGACATTAACCGTACAGCTGGAGACAGATTGGTTATTAGATGTTGTATCCTTTAACATACTCCTGAGGCTTCATTAGGATCAACATCCATGGGTAACATGTGTATCCCGAATAACAACATTTCTGGTACAAATTTATCGTTATGGCTCAAATTTGTGCTTATATATATTGGTGGAAGTCGTGATAGCGCAGTGGATGTGCGTTCGCTTCAGGTGCGAAAGGTCCAGAGTTTGATCCTCGGACCGGGAAATATGCGAGATGTTACGGTGGTCATCAGACCGGACAGGTGGTTTTTTTTTCCCGGGTACTCCGGTTTACTCTAACACGAATGACCACATATACGCTTTCATCCGCGCCAACGAGAGTGATCGTTGTAAAATAAATAAAGTTTAAACTTTTAAACAATTTTGTCTCGAATTGCTGTAAATTCAAATCCCATCAGTGGCGCCAAATTCTTTAATGTGATGAATCTATTTGTGTTGAATCTATTTGTGATGAATCTATTCGTGATGAACCTATTCAGCTTCCTTGTGAAAGGTAGCAGTTTTAACTGGGTAACAAAGAGGAATGTTTCCATACGAAACATTCTAATACGACTAAGATTTACCCCCCCCCAATCCATATAGAACTATAGAACTTACTCATCTTCTGTGAGTGGATTGAATTTGGCCGGATCTTCTGGATATGCCTGAAACACATCAATACAGTGCATGATCACTTAATCAGGGCATGATCACTTAATCAGGACATGCTCACTTAATCAGGACATGATCACTTAATCAGGACATGCTCACTTAATCAGGACATGATCACTTAATCAGGGCATGCTCACTTAATCAGGACATGATCACTTAATCAGGACATGATCACTTAATCAGGACATGATCACTTAATCAGGACATGATCACTTAATCAGGGCATGCTCACTTAATCAGGGCATGCTCACTTAATCAGGACATGCTCACTTAATCAGGGCATGCTCACTTAATCAGGGCACGATCACTTCATCAGGACATGATCACTTAATCAGGACATGCTCACTTAATCAGGACATGCTCACTTAATCAGGACATGAGCACTTAATCAGGGCATGCTCACTTAATCAGGGCATGCTCACTTAATCAGGACATGATCACTTAATCAGGACATGCTCACTTAATCAGGACATGATCACTTAATCAGGACATGATCACTTAATCAGGACACGATCACTTAATCAGGACATGATCACTTAATCAGGACATGCTCACTTAATCAGGGCATGCTCACTTAATCAGGACATGATCACTTAATCAGGACATGCTCACTTAATCAGGACACGATCACTTAATCAGGACATGATCACTTAATCAGGACACGATCACTTAATCAGGACATGATCACTTAATCAGGACATGATCACTTAATCAGGACATGATCACTTAATCAGGACATGCTCACTTAATCAGGACATGCTCACTTAATCAGGACACGATCACTTAATCAGGACATGATCACTTAATCAGGACATGATCACTTAATCAGGACATGCTCACAGTCACCATTTGTTAAACAAAACAACATTTACTGAGATCACTCAAACATTTTCATTTCTTCTGTACGATTTAACCAATGTTCTTCCTGAAAATACTCTTCGTGGCATATGTGCTTCAAAATGTCTCAACTAAGCAACGTTCAGCCAGGCTGTACAGGTTCAGGGACGTATATTTTGGATTTCAATATTATGGATTAATCAGAAAACATAGCAAATCTGAGATATCAAAAATGTGACAATTATCGATTACACTCTAGAGAATGGTAGCTTTAATACTTTGTGTATCTTTAGACTACTTTCTGGTATTTTCATTTCTTTTGGCTTAATTTAGTAATCATGAGCAATTTCCTTCAGATTGCTATATGCAAACACTAGCAATATAATATTGCTATATTAATATTATAATATTAATATATATACTAACACTGGGCGACTACTTCTCACACACGTCCCTCTAGCTCCAGTCTCCGTACACAATCGCATTTTGTTACAAATACAACTAATCTACGGTCACAAAATATAAGAGAAATGTTTGTTTTACTGAACATGTACGAGATACCTTTCTGCAGGCTGGACAAAGACCATTCTCATCTGTTCTTATCCTGTGCCAACAAAATCTACAGATCTGAAATGTACACACACAACTATAAAATATAATCCATTCAATAAATGTGATCAATATATTTTTTATATTTTTAATATATACCGAGTCAAAAAAGAAACGATGCCAAACTAAAAATGACGTAAAACGGATAAAACCATAGAAAGGTTTAATATATTATTACGTATCAGTACCGGGTATCTTATTGCAACGTCAGCCAACCATAAACACAGGTAAATAAACACCCGATAATCCTGGAACGCCGAATTTCCGATTTGCACGTGCTCCTCAACAAAGACAACTTCCTACACATGTACAAATCGGAAAACCGGTTTATTGTACTGGTATTGCATTATCATCGAGGAAAAACACCTTACATACCCATTGTTACCTCTAACAAAATGCCTAGGCTAAACCGCAATCAGAGAATGCGTGCCATTGGCATGCTTGACGGTGGTTTACGTCAGCGTGACGTCGCAAATCGACTCGGGGTTACGCGGATCACGATAACACGTCTACTTCGACGTTATCGAACACATGGATCGGTGGACGACTGTCCAAGATCTGGTCGACCACGTGTGACGACGCGTGAACAGGACCGTCACATTCGGACGTCACATTTAATTGACCGGTTCCTACCTGCTACGCACACAGCTGCCGTTACTCCTGGGATGACCAACAATCGCATCAGTGCACAAACAGTCAGGAACCGGCTCGGTGAACGTGGCATTCGTGCCTATCGGCCATACGTTGGACCCATCCTGACACGACGTCACCGTGACGTACGGCGGGAATGGACGACGGAACGTGCTCGCTGGACTCGGTTACAGTGGAATTCGGTGATGTTTAGCGATGAATCGCGGTTCTGTTTGCGTCGAGCGGATGGCAGAGAGTGGGTATATCGCAGACGCGGTGAATGTTACGCCGACGCATGTGTATGTCAGGTCGATCTGTTCGGGGGCGGAAGCGTTATGGCGTGGGGCGGTATCACCTTCGGCAGTCGCACTGAACTGTTAGTGGTGGACGGGAACCTAAACGCCCAGCGGTACTGTGATGAGATCCTTGCGCCAGTTGTTGTGCCGTTCTTTAACGCCAACAGAAACGTCACACTGTTCCAACAGGACAACGCCAGGTGTCATACTGCTCGGATTTCCAATCAAATATTGACCAGCAAGAGATTCAGACACTCTTCCGTTCGATGCAACGGCGGTGCATTGCAGTGAGAGACGCAAATAGTGCCCATACTCGGTATTGACGTCTGTGTGAAAACTCCATTAGACCCCTGTCCGACGAATTACGTCATCACGCAGCAGACAGTTTCGGAGGCTCATTATGCTTTATGTGCTTCTCTTTCAAACATGTTGGACTATCATCTTATGAATTTTCAAAGAATTTTCTTAATAAATGTTGAAATTATAGACACATAAACACCAGGTATCGTTTCTTTTTTGACTCGGTATATATATATATTTCGGGTTTTTACGCCTGCATCAGCACCATTTTGGACTATATCGCCGGCGGGCAGTTTACCTAACAACACCTTTCCTGGGCAGGCTCCAGCGGTTAACCAGTACTTGGGTGCACCAACCTCAGGATGGATTCAATCAGGAATGAGGTATCGAGAGCGATTAAACTAAGTTGTAAGAACTTGTTGCGCAATCAAGCTAAATTAAATTTGCAAAAATTAAAACACCATATTATCCAGTAATTACTAACCTAAGCAGGGTCAGGTATGGCTCTAGTGCCATTACTCTGAAACATGGTCAATGATAAAACAGTTAATTGAAGCATGGTCAATGATAAAACAGTTAATTGAAGCATGGTCAATGATAAAACAGTTAATTGAAGCGAACACTAGTAGAGTATAGGAAGTGTACCTGATATCCACATGTGCATGGGAAGAAGTTAATATCATCAATCTCCAATGGTTCCATACATAAGGGACACTGAAATATCAAGCAAAATATTATCTTTCATGTCACAAAGGACACCACTTATTTGCATGTTAGGTATATAAAGTTACAGACGAAACAATATGTGACTGGTGTGATATGTGCTGTACAACCTGGATAGACCAGTACATAGGGAAACAAAATTTAGTATCGAACAAGTACCTTTTATAATTTCAAAATTCGTCCATAAAAAGGTCCCATCAATGGCGACAAGTTAATCGGAATACAACTGAAGAATATCTATTTCTTTATTATAAAATGATGGCACCCTGCCATTCCACTCTAGAGAAAACCCTACACTGACTTGTCCAATTGGCGTCAATTTTTTCCAATATTGGTTGGCTAAGTCTCGACCAATTTTGATAAAATAAATGTTTTTGTTTTGGGGGTTAAAAGTACATGTAGCACCAACAGCTTAGGTCATATGACGATTCTCCAGCTATTATTGGTGTAGGAAGATGCAGGGTGCCCCTCCAAGCAGTATTTCAGGAACCAGGGTAGAGCCACCAACCTTCCACAGGCCAACAGGATAGCTTCCGCACATGAAAGAATTTGACACCACAGTGCGATTTAATCCTACATCGGCGAGGGCAAGTCAACGACAGTAACTGCTCGGTCACGGAGGCCACACGAGGGCAAGTCAACGACAGTAACTGCTCGGCCACATGAGGGCAAGTCAACGACAGTAACTGCTCGGCCACACGAGGGCAAGTCAAATGACAGTAACTGCTTGGTCACGGAGGCCACACGAGGGCAAGTCAAACGACAGTAACTGCTTGGTCACGGAGGCCACACGAGGGCAAGTCAAACGACAGTAACTGCTTGGTCACGGAGGCCACACGAGGGCAAGTCAAACGACAGTAACTGCTTGGTCATGGAAGCCACACGAGGGCAAGTCAAACGACAGTAACTGCTTGGTCATGGAGGCACACGAGGGCAAGTCAAACGACAGTAACTGCTTGGTCATGGAGGCCACACGAGGGCAAGTCAAACGACAGTAACTGCTTGGTCATGGAGGCCACACGAGGGCAAGTCAAACGACAGTAACTGCTCGGCAATGGACGCCACACGAGGGCAAGTCAAACGACAGTAACTGCTTGGTCACGGAGGCCACACGAGGGCAAGTCAACGACAGTAACTGCTTGGCCATGGAGGCCACATGAGGGCAAGTCAACGACAGTAACTGCTCGGCCACTGAAGCCACACGAGGGCAAGTCAAACGACAGTAACTGCTCGGCCATGGAGGCCACACGAGAGCAAGTCAACGACAGTAACTGCTCGGCCATGGAGGCCACACGAGGGCAAGTCAAACGACAGTAACTGCTTGGTCACGGAGGCCACACGAGGGCAAGTCAACGACAGTAACTGCTCGGCCACTGAAGCCACACGAGGGCAAGTCAAACGACAGTAACTGCTCGGCCACTGAAGCCACACGAGGGCAAGTCAATGACAGTAACTGCTCGGCCATGGAGGCCACACGAGAGCAAGTCAACGACAGTAACTGCTCGGCCATGGAGGCCACACGAGGGCAAGTCAACGACAGTAACTGCTCGGCCACATGAGGGCAAGTCAACGACAGTAACTGCTCGGCCACACGAGGGCAAGTCAAATGACAGTAACTGCTTGGTCACGGAGGCCACACGAGGGCAGGTCAACGACAGTAACTGCTCGGCCACGGAGGCCACACGAGGGCAAGTCAACGACAGTAACTGCTCGGCCACGGAGGCCACACGAGGGCAAGTCAACGACAGTAACTGCTCGGCCACGGAGGCCACACGAGGGTAAGTCACCGATAGTAACTGCTCGGCCACGGAGGCCACACGAGGGCAAGTCAACGACAGTAACTGCTCGGTCACGTAGGCCACACAATTGAGACAAAATGAAAAGCGACTAAGGAGATTTAGAAATTACTTGGACATAATCATACTGCCAGCAGAGTGTGATATATAAGTGTACCCAATATAATGAAACAAGATATTGGGTAAAGATATACAGTGTTTGCAATTCAATGGCATTAACTGCCTGTACTTCTACCATATATAATAAAATTCCATCCAATTATTGACAGATTGCATCAAAACAATCTCACTCCGGATCTGGTGGATAATAACAATGTTGGCAACACAGGCTGGCAATATACATGTAGTGCAGACTACTAGGTGGATAATAACAATGTTGGCAACACAGGCTGGCAATATACATGTAGTGCAGACTACTAGGTGGATAATAACAATGTTGGCTTGCAATATACATGTAGTGCAGACTACTAGGTGGATAATAACAATGTTGGCTTGCAATATACATGTAGTGCAGACTACTAGACCTAGTATGAATACATTTCAAAGTGCTTTTGCAAACAGCATAGAGCCAGATCAGGCTCTATGCTGTTTGCCCTTCGGATATTGGAGATAAAACACTTGTCTAAATAGCAAACATTAGCCAACCAACATAGATTCTCGTCAGACGTGGCATTACGCCACAGCCAAGCTGCATCTATGTTGTTTGCACAATCCTTCTAAATTATTCTGCATTTTAAGGTTAAACAGTTTGTACATGGCAGAACATGGAATCAGGGCTCATTCTAGAGGGCGACTTGGGCGAAATAGTCGACAATTGACTTTGCCTCCTTTTTAAAAAATGTTCTTACAAAATTTTGTTTAGTATATACACTGACCCATTATAAAACACTCCTATTCAAATGGTCATAATGTGTATTTTAACCCTATTTTTGTTGATATTTATTCAATAAAGCATTTCAATGACGAAATCACTCTTTCAAACTTCTCACAAAAATTCTGACCTAGAATGAGTCCTGAGAATTACTACAATTGTAGTTTGAAAATTTCAAGTCACATTTCATTTCCAAACTGAAGGTTTCAAATTTAATGAACCATACATGTGTGTATATATATATATATATATATATATATCCATTTTTGAATTAAATACACGCATATAGCCATACACATAATTCTATGACCAGCCATGCAGTATTTATTATATATAATATTGTATATAATGTAGACAGTATAAAACTGCTTTTAGGTATGTATGACCATGTCCCCGGTCGATCTCCTCACGACGTGCACGTCGTGACCGGGGCACATTCCGCAGCAGCAGCGTAGGATTCTGGGATCTTCTGGTCGTCGATCTTGTGAAGGGGAGGCTCGCCAGCATGTGGATCCATGGCTACAGCACATCAGGACAGATCCACCAGCTCTTCTAGATAGTGGTCACTCTAGATAGTGATATTTTGGCACTATATCTTCGCCGGCTTTTTTCGACACTTTCTCTTCCTTCTTTTACTTCTCCGGCGGATAGACGAGACGGCAGACCTGAGGGAGCGGCAACAGTCGTGGATCCACGCTCCCCCGAGCTACACCGGAGTTTAGTAGACTCGTTTGCGACAATCGACGACCAGATGTCTAACTGTCAGATCCGTATTAATGCTGCTGCGGGGTGACCAACAGTGAGGAGTGTGGCCCTACAAAGGACCACGTACAGACCAGGCCTTGTCAACCTGGCCGGCACAGAAAGAAGTAACCACCTGATGACGTCTTCATAAGCCACACAGAATACAGAACCTTCAGAGAATACCGAACTAATCAACGTAGAAGAACAGGAATAATCATCATAGAAGCATAGGAATAATCATCACAGAACACGTATAATCATCATCGAATAACCACCACAGAAGAATCACCTTAGGACAAGAAGAATCACCTTAGACAAGAAGAATCACCTTAGGACATAACCATCTTAGAAAATACAGTCGCCCAAATGCATTTATGCGGTGGCGACTATAAACAAAATTACATCGTTCGTTCGTATGACCATGTCGAGACGCATCAGTGCACATTTGTAACACTTCACGCATTCAATTAAGACAGAATTAAGCTCTTAAATAAATACCCAACAGCAATGGTGTTGGTACGTGTAAGTGTAAACTGTGATCAACAATATGTCGAGAAAGTTTGATAATAATGGAATGCGTGTATGTAGGAAATACAAAAACATCGCTTTCTGCCATCTTTCGACGCATAAAACATTTTTAATAAGAAACACACTTTCATACGGTTACCACGTAATCATGGTATTTCCCACATTTAACGTTTTAGGTGTAATACTCACGACAGTATTTGCCTCGAAATACAGCCACAGAAAATACTGTTAACTTTGAAGATAATCACAAACAAATCTGGATACAAACTCTGCAGTCCAATCTGAGAAATCTTGCATAACAGTTTATCGGCAGAGACCTTTAACTCCCTTGGGTACACATATATACTACATAAAGGGCATGCAGGAGACCAGAATTACAAGATAGACATATCAGTAGTACAGTGGTATACATGATGGACTGTGGATCCGGACACAACAGGTTCGATCCCCCTGTCTGACACTAATAACATTAAATCCTTCAGTTGGGACTTTAAACCGAGGTCTTGCGTCGGTGCTTTTAACTGTGCACGTAAAAGAAGCAGAGGAGACCCACTAATGGGTCTCTGTCTATATCACTGCACTATCCTCCAACTATATAATGGTGCATGTATTGAAATATTTGTAAAATCTTGTTAACCCATTTCATTCTGGATACATTTAAAGGCTTTTGCAAACAACATAGATCCAGATCAGCCGCAGCGTGACGCTGCGTGCTGATCAGGATCTATGTTGTTTGCTACATAGCCAAGTTTCTTAGCAAGATCATCTGAATAGCAAACAGCATAGAGCCTGATCAGACGGAACGTCCAACTTCCATGGCGGTTGATCTGGCTCTATGTTCTTTGCAAATACTGTTTGAACGGTATCCAGAATGAAATGGGATAATTGTTGATGCAGCTTATTGAATATTGGCAGGAATTTCCAGCCGACGTACGCTTCAATATTATTTTGTTTTGCCAAACAATGAATAAAACACATACAAAATGACTTTTTATGTATATATTTTTGAACTTTCGTGTTCTAAAACATTCAATGAATCTTACTATACGTCATTGTGGTAAAATTAACACATAAATGCCATTAAAATACGGTACATTATATTCGTCATTCGTCTTGAAGTGGACCTATGATGTTGGTGGAGCCGAAAGAATTAGATAGCACAATAACGATTAACACAATTTACCTCAATCTGTTCATCATTGCCCGACATGACTGTATACCTCTTTCTCACAAGTACACACTAAGTCTGAAACAACAAAACACATCACAATTAATGGGGCCGCATACAAACTATACCATCCTGTCAATAACATGTCTATGGCAATGATGCACATGCTTAATAATCAGGGATCATTCTAGATGGCGACTGGGCCAAAATAGTCACCCAAGAGAGACCCTGACTTCATCCCCTGTGTACATGTACTTACAATTCTCCCTAATTTTTATTTTTTTTTACAATTTTCATACAAAATATTTTCCAGTAAGATATACACTGGCCCATTATAACGCACTATTATTCAAAATTGTCAAATTGTTGACCTAACCCTATTTCGTTGAAATTTATTAAAAATTTAATAACACCATTTAAGGGTGGAATCGCTGAAATTTATTTAAAAATTTAATAACACCATTTAAGGGTGGAATCGCGCGTTGTCTCATAAAAAAAAATGAGCCCTGTTAATAATATTGTGAGGTAATCTGATGGATAATCGTTAGTGGAAGAAATGTGTTTACATACTAGTATATATGTTGTGCACACACGTACCAGGCATGAGGCGGATTGAGAATGTGGAGGAGAAATAGGCTTACCAAGTTAACCATTCCCTGTCAGAATTGTTGAAATCTAACCATGTACATGAACACTAGTATGGACAAACTGTGTCATTTAAAACATTAAAAATATCAATAACACAGAGAGATGACATGAACACATCAAAAATAGGGAACTAGGTCTGTACATAACCAGGCATAAACCAAACGATTGAATGTGTCAAATGATGTACATGTATTACTGTGTAGTGGTATAAATTGTGACTTATTTATATAATATTTAATTAATACTTGTTAAGCCGTCTGGTCATTTCCCCATGTTTAAAATAAACTATAGACCAGTAATGTGACATGCGCTGCACTAAATTATAACCAAAATATAAACTAGAGCAATACATTACACAGATCTTCTGAATTGAATACCGTAAAAATGTTTGCTTGTTTTGGGGGTTTAAAGTCACAAGGTCACCAACAGCTGAGGTCATAGGACTACTCTCCAGCTATTATTGGTGCAAGAGCCTGTGTGCCCCTTCGAGCAGGCATGGACGGGTACCTGGGTAGAATCACAGACATTCTGCAAGACAAATGGATTCAAACCTATAGCGATGAGGGTCAAGTGAGTTGTTCAAAGTCAACGACCATAACCACTCGGCCTGAATGAAAATGAACGAATCGGTTATTCTGATGCATCTATGTTCCTTTGAAATTTTACAGCCATATTGAGAACAATCGGGGCTTCCCCCACCCCTGCGTGATCCCTTAAATCTGAAATAAGGCAGAGCGATCCCTTAAATATGAAATGAGGCAGAGCGTTATGACTTAATTTTGCAGATACCCCTTCTAGAAGGGACATTTGAGAGATTGACAGAATATTGGATTATTCAAGCATCTACAAGACCGATATTTGATAGCTTGTCTCTATAAACGCAACCATGATACGGATAACTCATTAATAAGATCATCGACAGCAAGTGTGTTTACTAGTGATGTACCGATGATCGATTATAATCGATAGTTGACCAAATTAGGACCAAGTCTGCGACAATCGATTGTGCTTTCTCATAGTCATAATCGATTATCGGGGGTCCAATAATTTCATTAATTTGCAATTCAGAAATGATCTATGTAATATTAGACACCAATTCCCGCATTTAACTGCATCTACCATGCTTCATTTGGAAGTTGTGATAGCACAGTAGTAGTGTTTCCAGTGTGAAAAGGTCCGGAGTTTGTGCCCCGTTTGAGCCGTTATGAGTGTGCCCTTGGCATTTCAATTCCACATGCCTCTTCTCTCTCCCTTGTGGTGATAGATTCCATCAAGAATGATGTCTTGAGATTAATACATGGCCAAGTGAAGCATTAAATACTAGACAATAGTTTGTACGAGATTGGGGTCCCTAGGTGCCGAAGTCAGGGTCCCTAGGGCAACAATTTTTTCACCTAGAATGAGCCATCACAGCATTATATGGGCTATCAAAGCATTCTATTGGACGACTTTTTCGTTACATGCACTATTGCAAAAATGTAATTAACTAATTGTTAACTGAGCCATTGTCGCCAGTAAGGTGATTGCCTATGGAGAAAGTCTAAATAAGCTTTTAGCTTCCAATTGATTCCACCTGTTCTTGTATATTAATGTTACACGATGTAAATATTGATGAATAAAAATATTTAAACTAAAGCAGTCTCGCCTTCAAATAAAGTGGCCGAGACAAAACCCTGACCGCCAATGGTGAAAGTATATTTATGTTCTTGCAAACATCAACAGCCATGTAGTGCTTTTTTTGGCAAGGGTACTACCATAGAGCATAATCCTGACTGGCTCAGTTGGTAGAGCTGTCAGACTAATGTACGGGAGAAAGTGGGTTCTGGCAAAATGTTGGGTCATTAACATTTCCGCTCTGTCTTTGTTTTGTCAATTCAATGGCTATGAGGAAATCTGGATGGGTGCTGGAAAGGAGTAGGTGTGAATGAATGTACAACATGACAAGACTAGTGTTTAGGAGGTCGTCAGGTCAATAATATTTCCTTTGCTTGATCACTTCAGCTATGATGCACCTCTGCGATCTAGGTGAAAAAATCCAGAAGTATTCAAACTGCTCTCAACCCTTCTTGGTTCCATGAGAGAAGTATGCTCTCCACAATTCAAGCCTACTCATTATTTTATGGATGGCCAATCTACAACGAGGCCTGGAAATAGCATGCAAGTAATCAAAGCATTAGAGTGGTGTAACCTATGCTCGGCGTACTCCTATGCTCGTGTATTTGTCCATTTACATCGTTATTTAAAATATTTATATAGTTCTAGGCTAATTTCATTGACAGAACTGAAGCATGGTTCAATAGCATTCCATTACGTGTATCAGTAGCCCGATGCAACTGTCATGTGACTGGTCCAGCAGACGAATATAAACAAACAAATATTTGGGAGAATACTTCCACCGAAACTGATATGGTGCATGAGCAATTCAGATAGCTATCCGAATTAAAAAAATCTATACCTAACCCGAACAATAGTTTCTAAACCATTTCTGATTAAGAACAATATAAGATGTTTTTATTCAATGATGTACTATATATCCAAATAAGATATTCAACAAGTTAGTGGTGATAACTAAACAATAACAAGTATGCCGTGCATAGGCGCCCTGAAGTTTCGAGTTCCCCCATATAAATGGGTGACGACCCAACACTGTTGCGAGTTGTATTGAGCAGCAAGGTCATGTGATGAAGCTAAAATTGTCAACAAGAATTTTTTGAAAGTTGTTTTCACGACTTAAGTAAATAATAATATACTGCAAGTGTAATTAACATTTCATACGGGTCATTATATGTGGGATTTACGCTGAGCATAGGTTCCACTACTCTATATATGACAGGTTTCCTGTTACATGCAAATTATATGTAATTGTTGACCACGCCATTGTTGCCGGAAAGTGTGATTGCAAGTCTCACTTTCAACTAAAGTGGGCAAGACAAATAAATGACCACTAATGGTGAAAAATTGTGGCGTCCGTGGACCAGTGGTAGAGCTTCTGATTTGGAATCGAACGGTCCAGGGTTTGTTATTCGTATGTAGTAAGGCACCTCAAACACATTTCCAAGTACCAAATAACAGCTTAGTTTGGCTAAGCCTGCCCAGGAAAACATGTATTGGTACCCACAAGAGGCTCGACATTAATAGAACATACATACCACTGGTCATACAAAGTTACAAACCCATTATTCACTAAAAAAAGGGTGTGTTCTCTTGTTCCGGACATTTTATTTAAAATTCACACAGGCATTTCTAAATAAATGCTTAGTAGAAGTTTACAATGAGGATAACATGACAAGAACAACAGTTGATATAGTTAGTGTGAAAGTGACTCATTTTAATTATAAATTCCCTGCCCTTCACAAGCTGTTTCGATTCGAAAGAAATCGGGTTTAGACACGGCGAATTTCACACGGTGGTTTTTCTATGACATAGTTACTTATTGTAATTTTTTAAAGGATACAATCATTTGACAGTATTGATATGACTGGCAATGTGTAAACATAAGCAACATTTAACATCAAAAGAGCTTACAATTTAGAAAAAAAATTAAGTAAACTAACGACGACAGAAATCTTAGTTTTGTGCGCAACAAATTCACGCATAGAATGCCCGGATGTCACACTCACGAGATTTAGGTGAGACACCACTAATTTGCAACAAAATTTGTAATTTACCACTAAAAGTTCAGATGAATGGTCCTTGTCGAGCACTATATATCATAATGTGCACGCATCATATAAGTCTAGGTCAACAACCATCATATATGTCTAGGTCAGCAACCATCATAGGTCAACACCCATCATATATGTCTAGATAAACACCCATCATACATGTCTAGACCAACAACCATCATATATGTCTAGGTCAGCAACCATCATAGGTCAACACCCATCATATATGTCTAGGTCAACACCCATCATATATGTCTAGGTCAACACCCATCATATATGTCTAGGTCATCATCCACCATATATGTCTAGGTCAGCAACCAGATACGTCTAGGTCAACACCCATCATATATGTCTCGGTCAACACCCATATATGTCTAGGTCAACACCCATCATATATGTCTAGGTCAACAACCATCATATATGTCTAGGTCAGCAACCATCATATATGTCTAGGTCAGCAGCCATCATATATGTCTAGGTCAGCAACATCATATATGTCTAGGTCAACACCCATCATATATGTCTAGGTCAGCAACCATCATATATGTCTCGGTCAGCAACATCATATATGTCTAGGTCAACACCCATCATATATGTCTAGGTCAGCAACCATCATATATAGCTAGGCCAACACCCCTCATATCTGTCTAGGTCAACACCCATCATATATGTCTAGGTCAGCAACCAGATACGTTTAGGTCGACACCCATCATATATGTCTAGGTCAGCAACCATCATATATGTCTAGGTCAACACCCATCATATATGTCTAGGTCAGCAACCATCATATATGTCTAGGTCAGCAACCAGATACCTCTAGGTCAACAACCATCATATATGTCTAGGTCATCAACCATCATATATGTCTAAGTCAGCAACCATCATATATGTCTAGGTCATCAACCATCGTGTATGTCTATGGTCAGCAACCATCATATATGTCTAGGTCAGCAGCCATCGTGTATGTCTATGGTCAGCAACCACCATGCAACCACCAGCAACCAGCAACCACCATGTACGTCTAGGTATCGATGTTGAAAGCATACATTGAAGAAATAGTTGATTTTAATAAAATGCCATTGACCTAAACCAAGGTGAAGAAAAAGTATCAAAGAGAGCAATGAGAGATTACATAATGAGTAATTGTTTGAATTATTGGATTATATTCGTTGAAGGCATATATAAATTTGAAAATGAAATGGCCTCGACCTAGAAGCAGAAGTCATGGTACCCAATGGTCGAAATTCTGAACAGCCATTGAAGATATATAATTATGTACTTTTATATATCACTATATATATTATATTAAGGTGACCTTGACCATAACCACAGTCGAGCATTCTTCTTCAGAGAATATTATTATGATTCACGGTTACAAGATGAACGACATTCTCTGTATACATTTAAGAGATATAATGTTCACTTAAATTACCTTAACAGAAGTAGAGGTCACTAACCATGTCGTTAACGAGTATTTTGTAAGCATTAATTGGTTCAAGTTGCACATCATTATGAGTAACTATGCATAGTTTTTATGAACATCGATGGGGAGGAGGGCCAATCACTAATGTTGTTAGAACTTGTGGCCGAACCCATTTGCTAATTATTAGGGATGGCAACGAATAGCGATTTTGGTATTCGAATATTCGATTCCATCCCTACTAATTATGTATTTGCAATTTGATTGTAATTGTTACATACTTGTATATATAGAGCAATAACATATTATCAAATCATTGAACATTGATTCAATTGTAATGACCTTGTCCGTAACATAGGTCAAAGAGTGGTCTCAGTTTGTCAAATATGAATTTAATAATTTTAAAATTTAATAATATTTTATTGCATTTTTTCATACAATACATTACATACATACATACAATACTAAGAACTAATCAGAGATTAATATGTAATTATATGATTGCAGTATACGAATATTGATTAAATTGTAATGACCTTGTCCGTAACATAGGTCAAAGAGTGTAATCAGTTTGCCAAATATGAAGTTCCGAGCATCCATTGAAGATATATTAAGATGTTATTACAATGACTTAAACCAAGGTCACTAACCATGTTTTGTCGTCATTATATTTGTCACTCCGGAGCACTATCGTAAAAAGTCAGTCTGTTGTGGTGGAGAAGACGACCCATTTTTCGTGTACTCGATTCTCAAGCTTCCGCAAGTGCCCGACACATTTCTCACATATCATATTATCACTTGTCCCACGATAGGGGTTACGAGTTCTAACAATGGTGCACTATAACACAGAGGCTATGTTGTCGCCGAGTATCCTGTAACGATTAATTCCTTTAAGATTCACATAGTTCTGACAATCCATTAAAGAGCTATATGGTTCATGTAACATTGATTAACCAGAGCTATATATAGTTCATGTACCATTGATTAACCAGAGCTATATATAGTTCATGTACCATTGATTAACCATAGCTATATAGTTCATGTACCATTGATAACCAGAGCTATATAGTTCATGTAACATTGCTTAACCAGTAATAACCTTGAAGAGCTATATAGTTCATGTACCATTGATTAACCAGTAATAACCTTGAAGAGCTATATAGTTCATGTAACATTGATTAACAAGTAATAACCTTGAATAACTATATAGTTCATGTAACATTGATTAACAAGTAATAACCTTGAAGAGCTAAATAGTTCATGTAACATTGATTAACAAGAGCTATATAGTTCATGTAACATTGATTAACAAGAGCTATATAGTTCATGTAACTTTGATTAACAAGAGCTATATAGTTCATGTAACATTGATTAACAAGAGCTATATAGTTCATGTAACATTGATTAACCAGTAATAACATTGAAGAGCTATATAGTTCATTTGATTGACAAGTAATAACCTTGAAGAGCTATATAGTTCATGTAACATTGATTAACCAGTACTAACATTGAAGAGCTATATAGTCCATGTAACATTGATTAACCAGTAATAACCTTGAAGAGCTATATAGTTCATGTAACATTGATTAACCAGTAATAACATTGAATAGCTATATAGTTCATGTAACCTTGATTAACAAGAGCTATATAGTTCATGTAACATTGATTAACCTGTAATAACATTGAAGAGCTATATAATCCATGTAACATTTGATTAACCAGTAATAACCTTGAAGAGCTATATAGTTCATGTAACCTTGATTAACCAGTAATAACCTTGAAGAGCTATATAGTTCATGTAACATTGATTAACCAGTAATAACCTTGAAGAGCTATATAGTTCATGTAACCTTGATTAACCAGTAATAACCTTGAAGAGCTATATAGTTCATGTAACCTTGATTAATTATCGTCCTGTGAGCAACTTAACATTTCTATCTAAACTCACAGAAAAGGCAGCCTTGTTTAGATTAAACGATCATGTCAGTAAAAACAACCTTCTGCCGAAGAACCTGTCTGCGTATAGACGCTATCACTCATGTGAAACTGCACTACTCAGGTTAGTGAGTGATCTACTAAATGGCATGGAACACCAAGAAGTCAGTGCTCTCATGGCATTGGACTTAAGCGCCGCGTTTGACACGGTTGACCACGATATTCTAGTGCAAGTGCTGAAATCACAGTATGGACTTAGTGGTGCAGCTATTCATTGGATCGACTCTTATCTAAGACCACGCAGCTGTAGTGTCACTGTCGACTCCGCCGTATCAACCCCACGTCCACTACAGTGTAGCGTCCCCCAGGGTAGCTGTTTAGGGCCCTGGCTCTACTTGACTTATGCCGGAACATTGTTCAGTGTAATCCCTCAGTCAATTTCATTATATGGATTTGCAGATGATCACATAGCAAACAAAATGTTTAAACCAACATCTGAGGATAATGAAAAACAAGTTATCCAAGAACTTGAAAATTGTGCTTTAAACATCGATAACTGGATGAAGCAAAACAAACTCAAAATGAACTCATCAAAAACTGAATTCATCTTATTTGGGAGCAGACATCAACTCAAAAAATGCTCACTAACAGAACTTAACATTGCTAGTGACAAGATCAAATCTGTGAGCTGTATAAGGTATATTGGTGCATATTTAGACGAGAATCTCAGTTTTAAAGATCACATCAAACGAAAATGTCAGACCGCAATGTTCAATTTTCTCAGAATAAAAAATATTAGAAAATACCTTACCAAAGAAGCAACTGAAATTCTGGTGTTATCACTTGTCAGCTCGCATCTGGATTATTGCAATGGAATTCTATTTGGTGTTCCCAAATGTGATATCCAAAAAATGCAAAGAATACAAAATATGTGCGCTAAACTTGTTTTAAAGCTCAGGAAATATGATAGTTCAAAACAAGCACTGTACCAACTTCACTGGCTTCCCATCAGGGCCAGAATTGAATTCAAAATTCTTACTGTAATGTATAACTGTTCAAAAGGCCATGCCCCTGCGTATCTTACCGAGTTATTAAATGAAAAGGTACCAAGACGTAGATTAAGATCTTCAGATGTTACTGGTTGTTATGAGGTACCGTATAACAAACAAAAAACATTTGGTGACAGGAGCTTCAAAACAGTAGGGCCACAGTTATGGAACACTTTACCCGTAGATTTGAGAAACTTGGATTATGTAGAAACGTTTAAGAAACACCTTAAAACATTGTTCTTCACAAAATTTTATTCATGGTTTTAAAACATTCATGTATTGAAGAGCTATAGTTGTAGAATTAGTGTAGTGTCAAAAAAGGTTTTAGAAACAATGATATAATTTACCAAATATTATGCTTATAATTATGATTGATCAAATATGTGTTAATGTGTGGTAACATAATTATTTTTAGACCAATGTCTTTTTGTAAATAACGAGAAATTTGTTCAGGTTTTAATGTAAGTACATGTCTATATATTTATTTTACTTCTATTGTACAACGCCAGTGAATATATTATGTGTAAAATTAGGCATTTTATCAAATTAAACAGTTTCAGATTAACCAGTAATAACCTTGAAGAGCTATATAGTTCATGTAACATTGATTAACCAGTAATAACCTTGAATAGCTATATAGTTCATGTAACATTGATTAACCTGTAATAACCTTGAAGAGCTATATAGTTCATGTAACATTGATTAACCAGTAATAACCTTGAAGAGCTATATAGTTCATGTAACATTGATTAACCTGTAATAACCTTGAAGAGCTATATAGTTCATGTAACATTGATTAACCAGTAATAACCTTGAAGAGCTATATAGTCCATGTAACATTGATTAACCAGTAATAACCTTGAAGAGCTATATAGTTCATGTAACATTGATTAACCAGTAATAACCCTGAAAAGCTATATAGTTCATGTAACATTGATTAACCAGTAATAACCTTGAAGAGCTATATAGTTCATGTAACATTGCTTAACCAGTAATAACCTTAAAGAGCTATATAGTTCATGTACCATTGATTAACCAGTAATAACCTTGAAGAGCTATATAGTCCATGTAACATTGATTAACCAGTAATAACCTTGAAGAGCTATATAATCCATGTAACATTGATTAACCAGTAATAACTTTGAAGAGCTATATAGTTCATTTGATTAACAAGTAATAACTTTGAAGAGCTATATAGTTCATTTGATTAACAAGTAATAACCTTGAAGAGCTATATAGTCCGTGTACCATTGATTAACCAGTAATAACCTTGAAGAGCTATATAGTTCATGTAACATTGATTAACCTGTAATAACCTTGAAGAGCTATATAGCTCATGTAATATTGATTAACCTGTAATAACCTTGAAGAGCTATATAGTTCATGTAACATTGATTAACCAGAGCTATATAGTTCATGTACCATTGATTAACCTGTAATAACCTTGAATAGCTATATAGTTCATGTAACATTGATTAACCAGTAATAACCTTGAAGAGCTATATAGTTCATGTAACATTGATTAACCTGTAATAACCTTGAAGAGCTATATAGTTCATGTAACATTGATTAACCTGTAATAACCTTGAAGAGCTATATAGTTCATGTAACATTGATTAACCAGTAATAACCTTGAAGAGCTATATAGTTCATGTAACATTGATTAACCAGTAATAACCCTGAAGAGCTATATAGTTCATGTAACATTGATTAACCTGTAATAACCTTGAAGAGCTATATAGTTCATGTAACCTTGATTAACCAGAGCTATATAGTTCATGTACCATTGATTAACCTGTAATAACCTTGAAGAGCTATATAGTTCATGTAACATTGATTAACCAGAGCTATATAGTTCATGTACCATTGATTAACCTGTAATAACCTTGAAGAGCTATATAGTTCATGTAACATTGATTAACCAGTAATAACCTTGAAGAGCTATATAGTTCATGTAACATTGATTAACCAGTAATAACCCTGAAGAGCTATATAGTTCATGTAACATTGATTAACCTGTAATAACCTTGAAGAGCTATATAGTTCATGTAACCTTGATTAACCAGAGCTATATAGTTCATGTACCATTGATTAACCTGTAATAACCTTGAAGAGCTATATAGTTCATGTAACATTGATTAACCAGAGCTATATAGTTCATGTACCATTGATTAACCTGTAATAACCTTGAAGAGCTATATAGTTCATGTAACATTGATTAACCTGTAATAACCTTGAAGAGCTATATAGTTCATGTAACATTGATTAACCAGAGCTATATAGTTCATGTACCATTGATTAACCTGTAATAACCTTGACCATAGCAGTAGTATAGGCCAGCAAGCACTTTGTTCAGAACATCAAATACTGATTTTCACAGTTCTGAGCACAGAGTGAAGATATACAGCAAGAATATCTCCACAGACATATGGATGAATTCACTCTATTATTCAAACCTGTATTAAGGGTTATTTCTGTTTATGTCACAACAAATGTGTACAGTTAAACGCCTCAAAACCGGAACCCTTTTAAACTGGAATTCTCTCCAAACATTTCCCATCTATGTTCATTGTAGAAAGTTCTCTGTAGACCGGAACCCCTTTTTAAAATATATGCCCATTTTCAATGGTAATTTACCTCTGTAAACCGAAAAGCAACTTCATCGAATATGAAACTAACTATTCTTTTAAACACACAACTATTTGTTTCAGAATATTCTATAGTACACATATAATCAATAATTTCTTTACAAACTGCCACACTATAAGCCTGTCTCAATCTCCTATGCATTGTAGACTCCTATGCATTGTAGACTTGAATTGTTAATTTAGGAGAACTCAGCCTCCTATGCATTGTAGACTTGAATTGTTAATTTAGGAGAACTCGGCCTCCTATGCATTGTATACTTGAATTGTTAATTTAGGAGAACTCAAGTCTTCTATGCATTGTATACTTGAATTGTTAATTTAGGAGAACTCAGTCTTCTCTGCATTGTATACTTGAATTGTTAATTTAGGAGAACTCAGTCTCCTCTGCATTGTATACTTGAATTGTTAATTTAGGAGAACTCAGCCTCCTATGCATTGTATACCTGAATGGTTAATTTAGGAGAACTCAGCCTACTATGCATTGTATACTTGAATTGTTAATTTAGGAGAACTCAGCCTCATATGCATTGTAGACTTGAATTGTTAATTTAGGAGAACTCAGTCTCCTCTGCATTTTAGACTTGAATTGTTAATTTAGGAGAACTCAGTCTCCTCTGCATTGTAGACTTGAATTGTTAATTTAGGAGAACTCAGCCTCCTATGCATTGTATACCTGAATTGTTAATTTAGGAGAACTCAGCCTCCTATGCATTGTATACTTGAATTGTTAATTTAGGAGAACTCAGCCTCCTATGCATTGTAGACTTGAATTGTTAATTTAGGAGAACTCAGCCTCATATGCATTGTAGACTTGAATTGTTAATTTAGGAGAACTCAGTCTCCTCTGCATTTTAGACTTGAATTGTTAATTTAGGAGAACTCAGTCTCCTCTGCATTGTAGACTTGAATTGTTAATTTAGGAGAACTCAGCCTCCTATGCATTGTATACATGAATTGTTAATTTAGGAGAACTCAGCCTCCTATGCATTGTATACTTGAATTGTTAATTTAGGAGAACTCAGCCTCCTATGCATTGTATACTTGAATTGTTAATTTAGGAGAACTTAGCCTCCTATGCATTGTATACTTGAATTGTTAATTTAGGAGAACTCAGCCTCATATGCATTGTAGACTTTAATTGTTAATTTAGGAGAACTCAGTCTCCTCTGCATTGTATACTTGAATTGTTAATTTAGGAGAACTCAGTCTTCTCTGCATTGTATACTTGAATGGTTAATTTAGGAGAACTCAGCCTCCTATGCATTGTAGACTTGAATGGTTAATTTAGGAGAACTCAGCCTCCTATGATTTGTATACTTGAATTGTTAATTTAGGAGAACTCGGCCTCCTATGCATTGTATACCTGAATTGTTAATTTAGGAGAACTCAGCCTCATATGCATTGTAGACTTGAATTGTTAATTTAGGAGAACTCAGCCTCCTATGCGTTGTATACTTGAATTGTTAATTTAGGAGAACTCAGCCTCCTATACATTGTTAAATTAGGAGAACTCAGCCTGCTATGCATTGTATACTTGAATTGTTAATTTAGGAGAACTCAGTCTCCTCTGCATTGTATACTTGAATTGTTAATTTAGAGAACTCAGCCTCCTATGCGTTGTATACTTGAATTGTTAATTTAGGAGAACTCAGCCTCATATGCATTGTAGACTTGAATTGTTAATTTAGGAGAACTCAGTCTCCTCTGCATTGTATACTTGAATTGTTAATTTAGGAGAACTTAGCCTCCTATGCATTGTAGACTTTAATTGTTAATTTAGGAGAACTCAGCCTCCTATGCATTGTATACTTGAATTGTTAATTTAGGAGAACTCAGCCTCATATGCATTGTAGACTTGAATTGTTAATTTAGGAAAACTCAGTCTCCTCTGCATTATATACTTGAATTGTTAATTTAGGAGAACTCAGCCTCCTATGCATTGTATACCTGAATTGTTAATTTAGGAGAACTCAGCCTCCTATGCATTGTATACTTGAATTGTTAATTTAGGAGAACTCAGCCTCATATGCATTGTAGACTTGAATTGTTAATTTAGGAGAACTCAGTCTCCTCTGCATTGAATACTTGAATTGTTAATTTAGGAGAACTCAGCCTCCTATGCATTGTATACTTGAATTGTTAATTTAGGAGAACTCAGCCTCCTATGCATTGTAGACCTGAATTGTTAAATTAGGAGAACTCAGCCTCCTATGCAATGTATACTTGAATTATTAATTTAGGATAACTCAGCCTCCTATGCATTGTAGACTTGAATTGTTAATTTAGGAGAACTCGGCCTCCAATACATTGTGTATACTTGAATTGTTAATTTAGGAGAACTCAGTCTCCTATGCATTGTAGACTTGCATTATTAATTTAGGAGAACTCAGCCTTCTCTGCATTGTATACTTGAATTGTTAATTTAGGATAACTCAGCCTCCTATGCATTGTATACTTGAATTGTTAATTTAGGAGAACTCAGCCTCCTATGCATTGTATACTTGAATTGTTAATTTAGGAGAACTCAGCCTCCTATGCATTGTAGACTTGAATTGTTAAATTAGGAGAACTCAGCCTCCTATGCTTTGTATACTTGAATTGTTAATTTAGGAGAACTCAGCCTCCTATGCATTGTATACTTGAATTGTTAATTTAGGAGAACTCAGCCTCATATGCATTGTAGACTTGAATTGTTAATTTAGGAGAACTCAGTCTCCTCTGCATTGTATACTTGAATTGTTAATTTAGGAGAACTCAGCCTCCTATGCATTGTATACTTGAATTGTTAATTTAGGAGAACTCAGCCTCCTATGCATTGTAGACCTGAATTGTTAAATTAGGAGAACTCAGCCTCCTATGCAATGTATACTTGAATTATTAATTTAGGAGAACTCAGCCTCATATGCATTGTAGACTTGAATTGTTAATTTAGGAGAACTCAGTCTCCTCTGCATTGTATACTTGAATTGTTAATTTAGGAGAACTCGGCCTCCAATACATTGTGTATACTTGAATTGTTAATTTAGGAGAACTCAGTCTCCTATGCATTGTAGACTTGCATTATTAATTTAGGAGAACTCAGCCTTCTCTGCATTGTATACTTGAATTGTTAATTTAGGATAACTCAGCCTCCTATGCATTGTATACTTGAATTGTTAATTTAGGAGAACTCAGCCTCCTATGCATTGTATACTTGAATTGTTAATTTAGGAGAACTCAGCCTCCTATGCATTGTATACTTGAATTGTTAATTTAGGAGAACTCAGCCTCCTATGCATTGTATACCTGAATTGTTAAATTAGGAGAACTCAGCCTCCTATGCATTGTATACTTGAATTGTTAATTTAGGAGAACTCAGCCTCATATGCATTGTAGACTTGAATTGTTAATTTAGGAGAACTCAGTCTCCTCTGCATTGTATACTTGAATTGTTAATTTAGAGAACTCAGCCTCCTATGCGTTGTATACTTGAATTGTTAATTTAGGAGAACTCAGCCTCCTATGCATTGTATACTTGAATTGTTAATTTAGGAGAACTCAGCCTCCTCTGCATTGTATACTTGAAGTGTTAATTTAGGAGAACTCAGCCTCCTATGCATTGTATACTTGAATTGTTAATTTAGGAGAACTCAGCCTCCTATGCATTGTATACTTGAATTGTTAATTTAGGAGAACTCAGCCTCCTATGCATTGTAGACTTGAATTGTTAATTTAGGAGAACTCAGTCTCCTCTGCATTGTATACTTGAATTGTTAATTTAGAGAACTCAGCCTCCTATGCGTTGTATACTTGAATTGTTAATTTAGGAGAACTCAGCCTCCTATGCATTGTATACTTGAATTGTTAATTTAGGAGAACTCAGTCTCCTCTGCATTGTATACTTGAATTGTTAATTTAGGAGAACTCAGCCTCCTATGCGTTGTATACTTGAATTGTTAATTTAGGAGAACTCAGCCTCCTATACATTGTTAAATTAGGAGAACTCAGCCTCCTATGCATTGTAGACATGAATTGTTAATTTAGGAGAACTCAGTCTCCACTGCATTGTATACTTGAATTGTTAATTTAGGAGAACTCAGCCTCCTATGCGTTGTATACCTGAATTGTTAATTTAGGAGAACTCAGCCTCCTATGCATTGTATCTCTGAATTGTAATTTAGGAGAACTCAGTCTCCTCTGCATTGTAGACTTGAATTGTTAATTTAGGAGAACTCAGCCTCCTATGCATTGTATACCTGAATTGTTAATTTAGGAGAACTCAGCCTACTATGCATTGTATACTTGAACTGTTAATTTAGGAGAACTCAGCCTCATATGCATTGTAGACTTGAATTGTTAATTTAGGAGAACTCAGCCTCATATGCATTGTAGACTTGAATTGTTAATTTAGGAGAACTCAGCCTACTATGCATTGTATACTTGAATTATTAATTTAGGAGAACTCAGCCTCATATGCATTGTAGACTTGAATTGTTAATTTAGGAGAACTCAGCCTCCTATGCATTGTATACTTGAATTGTTAATTTAGGAGAACTCAGCCTCCTATGCATTGTAGACTTGAATTGTTAAATTAGGAGAACTCAGCCTCCTATGCATTGTATACTTGAATTATTAATTTAGGAGAACTCAGCCTCCTATGCATTGTATACTTGAATTGTTAATTTAGGAGAACTCAGCCTCCTATGCATTGTAGACTTGAATTGTTAAATTAGGAGAACTCAGCCTCCTATGCATTGTATACTTGAATTATTAATTTAGGAGAACTTAGCCTCCTATGCATTGTATACTTGAATTGTTAATTTAGGAGAACTCAGCCTCATATGCATTGTAGACTTGAATTGTTAATTTAGGAGAACTCAGTCTCCTCTGCATTGTATACTTGAATGGTTAATTTAGGAGAACTCAGCCTCCTATACATTGTATACTTGCATTGTTAATTTAGGAGAACTCAGCCGTCTCTGCATTTTATACTTGAATTGTTAATTTAGGAGAACTCAGCCTCCTATGATTTGTATACTTGAATTGTTAATTTAGGAGAACTCAGCCTCCTATGCATTGTATACCTGAATTGTTAATTTAGGAGAACTCAGCCTCATATGCATTGTAGACTTGAATTGTTAATTTAGGAGAACTCAGCCTCCTATGCGTTGTATACTTGAATTGTTAATTTAGGAGAACTCAGCCTCCTATGCATTGTATACTTGAATTGTTAATTTAGGAGAACTCAGCCTCATATGCATTGTAGACTTGAATTGTTAATTTAGGAGAACTCAGTCTCCTCTGCATTGCATACTTGAATTGTTAATTTAGGAGAACTCAGCCTCCTATGCGTTGTATACTTGAATTGTTAATTTAGGAGAACTCAGCCTCCTATGCGTTGTAGACTTTAATTGTTAATTTAGGAGAACTCAGCCTCCTATGCATTGTATACTTGAATTGTTAATTTAGGAGAACTCAGCCTCATATGCATTGTAGACTTGAATTGTTAATTTAGGAGAACTCAGCCTCCTATGCGTTGTATACTTGAATTGTTAATTTAGGAGAACTCAGCCTCCTATGCATTGTATACTTGAATTGTTAATTTAGGAGAACTCGGCCTCCAATACATTGTGTATACTTGAATTGTTAATTTAGGAGAACTCAGTCTCCTATGCATTGTAGACTTGAATTGTTAATTTAGGAGAACTCAGCCTCCTATGCATTGTATACTTGAATTGTTAATTTAGGAGAACTCAGCCTCATATGCATTGTAGACTTGAATTGTTAATTTAGGAGAACTCAGTCTCCTCTGCATTGTATACTTGAATTGTTAAATTAGGAGAACTCAGCCTCCTATGCATTGTATACTTGAATTGTTAATTTAGGAGAACTCAGCCTCCTATGCATTGTAGACTTGAATTGTTAAATTAGGAGAACTCAGCCTCCTATGCAATGTATACTTGAATTATTAATTTAGGATAACTCAGCCTCCTATACATTGTATACTTGAATTGTTAATTTAGGAGAACTCAGTCTTCTCTGCATTGTATACTTGAATGGTTAATTTAGGAGAACTCAGCCTCCTATGCATTGTATACTTGCATTGTTAATTTAGGAGAACTCAGCC
>CM026402.1:47258405-47282769 GCA_014843695.1 Archivesica marissinica | reverse complement strand
AATTGTTAATTTAGGAGAACTCGGCCTCCAATACATTGTGTATACTTGAATTGTTAATTTAGGAGAACTCAGTCTCCTATGCATTGTAGACTTGAATTGTTAATTTAGGAGAAATCTACCTCACTATGAAAAACCCTCTAAACCAAAAAAAACATCCAAACTGAACTTTACATCTGGTCTGGTGACTGTTCGGTTTATAAGGGGATCACTGTAAATGCATGTGGAATCTATAATGACTTAAAGAGGCACGTCGAAAGGGGAATGTGTAAAGCATGTGGAACCCATAATGACTTTGAGAGGCACTTCTATAGGGGAAAGAGTAAATGCACATGGATCCAAAATGACTTAAAGAGGCACTTCTAAAGGGGAATGTGTAAAGCATGTGTAATCTATAATGATTTCGAGAGGAATTTCTATAGTGGAACGTGTAAATGCACATGGAATCCATAATGGCTTCGAGAGGTACCCGTATGGGGAACGTATAAATACACATGGAACCCATAACGTCATCGAGGGGCACTTCCATGGGGAACAGGTTAAATTATCTGGAAACCCAAGAATAACACAGGATAAAATACAACAAGAACAATAATAAATGCTTTACCAGTTATATAATATATTATTATTAACAGAGATAACAGCTGTAATAAATAGTGCACAATGTATGGAAACACAAGCACCTGCATTTGAGATATGTCAATAGACTCGACTAAAACTATAATTAATAATGCAGGTGATTAATTACCCCATAACACTGTTGCCATGACATGGTTGTACGTACACACGTGACTACCAGTATATTACACTAGTACAATAACCACATAACACTGTTTCCATGACATGGTTGTACGTACACACGTGACTACCGGTATATTACACTAGTACAATAACCACATAACACTGTTGCCATGACATGGTTGTACGTACACACGTGACTACCGGTATATTACACTAGTACAATAACCACATAACACTGTTTCCATGACATGGTTGTACGTACACACGTGACTACCGGTATATTACACTTGTACAATAACCACATAACACTGTTGCCATGACATGGTTGTACGTACACACGTGACTACCGGTATATTACACTAGTACAATAACCACATAACACGGTTGCCATGACATGGTTGTACGTACACACGTGACTACCGGTATATTACACTTGTACAATACTAGTACAATAACCACATAACAACACTGTTTCCATGACATGGTTGTACGTACACACGTGACTACCGGTATATTACACTAGTACAATACTAGTACAATAACCACATAACATAGTACAATACTAGTACAATAACCACATAACACTGTTTCCATGACATGGTTGTACGTACACACGTGACTACCGGTATATTACACTAGTACAATAACCACATAACACTGTTTCCATGACATGGTTGTACGTACACACGTGACTACCGGTATATTACACTAGTACAATAACCACATAACACGGTTGCCATGACATAGTTGTACGTACACACGTGACTACCGGTATATTACACTAGTACAATAACCACATAACACGGTTGCCATGACATGGTTGTACGTACACACGTGACTACCGGTATATTACACTTGTATAATACTAGTACAATAACCACATAACACGGTTTCCATGACATGGTTGTACGTACACACGTGACTACCGGTATATTACACTAGTACAATAACCACATAACACTGTTTCCATGACATGGTTGTACGTACACACGTGACTACCGGTATATTACACTAGTACAATACTAGTACAATAACCACATAACACTGTTTCCATGACATGGTTGTACGTACACACGTGACTACCGGTATATTACACTAGTACAATACTAGTACAATAACCACATAACACTGTTTCCATGACATGGTTGTACGTACACACGTGACTACGTTTTTGTTACCACATAACACTGTTTCCATGACATGGTTGTACGTACACACGTGACTACCGGTATATTACACTAGTACAATAACCACATAACACTGTTTCCATGACATGGTTGTACGTACACACGTGACTACCGGTATATTACACTAGTACAATAACCACATAACACTGTTTCCATGACATGGTTGTACGTACACACGTGACTACCGGTATATTACACTAGTACAATAACCACATAACACTGTTTCCATGACATGGTTGTACGTACACACGTGACTACCGGTATATTACACTAGTACAATAACCACATAACACTGTTTCCATGACATGGTTGTACGTACACACGTGACTACCGGTATATTACACTAGTACAATACTAGTACAATAACCACATAACACTGTTTCCATGACATGGTTGTACGTACACACGTGACTACCGGTATATTACACTAGTACAATACTAGTACAATAACCACATAACACGTTTCCATGACATGGTTGTACGTACACACGTGACTACCGGTATATTACACTAGTACAATACTAGTACAATAACCACATAACACTGTTTCCATGACATGGTTGTACGTACACATGTGACTACCGGTATATTACACTAGTACAATAACCACATAACACTGTTGCCATGACATGGTTGTACGTACACACGTGACTACCGGTATATTACACTAGTACAATAACCACATAACACTGTTTCCATGACATGGTTGTACGTACACACGTGACTACCGGTATATTACACTTGTACAATAACCACATAACACTGTTGCCATGACATGGTTGTACGTACACACGTGACTACCGGTATATTACACTAGTACAATAACCACATAACACGGTTGCCATGACATGGTTGTACGTACACACGTGACTACCGGTATATTACACTTGTACAATACTAGTACAATAACCACATAACAACACTGTTTCCATGACATGGTTGTACGTACACACGTGACTACCGGTATATTACACTAGTACAATACTAGTACAATAACCACATAACATAGTACAATACTAGTACAATAACCACATAACACTGTTTCCATGACATGGTTGTACGTACACACGTGACTACCGGTATATTACACTAGTACAATAACCACATAACACTGTTTCCATGACATGGTTGTACGTACACACGTGACTACCGGTATATTACACTAGTACAATAACCACATAACACGGTTGCCATGACATAGTTGTACGTACACACGTGACTACCGGTATATTACACTAGTACAATAACCACATAACACGGTTGCCATGACATGGTTGTACGTACACACGTGACTACCGGTATATTACACTTGTACAATACTAGTACAATAACCACATAACACGGTTTCCATGACATGGTTGTACGTACACACGTGACTACCGGTATATTACACTAGTACAATAACCACATAACACTGTTTCCATGACATGGTTGTACGTACACACGTGACTACCGGTATATTACACTAGTACAATACTAGTACAATAACCACATAACACTGTTTCCATGACATGGTTGTACGTACACACGTGACTACCGGTATATTACACTAGTACAATACTAGTACAATAACCACATAACACTGTTTCCATGACATGGTTGTACGTACACACGTGACTACCGGTATATTACACTAGTACAATAACCACATAACACTGTTTCCATGACATGGTTGTACGTACACACGTGACTACCGGTATATTACACTAGTACAATACTAGTACAATAACCACATAACACTGTTTCCATGACATGGTTGTACGTACAAACGTGACTACCGGTATATTACACTAGTACAATACTAGTACAATAACCACATAACACTGTTTCCATGACATGGTTGTACGTACACACATGACTACCGGTATATTACACTAGTACAATACTAGTACAATAACCACATAACTCTGTTTCCATGACATGGTTGTACGTACACACGTGACTACCGGTATATTACACTAGTACAATAACCACATAACACTGTTTCCATGACATGGTTGTACGTACACACGTGACTACCGGTATATTACACTAGTACAATACTAGTACAATAACCACATAACACTGTTTCCATGACATGGTTGTACGTACAAACGTGACTACCGGTATATTACACTAGTACAATACTAGTACAATAACCACATAACACTGTTTCCATGACATGGTTGTACGTACACACATGACTACCGGTATATTACACTAGTACAATACTAGTACAATAACCACATAACTCTGTTTCCATGACATGGTTGTACGTACACACGTGACTACCGGTATATTACACTAGTACAATAACCACATAACACTGTTTCCATGACATGGTTGTACGTACACACGTGACTACCGGTATATTACACTTGTACAATAACCACATTGTGAAAATCATTTCCATAAAAACTAAACGTTCATATCAACTGTTAAATGTTGCAACAAAACGGTGACTACCGGTAGGCATAACAAGCACCAGGCAACTTGTAATTATAGCCTATCATCTAAGCTGAATATAGAGATGAGGGCAGATATCTACAGTCTATGTCTTAACCCTTCCCTATTAGGTCTTGTCAATAATTGGTTACAAGAACAGTTATGGCTCTCGAATATACTATTGCTATATCCGACCGTTAACCTCTAAATGTGACCTTGACCATTGAGGTCGGGTCACATGCAGAGTTATTTGAAATTACCTCCATTTATGACAAAGCAACAGCCCGGATCTGAAAAATACCAATATTTTACTTTAACCTCCAAGTCTGACCTTGACCTTTGAGGTAGGGATTCGGGTCTTATATGCGACACTATGACTGTCTTGATACGAAAAATACCAATACTTCACTTTAACCTCCAAGTGTGACCTTGACCTTTGAGGTAGGGATTCGGGTCTTATACGCGACACTATGACCGTCTTAATACGAAAAATACCAATATTTCACTTTAACCTCCAAGTGTGACCTTGACCTTTAGGTAGGGATCCAGGACACTATGTCTGTCTTGATGTGGCGAACACGGTACGAAATTATTTCAAAATCCCACATGCATGACAAAGTTACAGCCCAGACTCGCAAGGTGATGGATGGATGGATGGACATACGGGTGAAATCCTATGGTCCCCTACCAATGAAAGGGTATATACCAATGAATAAGTTACTATGCAACCTTTTTCCAAATCCTAACTATTTTACTACAACTATTCCTGTGTTATGTACATGTACAACGCTTTTGTGTGTGTGTGTGGGTGGGGGGTCAATATATATCGATTTTAATGTATAAATAAAATATATTGTGTTTATATATCTATACAGGTATTTGATCCGAATAAATATGTTTCAATAAGTCATTTCATGTAGCATGGAATATTAGTGCAAAAACAAAAAGCATAGAAAGTAGAGAATAGCACTAGACAGGACATATAATCTGGATTACATTAAAATGTGACATGGAATCAAAACCTTCAGACCTGTTTGAGCAAAGATCAGCAAAATCCCTATCTCAAAACTACTAAGGCACTAATCACAGTTATAAGATACATGTCCAAGAACACAAGGTTAAATGTACAGTTAAACATGTGTTAGTGGATACCTCTAGTGTTCCCTCTGTCTGAATGTTTGTCTGCGCCACTTCTGTCGCCAATTGAAAAATACTGGAGCCAATTTAAAAAAACATGGAGCCAACTAAGAGCCATATTGTTCACAATTAAATATTTGAAGCCATGTATTTGACAAAACATGTGCAAACATTTAAAAAAATAAAATTGTGCCAATATTTTCGCCAATTTACAAAATTTAGCGCCAATATTTGTTATTGGCGACCGACAGCGGGAACCCTGCCTCTATTAAACAGCCAACCTGTATTAAGCAGCCAGTTGCCAGATTCCTAATATGTTGTTTTATTAATTTATTATACGTTTGACCTCTATTAAGCAGCCACTTTCTGTGAGTCCCTTGGCTGGCTGCTTAAGACAGGTTTCAATGTACTGTGACTAACCAGTGAAATAAACCATCATAGCAATGTACACATACAATAAGAGGATATCTGTTTGTTTCAGGGAATTGTCAAATTATATTTCATTGAATAAACATTGAAAGCATTATTATCACGAGTGACGGTAGCCACGAGTGACGGTAGCCACGAGTGATAATAATAGTTGTCTATGTTCATGAGTGAAATATAATTTATTCCTTCCATTAAATTGTGTGGCGTCCGTGGTCCAGTGGTAGAGCGTCGGATTTGGAATTAAACGGTCCCGGGTTCGATACTCGGTCAGGCCACGTATGTAGTGTCATTGAGCAAGGCACCTCACACACATTTCTTAGTACTGGTTAACCACTTAGATCAGCTAAGCCTGCCCAGGAAAACATGACTAGGTCCCCGCAAGGGGTTCGACATTAATGGAACATACATACATACAAATAATCTTTTTATTTTAGGCTGAAATGTGTTTTTATGATAGTAAAAGATGCAACTGTGTGCTAAATGGGGCTAGAACGTCGTGCTTAGATCACATAAATGGTGTAATAAAAGACATAACTAATGATGTCACCAACAGGTTGTGTCCGAAAACATTCGCGTTGACATTTGAACATGCAGCAGCTAGGTACCACCCGTGCAATGCGGTGAGAAATAAAATGTGTTGTTCCACTGCTTTCAACCAGTGGAATAACACATTTTATTTCACTGATAAATTTCTATATTTCATTGGAAAGCATAAAATAATATTGTTGTAACAAAATGAAAGTGACCGTATTGACTACTGTGTAGTTGGGGCCTCTTTATCAATTGGTTTGCGTACATTATGTCGTACCATTGGACGATTTATTAGGTGAATTTATCCTAAATGTGGAAGAATGTGTATATGGAATATAAGGGACATTGGCATATTATTATATATTACTAATGAAGGAAATTCCTGTTTAACCCTTTCCCCCATAGAGATGTAATTTCATTTAATACATTTGGCTGTAATTTACCAATCATACACAATGGAAAAGCTGTGAACTTGCCTACTCCACCTTCATGGAGGTTACTAGGAATTATTAAGTGTTGTACACACTATGTTGTTCCGATCTTTATTATAGCTTGTTTGACTAGTGTGTCGATCTATGTGCAATAGGTATTGGCGTCAAGAGGCGCTAATAAGGGGGAAAGGGTTAATTAATATAGATCCGTCATGGATTACGATATTTGGATTTAACCTATAGAGAAATACTGTTCCTTTAGCGGTGTAACTAATCTCCAGTGCCTGATAAGAACGCATCTATATTGTATGTCGATTAAATCAGCTGATAGCGCATGGAAATATCGTGCATGTACTCACCTCAAATTGTATAAGATATGGCCGACACAGACAATGTTAGTTCACCAGTATACAATAGGAGTGAATAGTTTATTCGCCAGGACACACGACAATTTGGGTATGTTTGCATTTATTGTTTGCTATATAAATTGTAATCTAGAGATTTAGATAGATATGGAAACGTCACCTAAAAGCAATTGTTCGAGGACGTATACGAGAAATCTGTTGTATTAAATCAATGTTCAAGGTGGTTCTAGTGATTTACTACGGAGATTATATCAAGGGCATTACCGTCTAATAAAGATGTACATACATCATACATAATGATAACTACGGTACTATTGACCAAACTAGATGTGGATTACCGGTATATTGCTGGGGCAGATCTGTTGTATGAAATGTTGTGTTGCGTTGACCGGGAATGTTATTATTGGTACCGATTCTGTGTATATTTAGACCGGGAAAGTCACTATTGGTACCGAGTCTGTGTATATTTAGACTGGGAAGGTCACTATTGGTACTGAGTCTGTGTATATTTAGACAGGGAAGGTCACTATTGGTACAGAGTCTGTGTATATTTAGACAGGGAAGGTCACTATTGGTACCAAGTCTGTGTATATTTAGACAGGGAAGGTCACTATTGGTACCGAGTCTGTGTATATTTAGACTGGGAAGGTCACTATTGGTACCGAGTCTGTGTATATTTAGACTGGGAAGGTCACTATTGGTACTGAGTCTGTGTATATTTAGACAGGGAAGGTCACTATTGGTACTGAGTCTGTGTATATTTAGACCGGGAAGGTCACTATTGGTACTGAGTCTGTGTATATTTAGACTGGGAAGGTCACTATTGGTACTGAGTCTGTGTATATTTAGACAGGGAAGGTCACTATTGGTACCGAGTCTGTGTATATTTAGACAGGGAAGGTCACTATTGGTACCGAGTCTGTGTATATTTAGACTGGGAAGGTCACTATTGGTACTGAGTCTGTGTATATTTAGACAGGGAAGGTCACTATTGGTACCGAGTCTGTGTATATTTAGACTGGGAAGGTCACTATTGGTACTGAGTCTGTGTATATTTAGACAGGGAAGGTCACTATTGGTACTGAGTCTGTGTATATTTAGACAGGGAAGGTCACTATTGGTACCGAGTCTGTGTATATTTAGACAGGGAAGGTCACTATTGGTACCGAGTCTGTGTATATTTAGACCGGGAAGGTCACTATTGGTACTGAGTCTGTGTATATTTAGACAGGGAAGGTCACTATTGGTACAGAGTCTGTGTATATTTAGACTGGGAAGGTCACTATTGGTACCGAGTCTGTGTATATTTAGACTGGGAAGGTCACTATTGGTACTGAGTCTGTGTATATTTAGACAGGGAAGGTCACTATTGGTACCGAGTCTGTGTATATTTAGACTGGGAAGGTCACTATTGGTACTGAGTCTGTGTATATTTAGACAGGGAAGGTCACTATTGGTACTGAGTCTGTGTATATTTAGACAGGGAAGGTCACTATTGGTACCGAGTCTGTGTATATTTAGACAGGGAAGGTCACTATTGGTACCGAGTCTGTGTATATTTAGACCGGGAAGGTCACTATTGGTACTGAGTCTGTGTATATTTAGACTGGGAAGGTCACTATTGGTACTGAGTCTGTGTATATTTAGACCGGGAAGGTCACTATTGGTACTGAGTCTGTGTATATTTAGACTGGGAAGGTCACTATTGGTACTGAGTCTGTGTATATTTAGACAGGGAAGGTCACTATTGGTACTGAGTCTGTGTATATTTAGACAGGGAAGGTCACTATTGGTACTGAGTCTGTGTATATTTAGACAGGGAAGGTCACTATTGGTACTGAGTCTGTGTATATTTAGACTGGGAAGGTCACTATTGGTACCGAGTCTGTGTATATTTAGACTGGGAAGGTCACTATTGGTACCAAGTCTGTGTATATTTAGACAGGGAAAGTCACTATTGGTACTGAGTCTGTGTATATTTAGACAGGGAAGGTCACTATTGGTACTGAGTCTGTGTATATTTAGACAGGGAAGGTCACTATTGGTATCGAGTCTGTGTATATTTAGACCGGGAAGGTCACTATTGGTACTGAGTCTGTGTATATTTAGACAGGGAAGGTCACTATTGGTATAGAGTCTGTGTATATTTAGACCGGGAAGGTCACTATTGGTACTGAGTCTGTGTATATTTAGACTGGGAAGGTCACTATTGGTACTGAGTCTGTGTATATTTAGACTGGGAAGGTCACTATTGGTACTGAGTCTGTGTATATTTAGACAGGGAAGGTCACTATTGGTACTGAGTCTGTGTATATTTAGACAGGGAAGGTCACTATTGGTACCGAGTCTGTGTATATTTAGACTGGGAAGGTCACTATTGGTACCGAGTCTGTGTATATTTAGACTGGGAAGGTCACTATTGGTACCGAGTCTGTGTATATTTAGACAGGGAAGGTCACTATTGGTACTGAGTCTGTGTATATTTAGACAGGGAAGGTCACTATTGGTACTGAGTCTGTGTATATTTAGACCGGGAAGGTCACTATTGGTACTGAGTCTGTGTATATTTAGACCGGGAAGGTCACTATTGGTACTGAGTCTGTGTATATTTAGACTGGGAAGGTCACTATTGGTACTGAGTCTGTGTATATTTAGACAGGGAAGGTCACTATTGGTACTGAGTCTGTGTATATTTAGACAGGGAAGGTCACTATTGGTACCGAGTCTGTGTATATTTAGACAGGGAAGGTCACTATTGGTACCGAGTCTGTGTATATTTAGACAGGGAAGGTCACTATTGGTACCGAGTCTGTGTATATTTAGACAGGGAAGGTCACTATTGGTACTGAGTCTGTGTATATTTAGACAGGGAAGGTCACTATTGGTACCGAGTCTGTGTATATTTAGACTGGGAAGGTCACTATTGGTACCGAGTCTGTGTATATTTAGACAGGGAAGGTCACTATTGGTACTGAGTCTGTGTATATTTAGACAGGGAAGGTCACTATTGGTACCGAGTCTGTGTATATTTAGACCGGGAAGGTCACTATTGGTACCGAGTCTGTGTATATTTAGACCGGGAAGGTCACTATTGGTACTGAGTCTGTGTATATTTAGACTGGGAAGGTCACTATTGGTACTGAGTCTGTGTATATTTAGACCGGGAAGGTCACTATTGGTACTGAGTCTGTGTATATTTAGACTGGGAAGGTCACTATTGGTACTGAGTCTGTGTATATTTAGACAGGGAAGGTCACTATTGGTACCGAGTCTGTGTATATTTAGACTGGGAAGGTCACTATTGGTACCGAGTCTGTGTATATTTAGACAGGGAAGGTCACTATTGGTACTGAGTCTGTGTATATTTAGACAGGGAAGGTCACTATTGGTACCGAGTCTGTGTATATTTAGACCGGGAAGGTCACTATTGGTACTGAGTCTGTGTATATTTAGACAGGGAAGGTCACTATTGGTATAGAGTCTGTGTATATTTAGACCGGGAAGGTCACTATTGGTACTGAGTCTGTGTATATTTAGACTGGGAAGGTCACTATTGGTACTGAGTCTGTGTATATTTAGACTGGGAAGGTCACTATTGGTACTGAGTCTGTGTATATTTAGACAGGGAAGGTCACTATTGGTACTGAGTCTGTGTATATTTAGACTGGGAAGGTCACTATTGGTACCGAGTCTGTGTATATTTAGACTGGGAAGGTCACTATTGGTACCAAGTCTGTGTATATTTTTTAGATCGGGAAGGTCACTATTGGTTTTCGAATCTGTGTGTAGAGATAGACATGTATGTATCTTATATACAAGTATAAAGGTAACTTGTGTCATGCTTAATGTACAACAATGGTATGATACAATTGTATAGGGCTGAATTATGCCCAAAGTAGATCTGAGTAGCCAGAGGGTATGTATAATATTCATTAATATTGTAGTCGCTTCCAGCATGAGCCAGGAGCCTTAGGAAGGATAGCTCTGTGGCGTGGATCCGGTTCTACCATTCCAAGAACTCAAATACAGAACGAGCTGGGGCACGGGCAGACTGGGGATTCTGCTGGCGTGAGCTGGTGGAACTTATAGACTGGAACGTGTCAGTGGTTAGCTGGGCAGGGTTGACCAGTATCAAGTCCGCTTTCATATAATTCATGTGAAACAAGTGAACTATCATTGTGAAGGCAATATTTGCCAAGAGTGCAGCATATTGCAGAGGGCTAAACGGCATTCACGGTCGACATATACGAGTGAACATTAATGGCGTAACAGGCCGATCAGAAGCAACATGGCTTCATAGAAATCCCGGACGTAAAGCCACCTCCTGAACAGCCAAACTACGAACAAACTTACTTCTCAATCAATAAGAGGACTCGCATACCCTAGATTGAAATAGATTGTATTTATCTGTATATTAAAAATTGTAAATTTACTCAAGTCTGTGTGCATACACTTGATCCTCGTATCCTTGACTACGAGAGAAGCTGTCCCTCGTGTCATTCTGTGACAATTGTATATACTTATACAAGAACATCTAGTACTCATGTTCCAGTATAATGTAGTACCTTACAGTTTTCCATATGTATGTTTATACAAGAACATCCAGTACACCATGTTCCAGTATAATGTACAGTTATCCATATGTATGTTTATACAAGAACATCTAGTACGCCATGTTCCAGTATAATGTAGTACTGTACAGTTTTCCATATGTATGTTTATACAAGAACATCTAGTACGCCATGTTCCAGTATAATGTAGTTTTTGTTGTTTTGTGTTGTTGTTTGTGTTTTTGTTGTTTTGTGTTGTTGTTTGTGTTTTTGTTGTTTTGTTGTGTGTTGTTTGTGTTTTTTGTTGTTTTGTTGTGTGTTGTTGTACCTTACAGTTTTCCATATGTATGTTTATACAAGAACATCTAGTACGCCATGTTCCAGTATAATGTAGTACTGTACAGTTTTCCATATGTATGTTTATACAAGAACATCTAGTACGCCATGTTCCAGTATAATGTAGTACTGTACAGTTTTCCATATGTATGTTTATACAAGAACATCTAGTACACCATGTTCCAGTATAATGTAGTACTGTACAGTTTTCCATATGTATGTTTATACAAGAACATCTAGTACCCATGTTCCAGTATAATGTAGTACTGTACAGTTTTCCATATGTATGTTTATACAAGAACATCTAGTACGCCATGTTCCAGTATAATGTAGTACTGTACAGTTTTCCATATGTATGTTTATACAAGAATATCTAGTACGCCATGTTCATGTATAATGTAGTACCTTACAGTTTTCCATATGTATGTTTATTACCAGGGCTAATAACACATAGACAGATGTTTGACTCATCAATTCTAACAACAAAAATCTGTTGCAATAAGAGTCCATAATTTGTTCCCAACAACATACACAAAAAATTGGTCCTTCAAAACCATCAAATCCAATCAACTGAATCATGTATTTACATCTCTGGACCACAAACAATAAACCAGAATTGTATATTCATATACAGTCAAATTTCATTGCCTCGAACTGGACAGGTCCATGAATAATGGTTTGAGTCATGTGTGGTTTGAGTCAAGGATAGTCAGTCTGGAGTGACCCATGATATGTAGAAATTACGTGTATTAGTAGCTTACTGTCATATACTGGTCTATGCTATACATCCAATGCATCTTTCTCTCGTGGTTTGATATGAATCCGTGTTTATGCGACAGCGTTTCATAATCATGCTAAATGATATTATAATCTATAAGAATATCGATATTTTGGTAAATATCTTAAGCAATTCAATGATGAATGGTTTAAATCTACATATAGGTCTAATGTCATGTCAGGTAGAGTTATGCATTCTAAAAATAGAACATGTCAATCAGTAGGTAATGATAATAATGTACAGCGATTATAACACATGGACATTTTACATACAAGTTTTAATTGCTTTTTTCTTAACCTATTACGTTCTGGATACATTTAAAGGCTTTTGCAAACAACATAGATCCAGATCAGCTGCAGTGTGACTCTGAGTGCTGATCAGGATCTATGATGTTTGCTACATAGCTAAGTGTCTTAGCAAGATCATCTGTTATGTTATATTTCGGGTTTTACGCCTGCATCAGCACCATTTTGGGCTATATCGCCGGCGGGCAGTTTACCTAACAACACCTTTCCTGGGCAGGCTCCAGCAGTTAACCAGTACTTGGGTGCACTAACCTCCGTAAGAAACTGCCAACTTTTTCATATAAATGAGACACGGCCTGAGTGGGGCTCGAACCTGTAACCATCAGTGATGATAGGTTACAGTGGTATACAAGTCAGCGACCGTAACCACTCGACCACGGAGGCGGACCGCAAGATCATCTGAATAGCAAACATCATAGAGCCTGATCAGACGGCACGTTCCATGGTGGCTGATATGGCTCTATGTTCTTTGCAAATACTGTTTGAACGGTATCCAGAATCAAATGGGTTAAAGCAGTCACTAATTGTTGTCTGCTTTGTTGCATTATGTTTAATAAAGTCGGATTTGAGCAACGACTTGAATAAGGAGCGCATCTCTAACTCAATAAGTGAGTACAGTGGAACCTCTCTAAACCAGACATCTTCGGGACTGGATCAAAAGTCCGGTTTACAGAGGTTTCCGGTTTTCAGAGGTTTTTTATTGATGTGTTTTCAAAACTGCATATAACCTTTATAAAGTACATACCGTATTTAGCTATGTATAGTGCGCTATCGTGTATAATGCGCACCCACGATTTGGCACGAAAATCGGGGAAAAACTGAGTTCCGATGTATAATGCGCACGTGAAAAACGCAATTTTCCAAGTCAAAATTTAACATTTTTCAAGAATCGTTAAACATTGTGCTCCGTGATTTTTACAACTTATATTAATCACTCGAGAAACGGTAACACACTCAGGCATGATTTCATGAAAATTACATGCATATCGTTCTCAAACATCTCAACACGTTCTCAAACATGTCAGCAGATGCTCAACCTTCTCAACACGTGTAGCCTACCTAATTAACTGGGACCCATTGTGAATGGTTTGTCGAAATTAATTATCGCTACAAACAATTGAAATACTGCAATGCATTGTACATAGTAAATATTTCCCGTAAAAATAACCAACACATCGTGTCTTTAATCATGTCGTATTTAAAAACATACGGTATATTAAATCAAATAAACTATAATTACAAAGTTTCTTTACCTCTATGATATCGTATGAAGGCAGTGTCGCTTTATAAGGCGAAGTACGCGAAAAGTATGGGAAATATTACATACAATAAAACCATGTGATGTTATCAAATCGCCATTTTTTATGCATTTAGTAATTTCAATTAAATTCTTCAAAGTTTGCCAAAATAAACGCAATATATGCTAATTTTGTGGTCTTATTCATTTCATTTATTTATATAGACTATCGGCAACTGGTTTTAATAGCTAGTTTATAACGTTTATCGAATGTAACAAATTATAGAATGACTGTGGGCCGTTCGGGTCGAATTTCATGAAATATTGGTCAATTTTGGTCCGGAAAAAAATGTCCTGATGTCTGTACTGGTGTATAATGCGCAGTAGATAAAATGGATGAGGATTTCAGTAAGAAATGTGCGCACTATACATAGCTAAATACGGCTTTATAGTTTATACTGTATTATTGCAAATACAAATGTGATGAAATATTTTTGAAAAACAGTTCTTTAAATATTATTTTGTAAAACAAATGGTCAAAAGTTGCGAAAATCATAATTATCTTGTGTGACTGGATATTGTGCTTTCACAGGTGATCAAACGGTTGCATCAAACAATAAATTACGAGATTCACAAAATCCTTTATTCGTTATTAAACAAGTTTTATAATTGCCTATAGGATAGTAATCTACACGTGATTATAACATAATCCCCCAGTTAGCCGACAAATTAACTGTACATGAGTGCTAATTGCAGTAGTCATCAATCAGCCTGACATCTTATAATCTTGCGCGATTATCACACGTTCATAGATCAAACGCCGTTAAAAACGAGATTGGAAAGTGTCAGCAGCGTGTCAATTTATGACGGAATACACAAACAAATTCAACACTTTTTAGTTTATTGATGAAGACCTATATCTCCTAAAAGTTGTTCCAGTTTTGGGAGGTGAAATTACATAAAACTGTACCCAAATTATGCACATTTTTCGTCCGGTTTCCGGAGTTGAGAGATTCCGGTTTTCAGAGTGATTTTATGTAAGAAATAAAGAAGGAACAATTCTGGACTTTCAAAAACGTCCGGTTTTGGAAGTATTCCGATTTAGAGAGGGTCCGGTTTTGGGAAGTTCCACTGTAATATGTTTGTCATGTACAGCAGTAATTGCGACTTGTATATTACGCGCGTGTACCGATAAAGAGATGTCAATCAAATCAGAGAAAGGTGAAAAAACTTTTTTTTTGTACATTTTCTGAGACACGCAGACTTGGGCACTCGGCCGATTATGTTCGACCCAAAGGTGTTAATTGCAGTAGTAATTGATTTCATTGGACCAGTGATCTTGTTCGAGAGTTCCAGTCATCCGTGTTCGAATCATCGAAGGTAGAACAATATATATTATATACAGATTATTGCAGGGCCAGACGACGTGTTTCGAGCAAACAGGGGTGTTCTAGTTAATCGAGTTCGAGGCAACGAAGTTCGACTGTATATGTATAACACTGCCATTGGCTAATTGGTCTCGAGGTCATTAAATCACATCAGGGTTGTGGTGGGGGGGGGGACGAGTTTGTATCGTACTGGGTTCGGGACTGTGGAATTAAGTAGTTCAGGTTGCTAGATGATTGTGGTCGACGCATACCAAGTTATTTCTGATTTTGTATAGGTATATATGCATCAGTATTCAAGTGTTTGCCAGTTCAGGGACTAATTACAGTCAAACCTGTGCTAAAGGCCACCTCCGAATAAAGGCCGCATATGAAAAATCTGTCTCTAAAAGACCACCATTTTTCTCTCCAGTAGAGCCATTTTCAATGCATTTTAACTCTCTATTGAGAGGCCACCTGCCAACAAAGGCCACTTAAATTTGATATTGTCTTTAGGACAGGTGTAGACAGGTAAAACTTGCGATCTCCGACCATTATCATCATGGAATATATGGTCAATGTCAAATTTTGGTTATAATCAAAGTATTTTTGTTCGGTCTGACGGAATTTGACATAACGGTCTGACGGAATTTGACATAACGGTCTGATGGAATTTGACATAACGGTCTGATGGAATTTGACATAACGGTCTGATGGAATTTGACATAACGGTCTGACGGAATTTGACATAACGGTCTGATGGAATTTGACATAACGGTCTGATGGAATTTGACATAACGGTCTGATGGAATTTGACATAACGGTCTGATGTAATTTGACATAACAGTCTGATGGAATTTGACATAACGGTCTGACGGAATTTGACATAATGGTCTGATGGAATTTGACATAACGGTCGGATGGAATTTGACATAACGGTCTGACGGAATTTGACATAACGGTCTGATGGAATTTGACATAACGGTCTGATGGTATTTGACATAACGGATGTAGACTGTAGATGAATATATACCAATGCATAGAATCTGAAACCATGATACCAATACAGTAACATTTTAATAGATTAAGTCAGGATGTGGTCATGCAGGCAGTGTCAGGGCTAGGAACTCCTCCTTTCTTGCAAAATATTCATTGAGCTTTAACTGCGCATACCTGAAACACAACAAATATGACTTAATCACCCAAATACACATAACCTGAAACACAACAAATATGACTTAATCACCCAAATACACATAACCTGAAACACAACAAATATCACTTAATCACCCAAATACACATAACCTGAAACACAACAAATATGATTTAATCACCCAAATACACATAACCTGAAACACAACAAATATCACTTAATCACCCAAATACACATAACCTGAAACACAACAAATATGACTTAATCACCCAAATACACATAACCTGAAACACAACAAATATGACTTAATCACCCTAATATACATAACCTGTGTAAGTTCTGTATTGTCTGATCTGGATCTATGCTGTTTGCTATGCAGCCAAGTGTTTTATCACCATTATTCGAATAGCAAATGGCATAGAGCCTGATCAGATGGCACGATCTGTGTTGTCTGATCTGGATCTATGCTGTTTGCTATTCAACCAAGTGTTTTATCTTCATTATCCGAAGAGCAAATGGCATAGAGCCTGATCAGACGGCACGTTCTGGATCTACGCTGTTTGCAACTGCGACTCGAGTTGTGATAAGCAGGTTGATAATGACTAGGAGAAGTTCATGTGTTTTCATGCTACGACGGTACGAGAATATAGGCCGAAATCGAGAAAATAATACAACTAAGCCAAAGGTTTATGGTATGTGGTTGCAATGTGTAATTAGAGTTCCAAGCAGGTTTTCAAGGTTTGATAACCAATTGCTGACGTTTTTGAAAACATGGATCAATTTATTAACTGATTGGATCTTTAGTTTAACCCTTTCAACACCACAGACCTCTAAATAGGCTTACAAAAAGTGTAGATCCAGATGAGCCGGCTCGTCATGAGTGACTCATCAGGATCTGCACTTTTTGCCAGTGATATGACTATTTTTAGACATAATTACCCATTTTGATAAATGAACTTGTCCAAATGTGATTTTCTGATTCATTTATTGGTTTATGAATATCATGGACCAGTCCATGTGAGTTACTTGGTGTTGAATGGGTTAAACATATTTCTTTCCCAATCTAGTACATATTGACCAATGTATACATTATACATATAAAAATACAGAAAAGGGATTAGAATGAAAGACAGAGTCTTAATTGGATGTTTCGACAGCTATCGTTGACAATTCTTATAAATATCAAGCCTGATAGTTATATATCCATATATAGTTTAACCCTTTCCCTCATAGAAGCACCTTTTGACGCCATTACCAATACGACATACATTGACAATGTAGTAGCCAAACCAATGTTCATAATGAAGTCTAGAATCTCATGTAATCTCAGTAATATCTATGGAGGTGGGATAGATATGGTGACTACTTATCCACTGCATGATAGCTAAATGGGTGTCGTTTGTATGGAGATATAATAGTATATTAACCTAAATCTCTATGAAGTGCCAGTAATATCTATGGAGGTGGGATAGATATGGCGACTACTTATCCACTGCATGATAGATGGCTGATGTTTGTATGGAGATATAATAGTATATTAACCTAAATCTCTATGTAGTCCCAGTAATATCTAGGCAGGTGGGATAGATTTGGCGACTACTTATCCACTGCATGATAGCTAAATGACTGTCGTTTGTATGGAGATATAATAGTATATTAACCTGAATCTCATGTAGTCCCAGTAATATCTATGGAGGTGGGATAGATATGGCGACTACTTATCCACTGCATGATAGATGGCTGATGTTTGTATGGAGATATAATAGTATATAAACTAAATCTCCATGAAGGAAAAGGGTTAAATGGCTGTCGTTTGTATGGAGATATAATAGTATATTAACCTAAATCTCTATGAAGGAAAGGGTTAAATGGCTGTCGTTTGTATGGAGATATAATAGTATATTAACCCAAATCTCTATGAAGGAAAGGGTTAAATGGCTGTTGTTTGTATGGAGATATAATAGTATATTAACCTAAATCTCTATGAAGGAAAGGGTTAAATGGCTGTTGTTTGTATGGAGATATAATAGTATATTTGTGGAAGTCGTGATAGCGCAGTGGATGCGCATTCACTTCAGGTGCGAAAGGTCCGGAGTTCGAACCCCACTGGAGCCATTACGATTGTGCCCTTAGGCAAGGCATTTAAATTCCACGTTGCCTCTTCTCTCTCCCTCGTGGCGATGGATTCCATCAGGAATGAGGTCTCGAGAGTGATTTATATAAGTTAAAATAACTTGTTTCGCAATCGAGCTCAAATAAATTTGTATAAACTAATAGTATATTAACCTAAATCTCTATGAAGATGGGATAGATATGGTGACTACTTATCCACTGCATGATAACTAAATGGCTGTGGTTTGAATAATAATATATTAACCCAAATCTCTATGAAGGTGGGATAGATATGGTGACTACTTATCCACTGCATGATAGCTAAATGGCTGTGGTTTGTATAATAATATATTAACCTAAATCTCTATGAAGATGGGATAGATATGGTGACTACTCATCCACTGCATGATAGCTAAATGGCTGTGGTTTGTATAATAATATATTAACCCAAATCTCTATGAAGGTGGGATAGATATGGTGACTACTTATCCACTGCATGATAGCTAAATGGCTGTCGTTTGTATGGAGATATAATAATATATTAACCCAAATCTCTATGAAGGAAAGGGTTAAGGAAACAAATATCCCCTTATTAATCCCATAAGACTGGCATTTAACAGCAATACAACAGCAGTAGCAGACAAGGAAAGTCAAATAGTTTGTATGCTAACTGGAATATTTGACAAACTTCATAGAAAACATTTCAGAAGACATTGTTCATTAAAATGTACTTACTCAAGGAATCCAAAATCAATGATAGAGTGTTTCGCTTGTACCAGTCCCCACAACCCCCAAAACAAATTTGCAGCCTGAAAAATATCATCTAAAATTAAACTCACTAAAAGCAACAATAGTGCATGTACATACAATCCTGTGGAAGTCGCCTTTATTCAGCTGTCAACGTGTATTAAAGTGACATTACATCGCAAAAAGCCAACAAAATGCATTGTTCATGTATAAATGCATTGCTACTACAAATTCTTCTGAATACATTCGAACACAAATATTGAATCAATAAACAGTGTGTTTGTTGTCTACAAACCTTCAAAAGTGAATGTAGGATTTCATATACCGGTCATCCACGCTCCTGAATTGACATTTGCTTGATACTGTCGCTTAAATATGCATAAGCACAAATGTGAGATATAACGGTAAATGTGTACCATAAATCTCGTTATTCGGGATACACAGGTTGTATTACGCATGTATGTCGACCCTGTTTGCATTATTTTGCTATGTCTACAAACCGCGTATACGACGCTTGTTTATTAGTTGAAATACTCAGTTTTTGAGGCAAATATTTGGAAAGAAATTATACAATATAATAGGAAATTACATTCTGTATAAATTTGCGTTTTCACCGATGTAGTGTTGCTTTAAGATGTTAGCTGACAGATATGTTAGTACATACTGTGCTTTCAAAGTAAAGTAATAATACTGTTGGAATATTACACTACTGTATAAGGTAAGGCAATATACGATAGCTTACAGGTACTGTGCTTTCAAAGTAAAGTAATAATACTGTTGGAATATTACACTACTGTATAGGTAAGGCAACATACGATAGCTTACAGGTACTGTGATTTATTGTATAATAGGTTATACCTGACTTACCTATAATGCAATAGTGTATCGAATGTTTGTTTACAACCGTTATTACTTTACTTTGAAAGCACAGTAGTTGCCATCTATTAAGGTGTAAGGGAGGTAACTCCTTGGTTATGTTAAATCAACAATATTGAGTTGTCATACATAGACTGTCGTGTATTAAATTAAAAATACTTACTTTATTTCTTAGAGAAGCCCTTCAACCCCCAAAGTAAATATTAACAAACTCGGTATCATGTATCTTCTAGAGAAACTTACTGATCAAAGTGAGCAAAGGCATGAAACAAGTGATCAAAGTGAGCAAATGCATGAAACAAGTGATCAAAGTGAACAAATGCATGAAACAAGTGATCAAAGTGAGAAAATATGGGACACCTACTGATCAAAGTGAGAAAATATGGGACACCTACTGATCAAAGTGAGAAAATATGGGAAACCTACCGATCAAAGTGAGTAAATATGGGAAACCTACTGATCAAAGTGAGAAAATATGGGACACCTACAGATCAAAGTGAGAAAATATGGGAAACTTTCAGATCAAAATGAGTAAATATGGGAAACTTTCAGATCAAAATGAGTAAATATGGGAAACCTACTGATCAAAGTGAGAAAATATGGGACACCTACTGATCAAAGTGAGTAAATATGGGAAACCTACTGATCAAAGTGAGTAAATATGGGAAACCTACTGATCAAAGTGAGAAAATATGGGACACCTACAGATCAAAGTGAGAAAATATGGGAAACTTTCAGATCAAAATGAGTAAATATGGGAAACTTTCAGATCAAAATGAGTAAATATGGGAAACCTACTGATCAAAGTGAGAAAATATGGGACACCTACTGATCAAAGTGAGTAAATATGGGAAACCTACTGATCAAAGTGAGTAAATATGGGAAACCTACTGATCAAAGTGAGAAAATATGGGACACCTACAGATCAAAGTGAGAAAATATGGGAAACTTTCAGATCAAAATGAGTAAATATGGGAAACTTTCAGATCAAAATGAGTAAATATGGGAAACCTACAGATCAAAGTGAGTAAATATGGGAAACCTACTGATCAAATGAGTAAATATGGGAACCTACTGATCAAAGTGAGTAAATATGGGAACCCTACTGATCAAGTGAGAAAATATGGGAAACCTACTGATCAAAGTGAGAAAATATGGGAAACCTACTGATCAAAGTGAGAAAATATGGGAAACCTACTGATCAAAGTGAGAAACCTACAGATCATAATGAGTAAATATGGGAAACCTACTGATCAAAGTGAGTAAATATGGGAAACCTACTGATCAAAGTGAGTAAATATGGGAAACCTACTGATCAAAGTGAGTAAATATGGGAAACCTACTGATCAAAGTGAGTAAATATGGGAAACCTACTGATCAAAGTGAGTAAATATGGGAAACCTACTGATCAAAGTGAGTAAATATGGGAAACCTACTGATCAAAGTGAGAAAATATGGGAAACCTACTGATCAAAGTGAGAACATATGGGAAACCTACTGATCAAAGTGAGAAAATATGGGACACCTACTGATCAAAGTGAGAAAATATGGGAAAACTACTGATCAAAGTGAGAAACCTACAGATCATAATGAGTAAATATGGGAAACCTACTGATCAAAATGAGAAAATATGGGAAACCTACAGATCAAAATGAGTAAATATGGGAAACTTTCAGATCAAAATGAGTAAATATGGGAAACCTACTGATCAACGTGAGTAAATATGGGAAACCTACAGATCAAAGTGAGTAAATATGGGAAACCTACTGATCAAAGTGAGTAAATATGGGAAACCTACTGATCAAAGTGAGTAAATATGGGAAACCTACAGATCAAAGTGAGTAAATATGGGAAACCTACAGATCAAAGTGAGTAAATATGGGAAACCTACAGATCAAAGTGAGTAAATATGGGAAACCTACTGATCAAAGTGAGTAAATATGGGAAACCTACTGATCAAAGTGAGTAAATATGGGAAACCTACTGATCAAAGTGCCTACTGATCAAAGTGAGAAAATATGGGAAACCTACTGATCAAAGTGAGAACATATGGGAAACCTACTGATCAAAGTGAGAAAATATGGGACACCTACTGATCAAAGTGAGAAAATATGGGAAACCTACTGATCAAAATGAGAAAATATGGGAAACCTACATATCAAAATGAGTAAATATGGGAAACTTTCAGATCAAAATGAGTAAATATGGGAAACCTACTGATCAAAGTGAGTAAATATGGAAAACCTACAGATCAAAGTGAGTAAATATGGGAAACCTACTGATCATAATGAGTAAATATGGGAAATCTACTGATCAGTGAGAACTTATGGGAAACCTACTGATGAAAGTGAGTAAATATGGGAAACCTACTGATGAAAGTGAGCAAATGCCTGAAACCTACTGATCAAAGTGAGAAAATATGGGAAACCTACTGATCAAAGTGAGAAAATATGGGACACCTACTGATCAAAGTGAGAAAATATGGGAAACCTACTGATCAAAGTGAGAAAATATGGGAAACCTACTGATCAAAGTGAGAACATATGGGAAACCTACTGATCAAAGTGAGTAAATATGGGAAACCTACAGATCAAAGTGAGTAAATATGGGAAACCTACTGATCAAAGTGAGTAAATATGGGAAACCTACTGATCAAAGTGAGTAAATATGGGAAACCTACAGATCAAGTGAGTAAATATGGGAAACCTACTGATCAAAGTGAGTAAATATGGGAAACCTACAGATCAAAGTGAGTAAATTGGGAAACCTACTGATCAAAGTGATAAACCTACAGATCATAATGAGTAATATGGAAACTACTGAAAAATGAGAAATATGGAAACCTACTGATCAAATGGTAATATGGGAACTTTCAGATCAAAATGAGTAATATGGGAACCTACTGATCAAAGTGAGTAATATGGGAAACTTTCAGATCAAAATGAGTAAATATGGAAACGTACTGATCAAAGTGATAAATATGGGAAACCTACTGATCAAGTGAGTAAATATGGGAAACCTACTGATCAAAGTGAGTAAATATGGGAAACCTACAGATCAAAGTGAGTAAATATGGGAAACCTACTGATCAAAGTGAGTAAATATGGGAAATCTACAGATCAAAGTGAGTAAATATGGGAAACCTACTGATCAAAGTGAGTAAATATGGGAAACCTACTGATCAAAGTGTTGTGTGAGAAAATATGGGAAACCTACTGATCAAAGTGAGAAAATATGGGAAACCTACTGATCAAAGTGAGAAAATATGGGAAACCTACTGATCAAAGTGAGAAACCTACAGATCATAATGAGTAAATATGGGAAACCTACTGATCAAAGTGAGTAAATATGGGAAACCTACAGATCAAAGTGAGTAAATATGGGAAACTTTCAGATCAAAATGAGTAAATATGGGAAACCTACAGATCAAAGTGAGTAAATATGGGAAACCTACAGATCAAAGTGAGTAAATATGGGAAACCTACAGATCAAAGTGAGTAAATATGGGAAACCTATTGATCAAAGTGAGTAAATATGGGAAACCTACTGATCAAAGTGAGTAAATATGGGAAACCTACTGATCAAAGTGAGTAAATATGGGAAAACTACTGATCAAAGTGAGTAAATATGGGAAACCTACTGATCAAAGTGAGTAAATATGGGA
>CM026402.1:47225544-47257405 GCA_014843695.1 Archivesica marissinica | reverse complement strand
ATCAAAGTGAGTAAATATGGGAAACCTACTGATCAAAGTGAGAAAATATGGGAAACCTACTGATCAAAGTGAGAACATATGGGAAACCTACTGATCAAAGTGAGAAAATATGGGACACCTACTGATCAAAGTGAGAAAATATGGGAAAACTACTGATCAAAGTGAGAAACCTACAGATCATAATGAGTAAATATGGGAAACCTACTGATCAAAATGAGAAAATATGGGAAACCTACAGATCAAAATGAGTAAATATGGGAAACTTTCAGATCAAAATGAGTAAATATGGGAAACCTACTGATCAAAGTGAGTAAATATGGGAAACCTACAGATCAAAGTGAGTAAATATGGGAAACCTACTGATCAAAGTGAGTAAATATGGGAAACCTACTGATCAAAGTGAGTAAATATGGGAAACCTACAGATCAAAGTGAGTAAATATGGGAAACCTACAGATCAAAGTGAGTAAATATGGGAAACCTACAGATCAAAGTGAGTAAATATGGGAAACCTACTGATCAAAGTGAGTAAATATGGGAAACCTACTGATCAAAGTGCCTACTGATCAAAGTGAGAAAATATGGGAAACCTACTGATCAAAGTGAGAACATATGGGAAACCTACTGATCAGAGTGAGAAAATATGGGACACCTACTGATCAAAGTGAGAAAATATGGGAAACCTACTGATCAAAATGAGAAAATATGGGAAACCTACATATCAAAATGAGTAAATATGGGAAACTTTCAGATCAAAATGAGTAAATATGGGAAACCTACTGATCAAAGTGAGTAAATATGGAAAACCTACAGATCAAAGTGAGTAAATATGGGAAACCTACTGATCATAATGAGTAAATATGGGAAATCTACTGATCAGTGAGAACTTATGGGAAACCTACTGATGAAAGTGAGTAAATATGGGAAACCTACTGATGAAAGTGAGCAAATGCCTGAAACCTACTGATCAAAGTGAGAAAATATGGGAAACCTACTGATCAAAGTGAGAAAATATGGGACACCTACTGATCAAAGTGAGAAAATATGGGAAACCTACTGATCAAAGTGAGAAAATATGGGAAACCTACTGATCAAAGTGAGAACATATGGGAAACCTACTGATCAAAGTGAGAAACCTACAGATCATAATGAGTAAATATGGGAAACCTACTGATCAAAGTGAGTAAATATGGGAAACCTACAGATCAAAGTGAGTAAATATGGGAAACCTACAGATCAAAGTGAGTAAATATGGGAAACCTACTGATCAAAGTGAGTAAATATGGGAAACCTACTGATCAAAGTGAGTAAATATGGGAAACCTACTGATCAAAGTGCCTACTGATCAAAGTGAGAAAATATGGGAAACCTACTGATCAAAGTGAGAACATATGGGAAACCTACTGATCAAAGTGAGAAAATATGGGACACCTACTGATCAAAGTGAGAAAATATGGGAAACCTACTGATCAAAGTGAGAAACCTACAGATCATAATGAGTAAATATGGGAAACCTACTGATCAAAATGAGAAAATATGGGAAACCTACAGATCAAAATGAGTAAATATGGGAAACTTTCAGATCAAAATGAGTAAATATGGGAAACCTACAGATCAAAGTGAGTAAATATGGGAAACCTACTGATCAAAGTGAGTAAATATGGGAAACCTACAGATCAAAGTAAGTAAATATGGGAAACCTACAGATCAAAGTGAGTAAATATGGGAAACCTACAGATCAAAGTGAGTAAATATGGGAAACCTATTGATCAAAGTGAGTAAATATGGGAAACCTACTGATCAAAGTGAGTAAATATGGGAAACCTACTGATCAAAGTGAGTAAATATGGGAAAACTACTGATCAAAGTGAGTAAATATGGGAAACCTACTGATCAAAGTGAGTAAATATGGGAAGCCTACTGATCAAAGTGAGAAATATGGGAAACCTACTGATCAAAGTGAGAAAATATGGGACACCTACTGATCAAAGTGAGAAAATATGGGAAACCTACTGATCAAAGTGAGAAACCTACAGATCATAATGAGTAAATATGGGAAACCTACTGATCAAAGTGAGTAAATATGGGAAACCTACTGATCAAAGTGAGTAAATATGGGAAACCTACTGATCAAAGTGAGTAAATATGGGAAACCTACTGATCAAAGTGAGTAAATATGGGAAACCTACTGATCAAAGTGAGTAAATATGGGAAACCTACTGATCAAAGTGAGTAAATATGGGAAACCTACTGATCAAAGTGAGAAAATATGGGAAACCTACTGATCAAAGTGAGTAAATATGGGAAACCTACTGATCAAAGTGAGTAAATATGGGAAACCTACTGATCAAAGTGAGTAAATATGGGAAACCTACTGATCAAAGTGAGTAAATATGGGAAACCTACTGATCAAAGTGAGTAAATATGGGAAACCTACTGATCAAAGTGAGAAAATATGGGAAACCTACTGATCAAAGTGAGAACATATGGGAAACCTACTGATCAAAGTGAGAAAATATGGGACACCTACTGATCAAAGTGAGAAAATATGGGAAAACTACTGATCAAAGTGAGAACCTACAGATCATAATGAGTAAATATGGGAAACCTACTGATCAAAGAGTAAATGGGAAACCTACTGATCAAAGTGAGTAAATATGGGAAACCTACTGATCAAGTGAGTAAATATGGGAAACCTACAGATCAAAGTGAGTAAATATGGGAAACCTACTGATCAAAGTGAGTAAATATGGGAAACCTACAGATCAAAGTGAGTAAATATGGGAAACCTACTGATCAAAGTGAGTAAATATGGGAAACCTACTGATCAAAGTGAGTAAATATGGGAAACCTACTGATCAAAGTGAGTAAATATGGGAAACCTACTGATCAAAGTGAGTAAATATGGGAAACCTACTGATCAAAGTGAGTAAATATGGGAAACCTACTGATCAAAGTGAGTAAATATGGGAAACCTACTGATCAAAGTGAGAAAATATGGGAAACTTGATCAAAGTGCCTACTGATCAAAGTGAGAAAATATGGGACACCTACTGATCAAAGTGAGAAAATATGGGAAACCTACTGATCAAAGTGAGAAACCTACAGATCATAATGAGTAAATATGGGAAACCTACTGATCAAAGTGAGTAAATATGGGAAACCTACAGATCAAAGTGAGTAAATATGGGAAACTTCTGATCAAAATGAGTAAATATGGGAAACCTACAGATCAAAGTGAGTAAATATGGGAAACCTACTGATCAAAGTGAGAAAATATGGGAAACCTACTGATCAAAGTGAGAACATATGGGAAACCTACTGATCAAAGTGAGAAAATATGGGACACCTACTGATCAAAGTGAGAAAATATGGGAAAGCTACTGATCAAAGTGAGAAAATATGGGACACCTACTGATCAAAGTGAGAAAATATGGGAAAACTACTGATCAAAGTGAGAAACCTACAGATCATAATGAGTAAATATGGGAAACCTACTGATCAAAGTGAGTAAATATGGGAAACCTACAGATCAAAGTGAGTAAATATGGGAAAGCTACTGATCAAAGTGAGTAAATATGGGAAACCTACAGATCAAAGTGAGTAAATATGGGAAACCTACTGATCAAAGTGAGTAAATATGGGAAACCTACAGATCAAAGTGAGTAAATATGGGAAACCTACTGATCAAAGTGAGTAAATATGGGAAACCTACTGATCAAAGTGAGTAAATATGGGAAACTACTGATCAAAGTGAGTAAATATGGGAAACCTACTGATCAAAGTGAGAAAATATGGGAAACCTACTGATCAAAGTGAGAACATATGGGAAACCTACTGATCAAAGTGAGTAAATATGGGAAACCTACTGATCAAAGTGAGTAAATATGGGAAACCTACTGATCAAAGTGAGTAAATATGGGAAACCTACTGATCAAAGTGAGTAAATATGGGAAACCTACTGATCAAAGTGAGTAAATATGGGAAACCTACTGATCAAAGTGAGTAAATATGGGAAACCTACTGATCAAAGTGAGAAAATATGGGAAACCTACTGATCAAAGTGAGAAAATATGGGAACCTACTGATCAAAGTGAGTAAATATGGGAAACCTACAGATCAAAGTGAGTAAATATGGGAAACCTACAGATCAAAGTGAGTAAATATGGGAAACCTACTGATCAAAGTGAGTAAATATGGGAAACCTACTGATCAAAGTGAGTAAATATGGGAAACCTACTGATCAAAGTGAGAAAATATGGGAAACCTACTGATCAAAGTGAGTAAATATGGGAAACCTACTGATCAAAGTGAGTAAATATGGGAAACCTACTGATCAAAGTGAGAAAATATGGGAAACCTACTGATCAAAGTGAGAAAATATGGGAAACCTACTGATCAAAGTGAGAACATATGGGAAACCTACTGATCAAAGTGAGAAAATATGGGACACCTACTTATCAAAGTGAGAAAATATGGGAAAGCTACTGATCAAAGTGAGAAAATATGGGACACCTACTGATCAAAGTGAGAAAATATGGGAAAACTACTGATCAAAGTGAGAAACCTACAGATCATAATGAGTAAAATGGGAAACCTACTGAAAGTGAGTAAATATGGGAAACCTACAGATCAAAGTGAGTAAATATGGGAAAGCTACTGATCAAAGTGAGTAAATATGGGAAACCTACAGATCAAAGTGAGTAAATATGGGAAACCTACTGATCAAAGTGAGTAAATATGGGAAACCTACAGATCAAAGTGAGTAAATATGGGAAACCTACTGATCAAAGTGAGTAAATATGGGAAACCTACTGATCAAAGTGAGTAAATATGGGAAACCTACTGATCAAAGTGAGTAAATATGGGAAACCTACTGATCAAAGTGAGAAAATATGGGAAACCTACTGATCAAAGTGAGAAAATATGGGAAACCTACTGATCAAAGTGAGTAAATATGGGAAACCTACTGATCAAAGTGAGAAAATATGGGAAACCTACTGATCAAAGTGAGAAAATATGGGAAACCTACTGATCAAAGTGAGTAAATATGGGAAATTGTAAGTGCCTACTGATCAAAGTGAGAAAATATGGGACACCTACTGATCAAAGTGAGAAAATATGGGAAACCTACTGATCAAAGTGAGAAACCTACAGATCATAATGAGTAAATATGGGAAACCTACTGATCAAAGTGAGTAAATATGGGAAACCTACAGATCAAAGTGAGTAAATATGGGAAACCTACTGATCAAAGTGAGTAAATATGGGAAACCTACAGATCAAAGTGAGTAAATATGGGAAACCTACTGATCAAAGTGAGAAAATATGGGAAACCTACTGATCAAAGTGAGAACATATGGGAAACCTACTGATCAAAGTGAGAAAATATGGGACACCTACTGATCAAAGTGAGAAAATATGGGAAAGCTACTGATCAAAGTGAGAAAATATGGGACACCTACTGATCAAAGTGAGAAAATATGGGAAAACTACTGATCAAAGTGAGAAACCTACAGATCATAATGAGTAAATATGGGAAACCTACTGATCAAAGTGAGTAAATATGGGAAACCTACAGATCAAAGTGAGTAAATATGGGAAAGCTACTGATCAAAGTGAGTAAATATGGGAAACCTACAGATCAAAGTGAGTAAATATGGGAAACCTACTGATCAAAGTGAGTAAATATGGGAAACCTACAGATCAAAGTGAGTAAATATGGGAAACCTACTGATCAAAGTGAGTAAATATGGGAAACCTACAGATCAAAGTGAGTAAATATGGGAAACCTACTGATCAAAGTGAGTAAATATGGGAAACCTACTGATCAAAGTGAGTAAATATGGGAAACCTACTGATCAAAGTGAGAAAATATGGGAAACCTACTGATCAAAGTGAGTAAATATGGGAAACCTACTGATCAAAGTGAGTAAATATGGGAAACCTACTGATCAAAGTGAGTAAATATGGGAAACCTACTGATCAAAGTGAGTAAATATGGGAAACCTACTGATCAAAGTGCAAAGTGAGAAAATATGGGAAACCTACTGATCAAAGTGAGAAAATATGGGAAACCTACTGATCAAAGTGAGAAACCTACAGATCAAATGAGTAAATATGGGAAACCTACTGATCAAAGTGAGTAAATATGGGAAACCTACAGATCAAAGTGAGTAAATATGGGAAACCTACTGATCAAAGTGAGTAAATATGGGAAACCTACAGATCAAAGTGAGTAAATATGGGAAACCTACTGATCAAAGTGAGTAAATATGGGAAACCTACTGATCAAAGTGAGTAAATATGGGAAACCTACTGATCAAAGTGAGTAAATATGGGAAACCTACTGATCAAAGTGAGTAAATATGGGAAACCTACTGATCAAAGTGAGTAAATATGGGAAACCTACTGATCAAAGTGCCTACTGATCAAAGTGAGAAAATATGGGAAACCTACTGATCAAAGTGAGAACATATGGGAAACCTACTGATCAAAGTGAGAAAATATGGGACACCTACTGATCAAAGTGAGAAAATATGGGAAACCTACTGATCAAAGTGAGAAACCTACAGATCATAATGAGTAAATATGGGAAACCTACTGATCAAAATGAGAAAATATGGGAAACCTACAGATCAAAATGAGTAAATATGGGAAACTTACTGATCAAAATGAGTAAATATGGGAAACCTACTGATCAAAGTGAGTAAATATGGGAAACCTACAGATCAAAGTGAGTAAATATGGGAAACCTACTGATCAAAGTGAGTAAATATGGGAAACCTACAGATCAAAGTGAGTAAATATGGGAAACCTACTGATCAAAGTGAGTAAATATGGGAAACCTACTGATCAAAGTGAGTAAATATGGGAAACCTACTGATCAAAGTGAGTAAATATGGGAAACCTACTGATCAAAGTGAGTAAATATGGGAAACCTACAGATCAAAGTGAGTAAATATGGGAAACCTACTGATCAAAGTGAGTAAATATGGGAAACCTACAGATCAAAGTGAGTAAATATGGGAAACCTACTGATCAAAGTGAGTAAATATGGGAAACCTACTGATCAAAGTGCCTACTGATCAAAGTGAGAAAATATGGGAAACCTACTGATCAAAGTGAGAACATATGGGAAACCTACTGATCAAAGTGAGAAAATATGGGAAACCTACTGATCAAAGTGAGAAACCTACAGATCATAATGAGTAAATATGGGAAACCTACTGATCAAAATGAGAAAATATGGGAAACCTACAGATCAAAATGAGTAAATATGGGAAACTTTCAGATCAAAATGAGTAAATATGGGAAACCTACTGATCAAAGTGAGTAAATATGGGAAACCTACAGATCAAAGTGAGTAAATATGGGAAACCTACTGATCAAAGTGAGTAAATATGGGAAACCTACAGATCAAAGTGAGTAAATATGGGAAACCTACTGATCAAAGTGAGTAAATATGGGAAACCTACTGATCAAAGTGAGTAAATATGGGAAACCTACTGATCAAAGTGAGTAAATATGGGAAACCTACTGATCAAAGTGAGTAAATATGGGAAACCTACTGATCAAAGTGAGTAAATATGGGAAACCTACTGATCAAAGTGAGAAACTTAAATATGGGAAACCTACTGATCAAAATGAGAAAATATGGGAAACCTACAGATCAAAATGAGTAAATATGGGAAACCTACTGATCAAAGTGAGTAAATATGGGAAACCTACTGATCAAAGTGAGTAAATATGGGAAACCTACTGATCAAAGTGAGTAAATATGGGAAACCTACTGATCAAAGTGAGTAAATATGGGAAACCTACTGATCAAAGTGAGTAAATATGGGAAACCTACTGATCAAAGTGAGTAAATATGGGAAACCTACTGATCAAAGTGAGTAAATATGGGAAACCTACTGATCAAAGTGAGAAAATATGGGAAACCTACTGATCAAAGTGAGTAAATATGGGAAACCTACTGATCAAAGTGAGTAAATATGGGAAACCTACAGATCAAAGTGAGTAAATATGGGAAACCTACTGATCAAAGTGAGTAAATATGGGAAACCTACTGATCAAAGTGAGTAAATATGGGAAACCTACTGATCAAAGTGCTACTGATCAAAGTGAGAAAATATGGGAAACCTACTGATCAAAGTGAGAAAATATGGGAAACCTACTGATCAAAGTGAGAAACCTACAGATCATAATGAGTAAATATGGGAAACCTACTGATCAAAGTGAGTAAATATGGGAAACCTACAGATCAAAGTGAGTAAATATGGGAAACCTACTGATCAAAATGAGTAAATATGGGAAACCTACTGATCAAAGTGAGTAAATATGGGAAACCTACTGATCAAAGTGAGTAAATATGGGAAACCTACAGATCAAAGTGAGTAAATATGGGAAACCTACTGATCAAAGTGAGTAAATATGGGAAACCTACTGATCAAAGTGAGTAAATATGGGAAACCTACTGATCAAAGTGTTGATCAAAGTGAGAAAATATGGGAAACCTACTGATCAAAGTGAGAACATATGGGAAACCTACTGATCAAAGTGAGAAAATATGGGACACCTACTGATCAAAGTGAGAAAATATGGGAAACCTACTGATCAAAGTGAGAAACCTACAGATCATAATGAGTAAATATGGGAAACCTACTGATCAAAATGAGAAAATATGGGAAACCTACAGATCAAAATGAGTAAATATGGGAAACTTTCAGATCAAAATGAGTAAATATGGGAAACCTACTGATCAAAGTGAGTAAATATGGGAAACCTACAGATCAAAGTGAGTAAATATGGGAAACCTACTGATCAAAGTGAGTAAATATGGGAAACCTACAGATCAAAGTGAGTAAATATGGGAAACCTACTGATCAAAGTGAGTAAATATGGGAAACCTACTGATCAAAGTGAGTAAATATGGGAAACCTACAGATCAAAGTGAGTAAATATGGGAAACCTACTGATCAAAGTGAGTAAATATGGGAAACCTACAGATCAAAGTGAGTAAATATGGGAAACCTACTGATCAAAGTGAGTAAATATGGGAAACCTACTGATCAAAGTGAGTAAATATGGGAAACCTACTGATCAAAGTGAGTAAATATGGGAAACCTACTGATCAAAGTGCCTACTGATCAAAGTGAGAAAATATGGGAAACCTACTGATCAAAGTGAGAACATATGGGAAACCTACTGATCAAAGTGAGAAAATATGGGAAACCTACTGATCAAAGTGAGAAACCTACAGATCATAATGAGTAAATATGGGAAACCTACTGATCAAAATGAGAAAATATGGGAAACCTACAGATCAAAATGAGTAAATATGGGAAACTTTCAGATCAAAATGAGTAAATATGGGAAACCTACTGATCAAAGTGAGTAAATATGGGAAACCTACAGATCAAAGTGAGTAAATATGGGAAACCTACTGATCAAAGTGAGTAAATATGGGAAACCTACAGATCAAAGTGAGTAAATATGGGAAACCTACTGATCAAAGTGAGTAAATATGGGAAACCTACTGATCAAAGTGAGTAAATATGGGAAACCTACAGATCAAAGTGAGTAAATATGGGAAACCTACTGATCAAAGTGAGTAAATATGGGAAACCTACAGATCAAAGTGAGTAAATATGGGAAACCTACTGATCAAAGTGAGAAACCTACAGATCATAATGAGTAAATATGGGAAACCTACTGATCAAAATGAGAAAATATGGGAAACCTACAGATCAAAATGAGTAAATATGGGAAACTTTCAGATCAAAATGAGTAAATATGGGAAACCTACTGATCAAAGTGAGAAAATATGGGAAACCTACAGATCAAAATGAGTAAATATGGGAAACCTACTGATCAAAATGAGTAAATATGGGAAACCTACTGATCAAAGTGAGTAAATATGGGAAACCTACAGATCAAAGTGAGTAAATATGGGAAACCTACTGATCAAAGTGAGTAAATAGGAACCTACGATCAAAGTGAGTAATATGGAAACCTACTGATCAAAGTGAGTAAATATGGGAAACCTACTGATCAAAGTGAGTAAATATGGGAAACCTACTGATCAAAGTGAGTAAATATGGGAAACCTACTGATCAAAGTGAGTAAATATGGAACCTATATCAAAGTGAGAAATATGGGAAACTACTGATCAAAGTGAGAAACCTACAGATCATAATGAGTAAATATGGGAAACCTACTGATCAAAATGAGAAAATATGGGAAACCTACAGATCAAAATGAGTAAATATGGGAAACTTTCAGATCAAAATGAGTAAATATGGGAAACCTACTGATCAAAGTGAGTAAATATGGGAATGTGTGGTTGGAAATATGGGAAACCTACTGATCAAAATGAGTAAATATGGGAAACCTACAGATCAAAATGAGTAAATATGGGAAACTTTCAGATCAAAATGAGTAAATATGGGAAACCTACTGATCAAAGTGAGTAAATATGGGAAACCTACAGATCAAAGTGAGTAAATATGGGAAACCTACTGATCAAAGTGAGTAAATATGGGAAACCTACTGATCAAAGTGATTAAATATGGGAAACCTACTGATCAAAGTGAGTAAATATGGGAAACCTACTGATCAAAGTGAGTAAATATGGGAAACCTACTGATCAAAGTGAGTAAATATGGGAAACCTACAGATCAAAATGAGTAAATATTGAAAACATAATTATATACTGAACAAAGTGAGTCAAACGAAAGCATATATTTCATATTTCATCTGCCAACGCTGTCATAAATATCGTTATCCAATACCACATGTCACTTTCGGACATATATTTTGGTGAAAAATTAACGATTGTTTTGTGACCACGTTGAACAAAATTGGGCCAAAAAGTAGTTGCTACAGCAATTAATTTGTTTTTTTAAATTTGACCCAGTGATTTGATGGAAATGGCACTATGCTTCACAGTCAGCCTTCCATCCATTACCTATAAACTAAATCAGTTTACCAATGCAAATTGATTTGTCTTGACGTAACAGATTTCAACATCTCTATTAGTTACTGTGTCTGTATCATCACCCTGGTGTATAGCCTTATGTTGAAGATAGTAGCGTAGCCATTCCATCTGGTATGCTTTATCAGGATAGCGAACAAAGTCTAAATCATCAACACCTAAATTGTAAATAAATATTATGGACACACGATATTCTGTAGAAGTATGAATTCATACAAAATAATTAAATCTTGATACATGTATATACTTACCTGCATATTCACAGCTTTATTTACATAGAAAGTATAGCATTTACCTACATATTCACAGCCTTATTTACATAGAAAGTATAGCATTTACCTGCATATTCACAGCTTTATTTACATAGAAGGTATAGCATTTACCTGCATATTCACAGCTTTATTTACATAGAAAGTATAGCATTTACCTGCATATTCACAGCTTTATTTACATAGAAAGTATAGCATTTACCTGCATATTCACAGCTTTATTTACATAGAAAGTATAGCATTTACCTGCATATTCACAGCTTTATTTACAACAACAACAACAACAACAACAACAACAACAACATGTACAACAACAACAACATTTATTGCATTAAGACATCAGCTGATGCTTATAGCATACAGATAAAATACATATACATGTATTGTGAAAAAGTGAAAACATGAAAACATGGTTTATAATGGAGTAGTTTCGGAGACGCGTGTACGTATGAACTTTGAAAAGGATAATTTGAAAGCAAATAAATGAATGATATATGAGTATTTCTCATGCTAGCTCATTCATATGTATGAAAAATCAAACTTTATGAAAAATGTCGTCTGTAGGTCGTTGTGTAATTTCATTCATGAGCCTCAATGAATAAATTATTTTTTGCACGAGATTTTAGAGGAAAGTAGTACTATCAGTTAAATACTACCAGTAGTATATAGGTCGTTATCTTTAGAACGCCTTATACTTCAATGAAGTAGGAAAATGTTCGCACGAGTTTTTTGATTTACCTGGTACTATCAATTACTACGTCGCGGTTAACGGATGTGCTCGTTTATTGAATGATTGATTGTATTTTGGATATTTAGTGTACTAAAATATAAAATATCTATATATTATAGTGTTGCAATACATTGGTTTAATGAATGACATACATGACATTTTAATGTATTTATAAGTAGTGTAGTTTCCATTCAGCACTTTAGACAAACCTTTCTTAAGCAGCCGGCCCAGGGAATCACAGACAGTTACATACGAAACTGCTTAATATAGGTAAAATGTATAACATATATTGGGAATATCCAAACTGGCTTATTAATACGGATTGGCTGCTTAAAAGAGGTGAACGCTAACATCGGTTTAATTGTATATAATATTGTACAATGTTTTCCTGCATTTCACAAGATAAAGAAAGACACATATATTAACGATTATACTGATCTCTATGTTGTTAAATAACTGTTGTGTGATATATGAATGCATATGTCCATTATCTAGCTGTAATTAGTTTCCTGTCCGTATAATACTTGCATAATATATAAATTTTGCTGTATTTTCTATTACATGTTTAGAGCTTTTAGACAAGAGGTTTTCAAACTTATGTATATTAGGCCATTGACAATAGTATCGCTTAAAATATTTTATTCTTAAATCTCTGTATTTTGGGCAAACCATAAGAAAATGATATTCATTTTCTATCAAGTTTGAATTACAGTTAATGCATACTCGCTGACCTCTTGAGATATTGTTATATCTACCGTTTTCAATGTTTAATTGGTGGGAAGATGTTCTAAATCTTGACAATGCAAAGCGGAATCTTTTCTCTTTTATGAAGTCAAGATAACTTTCCATGATGAATTCGTGCTTGAATATACTATATGTTTCTAACCTGTTAGAATTATTTATACCTGCGTACCAACTTTGGTATCAATGATTCTTTGTTTTATGGGGAAAAAATTAACAGGATAATTCAGCTGAGTTTGCCAAATCTGTGACATTCCACAATGGTCGAGTAATTGCTTAATTTGAAACGCCCAGTTAGAACCACTATACGTTTCTCCATTGTTAGTATCATTCTTAAGCATATTATAAACTTTTTTTATGATTGAATTTTCTTTAGATGACAATATTTTTATCCAGTATTTTATCATTATTATTTGTCGGCTTACTTTCATTGGTATCCTTCCTAATTCCCCATATAGTGCGTCTAGATTGGTCGATTTTTTTACTCCCAACAATTTTCTGCAAAATTTTGTGTGGATAAGTTATTACCTTCATAATGTTCCCATACTTCCGCACTATAATTAAGGATCGGGGCTACTAGTGAATCAAACAGTTTGGATTTTTCGGAAGTAGGCAATTCAAGCTGATTATAGACAATAAACAGATTGTGTAGTGAAAAGGCTGCATGTTGTGCTGTTCTCTTTTGTGACCTATGCCAGCTATTATTTTTAAAAAGAAGTACACCTAGATATTTAAATGAAGCAACAACCTCAATTTTAGTATTATTAAGGTAAAAATCATAATTTGTGTGCCGACCTTTTTCAAAGATCATAATTTTTGTTTTATTTATGTTTAATGTCAGACTCCAATTTGCACAGAATTGTTCAATATCATTTAACATAAATTGCAATGATTGGGGATTTTGAGTAAAGATTACTGAGTCATCTGCAAACAGTAGCATAAATAATTTTATATCATCGACGCTAATTAACCCATCTATGTTTGTATTAATATTATTAATAATATCATTAAGGAAAAACAGACATAGCAGACTACTGGAAGGATCTCCTTGTTTTACCCCCATGTTCGAGTTTATAAATTCAAATTTGTTAGATTTGAAACGAACATACGATTTGACTTCACTATACATAGATTTCATGGCTGTAGTCATCTTTGAACTTACATTTTCAGTAATCAATTTTTGCCATAAATATGCTCTGTCAATTTTATCAAACATTTTTTCCCAGTCCAGAAATGCGACGTATACTTTTTTTTGTTGTCTAGTGTTTTTGAAATTAGTGCATTTAATATAAATATACAATCAGAAGTTGCCTTTCCTTTTTGAAATCCAAACTGATTATTTATTATTTTCTCATATTTAATAGACCATTTTGTGAGTCTATTTAGAAGTATTTGAGAATATATTTTAGCTAATATATTTGTTAATGTAATTCCTCTATAATTTTTGGCCTCATCTTGGTTGCCTCCCTTGAATATTGGCACAATAATACCTCCTCCCCAGGATTTAGGATATGTGCCACTATCAAATATTTTATTATATAATTTCAATAGGAAGGGTGCAATAGTATCATAGGACTGTTTAAATACCTCAGCAATTAAATTGTCTGTACCGGGACTTTTATCATTATTTTGTGAAAAAATTGCCTGTTTTAATTCGTTTACGGAAATACTACAATCTAATTCTTGATCATATATATATGTATCGTTTAATACGGTTTGTACGTGTATATTATTACTATCATTGTCATATAGATCGTTAAAATGATTATATAGGGTTGTGACGTTTAGTTGATCAGAATCAGGTATTTTATTTTTATATTGCTTTCTAATTTGTTTCCAAAATTTCTTGGGTTCTTTTTTTGCAAGTTTCGACAGACGTGTGTACCTTCATTTTTCATAAATTGTTTTTTGTATTTATTTTTTATTTTTGAGTAAATTGTTTTATTATTTAGAAATATGACTTTATTTTCATTAGTTCTATTTCTGAGAAACGTGTTTCTGGCTATATTAAATTCTTTCCTAGCTTCATAACATTCTAGATTGAACCATTGTTTTTTTGCATGATGCGGAATTGTTGGATTAGCAATTTTAATTTTGTGCTTTGTTCCGAAGACACTGAATGCGTTATCCTGCATGAATTTCGTGAATGAATTTACCGTGCTATCGATATCTACACTATTTAAATCTTCAGTCAGCTGGTCAAGCTTTTGTTGTTTGTATATCATCTCATTTCTAAAGGTATTAGCCAGCGAATCATCCCACGAAATAAACAGATTGTCAGTCGCGGATGAATACTCGTCATGAATTATTTGTAGAGGACATATCATCTCTATGCAAAATTCGATCGCTGAATGATCTGAAAATTCTGTAGGTTCAATTATTTTGAATTGGGTAAGATATTTAGAATCATTATAATTAAATAAAAGATAATCCACCGTGCTTGCGCCATTCATATTATAAAAGGTAAACTGACCTACATTCGCGTCACAATGAAGACGCCCATTGGCTATTGATAGCCCGGTTGATTTGCATAATAATAGGAGACGACTTCCATAAATATCTAGCACGTGATCTTTATTTACCCTTGTAGGAATGTCATTATAAATTTGCATTTGATTACCGTTGTCTAAAAATCTATCAAAATGTAAAAAATCTAGTTCATCCGAAGTTCGACTATTCATGTCACCTGAAATGAAAATTTTTCCTAGAGATTTATATTTCTCTATTCCAGCCTCAATCTGCTCGAAAAAGTCAATATCAGACTGTGCTAAAACCTTGGAATCAGTTGGTAAAATATATACATTACATATATAGACATCTTCATCAAAATGAAATAAATGTTTAGATAATTTGGTCCACATTATACCACATTGTTCTGTTTCAATAACCTGTATTTTGTTTTTTAATTTACATTTATAATACACAGAAATACCACCACTGTACCGCCCTTTCCTTACATTTGGAGTTTTATTACCAAATAAATGTTCACAATAGTAACCGTTAATGTTTAAATTATAATTTGAATTTTTTCCGAGCCAGGTTTCGGATAGAAAAATAACGTCATAATAACCTAGTAAATTTAGGAAGTCTGGATCAGCAAGTTTCCTCGTTAGTCCGTTCACATTCCAGGAGAGAATATTCAATTGCTCCTCACGACACCCTTATATATTACTCGTTGTTTGAGGGGGTTCGTACATTACACCATTAATGAAAAGTTTGTTGCGTACCAGTTTAACGTCTTTGCCCAACGCTCGTTCGGTGTCCATTTTGGCGTAGAGTATCTTTCGTGTGTCCCGCACAGACTTTGGAAGTTGAATGCCGACTCCGACGTTCGCCGCTTTAAGCGCGGATTTTTTATCATACCCTTTTTGGCGGATTGTTTCTTTCTGTTCAGGGTAATGAAACTTGACTACGATCGGTCTAGGTTTCTTCGCAGTAACGCTGCCCAGTCTATGTGCTCTATCAAATTTTATACTTTCAGCATCTGTATCAAGATTATCTTTGATGAAAGTTTTAACTAGAGTTTGACAGTTTTCCGACATCTGTTCTGCAATACCATAGAATATTAAATTATCCCTCATTGACCTTGTTTCAAGGTCAGTAAGCTGGTCTTTCAGAGTTTGTTTTTCCGCTTCAATAGTTTTCATGCCGTTTTCAAGTGCGCTACAGGAGGATTTTAGTTTCTGCATTTCGGCCTGTGTTGCTTTAATTTCACTAGCTTGTTCTTCGTGTTTTGTATTAATGAACGAACACGAGTTCTCAACACCATCAACCCTATCATTTATTGTTTTTATTTTGGATTCCAGTTCTGTCATTTTTAAGCTGATTATGTTTACGGTTTTTTCAATATTTTCAACTTTAGGTAGCACCTTTTTGAGAGATTTCATGTCGTCTAACAGTTCTGTAGCCCAGGTGGGTGGGGCAAGATTTTGAAATGATACCTGATTTTGTGGAGTTTGCGGCGACTGCATTCCGTATTGCATTTTACTCAAGTTCTGCGAATAGTTCATGTTTGGTGATGTCATACTCGTATTCATCATAGGGTTCATGTTTGAATTCATCATCATGTCCATATAGCTTGTTGTTCTTTTGTTATTGAACAAATCGTAACTCACCCCACCCGTATCTGTACCTGTTGCAAAACCGGTTTGACCAGTTTCGCCATTGGCTATTAGCGGAGATTTCGCTTTTCTCTTCGGTTTTCTCTTTTTTGTGTCACTATTTTCCTTTTTAGGAGGCATAAATACATGTTACTTTGCATTGTTTATCAAAAATGTATTCCAAAACATCTCCATTATTTTAAATTCCAGATGTTGTCACGTGTCACGATATAAAAAAAAAACAAAAAAAAACAAACAAAAAAACAGAAAGTATAGCATTTACCTGCATATTCACAGCTTTATTTACATAGAAAGTATAGCATTTACCTGCATATTCACAGCTTTATTTACATAGAATATATAACACTTACCTGCATATTCACAGCCTTATTTACATAGAATATAAAGCACTTACCTGCATATTCACAAAAGTGATTGCCCAGTTCAAAGTGTTCATAGTTGTACATGGCATATTCCTGATCAATGAAATGTATACAACCTGAAAACAATCAAATTCATTTGTTTTACTTTAATCTGAATGACAGATTTTAGGGGGAAGACGTGTGCACCCGCTAGTGCTTATAAAAAATAATAGACTACTTTTTACTCAGTTAATTAACAATGCACAGTGGGCATGTTGGTCAATAATGTACAAGTTCATTTAAATATTGAAAGTCCTGAAGAACAATTGAATATATCACGGTAGAACAGTACTGAATACAGTCAAATTGTATTAAGAGACCACCAAAGGAAAGGCCACAAAGCGGTCTCTAAGCAGGAACTGTCTCTTAATACAGGTTACTTTCTTCCCAAATGTAACATAAATGAGAACTGAAAAAGTGATCTCTTAATACAAGTGGTCTCCTATAGACATGGTCTTTTGAGAAAGTTTGACTGTACTTTGTTCAAGTTCCAATAGATTATAGAATGGTTAAAAGTAGATGTCTAAGGGAGCTCTACACACCTGAACCCTTGTGAACAATGTCATGTAGTTAAGGACCGGCGCATTTACACATTTCTGACATTGATCAGGGTAAATGGTTTTGTTTGCTTGCTTGACACAGTCAATGTTCCACACTGTGCATCGCCAGAAGTCAATGTTCCACACTGTGCTTTGACAGAAGTCAATGTTCCACACTGTGCTTTGACAGAAGTCAATGTTCCACACTGTGCTTCGACAGAAGTCAATGCTCCACACTGTGCTTCGACAGAAGTCAATGTTCCACACTGTGCCTCGACAGAAGTCAATGTTCCACACTGTGCTTCGACAGAAGTCAATGTTCCACACTGTGCTTCGACAGAAGTCAATGCTCCACACTGTGCTTGGGTTGTTTGTGTGGGTGTGTGTTGGGTTGTTTTGCTTCGACAGAAGTCAATGTTCCACACTGTGCCTCGACAGAAGTCAATGCTCCACACTATGCCTCGACAGAAGTCAATGTTCCACACTGTGCCTCGACAGAAGTCAATGTTCCACACTGTGCCTCGACAGAAGTCAATGTTCCACACTGTGCTTCGACAGAAGTCAATGTTCCACACATGCTTCGACAGAAGTCAATGTTTTACACCATGCTGCAACAGAAAACTTTGAGAGGAGAAGACGAAACTATGTTTTCCTATTATTATTTAATATCGGAAAGGAACAATTTTTAACTCTTTTGGGCCTACTAGTTGTCCAGTTGCTACAAACCAAGTTTCGATAACGTTTGAAGCAATTGTGACCAGGGTCCGAGTGATTTGATTGGTTGATTCTGAGAGTTACACTCAGCTTGACTCAGAAGCTTGAGACTCGAGTCTGAGATTGGAGAAAAGCTTTATGACTTCCAGGCCAGATGACCGACGTTGCACACCAAACAATGCACATAATTATACTAACAACTGAGCTTAGTTCAGGTGAGGTAATAAAGGGACTGTCAAGCTGAAAGTTTGATTTGAGGAATGAAATCAATAAAGTGTCAAAGACCGGGAAGTATGTGAGATGGTACGGTGGTCACCAGATCGGACAGGTGGGATTTCTCCGGGTACTCCGGTTTCCTCCCACACGAATGACCACATATACGCTTTCATCTGCGCCAACGAGAGTGATTAATATAAGTTATAAAAGTAATAAAAACTTGTTATGCAATCGTTGTAAAATAAATAAAGTATAAACTAATGTGTTCAGACATCGTTCTGAAAAATCAATAATTGCTTAGGCACTGTGTGTATTGCATTACATACATAAGTTTTCATACTTTCATATCCTAAACATTATTGTTTGCTTGGTTCGAGTTTATGAAAGTCCGCCCGCGCGAAGGCACTGTAAGTGAGCGTACAAAGTACAGTGGAACCTCCACTAACGGTCACCTCCGGTAAACGGTCACTTTTATTCCCCCCGAGCGATTTTCCTATATATTACACCTCTGTTGAGCGGTCACCTCTCATCTCCGGCCAGCGGCCACCAAAGTGACCGTTTTGGGACAAAATGTCCTATCTTAAACGGTCGAAATCCACCAAAAATCGGCAAAATATTTACAGAGATGCGGTCGCGAAAATATGTAACATTCAAATCAGATGTAGACATTGAAAGATTGAATTTACGGAATGGAAAAAAAGAAATATTTTATTAATAATTATCATTTTTTAATAGTATGATATTTTGGCCTTAAAAACAATATTGATTAGTTTTTCACACGTTTTTACAGAAGTCTCCAATCATACGTGATTATCCACCATTATGCGGGAAATTGATGAGTCATCCTGGTTTTCCATTCTATTTTTGAAGAGTGTAAAATACAAAGTCGGGCACCACATGTTGTTAAATCATAAACAAACTTGGAGTGATCACACAAGGCGCTGAAAACCATTGTTTTGATCGGATTACTGGGATATCAAAGGCCGATTATTCGATCGCATTGTTTGATGAAAGTTAATCTCCTAACTGCGTGTTAAGAGCTCCACAAAGCAAACTAAAAGTAGTGATTTTTTTGGAAAAGAACAAATGTATGTACATGTTTAATTTGAAAAATAAATAAAATGTTAATAAAAATAAAAGTTTAAATTTCAGATTCTGTTGTCTCATTTCTTGTTGTTATCATACTATAAGGCAATCCCATTGACAGATTATTGTTATCACAGCTTTTCTAGGCATGCTTGCTATGAAAATAATTTCTAGTTGTCCAGCAGTCTCCCTCCGTTAAGCAGCCACCTCCCTTAAGCAGCCAATGTGTGCCCTTCCCAAGAGTGGCTGCTTAAGAGAGGTTCCACTGTATACACACCTGTTGAGGCTTGACCCTGACGTGTATCCCTCACGTCTTAAAGATATATTTTTAAATACCAAAGGGATAAATTTTCATAAAAACAGCTTGTTTTCCCAAACATTATCTATTTTGCTTAGGCTAAATCCAATATGTCTATTCATAGGCTGTTTATAGAACAGTATTAATTAACTGTACTATGACAGCTGCAGTATTAATCTTCACTCTAATCGGTAGTGTATATTATTCTTAGTACCCAATGGGGTATCAATATCTAATTACCATTACATGTTCCCTCGTACATGTACAACAACAACAGTTGACAAGCTGTTTCTTCATTCAACCCATTCAACACCAAGTAACTGACATGAACTGGTGTATGATATTTTTAGACCAATACATTTTGGACCAGTTCATTTATAAACATGGGTAATTTTGTTTAAAAATAGTAATATTACTGGCAAAAAGTGCGGATTCTGATGAGACGGCTCATCTGGATCTACACCTTTTGTAAGCCTATTTAGATGTCTGTAGTGTTGAAAGAACCTTCCATAAGTTGAGGGTAAATTGTGGACATATGACATTTGTTATGAAATTGTTTTATATCTCTTATTTTTTAATGAAACTAGGCTAAATTTGAGACATTTGGTTGACGCTATTCCATTACAAATCATAAGAATATGCACTGATGCGCAACAATAATTGATTAAGTTTGTGTAACAGCTTTTCTATTTCTTAAACTTTATTTATTCTACAACGATTGCGAAGCAAGTTCTAACAACATATATTAATCACTCTCGTTGGCGCGGATGAAAGCGTATATGTGGTTATTGGTGTGAGAGGAAACCGGAGTACCCGGAGAAAACACACCTGTCCGATCTGGCGACCACCGTACCTTCTCACATACTTCCTGGTCCGAGGATGGAACCTGGTTTGCATTGGTGAGAAGCGAGCGCGCTACCACTGCGCTAATCGGACAGCTTTTTCTATGGTTTATGATGTAAATAATTGTCTAAACCAATTGTTATATTAAGCAAATAGCACAAAGAAAAACAGCCATGAAGTTCCATTCAAAAAAATAATTTCACCTTTTTTCTAAAATTATTTCCTTGTTTCTCGGCCTATATATATTAATTAAGTCTTACTTTCATCACATTTCTGGATGATAAAAAGGTCGACTTATGGCTGGGAACATATGGTAATGGTTTTGTAAGGAAAATTCTACATCGATACTTGCTTTCACATAAAACTATTTACAACAATCATACCACCCTTTCCTTCATCGTACAGAACTACATGTTGCAATACAACAATCACTCACCCTTTCCTTCATCGTACAGAACTACATGTTGCAATACAATAATCACTCACCCTTTCCTTCATCGTACAGAACTACATGTTGAAATACAACAACCACTCACCCTTTCCTTCATCATACAGAACTACATGTTGCAATACAACAATCACTCACCCTTTCCTTCATCATACAGAACTACATGTTGAAATACAACAATCACTCACACTTTCCTTCATCATACAGAACTACATGTTGCAATACAATAATCACTCACCCTTTCCTTCATCGTACAGAACTACATGTTGAAATACAACAACCACTCAACCTTCCCTTCATCATACAGAACTACATGTTGCAATACAACAATCACTCACCCTTTCCTTCATCATACAGAACTACATGTTGAAATACAACAATCACTCACACTTTCCTTCATCATACAGAACTACATGTTGCAATACAATAATCACCTACCCTTTCCTTCATCATACAGAACTACATGTTGAAATACAATACTCACTCACCCTTTCCTTCATCATAGATGATCATACAGTACTACATGTTGCAATACAACAATCACTCACCCTTTCCTTCATCATACAGTACTACATGTTGCAATACAACAATCACTCACCCTTTCCTTCATCGTACAGAACTACATGTTGCAATAAAACAATCACCTACCCTTTCCTTCATCATACAGAACTACATGTTGCAATACAACAATCACTCACCTCACCCTTTCCTTCATCATACAGAACTACATGTTGAAATACAACAATCACTCACACTTTCCTTCATCATACAGAACTACATGTTGCAATACAATAATCACCTACCCTTTCCTTCATCATACAGAACTACATGTTGAAATACAATACTCACTCACCCTTTCCTTCATCATAGATGATCATACAGAACTACATGTTGCAATACAACAATCACTCACCCTTTCCTTCATCGTACAGAACTACATGTTGCAATAAAACAATCACCTACCCTTTCCTTCATCATACAGAACTACATGTTGCAATACAACAATCACTCACCTCACCCTTTCCTTCATCATACAGAACTACATGTTGAAATACAACAATCACTCACACTTTCCTTCATCATACAGAACTACATGTTGCAATACAATAATCACCTACCCTTTCATTCATCATACAGAACTACATGTTGAAATAAAATACTCACTCACCCTTTCCTTCATCATAGATGATCATACAGAACTACATGTTGCAATACAACAATCACTCACCCTTTCCTTCATCATACAGAACTACATGTTGCAATACAACAATCACTCACCTTTCCTTCATCATACAGAACTACATGTTGCAATACAACAATCACTCACCCTTTCCTTCATCATACAGAACTACATGTTGCAATACAACAATCACTCACCCTTTCCTTCATCATACAGAACTACATGTTGAAATACAACAATCACTCACACTTCCTTCATCATACAGAACTACATGTTGCAATACAACAATCACTCACCCTTTCCTTCATCATACAGAACTACATGTTGAAATACAATAATCACTCACCCTTTCCTTCATCATAGATGATCATACAGAACTACATGTTGCAATACAACAATCACTCACCCTTTCCTTCATCATACAGAACTACATGTTGCAATACAACAATCACTCACCCTTTCCTTCATCATACAGAACTACATGTTGCAATACAACAATCACTCACCCTTTCCTTCATCATACAGAACTACATGTTGCAATACAACAATCACTCACCCTTTCCTTCATCATACAGAACTACATGTTGCAATACAACAATCACTCGCCCTTTCCTTCATCATACAGAACTACATGTTGAAATACAATAATCACTCACCCTTTTCTTCATCATAGATGATCATACAGAACTACATGTTGCAATACAACAATCACTCACCCTTTCCTTCATCATACAGTACTACATGTTGCAATACAACAATCACTCACCCTTTCCTTCATCATAGATGATCATACAGAACTACATGTTGCAATACAACATTCAGTCACCCTTTCCTTCATCATACAGAACTACATGTTGCAATACAACAATCACTCACCCTTTCCTTCATCATACAGAACTACATGTTGAAATACAATAATCACTCACCCTTTCCTTCATCATACAGAACTACATGTTGCAATACAACAATCACTCACCCTTTCCTTCATCATACAGAACTACATGTTGAAATACAATAATCACTCACCCTTTTCTTCATCATAGATGATCATACAAAACTACATGTTGCAAAAAAACAATCACTCACCCTTTCCTTCATCATACAGACCTACATGTTGCAATAAAACAATGACTCACCCTTTCCTTCATTATACAGAACTACATGTTGCAATACAACAATCACTCACCCTTTCCTTCATCATACAGAACTACATGTTGAAATACAATAATCACTCACCCTTTCCTTTATCATACAGACTACATGTTGCAATACAACAATCACTCACCCTTTCCTTCATCATACAGACCTACATGTTGCAATAAAACAATCACTCACCCTTTCCTTCATTATACAGATCTACATGTTGCAATACAACAATCACTCACCCTTTCCTTCATCATACAGAACTACATGTTGAAATACAATAATCACTCACCCTTTCCTTCATCATACAGAACTACATGTTGCAATACAATAATCACTCACCCTTTCCTTCATCATACAGAACTACATGTTGCAATACAACAATCACTCACACTTTCCTTCATCATACAGAACTACATGTTGCAATACAACAATCACTCACCCTTTCCTTCATCATACAGAACTACATGTTGCAATACAACAATCACTCACCCTTTCCTTCATCATACAGAACTACATGTTGCAATACAACAATCACTCACCCTTTCCTTCATCATACAGAACTACATGTTGCAATACAACAATCACTCACCCTTTCCTTCATCATACAGAACTACATGTTGCAATACAATAATCACTCACCCTTTCCTTCATCATACAGAACTACATGTTGCAATACAATAATCACTCACCCTTTCCTTCATCATACAGAACTACATGTTGCAATACAACAATCACTCACCCTTTCCTTCATCATACAGAACTACATGTTGCAATACAACAATCACTCACCCTTTCCTTCATCATACAGAACTACATGTTGCAATACAACAATCACTCACCCTTTCCTTCATCATAGATGATCATACAGAACTACATGTTGCAATACAATAATCACTCACCCTTTCCTTCATCATACAGAACTACATGTTGCAATACAACAATCACTCACCCTTTCCTTCATCATACAGAACTACATGTTGCAATACAATAATCACTCACCCTTTCCTTCATCATACAGAACTACATGTTGCAATACAACAATCACTCACCCTTTCCTTCATCATACAGAACTACATGTTGCAATACAACAATCACTCACCCTTTCCTTCATCATACAGAACTACATGTTGCAATACAATAATCACTCACCCTTTCCTTCATCATACAGAACTACATGTTGCAATACAATAATCACTCACCCTTTCCTTCATCATACAGAACTACATGTTGCAATACAATAATCACTCACCCTTTCCTTCATCATACAGAACTACATGTTGCAATACAACAATCACTCACCCTTTCCTTCATCATACAGAACTACATGTTGCAATACAACAATCACTCACCCTTTCCTTCATCATACAGAACTACATGTTGCAATACAAAATCACTCACCTTTCCTTCATCATACAGAACTACATGTTGCAATACAACAATCACTCACCCTTTCCTTCATCATACAGAACTACATGTTGAATACAACAATCACTCACCCTTTCCTTCATCATACAGAACTAATGTTGAATACAAAATCACTCACCCTTTTTCATCTACAGAACTACATGTTGCAATACAATAATCACTCACCCTTTCCTTCATCATACAGAACTACATGTTGCAATACAACAATCACTCACCCTTTCCTTCATCATACAGAACTACATGTTGCAATACAACAATCACTCACCCTTTCCTTCATCATAGATGATCATACAGAACTACATGTTGCAATACAATAATCACTCACCCTTTCCTTCATCGTACAGAACTACATGTTGCAATACAATAATCACTCACCCTTTCCTTCATCATACAGAACTACATGTTGCAATACAATAATCACTCACCCTTTCCTTCATCATACAGAACTACATGTTGCAATACAACAATCACTCACCTCACCCTTTCCTTCATCATACAGAACTACATGTTGCAATACAACAATCACTCACCCTTTCCTTCATCATACAGAACTACATGTTGCAATACAATAATCACTTACCTTTCCTTCATCATACAGAACTACATGTTGCAATACAACAATCACCAGGCCCGTCGCTGGGCATACGCAAGTACGCACGTGCGTATCATTGGTCTCAGAAAATGAAAAAAATGAAAACTCCAAAAATGCATTAAAACCCCAGGGGGTAGTAGGGATACATAGCAGCCGGGATGTGTGGAGTGGTGGAATAATTGAGCCCATTGCAAATATACTTGTTTAATTGATAAGGGCGATAGATCATGTATATTATACATCTAGCCTCAATGTATACCTTTATATGGATTGTCATCCTGCAATTGTATGTTACAAAATGCATTGAAATGCAGGCAATTGCTTCATTTTATAAACAATATCCGGGGGCATACCATCAGACCCCCTATCGTACTCGCTCGTTATGCTCACTCGACAAACAAGCATATTTGGCCGTGCGTATCATCAAAATAGCTCCAGCGACGGCCCTGATCACTCACCCTTTCCTTCATCATAGATGATCATACAGAACTACATGTTGCAATACAACAATCACTCACCCTTTCCTTCATCGTACAGAACTACATGTTGCAATACAACAATCACTCACCCTTTCCTTCATCATACAGAACTACATGTTGCAATACAACAATCACTCACCCTTTCCTTCATCATACAGAACTACATGTTGCAATACAACAATCACTCACCCTTTCCTTCATCATACAGAATTACATGTCGAAATACTATAATCACTCACCCTTTCCTTCATCATACAGAACTACATGTTGAAATACAATAATCACTCACCCTTTCCTTCATTATATAGAACTACATGTTGCAATACAATAATAACCTACCCTTTCCTTCATCATACAGAACTACATGCTGCAATACAACAATCACTCACCCTTTCCTTCATCGTAGATGATCACACAGAACTACATGTTGCAATACAACAATCACTCACCCTTTCCTTCATCATACAGAACTACATGTTGCAATACAATAATCACTCACCCTTTCCTTCATCATAGATGATCATACAGAACTACATGTTGCAATACAACAATCACTCACCCTTTCCTTCATCATACAGAACTACATGTTGCAATACAATAATCACTCACCCTTTCCTTCATCATAGATGATCATACAGAACTACATGTTGCAATACAACAATCACTCACCCTTTCCTTCATCATACAGAACTACATGTTGCAATACAATAATCACTCACCCTTTCCTTCATCATACAGAACTATATGTTGCAATACAATAATCACTCACCCTTTCCTTCATCATACAGAACTACATGTTGCAATACAATAATCACTTACCCTTTCCTTCATCATACAGACCTATATGTTGCAATACAACAATCACTCACCCTTTCCTTCATCATACAGAACTTACATGTTGAAATACAACAATCACTCACCCTTTCCTTCATCATACAGAACTACATGTTGCAATACAACAATCACTCACCCTTTCCTTCATCATACAGAACTTACATGTTGAAATACAACAATCACTCACCCTTTCCTTCATCATACAGAACTACATGTTGCAATACAATAATCACTCACCCTTTCCTTCATCATACAGAACTACATGTTGCAATACAACAATCACTCACCCTTTCCTTCATCATACAGAACTACATGTTGCAATACAACAATCACTCACCCTTTCCTTCATCATACAGAACTACATGTTGCAATACAACAATCACTCACCCTTTCCTTCATCATAGATGATCATACAGAACTACATGTTGCAATACAATAATCACTCACCCTTTCCTTCATCATACAGAACTACATGTTGCAATACAATAATCACTCACCCTTTCCTTCATCATACAGAACTACATGTTGCAATACAATAATCACTCACCCTTTCCTTCATCATACAGAACTACATGTTGCAATACAACAATCACTCACCCTTTCCTTCATCATACAGAACTACATGTTGCAATACAACAATCACTCACCCTTTCCTTCATCATAGATGATCATACAGAACTACATGTTGCAATACAATAATCACTCACCCTTTCCTTCATCATACAGAACTACATGTTGCAATACAATAATCACTCACCCTTTCCTTCATCATACAGAACTACATGTTGCAATACAATAATCACTCACCCTTTCCTTCATCATACAGAACTACATGTTGCAATACAACAATCACTCACCCTTTCCTTCATCATACAGAACTACATGTTGCAATACAACAATCACTCACCCTTTCCTTCATCATACAGAACTACATGTTGCAATACAATAATCACTCACCCTTTCCTTCATCATACAGAACTACATGTTGCAATACAACAATCACCAGGCCCGTCGCTGGGCATACGCAAGTACGCACGTGCGTATCATTGGTCTCAAAAATGAAAAAAATGAAAACTCCAAAAATGCATAAACCAGGGGGTAGTAGGGATACTAGCGCCGGATGTGTGGAGTGGTGGAATAATTGAGCCCATTGCAAATATACTTGTTTAATTGATAAGGGCGATAGATCATGTATATTATACATCTAGCCTCAATGTATACCTTTATATGGATTGTCATCCTGCAATTGTATGTTACAAAATGCATTGAAATGGCTTGCTCATTTATAAAATATCCGGGGGCATCCTCGACCCCCTATCGTACTCGCTCGTTATGCTCACTCGACAAACAAGCATATTGGCCGTGCGTATCATCAAAATAGCTCCAGCGACGGCCCTGATCACTCACCCTTTCCTTCATCATAGATGATCATACAGAACTACATGTTGCAATACAACAATCACTCACCCTTTCCTTCATCATACAGAACTACATGTTGCAATACAACAATCACTCACCCTTTCCTTCATCATACAGAACTACATGTTGCAATACAACAATCACTCACCCTTTCCTTCATCATACATACAGAACTACATGTTGCAATACAACAATCACTCACCCTTTCCTTCATCATACAGAACTACATGTTGAAATACAACAATCACTCACCCTTTCCTTCATCATACAGAACTACATGTTGAATACAAAATCACTCACCCTTTCCTTCATCATACAGAACTACATGTTGCAATACAACAATCACTCACCCTTTCCTTCATCATACAGAACTACATGTTGCAATACAACAATCACTCACCCTTTCCTTCATCATACAGAACTACATGTTGCAATACAATAATCACTCACCCTTTCCTTCATCATACAGAACTACATGTTGCAATACAATAATCACTCACCCTTTCCTTCATCATAGATGATCATACAGAACTACATGTTGCAATACAACAATCACTCACCCTTTCCTTCATCATACAGAACTACATGTTGCAATACAATAATCACTCACCCTTTCCTTCATCATAGATGATCATACAGAACTACATGTTGCAATACAACAATCACTCACCCTTTCCTTCATCATACAGAACTACATGTTGCAATACAACAATCACTCACCCTTTCCTTCATCATACAGAACTACATGTTGCAATACAACAATCACTCACCCTTTCCTTCATCATACAGAACTACATGTTGAAATACAATAATCACTCACCCTTTCCTTCATCATACAGACTACATGTTGCAATACAACAATCACTCACCCTTTCCTTCATCATACAGAACTACATGTTGCAATACAACAATCACTCACCCTTTCCTTCATCATACAGAACTACATGTTGCAATACAACAATCACTCACCCTTTCCTTCATCATACAGAACTACATGTTGAAATACAATAATCACTCACCCTTTCCTTCATCATACAGAACTACATGTTGCAATACAATAATCACTCACCCTTTCCTTCATCATACAGAACTACATGTTGCAATACAACAATCACTCACCCTTTCCTTCATCATACAGAACTACATGTTGCAATACAACAATCACTCACCCTTTCCTTCATCATACAGAACTACATGTTGCAATACAACAATCACTCACCCTTTCCTTCATCATACAGAACTACATGTTGCAATACATAATCACTCACCCTTTCCTTCATCATACAGAACTACATGTTGCAATACAACAATCACTCACCCTTTCCTTCATCATACAGAACTACATGTTGCAATACAATAATCACTCACCCTTTCCTTCATCATACAGAACTACATGTTGCAATACAACAATCACTCACCCTTTCCTTCATCATACAGAACTACATGTTGCAATACAACAATCACTCACCCTTTCCTTCATCATAGAGACTACAGACTACATGTTGCAATACAATAATCACTCACCCTTTCCTTCATCATACAGAACTACATGTTGCAATACAACAATCACTCACCCTTTCCTTCATCATACAGAACTACATGTTGCAATACAACAATCACTCACCCTTTCCTTCATCATACAGAACTACATGTTGCAATACAATAATCACTCACCCTTTCCTTCATCATAGATGATCATACAGAACTACATGTTGCAATACAATAATCACTCACCCTTTCCTTCATCATACAGAACTACATGTTGCAATACAACAATCACTCACCCTTTCCTTCATCATACAGAACTACATGTTGCAATACACATCACTCACCCTTTCCTTCATCATAGAGACATACAGACTACATGTTGCAATACAATAATCACTCACCCTTTCCTTCATCATACAGAACTACATGTTGCAATACAACAATCACTCACCCTTTCCTTCATCATACAGAACTACATGTTGAAATACAATAATCACTCACCCTTTCCTTCATCATACAGAACTACATGTTGCAATACAACAATCACTCACCCTTTCCTTCATCATACAGAACTACATGTTGAAATACAATAATCACTCACCCTTTTTTTCATCATAGATGATCATACAGAACTACATGTTGCAATACAATAATCACTCACCCTTTCCTTCATCATACAGAACTTACATGTTGAAATACAACAATCACTCACCCTTTCCTTCATCATACAGAACTATATGTTGAAATACAATAATCACTCACCCTTTTTTTCATCATAGATGATCATACAGAACTACATGTTGCAATACAATAATCACTAACCCTTTCCTTCATCATACAGAATTACATGTTGCAATACAACAATCACTCACACTTTCCTTCATCATACAGAACTTACATGTTGAAATACAACAATCACTCACCCTTTCTTTCATCATACAGAATTACATGTTGCAATACAACAATCACTCACCCTTTCCTTCATCATACAGAACTACATGTTGCAATACAACAATCACTCACCTTTTCCTTCATCATACAGAACTTACATGTTGAAATACAACAATCACTCACCCTTTCCTTCATCATACATAACTACATGTTGCAATACAACAATCACTCACCCTTTCCTTCATCATACAGAACTACATGTTGCAATACAACAATCACTCACACTTTCCTTCATCATACAGAACTTACATGTTGAAATACAACAATCACTCACCCTTTCTTTCATCATACAGAATTACATGTTGCAATACAACAATCACTCACCCTTTCCTTCATCATACAGAACTACATGTTGCAATACAACAATCACTCACCTTTTCCTTCATCATACAGAACTTACATGTTGAAATACAACAATCACTCACCCTTTCCTTCATCATACATAACTACATGTTGCAATACAACAATCACTCACCCTTTCCTTCATCATACAGAACTACATGTTGCAATACAACAATCACTCACACTTTCCTTCATCATACAGAACTTACATGTTGAAATACAACAATCACTCACCCTTTCTTTCATCATACAGAATTACATGTTGCAATACAACAATCACTCACCCTTTCCTTCATCATACAGAACTACATGTTGCAATACAACAATCACTCACCTTTTCCTTCATCATACAGAACTACATGTTGCAATACAACAATCACTCACCCTTTCCTTCATCATACAGAACTACATGTTGAAATACAACAATCACTCACCCTTTCCTTCATCATACATAACTACATGTTGCAATACAACAATCACTCACCCTTTCCTTCATCATACAGAACTACATGTTGCAATACAACAATCACTCACACTTTCCTTCATCATACAGAACTTACATGTTGAAATACAACAATCACTCACCCTTTCTTTCATCATA
>CM026402.1:47175522-47224544 GCA_014843695.1 Archivesica marissinica | reverse complement strand
GTGAAGAGGAAATGTGGAATTTAATTGCCTTGCCTAAGGGAAGTCGTGATAGCGCAGTGGATGCGCATTCACTTCAGGTGCGAAAGGTCCGGAGTTCGAGCCCCTCTGGAGCCGCTACAACTAGGCCCTTAGGCAAGGCATTTAAATTTCACATTGCCTCTTCTCTCTCACTCGTGGCGATGGATTCCATCAGGAATGAGGTCTCGAGAGTGATTAATATAAGTTGAAATAACTTGTTTCGCAATCGAGCTAAAATAAATTTGTATACGGGCACAATCGTAACGGCTACAGCTGGGTGCAAACTATGTGCCTTTCATACCTAAAGTGAACGCGCTACCACTGCGCTAACACGACTTCCAAAGTATTTTGAGTGAGTACATTGCATGCAAAATAGATATTTTCTAGCTGTCAAAGAACCACGTGAGTGAGGTATGACAAATAGCGGAGTATATACAGTATCTAAGATCAGATCTCCGCAACGTGGCGTCCGTGGTCCAGTGGTAGAGCGTCGGATTTGGAATCGAACGGTCCTGGGTTCGATACTCGGCCAGGCCACGTATGTAGTGTCATTGAGCAAGGCACCTTACACACATTGCTTAGTACTGGTTAATCGCTTAGGTCGGCTGAGCCTGCCCAGGAAAACATGTCTAAGTCCCCGCGAGGGGTTTGACATTAAAGGAACATACATACAACGTATTCATATTATTTTTCATATTACAAAGCGCCATCAAGCAAACAAAGTGAAGGTTATCAAATACAACGCCTCTGTTAATTATTATACAGACCCCTGTGGTCTCCTGCATACTACACTTATTATACATACCCCTGTGGTCTCCTGCTTACTACACTTATTATACAGACCCCTGTGGTCTCCTGCTTACTACATTTATTATACATACCCCTGTGGTCTCCTGCTTACTACACTTATTATACAGACCCCTGTGGTCTCCTGCATACTACACTTATTATACATACCCCTGTGGTCTCCTGCATACTACACTTATTATACATACCCCTGTGGTCTCCTGCTTACTACACTTATTATACATACCCCTGTGGTCTCCTACTTACTACACTTATTATACATACCCCTGTGGTCTCCTGCTTACTACACTTATTATACAGACCCCTGTGGTCTCCTGCCTACTACACTTACTGGTCAACTGGTCAACATCTCTGTTAATGTGGTTAGTCTATACACATTTATTTTAGCTCAATTGTGAAAGAAGTTCTTCTGATTAGTTTAATCACTCTCGAGACATCACTCCAGATGGAATCCATACCCATGATGGGCGACACAAGGCAGTGTGAGTTAATGGTACACAAGTATTAAGCAAACATTCCATGGAGGCTACACATTAGAGTTAATGGTACACAAGTATTAGGCAAACATTCCACGGAGGCTCCACATTAGAGTTAATGGTACGGTACACAAGTATTAGGCAAACATTCCACGGAGGCTCCACATTAGAGTTAATGGTACACAAGTACTAAGCAAACATTAGAGTTAATGGTACACAAGTATTAGGCAAACATTCAACAGAGGCTCCACATTAGAGTTAATGGTACACAAGTATTAGGCAAACATTTCACGGAGGCTCCACATTAGAGTTAATGGTACACAAGTATTAGGCAAACATTCCACGGGAGGCTCCACATTAGAGTTAATGGTACACAAGTATTAGGCAAACATTCCACGGAGGCTCCACATTAGAGTTAATGGTACGGTACACAAGTATTAGGCAAACATTCCACGGGAGGCTCCACATTAGAGTTAATGGTACACAAGTATTAGGCAAACATTCCACGGAGGCTCCACATTAGAGTTAATGGTACACAAGTATTAGGCAAACATTCCATGGAGGCTCCACATTAGAGTTAATGGTACGGTACACAAGTATTAGGCAAACATTCCACGGGAGGCTCCACATTAGAGTTAATGGTACACAAGTATTAGGCAAACATTCCATGGAGGCTCCACATTAGAGTTAATGGTACACAAGTATTAGGCAAACATTCCACGGAGGCTCCACATTAGAGTTAATGGTACACAAGTATTAGGCAAACATTCCACGGAGGCTCCACATTAGAGTTAATGGTACACAAGTATTAGGCAAACATTAGAGTTAATGGTACACAAGTATTAGGCAAACATTCAACAGAGGCTACACATTAGAGTTAATGTTACACAAGTATTAGGCAAACATTCCACGGGAGGCTCCACATTAGAGTTAATGGTACACAAGTATTAGGCAAACATTCCACGGAGGCTCCACATTAGAGTTAATGGTACACAAGTATTAGGCAAACATTCCACGGAGGCTCCACATTAGAGTTAATGTTACACAAGTATTAGGCAAACATTCCACGGAGGCTCCACATTAGAGTTAATGGTACACAAGTATTAGGCAAACATTCCATGGAGGCTCCACATTAGAGTTAATGGTACACAAGTATTAGGCAAACATTCCATGGAGGCTCCACATTAGAGTTAATGGTACACAAGTATTAGGCAAACATTCCATGGAGGCTCCACATTAGAGTTAATGGTACACAAGTATTAGGCAAACATTCCACGGGAGGCTCCACATTAGAGTTAATGGTACACAAGTATTAGGCAAACATTCCACGGAGGCTCCACATTAGAGTTAATGGTACACAAGTATTAGGCAAACATTCCATGGAGGCTCCACATTAGAGTTAATGGTACACAAGTATTAGGCAAACATTCCAGGAGGCTCCACATTAGAGTTAATGGTACACAAGTATTAGGCAAACATTCCACGGAGGCTCCACATTAGAGTTAATGGTACACAAGTATTAGGCAAACATTCCATGGAGGCTCCACATTAGAGTTAATGGTACACAAGTATTAGGCAAACATTCCACGGGAGACTCCACATTAGAGTTAATGGTACACAAGTATTAGGTAACATTCCATGGAGGCTCCACATTAGAGTTAATGGTACACAAGTATTAGGCAAACATTCCATGGAGGCTCCACATTAGAGTTAATGGTACACAAGTATTAGGCAAACATTAGAGTTAATGGTACACAAGTATTAGGCAAACATTCAACAGAGGCTCCACATTAGAGTTAATGGTACACAAGTATTAGGCAAACATTCCACTGGAGGCTCCACATTAGAGTTAATGGTACACAAGTATTAGGCAAACATTCCACGGAGGCTCCACATTAGAGTTAATGGTACACAAGTATTAGGCAAACATTCCACGGAGGCTCCACATTAGAGTTAATGGTACACAAGTATTAGGCAAACATTCCACGGAGGCTCCACATTAGAGTTAATGGTACACAAGTATTAGGCAAACATTCCATGGAGGCTCCACATTAGAGTTAATGGTACACAAGTATTAGGCAAACATTCCATGGAGGCTCCACATTAGAGTTAATGGTACACAAGTATTAGGCAAACATTCCACGGGAGGCTCCACATTAGAGTTAATGGTACACAAGTATTAGGCAAACATTCCATGGAGGCTCCACATTAGAGTTAATGGTACACAAGTATTAGGCAAACATTCCATGGAGGCTCCACATTAGAGTTAATGGTACACAAGTATTAGGCAAACATTAGAGTTAATGGTACACAAGTATTAGGCAAACATTCAACAGAGGCTCCACATTAGAGTTAATGGTACACAAGTATTAGGCAAACATTCCATGGAGGCTCCACATTAGAGTTAATGGTACACAAGTATTAGGCAAACATTCCACGGGAGGCTCCACATTAGAGTTAATGGTACACAAGTATTAGGCAAACATTAGAGTTAATGGTACACAAGTATTAGGCAAACATTCAACAGAGGCTCCACATTAGAGTTAATGGTACACAAGTATTAGGCAAACATTCCATGGAGGCTCCACATTAGAGTTAATGGTACACAAGTATTAGGCAAACATTCCACGGGAGGCTCCACATTAGAGTTAATGGTACACAAGTATTAGGCAAACATTCCACGGAGGCTCCACATTAGAGTTAATGGTACACAAGTATTAGGCAAACATTAGAGTTAATGGTACACAAGTATTAGGCAAACATTCAACAGAGGCTCCACATTAGAGTTAATGGTACACAAGTATTAGGCAAACATTCCATGGAGGCTCCACATTAGAGTTAATGGTACACAAGTATTAGGCAAACATTCCACGGAGGCTCCACATTAGAGTTAATGGTACACAAGTATTAGGCAAACATTCCACAGGAGGCTCCACATTAGAGTTAATGGTACACAAGTATTAGGCAAACATTCCACGGAGGCTCCACATTAGAGTTAATGGTACACAAGTATTAGGCAAACATTCCACGGAGGCTCCACATTAGAGTTAATGGTACACAAGTATTAGGCAAACATTCCACGGAGGCTCCACATTAGAGTTAATGGTACACAAGTATTAGGCAAACATTCCACGGAGGCTCCACATTAGAGTTAATGGTACACAAGTATTAGGCAAACATTACGTTTCAGCAACATTGAGATCTCCGCCCGACCGTACATCAGCTTCTGCCTCCCGTACCATCTGTTTGATGCCTTCCTCAGACTTCCGCTGTATATGTTCTGGTAACACTACTTGTATACCTGTAAATAACCAAAACAACTGTTGTCTTTTTTAATTTTTAATCAAAACCACAAATCAAACCTAAACCTATTTGTTTTTATCAAAACTATGACTCATACCTCTTTATTTTGATAATAATAATGAATTACAATCAAACCTGTGTTAATTGTCACCTCAGCCAACCTGTATTAAGCAGCCAGTTTCCAGATTCCCAATATGTTGTTTTATTATATATTTGACCTCTATTAAGCTGCCACCTGTGCTAAGCAGCCACTTTCTGTGGTTCCTGTGGCTGGCTGCTTAACACGGGTTTGACTGTATACCATTTTATTTGATACGTATAGTTTTACATTATTTCTGTGCATAAATACATATGCATTGCAGGCTCCTCGTTTCATGCTTTTTAGGGCCATATTCCCACTGTCCATGAAATTATTTGGTTCAACTATTGACATTATTTTATACAAATTTATTTTAGCTCGATTGCGAAACAAGTTCTAACAACTTATATTAATCACTCCCGAGACCTCATTCCTGATGGAATCCATCGCCACAAGGGAGAGAGAAGAGGCAACGTGGAAATTAAATGCCTTGCCTAAGGGCACAATCGTAACGGCTCCAGTGGGGCTCGAACTCCGGACCTTTCACACCTGAGGCGAACGCACATCCACGGCGCTATCACGAATATTGACATGAAATCGCCAATACAGGCTACCTAAATAAATGAGTACGAAGTAGGCTTCATATGACCATCAAATATATACATGAAATTTATCCTCGAAAATTAGGAATTACTAGTCTCTGATTGTCATTGGTTTCCAATATTCTCAATATTTTTCAAAAATGTCCTTGTGAAATGAAGACGACACAAGGCCCCATTCCTAATCTGGTAGTTAATTCAATAATGTCTTATCACAGATAAAAAAATTGTAATCTTACGCTTGCTTGTCTAATTTCCACAGTTAACAGACTGATGATGAATTAAAAATGTAAAATTGATCAGAAATATCCAAGAGTTAAGATTTACACGTTCAGAACTGATCTGATCATTTCGAAGTATTTTCGATATTTTTCAAGAATATCTTTACAATATTGTGTAGGCTATATCTCGTGCAGTATCACAGATTTTATAAGTTACCTCTGCTGGCTGGAGCACCCTTTGTTCCCGTATTGACAAGACCAACTTTTTGCTGAAACAAACAACAACTAGAAATCTATATCCCATGTATGTCCCATTAATGTCAAACCCGTTCTGGGGATCTAGACATGTTTTCCTGTGCAAGCTTAGCCTACCTAAGCGGTTAACCAGTTCTAAGCAATGTGTGTGAGGTGCCTTGCTCAATGACACTACATACGTGGCCTGAACGAGTATCAAACCTGGACTGATCGATTCCAAATCCGACGCTCTACCACTGGACCACGGATGCCACAGATTATGTCACATTATTTCCAAAAATTCCCTCCAACATGGCAAGGACATAAATATGAAATAAAGTTTAGAGCAGCACACTGGCAGAACATATGGTCAGTTCATTTGAGAACAAGTACAGATCCACCAGCAATCTGACAAGCAGCACACTGGCAGAACATATGGTCAGTTCATTTCAGAACAAGTACAGATCCACCAGCACTCTGACAAGCAGCACACTGGCAGTACGTATGGTCAGTTAATTTCAGAACAAGTATAGATCCACCAGCAATCTGACAAGCAGCACACTGGCAGTACATATGGTCAGTTAATTTCAGAACAAGTACAGATCCACCAGCAATCTGACAAGCAGCACACTGGCAGTACATACGGTCAGTTAATTTCAGAACAAGTACAGATCCACCAGCACTCTGACAAGCAGCACACTGGCAGTACGTATGGTCAGTTAATTTCAGAACAAGTACAGATCCACCAGCACTCTGACAAGCAGCACACTGGCAGTATGTATGGTCAGTTAATTTCAGAACAAGTACAGATCCACCAGCAATCTGACAAGCAGCACACTGGCAGTATGTATGGTCAGTTAATTTCAGAACAAGTACAGATCCACCAGCACTCTGACAAGCAGCACACTGGCAGAACATATGGTCAGTTAATTTCAGAACAAGTACAGATCTACCAGCAATCTGACGAGTACATTTAGGCAAACAATTTTCTTTCCGTTTTTTTCAAAATAGTTTCTACAACATTTAACCCATTCAACACCAAGTAACTGACATGGACTGGTCCATGATATTTTTAGACCAATAAATTAATAACAAAATTACATTTGGATCAGTTCATTTATCAAAATGGGTAAAAAAAATTCTAAAAATAGTTATATTACTTGAAAAAAGTGCAGATCCTGATGAGACGGCTCGTTACGAGCCGGCTCATCTGGATCTACACTTTTTTGTAAGCCAATTTAGAGGTATGTGGTGTTGAAAGGGTTAAAATGAATCAATTCTTTACTATGTGCAAACTATAAACATGTTCAGGTTCATTCTAACCATTATCAAACCTCGCTATGAAAATCGCTCAAAGCCGAAAAAAACCATCGACACCAGAGTATTTTCACTAGCCAGGCGGAAGTTTGGTTAACCCTTTCCCTCATAGAAGCACCTTTTGACGCCATTACCAATACGATATACATTAACAATATAGTAGCCAAACCAATGTTCATAATAAAGCCCAGAATCTCATGTATATAGTCCCAGTAATATCTATGGAGGTGGGATAGATATGACGACTGGTAGCTAGATGGCTGTCGTTTGTGTGGAGATATAATAGTATATTAACATAAATCTCTATGAAGGAAAGGGTTAATAGGCGTTTCACTGAACTAATAACAATATCTCGTATTAGGAGTATTCTTTGTAAAATAAACATGAAATAATCATCAGGAATACAGTTCATAGCCCCTTTCATCAAATTAACCCTTTACGCCACACCAGGAATACAGTTCATAGTCCCTTTCATCAAATTAACCCTTTACTCCACACCAGGAATACAGTTCATAGTCCCTTTCATCAAATTAACCCTTTACTTCACACAAGGAATACAGTTCATAGTCCCTTTCATCAAATTAACCCTTTACTCCACACCAGGAATACAGTTCATAGTCCCTTTCATCAAATTAACCCTTTACCCCACACAAGGAATACAGTTCATAGCCCCTTTCATCAAATTAACCCTTTACTCCACACCAGGAATACAGTTCATAGTCCCTTTCATCAAATTAACCCTTTACTCCACACCAGGAATACAGCAGTTCATAGCCCCCTTTCATCAAATTAACCCTTTACGCCACACCAGGAATACAGTTCATAGCCCCTTTCATCAAATTAACCCTTTACTACATACCAGGAATACAGTTCATAGTCCCTTTCATCAAATTAACCCTTTCTCCACACCAGGAATACAGTTCATAGTCCCTTTCATCAAATTAACCCTTTACTTCACACAAGGAATACAGTTCATAGCCCCTTTCATCAAATTAATCCTTTACTCCACACCAGGAATACAGCAGTTCATAGCCCCCTTTCATCAAATTAACCCTTTACTCCACACCAGGAATACAGCAGTTCATAGCCCCCTTTCATCAAATTAACCCTTTACGCCACACCAGGAATACAGTTCATAGCCCCTTTCATCAAATTAACCCTTTACTCCATACCAGGAATACAGTTCATAGTCCCTTTCATCAAATTAACCCTTTCTCCACACCAGGAATACAGTTCATAGCCCCTTTCATCAAATTAATCTTTCCCCACACCAGGAAGACAATTCATAGCCCCTTTCATCAAATTAACCCTTTCTCCACACCAGGAATACAGTTCATAGCCCCTTTCATCAAATTAACCCTTTCTCCACACCAGGAATACAGTTCATAGCCCCCTTTCATCAAATTAACCCTTTCTCCACACAAGGAATACAGTTCATAGTCCCTTTCATCAAATTAACCCTTTACTCCACACCAGGAATACAGTTCATAGTCCCTTTCATCAAATTAACCCTTTACTCCACACCAGGAATACAGCAGTTCATAGCCCCCTTTCATCAAATGAACCCTTTACGCCACACCAGGAATACAGTTCATAGTCCCTTTCATCAAATTAACACTTTACGCCACACCAGGAATACAGTTCATAGCCCCTTTCATCAAATTAACCCTTTACCCCACACCAGGAATACAGTTCATAGCCCCTTTCATCAAATTAACCCTTTACTCCACACCAGGAATACAGTTCATAGTCCCTTTCATCAAATTAACCCTTTACTCCACATCAGGAATACAGTTCATAGCCCCTTTCATCAAATTAACTCTTTACTCCACACCAGGAATACAGTTCATAGCCCCTTTCATCAAATTAATCTTTCCCCACACCAGGAAGACAATTCATAGCCCCTTTCATCAAATTAACCCTTTACTCCACACCAGGAATACAGTTCATAGCCCCATTCATCAAATTAATCTTTCTCCACACCAGGAAGACAATTCATAGCCCCTGTCATCAAATTAACCCTTTACTCCACACCAGGAATACAGTTCATAGCCCCTTTCATCAAATTAACCCGTTACACCACACCAGGAATACAGTTCATAGCCCCTTTCATCAAATTAATCTTTCCCCACACCAGGAAGACAATTCATAGCCCCTTTCATCAAATTAACCCTTTACTCCACACCAGGAACACAGTTCATAGCCCCATTCATCAAATTAATCTTTCCCCACACCAGGAAGACAATTCATAGTCCCTTTCATCAAATTAACCCTTTACTCCATACCAGGAATACAGTTCATAGTCCCTTTCATCAAATTAACCCTTTACTCCACACCAGGAATACAGTTCATAGTCCCTTTCATCAAATTAACCCTTTACTCCATACCAGGAATACAGTTCATAGTCCCTTTCATCAAATTAACCCTTTACCCCACACCAGGAATACAGTTCATAGTCCCTTTCATCAAATTAACCCTTTACTCCACACCAGGAATACAGCAGTTCATAGCCCCCTTTCATCAAATTAACCCTTTACGCCACACCAGGAATACAGTTCATAGTCCCTTTCATCAAATTAACCCTTTACGCCACACCAGGAATACAGTTCATAGCCCCTTTCATCAAATTAACCCTTTACTCCACACCAGGAATACAGTTCATAGCCCCTTTCATCAAATTAACCCTTTACTCCACACCAGGAATACAGTTCATAGTCCCTTTCATCAAATTAACCCTTTACTCCACATCAGGAATACAGTTCATAGCCCCTTTCATCAAATTAACCCTTTACTCCACACCAGGAATACAGTTCATAGCCCCTGTCATCAAATTAACCCTTTACTCCATACCAGGAATACAGTTCATAGTCCCTTTCATCAAATTAACCCTTTACCCCACACAAGGAATACAGTTCATAGCCCCTTTCATCAAATTAACCCTTTACACCACACAAGGAATACAGTTCATAGTCCCTGTCATCAAATTAACCCTTTACTCCACACCAGGAATACAGCAGTTCATAGCCCCCTTTCATCAAATTAACCCTTTACGCCACACCAGGAAGACAATTCATAGCCCCTTTCATCAAATTAACCCGTTACACCACACCAGGAATACAGTTCATAGCCCCTTTCATCAAATTAACTCTTTACCCCACACCAGGAATACAGTTCATAGCCCCTTTCTTCAAATTAACCCTTTACACCACACCAGAAAGACAGTTCATAGCCCCTTTCATCAAATTAACCCTTTACTCCACACCAGGAATACAGTTCATAGTCCCTTTCATCAAATTAATCCTTTACTCCACACCAGGAAAACAGTTCATAGCCCCTTTCATCAAATTAACCCTTTCTCCACACCAGGAATACAGTTCATAGTCCCTTTCATCAAATTAACCCTTTACTTCACACAAGGAATACAGTTCATAGCCCCTTTCATCAAATTAATCCTTTACTCCACACCAGGAATACAGCAGTTCATAGCCCCCTTTCATCAAATTAACCCTTTACTCCACACCAGGAATACAGCAGTTCATAGCCCCCTTTCATCAAATTAACCCTTTACGCCACACCAGGAATACAGTTCATAGCCCCTTTCATCAAATTAACCCTTTACCCCACACCAGGAATACAGTTCATAGCCCCTTTCATCAAATTAACCCTTTCTCCACACCAGGAATACAGTTCATATTCCCTTTCATCAAATTAACCCTTTACTTCACACCAGGAATACAGCAGTTCATAGCCCCCTTTCATCAAATTAACCCTTTACTTCACACCAGGAATACAGTTCATAGTCCCTTTCATCAAAATTTTAATTAACCCTTTAACCCACACCAGGAATACAGTTCATAGCCCCTTTCATCAAATTAACCCTTTATTCCAAACCAGGAGAGGCCAATTACTCATTTTATCTCCATACTGCTGATAAACAATAGGCACACTGTACTATATACTCAATAATCAATATTCAATGGGTATAGATGAGGACATGGAACAGCGGTTGTATGTGGGAAGCGGTAAAGGTGTTGTAATGGCGTTTTTGTGGAGGTTATGGAATTTACTATCTAGCACCAAAACACAAAATCATATTGTTATTTTTCAACAAACCGTTACTCGTGCATGGGTTAACATGTTCAGTCGATTTCTTGCTTCATTCTTCATACTGATTTGATGCTGAAGATAGAAATTGGTAGCAGAATGTCAATATTGTAACTAGGGGGCAATGAATGGTGATTTTGGCATTCTATTATTAGGATGATCTTCCAAACGAATGTTCGAACATTCGCTGCCATCCATAGTTGTAACATGACACAAATTAACAGTCTAAACTATTTACAAAATGAAATACTTTAATGTTGGTGTGAAGTGCAGATTGATATAGAAATCACAACTTACTCCAGTTATTCCGTGGGCGACTCTCACATGCTTTGATACAGCTGTCTCCTTCTCTACCTATAAATATACATGTACATGCGATATTTGTCCATGTAACTTCTGGTGTCTCGTTTTTGGAACAGATTTTCATTGAAGAATACTTTTAAAAGAATGAGCATAACAATATGTCACGCTTACACGACGGTGGGGGATGGGGAGACAATACTCTCCAAACCGCATCACCCTACTCTCCATGCCACTTCAACACTACTCTACAAACCGCATCACCCTACTCTCCATGCCACTTCAACACTACTCTACAAACCGCTTCAACGCTACTCTCCAAACCGCTTCAACACTACTCTCCAAACCACGTCAACACTACTCTCCAAACCACTTCAACACTACTCTCCAAACCACTTCAACACTACTCTCCAAACCACATCAACACTACTCTCCAAACCGCATCAACACTACTCTCCAAACCGCATCAACACTACTCTCCAAACCGCATCAACACTACTCTCCAAACCGCATCAACACTACTCTCCAAACCGCATCAACACTACTCTCCAAACCGCATCAACACTACTCTCCAAACCGCATCAACACTACTCTCCATGCCGCTTCAACACTACTCTCCAAACCGCTTCAACACTACTCTCCATGCCACTTTAACACTACTCTCCAAACCACATCAACACTACTCTCCAAACCGCTTCAACACTACTCTCCATGCCGCTTCAACACTACTCTCCAAACCGCTTCAACACTACTCTCCAAACCGCTTCAACACTACTCTCCAAACCGCTTCAACACTACTCTCCATGCCGCTTTAACACTCAAAATCCCCTATAATTTCAACAGTCATGGAATGACTGGATGGACGGAATCAATGAGCCATAACTGGAAAGTGCCAATGATATGGTCATAACTCAATGAAAACGAATGGGTACTTAAGTGGCTACACCATTGATCTCTCTTTTGTTCTATTAGCCCATAAAAAGGTTTATAACCACATAGCAGCTAATCCTAGACCACTAGACAATACGGTAAATATATTGTTCTCCTAGCCACATAGCAGCTAACCCTAGACCACTAGACAATACGGTAGATCTATTGTTCTCCTAGCAACATAGCAGCTAACCCTAGACCACTAGACAATATGGTAGCTCCATTGTTCTCCTAGCCACATAGAGGCTAACCCTAGACCACTAGACAATACGGTAGATCTATTGTTCTCCTAGCCACATAGCAGCTAACCCTAGACCACTAGACAATATGGTAGCTCCATTGTTCTCCTAGCCACATAGCAGCTAACCCTAGACCACTAGACAATACGGTGGATCTAGTGTTCTCCTAGCCACATAGCAGTTAAACCTAGACCACTAGACAATATGGTAGCTCCATTGTTCTCCTAGCCACATAGCAGCTAACCCTAGACCACTAGACAATACGGTGGATCTATTGTTCTCCTAGCCACATAGCAGCTAACCCTAGACCACTAGACAATATAGTAGATCTATTGTTCTCCTAGCCACATAGCAGCTAACCTCTGACCACTAGACAATACGATGGATCTATTGTTCTCCTAGCCACATAGCAGCTAACCATAGACCACTAGACAATATAGTAGATCTATTGTTCTCCTAGCCACATAGCAGCTAACCCTAGACCACTAGACAATATGGTAGGTATATTGTTCTCCTAGCCACATAGCAGCTAACCCTAGACCACTAGACAATATAGTAGATCTATTGTTCTCCTAGCCACATAGCAGCTAACCCTAGACCACTAGGCAATATAGTAGATCTATTGTTCTCCTAGCCACATAGCAGCTAACCCTAGACCACTATACAATACGGTAGATCTATTGTTCTCCTAGCCACATAGCAGCTAACCCTAGACCACTAGACAATACGGTAGATCTATTGTTCTCCTAGCCACATAGCAGCTAACCCTAGACCACTAGACAATATACTAGATCTATTGTTCTCCTAGCCACATAGCAGCTAACCCTAGACCACTAGACAATACGGTAGATCTATTGTTCTCCTAGCCACATAGCAGCTAACCCTAGACCACTAGACAATACGGTAGATCTATTGTTCTCCTAGCCACATAGCAGCTAACCCTAGACCACTAGACAATACGGTAGATCTATTGTTCTCCTAGCCACATAGCAGCTAACCCTAGACCACTAGACAATACGGTAGATCTATTGTTCTCCTAGCCACATAGCAGCTAACCCTAGACCACTAGACAATACGGTAGATCTATTGTTCTCCTAGCCACATAGCAGCTAACCCTAGACCACTAGACAATACGGTAGATCTATTGTTCTCCTAGCCACATAGGTACCCATTAGTGTGTATGCACGCACACACTTGATTTACTAGGTTAATATTCTTTATGGCTAACATGCACATTTGTCTTACCCACATAACTTAGTAATGTTTTAACATTTTTCAGCATTTATCTAAGAAACAAATTAATAATAAATATGCATACTATTATCAGGGATTCTAATTGTATAGATGTTACCATTATTTTATGTTATATATAGTCGGTTCAAAAGCTCACTCAGAGCTTGTATTGTATTGTTGCTATCTTGCTGACTCAAAATAAAATTGATCTTATCTCATCTTAACAAACGAATCTGGAGTATAACAATTAAAGCGTTAGTATAAAATACCCTGTGACAAACTACATACACTGATAGATAGGCATTACAATTCATCAACCATTATTGATAGCATACCCTGTACATGCACTACATATACTGATAGATAGACATTACAATTCATCAGCCATTATTGATAGCATACCCTGTACCTGCACTACATATACTGATAGATAGGCATTACAATTCATCAACCATTCTTGATAGCATACCCTGTACCTGCACTACATACACTGATAGATAGCCATTACAATTCATCAACCATTATTGATAACATACCCTGTACATGCACTACATACACTGATAGATAGCTTAAATTCATCAACATATTGATAGCATCCCTGTACATGCACTACATAACTGATAGTCATTACAATTCATCAACCATTATTGATAGCATACCCTGTACATGCACTACATACACTGATAGATAGCCATTACAATTCATCAACCATTATTGATAGCATGCCCTGTACATGCACTACATACACTGATAGATAGGCATTACAATTCATCAACCATTATTGATAGCATACCCTGTACCTGCACTACATACACTGATAGATAGCCATTACAATTCATCAACCATTATTGATAGCATGCCCTGTACATGCACTACATACACTGATAGATAGGCATTACAATTCATCAACCATTATTGATAGCATACCCTGTACATGCACTACATACACTGATAGATCATTACAATTCATCAACCATTATTGATAGCATGCCCTGTACATGCACTACATATACTGATAGATAGTCATTACAATTCATCAACCATTATTGATAGCATACCCTGTACATGCACTACATATACTGATAGTCATTACAATTCATCAACCATTATTGATAGCATGCCCTGTACATGCACTACATATACTGATAGATAGCCATTACAATTCATCAACCATTATTGATAGCATGCCCTGTACATGCACTACATACACTGATAGATAGGCATTACAATTCATCAACCATTATTGATAGCATGCCCTGTACATGCACTACATACACTGATAGATAGGCATTACAATTCATCAACCATTATTGATAGCATGCCCTGTACATGCACTACATATACTGATAGATAGTCATTACAATTCATCAACCATTATTGATAGCATGCCCTGTACCTGCACTACATACACTGATAGATAGTCATTACAATTCATCAACCATTATTGATAGCATGCCCTGTACCTGCACTACATACACTGATAGATAGTCATTACAATTCATCAACCATTATTGATAGCATACCCTGTACATGCACTACATACACTGATAGATAGTCATTACAATTCATCAACCATTATTGATAGCATGCCCTGTACCTGCACTACATACACTGATAGATAGTCATTACAATTCATCAACAAGTATTGTACCTCTTTTTTATTTTGTGAAGACTTTCTGTGTTGTTTTCTTCTTGATAGTGACAACGTCTTTGTTCTTTTCCATCCCCTGCCACTCATACTTCCCGAAGATGATACATCTGTATCAGAGCTGACTGTAACTGCTGCAAGTCACATGACAGCTTGGTCGATTTGTGTAATAAGTCTCTAAATGCTACGTAACTAGTATTTACAACATTTCTTACCACACAGACTAACATATCTCTGGACTTACATACAAACATTGATCGACTCTTTTATGTCTCTATGTAACTCTATAGAAACACTGACCGGTGATTGGTCAACAAAGAGCATGTGATAATGATGCAACTAATTGAGAAAAAAGTCATTGTCAACAATTTGTTGAATATTATATTTTAAAAACTGAACAAAGCATTAAGATACCTATATAATTTAGACTTACATAACTTGCATAAAGATGTGTATACGATGTGGGCAGAATACATTGAAAGCTACGACTTGCAGTTGTAACAGGTAATCACTGATATATAGTAGTAAATTGGATTTTACCATCCAATATCATTGGGCACTGATTAATCAATCCGATTAGATTTTTATTTGGCAATTAATCAATTTTAAAATTGTCCTACACCTACTATGTACCATCGTAATAGGCAGCTTGGGTACTGGAATGTTTTAATTTCTCTCAGACATCCCCCGATGCCTCGTATGAGTTTGCAAACATTTGTACACAAGCCAGCCTTATTAAATACAACAAGCATACATTATTATATTCATTGTTCTTGGTAGATTCCATTTCCATCACATCATAAAACATGTACGACTAAAATATTTCAAATTACCGCAAGGTTTGCTCCGTCTTGTATTTGAGCGTGTGGGCTTTCGTCTGACAATTTCTCTTGGTTCAGCCACGAGCAGTGCGCCTCCTTGGCCTGGGGACAATACACATGCCTGTAAAACTGTAAACAGATAGTGTAGCTAAAGTAATGTTTCCACGATTGATTTATTATTAACCAATTATAACAGAATAACTGATGATAAACAAATTTAACGTAGAATTTCTTAACGATCATTAGTTATTGTTTTCATTTCACAGTTTATAGCTTTTTTCCATATACTATTCAAATATTGTCACATCGGCCGAATGACACAAGCGTAACTAACGTGGCGTAACTAATCGGTTTTGGCAAGTAGGATTGATGCAATTTCTGAAATGAAATATAAAAGTCGTGATAGCGCAATGGTAGCGCATTCGCTTCAGGTGCGAAAGGCCTGGAGTTTGAGCCCCGCTGGAGCAGTTATGATTGTGCCCTTAGGCAAGGCATTTAAATTCCATGTTGCCTCTTCTCTCTCCCTTATGGCACTGGATTCCATCAGGAATGAGGTCTCGAGAGTGATTAATATAAGTTATAAGAACTTGTTTCGCAATCAAGCTAAAATAAATTTGTATAAACTAAATATAAAAACACAACATCCCAAAGTGGAAATGAAAGTAAATACACTGATCAAAACGCTTCCCAACTGATGTTCATGATAAGTCGGATATGGACAGGGTTAGTTTATCATCAAATATTATTTCAATTTTTAACAACTAAACTCATTTTTACAAATGAGCAATTTATGAACATGCATGTGAACTATTTCTAGAGCCCAAGGATACCTCTCATTCCTAAAGCGGACATTAAAATATTTATATAGTGCAAAGAATGAAAAAGCGCAGTACTAGAGGGAACATTTTTTGCATTTTGGTGGAAACCGAGATCATTTTCTATAAATGTCTACCCTCTCAAGGGGGCATTCCCAGCTGAAGGCGAATAATTCAAGTGTATGCATCTTTAACCTTTAAGAATATTTTCCTTTATCTTTTTCTGTTCCTGTTCTTCAGACACTCCTGTTAACTTTCTCCTCTCCTTGCGGCTTCTACCCATGGATTATACTTTTTCTATACACTGAAAGAAACAAGAACAGGTTTATATTTTCCAATGAAAGAAAACTTATCTTCCACTGCTTTGAAACAGTGAAAGATGGCATTTTCTCTGCCACTGCTTGAGTTTCGTACTCCTCCGTGGTTGGATGTAATATTGTCTTTTAGCTATTTTCTGAAAATCATGAATAGTTAATTATGAAGAAATATATTCTTATGTATTTGGTTTGTCTGTAGGTTTTTAGTTTTTTCATTTTGACAAACAGAAACTAACTTGAAAATTATACCAGAACTATTTCTTATTACGGACGTTCACACTAACATTGTGCAGTATGTATTGTAGTACAATACAGTTAAAATAAATAAAATTTGTCTGTCTGTCAGATTTTCCCATCTTCGAACACCTAAATTCCATGAAGTGTAAAGGGGGCATAATTCTGTTAAATTAAGAGACAGAGTTGACTGAAGCATCTTAGATTTTGATAGGGAACAATTGTGTAAAGTTTCAAAGGTATGTAGTAGATGGTTCACAAGAGATAGCATCCAGCAAATTAAACGTTAACCAAATGGCAACTCCGACAGCTGATATTCAAGATAAAAGTATAGTCGTTTCTTAACATACCGCTGGTCGTAACATACCGAGGCATCCACACTTTTTCAGAACGAGGTAAAATAACGCCACCTATCATTCTTTCCATTGGATCAGTGTTGACCCAGAAAGGGAAACATGTGTTGATAAACAAGAAATCATAAACTGTCAACGTAAGTGGTTCGAAAATTACTGATGCAAGATGCTTACCTGAATATCAAGATCTATGCAAAATTACCCCACCCCTTTATCTGATCAAACGCTCCAAATGTCCATAATATATATTTATGTTCATTCCAACTTTGTAAAATGGCGATCTGCTACCTGGCTGTTTTGACCACGTGTTTAGGTTACTACGTAATTGCCGTATTACCAAATATGGGCATAATTTTAAGGTCTGAGACGTGCTTTTTCTATTGAATGATTATTTTTCAAAACAGTCCCCCTCCCCAAATTTAGTATTTTTTATTAAAAACAAGTTGATGTTCATATCTATGGAACTTTCTTCCGTGATGTACATCTATTGACAGATTCCCGCATTTTATTATTCATAAAAAGTAGGCCCATCGTGGGCCTAAGGCTGTTTGTTGTTTTCTCGTGGGAGATTAAAAAGATATTCATGTGTTATGTTAAAATGACAAATTTACTGCTAGACTTACATATTATACAGATTAAGGTCTCTATCAAATACTCACATAATTTTATTATGACTACCTTTGTATAAACACCCAAATCAGGGCCTCGGCCATTTGCCGCGGTATACTCGGAACTACTGACTACGTAACTGCTGACACGATGGCATCAAAAACATGATAAACACAAATGATTCCCAATAGTATTTTTTCTTTGTGTATGTGTAATGTTGAAGTGGAGAAGTCATAAGATGATGCAAAATGAGTTTTAAATTCAGGTAAATAATAGTATATCTGTAGTTTGGTTTTTAATAGCTAGTACCGCGATATATCGTCCGACTACTTATAACGACGCTCACATGAAACGACGCGGCTTATGTTTTGACCTCGTTTTCAATATTCACAATATCCGGTGACGTTATTTTCATCTGCAGTGGTTGTAAACATGATACGGGATTCCCCAGACTAAATGTGGAAAGTGAGAGATTACAAGATAATTTTTATATCAATGTTATTGCAATCAGTCTGTTTTAACAGCAATTTTCAAATGCAACTTTGTGCATTACATTAAATAGCTAATATTTTGCAATATGCTACTGCAAACATAACAATTTGTGGTCTGTCTGCTCAGCTAAGCTCTGCGTATCGGTAGGTCACGTGACAATTGATTCACTGTTAGGAAAGGTGTATGCGTTATATACGTTATTGCTGTGATCCTATGTGATAGTAAAATAGATCTCGAACTAATCAATATCTGTGCAGGCTCACAAAGGCAAGAATAAACAGTATGCAGCAACTTCTATGACCACTGTTTTTATGCATGTACGGACTACTGGGAGTGCTATAAGGACAACAGCAAGGCATAATTTCTAGTTAAATGTTATTATTTACAAATTGTTCATTTATAGTTTATATACGGCAAAACAGGGACACTTTTCCTGTTTATTAGCATAATTAAATAAAGGCATGTTGTACACTCAGTTTTAATGTAATTTAGTGATGCAGAATTAATTTTCAGGCTAGTTTGAGATGACGTATAATACATGTAATGCGCAGAGCAGATACAGGAGAGTGAATTAACTATATTTAGAACGACATTAGTCAACCAATGAAATGCGTCGTAATAGAGGTTTCTCGGCTCAGAGGAATTCCCAATAGCGGCATGAGTCCATGTGATATTTTGACACTAAATAAGCGTAATAAGCATAATTTCTCACGTTGAATATGTAGAAAAGGATCTATTTATACAGATAATACACTATTTACATGAGTTAATTCGTTTTATGTTAAGTCATTGTTGATTCTTCGCTTAGATGCGTCGGAACACGGTATTCAAGGGTAAAGCAGCTGCTGTATTATATTATTTTTATTAATCATATTCTCTTGCAAATCAATAGTAAAAGTGTCATAACATCTCCAGTGGGGCTCAAACTCCGGACCGTTCTCACCTGAAGAGAATTTTATTAAATTAGTGACAGAAATTGCAAATCATATGTGAAATGACAGAGAAAAAATACAGCCAAAACAAACACCAAGACAATCTACTGTGATTCCAACAGTACCAAACAGCACATAATACTACTGATAGTATATACGATCATATAGATAGTTACTATGATATATACTATGCTCTTTAAAATGTGTTGAAATGTGTGTGGGTCGATCATTCACAGGGTCGAATTGTTAATAAATTCTTTAAATGAAATGCAGTGTGTTCTGTTCATGTTTATTTTTCAACATTAAATCCAGTAAAGAAGTAATCCTTTACTGTTAACCCTACATATTAAAACCCAAATATGCTATATGTGTGTACCAAATGTTTTCATCTTTAAAAATCACAAAATAATCGTCTGTTTATTCTTCGTGCGTTTAATACGAAACTAAAAGTATGTTTAAAATTATTGCCAATATTTGCATGTTTATTGAAATAATACAAATAAGATATAGCTAATACCAACAGCAATATTATGTGAAACTATTCCGCCAAGATAATGCATACATTTTATTTTCGAATAATTTCGAATCTATCTTGATAGTTTCACAGCAGGTGCGCGTTTCCACAGACATCACATTTAAACAGGAAGCGGTGTAGAGTTGGAGGATTGTGTCAACAGTTTCTTTTGTAATAACATAAACAACTCCACACTCATTCCTTGAGAATTATGGCAGAAACGGTAATATCTGCGAACTACCCGCCACACATCGATCCGACAAAAACACCACTTGCATATGGAGACAGAGCTTTGCCAAGATTGGTAAATATTTATCAGTTTATTATAAACTTTATATTTTCATGTTCAATAATAATAATGGTAATAGCAAGCTCTAAGCGAGCAGGCCCAAAGTCCACGTAGCGAGCTGTATGGTAATGCGCATTTACTGGAACAGACATCCAAACTCACATTGGAAAGAAGGAGAACTTGTAGTAGTCTGTTGTTGCTGTAATTAACCTATAGCTTATGGGCTGGCAATGGCGAGTAGGACGGGAGAGGGGTACTAGGTAATTTTCAATGGGAATAGCAACAAGATCATTATGAATTTTATACATAAGGGATAACCTATTATCAGTATCAACCACGCATAAAGAACGCCTTAATCAGGGTTATGGTTAGAGTCAAAACGCGTGGTTGATGTCATTATTCAGTTGGGTGGTTGAGAAAAAAGGCTTACCGGGTTTGGATGACACTCGGAACCAAATATAAAGAAACTAGTTACCAAGTAATCAATGGTATTACATCACAGGGACATCATAAACTGGTTAGCAAGTCATCATTACTATCACAAAGACTGTTTGAGCAAGTTTTAAGTTCTACCTACATGTAATTGACTTACTGAAATAATACATAAGATCCTGATTGGAGCAATTTGAATACGGGAGAATACACTAATATACGGTGTGGTGTCCGTGGTCCAATGGTAGAGCATCGGATTTGGAATCGAACGGTCCCGGGTTTGATACTCAGTCAGGCCACGTATGTAGTGTCATTGAGCAAGGCACCTCACACACATTGCTTAGTACTGGTTAACCGCTATGGTCGGCTAAGCATGTCCAGGAAAACATGTCTAGGTCCCCGCAAGGTGTTTGACATTAATGGAACATACATACATACATACTAATTTTCACTATTCATATATATTGAATAAACTTGGTTTTTACTTCTTAGTGGTTTCCATTTTCTCAACCTGTCTTATACACGTGTCTATGCAAAATACCACTGATTTAAGACCAAAGTTGTGGGAGGTCATCTTATAGTCGAGATCGTCTTATAGGCGAATATGTACAGTACAAACTTTCCTGTATAGACACTCATAGAAGTACCCATCATCAAGGAAATAGTTATTACATACTCATATTAAAGGCTCATATTTTGACCATATTATTTTGCTTATTTTCAGAACCGAGAACTTAATGATGAAAATCTGATGACACGGCAAAGGGCTGTAATGGCACTTTGCGATCACTTGCATGATCCAGAAAATATTGCACAAGCCTTGAAAGTTGGTAAGATATTTGATTAAAATAAATGGCTTAATTGCTGTGTTTTATTAGTCCCCTTTTGATTGAGACCGGAGGGGACTATAGGTTTACCGTCCGTTAATCAGCCAGTCAGTAATTTGTAATTTTGTATTTGAAATACTTTGGCACAAATGTGTCACGTGCATGACCCAGGTCCATTACTAAGAGGTGAAGATCCCACATAGCGGTCAAAGGGTTCAAATTTTCTTGTTCGGAGTACTATATTATAAGTATAAGTTCGAAACCTATTGATTGATTTTCACAACTGTCCATCATAGTGAGACAGAGTGTCACGCACAAGACCAAGGTACATTGGTATATGTAATGTTTTACTATGTTTCTTCCATGCATCTGTTTTGTGGGACATCCGTCATTTCTACTTAATTTTCTGCTAGTCTCAGAACTTAGGCTATGATTAGCGCAGTGGTTAGCGCGCTCAATTCTCACCAATACAACCCGGGTTCGATCCTCAGACCGTGAAGTATGTGAGATGGTACGGTGGTCGCCAGATCGGACAGGTGGGTTTTCTCCAGGTACTTCAGTTTCCTCCCACACGAATGACCACATTTACGCTTTCATCCGCGCCAACGAGAGTGATTACTATAAGTTGTTAGAACTTGCTTCGCAATCGTTGTAAAATAAATATAAAAGTTTAAAAAGAACATAGTATAATCCGTTTACTCGTGGTCAGTCTACTGCACCAAATGTACACAGATGTAATGCAGTCTTTGTTTTGGAAATACAACAGGCTAATACAAGAATGAATTAACAAAGCACTCATTTGTTTATTTTAATAATAATAGGAATTGCAGAGAGTTTGAAGAAATTGCTCGCAGATAGTGATACGACAGTGAGACAGAAGTCAACAGAGTGCTTGTTTGTTATTGGATGTGAGTATACATTATATTCATCTACATTGAATTTGTAATCCCGACATCCATAACCTAGAAAGGGGGGTATAGTGATGCATAAAGTGCAGTGCTAAACAGCGATCATTCTAGAGGGCGATGTGGGCGAAATAGTCGCCCTAGGGACCCTGACTTCGCCCTCTGGGGGCCCCACTTCTCCCTAATTTTTTTTATATTTTTTGGTTTTTACGATTTTCAAACAAAATTGTGTCTAGTAAGATACACTGGCCCATTATAAAGCACTCCTTCTATTCAAATGTTGTATTTAATGGTTGTACTGTGCATTTTAACCCTATTTTGCAGAAGTATATTAAAGAACACCATTTATGGAAGTGATCACGCGCTTTCTTCACTTCTCCCAAAAATTCTGACCTAGAATGAACCCTTTTAGCGCAAGGTTGACACAGGAGCTGGGCTTGTTACTTTATTCCGCAATTAGCTAGGGGTATGGGGTGTAATTGCAATAATTTCTTGTCTGGAAGGATGGGGAAGTTATGTTGGGAAATTTACCAATGGGCTGTTCCCACTGGACAGAGCTTTTAATAAAAGCATAGCAAAGACCCACCTTGTCGCCGCCATAGCAGAGCCAGATTGGAATTGACTGATGCATTATCATTCAGAATTGTTAATGTATTTCATGGGTGGATGTGTATAGCAATGAAATATATATCTCTCACTCTGTTTAAATTTGTAAATATGATAAAAAAATATCATACTTAAGTTGATATGATAGTTTACCATCTGAATTTCTCAATACTATGTTTGTGTTTTACGTTTATTTATCGTCGCTACCGGTTACCCATATGAGCGACGCCTCCTGAAGAGATTAGTCATTTTAGATTTTGGAGGATAGTGCAATGATGCAGACAGAGACCCATTCCAGAGTCTCCTCTGGTTCTTTTACGTGCACAGTGTAAAGCACCGACACGAGACCTCAGTTTACCGTCCCATCTGAAAGACTGTTAATTTTATTAGGGTCAGACGGGGGATCGAACCTGCGATCCCTAGATTACCAGTCCAGCGTGTTACCACTGGGCTACAGATCCATCTGTAATACTATGTTTTTTTTACACTAAGTCTTGTAATACGTGAATTGTAACTATAATTGATGACATTTTGTTAATTATGATAGGTCATGCGATTGGACGTGATGCCTTTCTTCAGCACAACATTATTCCCCCAGTATCCAAATTATTTGATGACAAGGTAGACATTGCTCGGAAAAACGCACACAAAGCAGTAGAAATGATATCCGAAACACCCTTAGGTAAGTCTTTCTTGAAGATTTTCCCGCTCTTATATTATGTCTCAGATGAGTCTCTACACTGACTTCCTTTATATTGATTGGTCCATTGGTTGACATTCTGTATACTGATTGGTCCATTGGTTGACATTCTGTATACTGATTGGTCCATTGGTTGACATTCTGAATACTGATTGGTCCATTGGTTGACATTTCTGTATACTGATTGGTCCATTGGTTGGCATTTCTGTATACTGATTGGTCCATTGGTTGACGTTTCTGTATACTGATTGGTCCATTGGTTGATGTTCTATATACTGATTGGTCCATTGGTTGACATCCTGTATACTGATTGATCCTTTGGTTAATGTTCTGTATACTAATTGGCAGGGCTTCTAAAACGCAGGTCTCCCGGTCCAGGACCAAATTTTAAACTTGCAGTCCGGTTGTAGCAACCAAAAAGTCATAAAAAATCGCTCCAAAAAATTGTTGAAAAAAAACAAGAAATCTGGATGTTGTAAACATATTACAGGTTGCTTTCTCCTCAATCCTACATGTATGTACATATAACCATACAAGCAGGTTGCTTTCTCCTCAATCCTACATGTATGTACATATAACCATACAAGCAGGTTGCTTTCTCCTCAATCCTACATGTATGTACATATAACCATACAAGCAGGTTGCTTTCTCCTCAATCCTACATGTATGTACATATAACCATACAAGCAGGTTGCTTTCTCCTCAATCCTACATGTATGTACATATAACCATACAAGCAGGTTGCTTTCTCCTCAATCCTACATGTATGTACATATAACCATACAAGCAGGTTGCTTTCTCCTCAATCCTACATGTATGTACATATAACCATACAAGCAGGTTGCTTTCTCCTCAATCCTACATGTATGTACATATAACCATACAAGCAGGTTGCTTTCTCCTCAATCCTACATGTATGTACATATAACCATACAAGCAGGTTGCTTTCTCCTCAATCCTACATGTATGTACATATAACCATACGAGCACGTTGCTTTCTCCTCAATCCTACATGTATGTACATATAACCATACACGCAGGTTGCTTTCTCCTCAATCCTACATGTATGTACATATAACCATACAAGCAGGTTGCTTTCTCCTCAATCCTACATGTATGTACATATAACCATACAAGCAGGTTGCTTTCTCCTCAATCCTACATTTATGTACATACTATTTATACTTGACTATGTTTATTCAAAGAAATAAATATTGTTTAAACTAAACATATTGAATATTACAGGTGCCCAGGGTATCGTAGAAGCCGACTTAATTGGAACCTTAGTGATGAAATTAAAAAGTGAAGTAAATGAAATAAAGGTATTTATTCTTTATTGTTTTTAAAAAATGATTAATAGCCATAGGACAAAGTGGTTAATTCCAGTGCTCTGAAGGACAAACCATGTTTTATACGACACTAAGTAACGCAAATAACAATATTATTTAGATGACCAAATTATCTAAAAAGCTCAAAAATAGTTGGTGCTTCTTTTTAGCGGAAATTACATCACTAAACTACAAAACTGCTTGTTATTTAGCATAAATGACGTCACTAAACTACAAAACTGCTTGTTTTTTAGCGTAAATGACGTCACTAAACTACAAACTGCTTGTTTTTTAGCATAAATTACGTCACTAAACTACAAAACTGCTTGTTATTAGCATAAATGACATCACTAAACTACAAAACTGCTTGTTATTAGCATAAATGATGTCACTAAACTACAAAACTGCTTGTTTTTAGCATAAATTATGTCACTAAACTACAAACTGCTTGTTTTTTAGCATAAATTACGTCACTAAACTACAAAACTGCTTGTTTTTTAGCGTAAATGACGTCACTAAAATACAAAACTGCTTGTTTTTTAGCATAAATTACGTCACTAAACTACAAAACTGCTTGTTTTTAGCGTAAATGACGTCACTAAACTACAAAACTGCTTGTTTTTAACGTAAATGACGTCACTAAGCTAAACGACGTCAGATTTGATGTCACTCGCTAAACCATAGTTTATTGTATCATTTTATAACTAAAAATTGGCCAGCCTGCAATTTTCCTGTCATTATCAGCGTACAGTGTCTGAATTAATCATATTATCCAGTGACAGAATTAATCATATTATCCCATATCAGAATTTTGGCAGGAAATATTGATTGACGTCGTCTGCGTCCGTCTGGACTCAGTTCTCAGTGACAAATGGAATTTTATTAAGGTTAAAATAAATATATATCACCATAGTATGGTGGTGCATGTGCATGTTTCGTGGATCGGCCCAGTAACACCAGAGTTATTGCCCTTTAATTGACTAAGAATGCACACATTTGTCCGTCCAGAGTATGTTCTCAGTACCCAATGAGTGGAATTTTATGAAGCTTACTATCACCACATTGTAAGTGGTTCACGCATGATTTTTGATGGGATCAAGTCAGTAACAATAGAGTTCTTGCCCTTTAACTAAAAATCATCGAGAGAGGTTATCAAATGTTTCTACAATCGCAAAATCAGTCTCAAGCTTTTTTGATTGGTTGAGTGTAATTCAAATCTCTGATTCAACCAATCATGTTGTTGAAGCTTGAGATCAGAGTCATAGCTTATAACCTTGGGACCTGGTGTTTGGTTGTATGTTACCACATGCACGACAGTGATATTAACCCGTAACCTGCCAATCGCAACTAAAGTCACTTTGCAAACAGCATAGAGCCAGATCAGAGGGCACAGAATGTGCCGTCTGATTAGGCTCTTTGCTGTTTGCTATTCGGATAGTGGAGCTAAAGCACTTGTCTGAATAGCAAACAACATAGATCCTGATCAGATGCTTCGTAATGCTGTGGCTGATCTGGATCTATGTTGTAAGCACATTCCGTCGAATTTATTCGGCAGGTTATGGGTTAAATACCAGTATTCTCTATATTGTGTTCAGTTTTCGTGGATTTCCCATATCCTATGCTATAACCTGAACTGTTATGGCAGTAGCAATTTAAAAGGCCTTTCTGATCAAGATATAATTTGAAACAACATAACATTTTTTTCAAATGTCTGAAATTTGTGAAAGCAAGTGCCTCAAAATCAGTGGAAGTCGTGATAGCTCAGTGGTAGCGCGTTCGCTTCATGTGCGAAAGGCCCAGAGTTTTAGCCCTGCTGGAGCCGATACGATTGTGTCCTTAGGCAAGGCATTTAAATTCCACATGCCTCTTCTCTCTCCCTCATGGCGATGAATTCCATCAGGAATGAGGTCACAAGAGTGATTAATATAAGTTATAAGAACTTGTTTCGCAATCGAGCTAAAATAAATTTGTATAAACTATCAAAATCAATTGTTACATTAAATTTATGTGGGTTAGGTCATGGTTATGTGACTGGTGCGTCACATACATATTAAAGCTTGTTTTACCACAGTTGCTATCTTCATGGACATATTCTGTTTGTATTTGCAGATACTTATTTTAGACACGTTACATTATTGTATGCGTGTGGACACAGAGAAAGCACTTAAAGTGGAGGCTATGGAAGTGTTTACCTCCCTCCTGTCGCACGTAAATCCAGTCATCAGAGCAGCCGCTGCTCGCGACATTATGGATCTCAGGTAAATATGGTCCATCTGATTACTACAGTGGTTAGCTGGCTGGTTCTCGGCATAGATCTCAGGTAAATATGGTCCATCTGATTACTACAGTGGTTAGCCGGCTGGTTCTCAGCATTATGGATCTCAGGTAAATATGGTCCATCTGATTACTACAGTGGTTAGCCGGCTGGTTTTCAGCATTATGGATCTCAGGTAAATATGGTCTATCTGATTACTACAGTGGTTAGCCGGCTGGTTTTCAGCATTATGGATCTCAGGTAAATATGGTCCATCTGATTACTACAGTGGTTAGCCGGCTGGTTTTCAGCATTATGGATCTCAGATAAATATGGTCCATCTGTTTACTACAGTTGTTAGCCGGCTGGTTCTCTGCATTATGGATCTCAGGTAAATATGGTCCATCTGATTACTACAGTTGTTAGCCGGCTGGTTTTCAGCATTATGGATCTCAGGTAAATATGGTCCATCTGATTACTACATTGGTTAGCCGGCTGGTTTTCAGCATTATGGATCTCAGGTAAATATGGTCCATCTGATTACTACAGTGGTTAGCCGGCTGGTTCTCGACATTATGGATCTCAGGTAAATATGGTCTATCTGATTACTACAGTGGTTAGCCGGCTGGTTTTCAGCATTATGGATCTCAGGTAAATATGGTCCATCTGATTACTACAGTGGTTAGCCGGCTGGTTTTCAGCATTATGGATCTCAGGTAAATATGGTCCATCTGTTTACTACAGTTGTTAGCCGGCTGGTTCTCTGCATTATGGATCTCAGGTAAATATGGTCCATCTGATTACTACAGTTGTTAGCCGGCTGGTTCTCGGCATAGATCTCAGGTAAATATGGTCCATCTGATTACTACAGTTGTTAGCCGGCTGGTTCTCGGCATAGATCTCAGGTAAATATGGTCCATCTGATTACTACAGTGGTTAGCCGGCTGGTTTTCAGCATTATGGATCTCAGGTAAATATGGTCCATCTGATTACTACAGTGGTTAGCCGGCTGGTTCTCGACATTATGGATCTCAGGTAAATATGGTCTATCTGATTACTACAGTGGTTAGCCGGCTGGTTCTCGGCATTATGGATCTCAGGTAAATATGGTCCATCTGATTACTACAGTGGTTAGCCGGCTGGTTCTCGGCATAGATCTCAGGTAAATATGGTCCATCTGATTACTACAGTTGTTAGCCGGCTGGTTCTCGGCATAGATCTCAGGTAAATATGGTCCATCTGATTACTACAGTTGTTAGCCGGCTGGTTCTCGGCATGGATCTCAGGTAAATATGGTCCATCTGATTACTACAGTTGTTAGCCGGCTGGTTCTCGGCATTATGGATCTCAGGTAAATATGGTCCATCTGATTACTACAGTTGTTAGCCGGCTGGTTCTCGGCATAGATCTCAGGTAAATATGGTCCATCTGATTACTACAGTTGTTAGCCGGCTGGTTCTCGGCATAGATCTCAGGTAAATATGGTCCATCTGATTACTACAGTTGTTAGCTGGCTGGTTCTCGGCATGGATCTCAGGTAAATATGGTCCATCTGATTACTACAGTTGTTAGCCGGCTGGTTCTCGGCATTATGGATCTCAGGTAAATATGGTCCATCTGATTACTACAGTTGTTAGCCGGCTGGTTCTCGGCATAGATCTCAGGTAAATATGGTCCATCTGATTACTACAGTTGTTAGCCGGCTGGTTCTCGGCATAGATCTCAGGTAAATATGGTCCATCTGATTACTACAGTGGTTAGCCGGCTGGTTTTCAGCATTATGGATCTCAGGTAAATATGGTCCATCTGATTACTACAGTGGTTAGCCGGCTGGTTCTCGACATTATGGATCTCAGGTAAATATGGTCTATCTGATTACTACAGTTGTTAGCCAGCTGGTTTTCAGCATTATGGATCTCAGGTAAATATGGTCCATCTGATTACTACAGTGGTTAGCTGGCTGGTTCTCGGCATAGATCTCAGGTAAATATGGTCCATCTGATTACTACAGTTGTTAGCCGGCTGGTTCTTGGCATAGTTCTCAGGTAAATATGGTCCATCTGATTACTACAGTGGTTAGCCGGCTGGTTTTCAGCATTATGGATCTCAGGTAAATATGGTCCATCTGATTACTACAGTGGTTAGCTGGCTGGTTCTCTGCATTATGGATCTCAGGTAAATATGGTCCATCTGTTTACTACAGTTGTTAGCCGGCTGGTTCTCTGCATTATGGATCTCAGGTAAATATAGTCCATCTGATTACTACAGTGGTTAGCCGGCTGGTTCTCGGCATTATGGATCTCAGGTAAATATGGTCCATCTGATTACTACAGTGGTTAGCTGGCTGGTTCTCGGCATAGATCTCAGGTAAATATGGTCCATCTGATTACTACAGTTGTTAGCCGGCTGGTTCTCGGCATTATGGATCTCAGGTAAATATGGTCCATCTGATTACTACAGTTGTTAGCCGGCTGGTTCTCGGCATAGATCTCAGGTAAATATGGTCCATCTGATTACTACAGTTGTTAGCCGGCTGGTTCTCGGCATAGATCTCAGGTAAATATGGTCCATCTGATTACTACAGTTGTTAGCCGGCTGGTTCTCGGCATGGATCTCAGGTAAATATGGTCCATCTGATTACTACAGTTGTTAGCCGGCTGGTTCTCGGCATTATGGATCTCAGGTAAATATGGTCCATCTGATTACTACAGTTGTTAGCTGGCTGGTTCTCGGCATAGATCTCAGGTAAATATGGTCCATCTGATTACTACAGTTGTTAGCCGGCTGGTTCTCGGCATAGATCTCAGGTAAATATGGTCCATCTGATTACTACAGTGGTTAGCCGGCTGGTTTTCAGCATTATGGATCTCAGGTAAATATGGTCCATCTGATTACTACAGTGGTTAGCCGGCTGGTTCTCGACATTATGGATCTCAGGTAAATATGGTCTATCTGATTACTACAGTTGTTAGCCGGCTGGTTTTCAGCATTATGGATCTCAGGTAAATATGGTCCATCTGATTACTACAGTGGTTAGCCGGCTGGTTCTCGGCATTATGGATCTCAGGTAAATATGGTCCATCTGATTACTACAGTTGTTAGCCGGCTGGTTCTCTGCATTATGGATCTCAGGTAAATATGGTCCATCTGATTACTACAGTTGTTAGCCGGCTGGTTCTCGGCATAGATCTCAGGTATATATGGTCCATCTGATTACTAGTGGTTAGCCGGCTGGTTCTCGGCATAGATCTCAGGTAAATATGGTCCATCTGATTACTACAGTTGTTAGCCGGCTGGGTCTCGGCATAGATCTCAGGTAAATATGGTCCATCTGATTACTACAGTTGTTAGCCGGCTGGTTCTCGGCATAGATCTCAGGTAAATATGGTCCATCTGATTACTACAGTTGTTAGCCGGCTGGTTCTCGGCATAGATCTCAGGTAAATATGGTCCATCTGATTACTACAGTTGTTAGCCGGCTGGTTCTTGGCATAGTTCTCAGGTAAATATGGTCCATCTGATTACTACAGTGGTTAGCTGGCTGGTTCTCGGCATAGATCTCAGGTAAATATGGTCCATCTGATTACTACAGTGGTTAGCTGGCTGGTTCTCGGCATAGATCTCAGGTAAATATGGTCCATCTGATTACTACAGTGGTTAGCCGGCTGGTTCTCGGCATAGATCTCAGGTAAATATGGTACATCTGATTACTACAGTGGTTAGCCAGTTGGTTCTTGGCATTATTTTCAGGTGATGAGGTAAATAACATGAAACTGCAGCAAATCGTTGATTGTAGAGGTCAGTGGTCCAGTGGTTAACATGTTGGACTGCAAATCCAGGGCATGTGAAAACACCAGCGATGCTTCAGGAATTGGGGTGTCTTTCTGTATGCATTATCTGCTAAAAAAATAAAAATGACTAATTCTGGAGGCGTTTGTCCCAATGATAAAGAGTTGCTGGGTTGATGACAATAAATACAAATGTTTAATGAAAAAACCATACAAAATACAGTCTAGTGGTTGCTGGGTTGCAGTTTCTGTAATATCACAAGATGTAATATACTTACATTCTGATTATGATTCTACGAGCCCCGCTGGAGCCGTTACGATTGTGCCCTTAGGCGAGCCACTACGATTGTGCCCTTAGGCGAGCCATTACGATTGTGCCCTTAGGCAAGCAAGGCATTTAAATTCCACGTTGCCTCTTCTCTCTCCCTCGTGGCGATGGATTCCATCAGGAATGAGGTCTCGAGAGCGATTAATATAAGTTTTAATAACTTGTTTCGCAATCGGGCTAAAATCAATTTGATTCTTGATGGAAGCAGAAATTGTCACAGGAGTGAAAATATTTTAGATAAATATAAAGCCTTTTTCTGTTGTCTACATACATCTACCGGTATTCATTCCTGACGAACCTGTTCAGTGATCTACGGGAATATTTGATCTGTATAGTACTTCCCATTCTTCCCTTGTTTGATTTTAGTGCTCCACTAGCGGGTAAGGACAAGGCCGTAGAGGTTAAAGCTGTGCCTGCACTTGTTGCGTTGCTAGGTGACACGTCACCAGATGTGAAGGCTAATGCAGCTGGTGCTCTAATGTTGTAAGTAGTCCCCATATGACTTAGATATGTTTATTCACCTCATTGGTTGATTCACGATCACATGTCTACCATTTATATAACTTAGATATGTCCATTCACCTCATTGGTTGATTCGCGATCACATGTCTACCATTTATATGACTTAGATATGTTTATTCATCTCATTGGTTGATTCACGATCACATGTCTACCATTAATATGACTTGGATATATCCATTCACCTCATTGGTTGATTCACGATCACATGTCTATCATTTATATGACCTAGAGATGTCCATTTAGCCCATTGGCCAATTCACGATCACATGTCTACCATTTATATGACTTGGATATGTCCATTCACATCATTGGCCAATTCACGATCAAATGTCTACTGTTAGAAATGTCTGCGTGTTTGGCAGAAGTAATTTTTGCATATGCGGGATTTTCTGGATTCAAATTGGCATTTCAATGCTGTGTTGTTTATGAGATGTTCGGTGTGTACATCGTTTTCGTGTCTTGTAGGCAATATACACTGGCAAAGCCACGCGATTTATAATTTTGAATTCAATGACTTCTAATGTACCGTTGAAAAGCTAAACTCTCTTGTGTAGCATGATATACTCCGCAGTTTGCCATGTTCTCCTTAGTTAGGCAACATTATAGAAAACGCTAATGTTATTTTGGTTTATACAAATTTATTTTATCTCAATTGCAAAACAAGTTCTTACAACAATTAGTTTATTCGCTCTCGAACTCTCACTCCTGATGGAATCCATCGTCATGAGTGAGAGAGAAAAGTCACCACCACTGTGGTTCTGGCAGGGTTTGAACTGTAGAAACAAATGAAGGGAACTTAATACATTCAAATATTATTGGATAAAACATCTGGGGGTTACACATATTAAATCAGAACAATGTCTAGCTTGGTTAGATTAAAGGTAACCCCTGGAAAGTCGCAATTTGACCGTAGTTGTATGCAAACATAGATTACATTGTTGCATAATTAAAATCTTTTCTGTAAATAGATATCATTGTTTGATTTAAAATGTAATTATGTCCTTTACTCATTCCACTCAACAATACCTATTATTGTAAATCAAGCTCTATTTCTTCTATCAGAATCACTATTACAACAAAGGGAAAGTACACTGCCTTGGAAGCTGAAGCAATACCACCACTTGTCTCCCTTGTTGATGATTCAACCAGTGCTGTCAGAGCAAATGCCCTCAAGGTATGTAGAATGGTCTCCCTTGTTCATGGTTCCACGTGTGAAGTCAGAGCAAAGTGTCCTCAAGACAAGCAGAATCGCCCTTGTTGGTGAACACCATTAGATCAACTTGACAACAACAGTAAAGAATCCAGCTCATTGGCATGAACGTAATTGTGTGTCGACAGACAAGACAAGTGTCCCTGGTGGATTCTCCTTCCCAAAATGGGCGGGGTTATACGGTCTGTCTTATGAATACATGACTCTAACTTTAACCCTTTCAACACCACAGACCTCTAAATAGGCGTACAAAAAGTGTAGATCCAGATGAGCCGGCTCATAACGAGCCGTCTCATCAGGATCTGCACTTTTTGCCAGTAATATTACTATTTTTAGAGAAAAATTACCCATTTTGATAAATGAACTGGTCCAAATGTAATTTTCTTATTCATTTATTGGTATAAGAATATCATGGACCAGTCCATGTCAGTTACTTGGTGTTGAAAGAGTTAAACAGATCTGTTGGAGCATGACCATTAGACGGAAAACCATCACATGAGCTTTATTCACAACCATATTTTAACTTTATTTATGCTGCTAGTTTTGGGATATAGCTTTGGGTCAGCTATAGCAAATATTCACCCATGCACAATGGATTTATCACATGTCTGCCATACTGAAATACATCCCGATTCTTCTAGGATGCCCCCTTAAGCATTTATCGTCTGTCCGATTAGTGCAGTGGTTAGTGCATTCGCTTCTGACCAATGCAACCCGGGTTCGATCCTCGGACCGGGAAGTATGTGAGATGGTACTGTGGTCGCCAGATCGAACAGGTGGGTTTTCTCCGGGTACTCCGGTTTCCTCCCACACGAATGACCACATATACGCTTTCATCCGCGCCAACGAAAGTGATTAATATAAGTTGTTAGAACTTGCTTCGCAATAGTTGTAAAATAAATAATGTTTAAACGTTAAGCATTTATCTTTACACTGGGAGCAATTTAGAGAAGCAGTTCTAGGAGCATTTTTCAATGTGAAAACCTTACCTATGTTTTGTAGGCTCTCACCTGTCTGTCAGAAGCACCAAAAGGCAGAACAATATTGCTAGAACATGTTGATCAGGTGAGTAAATTATTCATTCATTAGGTCATCTCAGTTTAATTTATGATCTGCTAATCACAACTAAAGTCACACTTTGCTATTCGGATAGTGACGCTAAAACATTGCTGAATAGCAAACAACATAGATCCTGATCAGAAGCGGCGTAGAGATCTGGATCTCTGTTGTTTTCACATTCCTTCCAGTTTATTCAGTATTTTAAGGGTTAATTCTGCCTTAGATATTGTAAGTGGTGGGTTGAAGCCATTTACCCCATACAGAAATATGCTTGTCTGATAGGATCACATAACATAGCGGCTCTAGCCGGAGTCATTGTGCAGTGTCCACAATTTGCCGTCAAGCAACATATTGTCTGACAAACACAGGGCAGAATTGGATCACGATTTACACCCAGTTTAGCCTCTTGCTTTAAAGTCATAGTTACTTGCTGCATTCTATTCATGATGGACTTGGGTGTCCAATTCACACCCAGTTTAACCTCTTGTTTTAAAGTCATAGTTACTTGCTGCATTCTATTCATGTTGGACTTGGGTGTCCAATTCACACCCAGTTTAACCTCTTGTTTTAAAGTCATAGTTACTTGCTGCATTCTATTCATGATGGACTTGGGTGTCTGATTAGCGCAGTAGTTAGCGTGCTCGCTTCTCACCAATGCGATCCTCGGACCGGGAAGATGGTACGGTGATCGCCAGAGCGGACAGGTGGGTTTTCTGCGGATACTCCGGTTTCCTCCCACACTAATGACCACATTTACGCTTTCATCCTCGCCAACGAGAGTGATTAATATAAGTTGTTAAAGCTTGCTTCTCAATCGTTGTAAAATAAATAAAGTTTAAACTTAAAATTGGGTGCATGATTCACACCCAGTTTGGCCTCTTGCTTGAATGTTGTAGCTACTTGCTGCAAGTTGTTCCGTCTGTTAAGTAAGTGACATGTGTTGAGAGCAGGTTAAATATTAATTGTAATTAATCAAATGTATATGTATTATATCCATTGTAGTCAGCGTCCTGTGTATTTTTCATTGTTTGACATTTTTAGTACCGGTATCATTAAATGCTTGATAAGTGTCTGGCTAAAATGTGTGTAAAATTAGCATCCATATGAAGGCAAATGTAGTAAACTGAATATTGTTATGGTTTGAGTATATATTTGTTTCCTGCTTGAAGGCGCTGTAAGTGAGGGACCAAAGGTCGCTAAATCGTTCAGGTTTGATTGACCCTTATGTGTACCCTTTTTAACTTCAAATGGGGGAAATGTTTTTGAAACATCTGTGTATGTCCAAATCGTTTTGTTTGTTTAACCCTTTCCTTCATAGAGTTAGGTTAATATACTATTATATCTCCATGCAAACGACAGCCATTTAACCCTTTCCTTCATAGAGATTTAGGTTAATATACTATTATATCTCCATGCAAACGACAGCCATTTAACCCTTTCCTTCATAGAGATTTAGGTTAATATACTATTATATCTCCATACAAACGACAGCCATTTAGCTATCATGCAGTGGATAAGTAGTCGCCATATCTATCCCACCTCCATAGATATTACTGGGACTACATGAGATTTAGGTTAATATACTATTATATCTCCATACAAATGACAGCCATTTAGCTATCATGCAGTGGATAAGTAGTCGCCATATCTATCCCACCTCCATAGATATTACTGAGACTTCATAGAGATTTAGGTTAATATACTATTATATCTCCATACAAACAACAGCCATTTAGCTATCATGCAGTGGATAAGTAGTCGCCATATCTATCTCACCTCCATAGATATTACTGGGACTACATAGAGATTTAGGTTAATATACTATTATATCTCCATGCAAACGACAGCCATTTAACCCTTTCCTTCATAGAGATTTAGGTTAATATACTATTATATCTCCATGCAAACGACAGCCATTTAACCCTTTCCTTCATAGAGATTTAGGTTAATATACTATTATATCTCCATACAAACGACAGCCATTTAGCTATCATGCAGTGGATAAGTAGTCGCCATATATATCTCACCTCCATAGATATTACTGGGACTACATGAGATTTAGGCCTTATTATGAACATTCGTTTTGTATGTTGTATTGGTAATAGCGCCAAGAGGTGCTTCTATGAGGGAAAGGGTTAAGCAAATAATCGAATAATATTTCACGTATGAACATAGAGAGCTATTATTAGCACTAGTGGCTATCACTAGCTTGCAACGAGTTAAACCTAATGTTTTATTTTCAGATCAAGAAACACCTGACGGATGAGATTCCAGCTGTTGCACTTGCGTCCAAGATTGCCGTACAAGTGATTGAATGGAAACCGTAGACCGCCATGTTTCACTCTTCATTCATTGTGCAGTGCATTGCTACAGACATATTAATTATATAATTTGGCGATTTTTTTTTTGATGGAGCAAAATCTTGTGTCTGTATCTCACCTAATCAATAATTTCAGGATAAATGCAGAAGGTCTTTGAAAAACATGTGTGTGTACTGAACACCATTTCAGGATTTAATTTTTTTTTAAATGTCAACTCGCTATAATCTTTCTTTCATCAAAATTTAGAATTTGTTTTTCAAAGCATTTTTACTGGTTGTAAGTGACAAAGTCTTGCATATACACTATTGTCATTCATATGTCTTTCCCCATGTTTTCATGCAAAAACTGTGATAAATACATTAACTGTAAAAGAAGTGTTTTTTCATCAAATAACAGTGCAGTAAATTAACACCATTGTTACGATTTTATTCAAATTGAAGTTTATAAAGTTAGTGAAGAGCACTGTATGAACAAACTTATGTTAGTGTTTATATTCGGTATAAATGACTCTTTGTGTGTTGCTTAGCAAAGATTTAAATTTGAAAGCTGTATCTGTATGTCTACTTTGTTTAATTGATTTTACGTGTCTTAAGTATTTTAAGTTTCCTTAAGTGTAATTGTTGAACCAGCGTTTTTTTTTTGCAATTCCGTTTATTTTTTGTTTTCATGTCAGGTATGCAGAGAAGCTGCGTGATATTTTTTTATGTTTGCTGAATTAGCTATGTCAAATGCTGAATTGTAATATTTACAGGAAATTGTTTATTTAACCCTTTCAACACCACAGACCTCTAAATAGGCTTACAAAAAGTGTAGATCCAGATGAGCCGGCTCGTGACGAGCCATCTCATCAGGATCTGCACTTTTTGCCAGTAATATTACTATTTTAGACAAAATTACCCATTTTGATAAATGAACTGGTCCAAATGTAATTTTCGTATTAATTTATTGGTCTAAAAACTGATCATGGACCAGTCCATGTCAGTTACTTGGTGTTGAATGGGTTAAAGGACACAAATAAAAAAGAATTTTAAATATGTACGTTATTCGAGTGGTCTTTCAGAAATTTGTTTTTTAAAATGCCCTGTTCGAAAGAGACGTCATACAGTCTGCAGTATCGATAGTAGCTTAAGTCGAACCAAACTTGCCCGAAATCTCACGTCTTTTATGCGACCACTTGTATTAACCCTTTGCCTGCTGAGTAAATAAAATCACATTTGCAAACAACATAGATCCAGATCAGCCGTGGTCTGATCAAGACCTATGTTGTTTGCTAGTTAACCATGTGTTTTAGTTCCACTATCCGAATAGCAAACAGCAAAGAGCCTGATCAGATAGCACATTCTGTGCCGTTTGATCTGGCTCTATTCTGTTTGCAAAAGTGATTTTATCAGCAGCTAGTGTGCTACGGGTTAAGAGACCATTTTCTCAGTTCCTGTTTGTGTTGTTAAGTATCAAAACAGCCTGTATTATTAAGAGACCACCATGCTTAATGACCATTCTTTGCTCTTCTCGTTGTTTTACAAGTTTGACTGTATTTGCATTAACCCATTCAACCCCAAGTAATTGACATGGACTGGTGCATGATATTTTCAGACTAATAAATTAATAAGAAAATTACATTTGGACCAGTTCATTTATCAAAATGGGTAATTTTTGTCTAAAAATAGTCATATTACTGGCAAAAGGTGCAGATCCTGATGAGATGGCTCGTCATGAGCCGGCTCATCTGGATCTACATTTTTTGTAAGCCTATTGAGTGGCCTGTGGTGTTGAAAGGGTTAAGTTATATTTGGACATGTTGTGGAAATTTCCTCACTAAAATCTACTGGGAAATGATTTTAACTATTGCATAAATTCCTCGTAGTAATTTGACTGAGCTATCCTCTTAACTCTCTGCATGCTGGGTAAAATAAAGACTATAAATAGTTCAAATAATTGTAGCAGACGACAATTCATAAATATGTTTTTCTCATTTGTAATTTAATATTGTGGACATATGTCGTGGAATTTCATTAGAATTGTGTCGCAATGACACATGTCGCAATGACAGAAATCTAATGAAAGTGCACGACATATTTGACTGTTATTTTCACCGCTATAGCAGGCAAAGAATTAAACCGATGCCATTTCAACGTATCATGTGACAACGGGCTGATCACATATGTCGTAAATTATACAACGTAGTCATAGTTCAAAGAAATTATTAATACAATATCACAAAAGTCTGGAATATATTATATAATTAATGACACACCACCCAAGCATATATCAGGTGTCCTGAAATAACATGACATAGTGTACATTAGGTTTTTATATTATGTTTTCCAGTGAAATATAGACATTCATTGGTACATTAAGACTGCTATTAATTTCACCGTTTGATTACAAATTAAAATAACGTTGAATGTTTGCTGATTAATTCCAACAATGGGTGTCATTTACGACATCATTAAAACCGGGTCTAGCACCAATTATAAAGTATGGTAACATTGTCTTCTGTCAGAAAGGTTAAAATAAAATGAAAATTTTGTTTGTCTAAATGAATAATCATTTGACTCGTATTTCACTTGTTAACATAACTTGTTCAAACACTGAACAAATGTCATCTATATATTGTATATTTGCATCCATTTTACATAATTAATCTAATTCAGGAATTCATAATTTAAATGCAACAAAAGTTGAACAAATTATTCACATAGTATAAGTTCAACATACAAAGGATACACATATATGCACAAAGATATAGATGGACACAAGATATACACACAGACCAAGGATACATATATGCACACAGATATAGATGGACACAAGATATACACACAGACAAAGGATACATATATGCACAAAGATATAGATGGACACAAGATATACACACAGACAAAGTACACATATATGCACAATGATATAGATGGACACAAGATATACACACAGACACAGGATACATATATGCACAAAGATATAGATGGACACAAGATATACACACAGACAAAGTACACATATATGCACAAAGATAAACATGGACACAAGATATACACACAGACACAGGACACATATATGCACAAAGATATAGATGGACACAAGATATACACACAGACACAGGATACATATATGCACAAAGATAAACATGGACACAAGATATACACACAGACACAGGATACATATATGCACAAAGATATAGATGGACACAAGATATACACACAGACACAGGATACATATATGCACAAAGATAAACATGGACACAAGATATACACACAGACACAGGATACATATATGCACAAAGATATAGATGGACACAAGATATACACACAGACACAGGATACATATATGCACAAAGATAAACATGGACACAAGATATACACACAGACAAAGGATACATATATGCACAAAGATATAGATGGACACAAGATATACACACAGACAAAGGATACATATATGCACAAAGATAAACATGGACACAAGATATACACACAGACACAGGATACATATATGCACAAAGATAAACATGGACACAAGATATACACACAGACACAGGATACATATATGCACAAAGATAAACATGGACACAAGATATACACACAGACACAGGATACATATATGCACACAGATATAGATGGACACAAGATATACACACAGACAAAGGATACATATATGCACAAAAATATAGATGGACACAAGATATACACACAGACAAAAGATACATATATGCACAATGATAAACATGGACACAATGTATACACACAGACAAAGGACACATATATGCACACAGATATAGATGGACACAATATATACACACAGACAAAGGATACATATATGCACAAAGATATAGATGGACACAAGATATACACACAGACAAAAGATACATATATGCACAATGATAAACATGGACACAATGTATACACACAGACAAAGGACACATATATGCACAAAGGTATAGATGGACACAAGATATACGCACAGACAAAGGATACATATATGCACAAAGATATAGATGGACACAAGATATACACACAGACAAAAGATACACATATACACAAATATAAACATGGACACACGATATACACACAGACACAGGATACATATATGCACACAGATATAGATGGACACAAGATATACACACAGACAAAAGATACATATATGCACAAAGATATAGATGGACACAAGATATACACACAGACAAAGGATACACATATACACAAATATAAACATGGACACACGATATACACACAGACACAGGATACATATATGCACACAGATATAGATGGACACAAGATATACACACAGACAAAGTATACATATATGCACAAAGATATAGATGGACACAAGATATACACACAGACAAAGTACACATATATGCACAAAGATAAACATGGAAAACAGAGAATAGGTGATAAACTATGTATGAAAGCTGTCTATTTTGAAAATGAGTTTTTCTTGGATTCTAGAACTATTTATTTTAGGGTCATTACTGTGGCGTAGTCATGTGACAGGTAGAGTGGTTAGACAGGTAGAGTAGTTAGACAGGTAGAGTGGTTAGACAGGTAGAGTGGTTAGACAGGTAGAGTGGTTAGACAGTGGTTAGACAGGTAGAGTGGTTAGACAGGTAGAGTGGTTAGACAGGTAGAGTGGTTAGATTTGTTATTCAGCTAGGTAACCTAGCAGTATTCTCTCTCCCTCGTGGCGATGGATTCCATCAGGAATGAGGTCTCGAGAGTGATTTATATAAGTTGAAATAACTTGTTTCGCAATCGAGCTCAAATAAATTTGTATAAACTAACCTAGCAGTATGTCTTTGAAACCTGGCTCGTGTTAGTGCAAAATAACATTACTGGAATCATGCTGTCCGTCCGTGCATGCATGCAGCCGTCATGGCTGGATTTCTCAATAGTTCCAGGAAATGATGAATACAAGGGCTAGTTGTGCATTTTGTGGTCGTGTTCCGCTCTGTTGACATTTAATGCAGTTATCCCTGGTCTGCTCAGATCTTCTTTTTTTTTACGAAAATCATTGCCCCTTGAAACTTGTTGAGAACAGTTTTGAAAATTGGACAGTTTTATTATTGTGCGAGTGGCTTAGCTAGGGCATTAACCCTTTTAACACTACAGACCTCTAAATAGGCTTACAAATAGTGTAGATCTAGATGAGCACTTTTTACCAGTAATTTTACTATTTGTTTACCAAATTACCCATTTTGATAAATGAACTGGTCCAAATGTATTTTTCTTATTGATTTATTGGTCTAAAAATATCATGCACCAGTCCATGTCAGTTACTTGGTGTTGAATGTGTTGATCACATTCAGTGTGTGTGTTTTACATTTATTTATCGTCGCTAACGGTTGCCCATATGAGCGACGCCTCCTGAAGGGATTAGTCATTTTAGATTTTGGAGAATAGTGCAATGATACAGACAGAGACCCATTCCAGAGTCTCCTCTGGTTCTTTTACGTGCACGGTGTACAGCACTGATACGAGACCTCGGTTTAAAGTCCCATCTGAAAGACTGTTAATTTCATTAGGGTCAGATGGGGGATCTAACCTGCGATCCCTGGATTACCAGTCCAGCGTGTTACCACTGGACTACATATCAGTTTGTTCACATTCAGTGATATGTTTCATGTGTTTTTGTCTGACAAATCACCAATCAATAGCATGGAGACATTCATCTGAGAGTCAATCACTAGTATGCAGACATTCATCTGAGAGCCAATCACTAGCATGGAGACATTCATCTGAGAGCCAATCACTAGCATGGAGACATTCATCTGAGAGTCAATCACTAGCATGCAGACATTCATCTGAGAGCCAATCACTAGCATGGAGACATTCATCTGAGAGCCAATCACTAGCATGAAGACATTCATCTGAGAGCCAATCACTAGCATGAAGACATTCATCTGAGGGCCAATCACTAGCATGGAGACATTCATCTGAGAGCCAATCACTAGCATGAAGACATTCATCTGAGAGCCAATCACTAGCATGAAGACATTCATCTGAGAGCCAATCACTAGCATGGAGACATTCATCTGAGAGCCAATCACTAGTATGGAGACATTCATCTGAGAGCCAATCACTAGCATGAAGACAGTCATCTGAGAGCCAATCACTAGCATGAAGACAGTCATCTGAGAGCCAATCACTAGCATGGAGACATTCATCTGAGAGCCAATCACTAGCATGAAGACAGTCATCTGAGAGCCAATCACTAGCATGAAGACAGTCATCTGAGAGCCAATCACTAGCATGGAGACATTCATCTGAGAGCCAATCACTAGTATGGAAACATTCATCTGAGAGCCAATCACTAGTATTGAGACATTCATCTGAGAGCCAATCACTAGCCTGAAGACATTCATCTGAGAGCCAATCACTAGCATGGAGACATTCATCTGAGAGCCAATCACTAGCATGGAGACATTCATCTGAGAGTCAATCACTAGCATGCATACATTCATCTGAGAGCCAATCACTAGCATGAAGACATTCATCTGAGAGCCAATCACTAGCATGGAGACATTCATCTGAGAGCCAATCACTAGCATGAAGACATTCATCTGAGAGCCACTCACTAGCATGGAGACATTCATCTGAGAGCCAATCACTAGTATGGAGACATTCATCTGAGAGCCAATCACTAGCATGAAGACAGTCATCTGAGAGCCAATCACTAGCATGGAGACATTCATCTGAGAGCCAATCACTAGCATGAAGACAGTCATCTGAGAGCCAATCACTAGCATGAAGACAGTCATCTGAGAGCCAATCACTAGCATGGAGACATTCATCTGAGAGCCAATCACTAGTATGGAAACATTCATCTGAGAGCCAATCACTAGCATGGAGACATTCATCTGAGAGCCAATCACTAGCCTGAAGACATTCATCTGAGAGCCAATCACTAGCATGGAGACATTCATCTGAGAGCCAATCACTAGCATGGAGACATTCATCTGAGAGTCAATCACTAGCATGCAGACATTCATCTGAGAGCCAATCACTAGCATGAAGACATTCATCTGAGAGCCAATCACTAGCATGGAGACATTCATCTGAGAGCCAATCACTAGCATGGAGACATTCATCTGAGAGCCAATCACTAGTATGGAGACATTCATCTGAGAGCCAATCACTAGCATGGAGACACTTAGTTTATACAAATTTATTATAGCTCGATTGCGAAACAAGTTCTTACAACTTATATTAATCACTCTTGAGACCGAGTGACATTCAGCTGACAGGAAAGATAATCTAGGAATTAATTTATGATAGAATTATCTTATAAATAATCATACTTTATGATATATTAACTATAAATATTGTAAATTTCCTGCTCTTAATACATCACAATGGATTCTTTTTATTTCCCATATCTTGAACTTTTCTAAATGAATTTTTAAGAATTATCTTCACTTTTTATCTTGATTGAATTAACTTTAAAGAGATTAGCTCATAAAATGATTATAAATGATTTATGGGAATAATAATTCAGCAGCATACATAATGGAATACAGTAGAGAAACCATCATTTAAGTTACACATAATCTTGGGAAGTATGACAAACTATTTACAAAATCAAGCTACTAGGTTCAAAAGGATGGTGGTAATTTATGAGTATTTATTCCGTTTGAAGATTAGATAAGGGGCTATCTGTTTTGTATTACAAAACGTTTAGGTGCTATAGATTGTATCATGTGTAAAATTTCAATTAAAATTCATAATAGCTTGTCAGGTTACCGTATAAAAATATCTCCCAACATGGCCTTCTTCTCAACTTGTTTATTCTATCATAATATTATAGGGTAAGTATGTAAACACACAGACATGAGGATTTGGTAAACGTAAATGGAGTGAATTGTCAAGAAAAGGGTGAATTGTCAAGAAATGGGGTAAATTGTCAAGAAATGGGGTGAATTGTCAAGAAATGGTGTTAATTGTCAAGAAATGGTGTTAATTGTCAAGAAATTGGGTGCATTGTCAAGAAATGGGGTGCATTGTCAAGAAATGGGGTGAATTGTCAAGAAAGGGGTGAATTGTCAAGCAATGGGGTAAATTGTCAAGAAATGGGGTGAATTGTCAAGAAATTGGGTAAATTGTCAAGAAAAGGGGTGCATTGTCAAGAAATGGGGTGATTTGTCAAGAAAAGGGTGAATTGTCAAGCAATGGGATAAATTGTCAAGAAATGGGGTGAATTGTCAAGAAATTGGGTGAATTGTCAAGAAATGGGGTGAATTGTCAAGAAATGGGGTGAATTGTCAAGAAATTGGGTGAATTGTCAAGAAATTGGGTGAATTGTCAAGAAATGGGGTGAATTGTCAAGAAATGGTGTTAATTGTCAAGAAATGGTGTTAATTGTCAAGAAATCGGGTGCATTGTCAAGAAATCAGGTGCATTGTCAAGAAATGGGGTGAATTGTCAAGAAAGGGGTGAATTGTCAAGAAATGGGGTGAATTGTCAAGAAAGGGGTGAATTGTCAAGAAATCGGGTAAATTGTTAAGACAGGGGTGTATTGTCAAGAAAATTGTCAAGAAATGGGTTGCATTGTCACGAACTAGGGTGCATTGCCAAGAACTGGGGTGCATTGTCAAGAAATGGGGTGAATTGTCAAGAAATGGGGTGCATTGTCAAGAACTGGGGTGCATTGTCAAGAAAAGGGGTGAATTGTCAAGAAATGGGGTGCATTGTCAAGAAATGGGGTGAATTGTCAAGAACTGGGGTGAATTGTCAAGAAATGGGGTGCATTGTCATGAAATGGGGTGAATTGTCATGAAATGGGTGTGAATTATCAAGAAATTAGGTGAATTGTCAAGAAATTGGGTGAATTGTCAAGAAATGGATGAATTGTCAAGAAATGGGGTGAATTGTCATGAAATGGGGTGAATTATCATGAAATGGGTGAATTGTCAAGAAAATGGGTGACTTGTCAAGAAAATGGGTGAATTGTCAAGTAATTGGGTGAATTGTCAAGAAATGGGGTGGGGTGAATTGTCAAGAAATGAGGTGAATTGTCAAGAAATGGGTTGGGGTGAATTGTCAAGAAATGGGTGAATTGTCAAGAAATGGGTGAATTGTCAAAAAAAGGGGTGAATTGTCAAGAAATGGGGTTAATTGTCAAGAAATGGGGTGAATTGTCAAGAAATGGATACATTTTCAAGAAATGGATGAATTGTCAAGAAATTGGGTGAATTGTCAAGAAATTGGGTGAATTGTCAAGAAATGGGGTGAATTGTCAAGAAATGGGGTAAATTGTCAAGAAATGGCGTGAATTGTCAAGAAATTGGGTAAATAGTCAAGAAATGGGGTGAATTGTCAAGAAATTGGGTGATTTGCCAAGAAAAGGGGTGAATGGTCAAGAAATTGGGTGATTTGCCAAGAAAAGGGGTGAATTGTCAAGAAATTGGGTAAATTGTCAAGAAAGGGGTGAATTGTCAAGAAATGGGGTAAATTGTTAAGAAAGGGGTGTATTGTCAAGAAAATTGTCAAGAAATGGGTTGCATTGTCATGAACTAGAACTGCCAAGAACTGGGGTGCATTGTCAAGAAATGGGGTGCATTGTCATGAAATGGGGTGAATTGTCATGAAATGGGTGTGAATTGTCAAGAAATTAGGTGAATTGTCAAGAAATTGGGTGAATTGTCAAGACATGGATGAATTGTCAAGAAATGGGGTGAATTGTCAAGAAATTGGGTGAATTGTCAATAAATGGTGTGAATAGTCAAGAAATTGAGTAAATTGTCAAGAAATGGGGTGAATTGTCAAGAAATGGGGTGAATTGTCAAGAAATTGGGTGAATTGTCAAGAAATGGGGTGAATTGTCATGAAATGGGGTGAATTGTCAAGAAATGGGGTGAATTGTCATGAAATGGGGTGAATTGTCATGAAATGGGGTGAATTATCATGAAATGGGTGAATTGTCAAGAAAATGGGTGGATTGTCAAGAAAATGGGTGAATTGTCAAGTAATATGGTGAATTGTCAAGAAATGGGGTGGGGTGAATTGTCAAGAAATGAGGTGAATTGTCAAGAAATGGGGTGGGGTGAATTGTCAAGAAATGGGTGAATTGTCAAGACATGTATGAATTGTCAAAAAAAGGGTGAATTGTCAAGAAATGGAGTTAATTGTCAAGAAAAGGGGTGAATTGTCAGGAAATGGATGAATTTTCAAGAAATGGATGAATTGTCAAGAAATTGGGTGAATTGTCAAGAAATTGGGTGAATTGTCAAGAAATGGGGTGAATTGTCAAGAAATGGGGTAAATTGTCAAGAAATGGCGTGAATTGTCAAGAAATTGGGTAAATAGTCAAGAAATGGGGTGAATTGTCAAGAAATTGAGTGATTTGCCAAGAAAAGGGGTGAATGGTCAAGAAATTGGGTGATTTGCCAAGAAAAGGGGTGAATTGTCAAGAAATTGGGTAAATTGTCAAGAAATGGGGTGAATTGTCAAGAAATTGGGTGATTTGTCAAGAAAAGGGGTGAATTGTCAAGAAATTGGGTAAATTGTCAAGAAAAGGGATGCATTGTCAAGAAATGGGGTGATTTGTCAAGAAAAGGGGTGAATTGTCAAGCAATGGGGTAAATTGTCAAGAAATGGGGTGAATTGTCAAGAAATTGGGTGATTTGTCAAGAAAAGGGGTGAATTATCAAGAAATTGGGTAAATTGTCAAGCAATGGGGTAAATTGTCAAGAAAAGGGGTGAATTGTCAAGAAATTGAGTAAATTGTCAAGAAAAGGGGTACATTGTCAAGAAATGGGGTGATTTGTCAAGAAAAGGGGTGAATTGTCAAGCAATGTGGTAAATTGTCAAGAAATGGGGTGAATTGTCAAGAAATTGGGTGAATTGTCAAGAAATGGGGTGAATTGTCAAGAAATGGGGTGAATTGTCAAGAAATTGGGTGAATTGTCAAGAAATGGGGTAAATTGTCAAGGAATGGTGTTAATTGTCAAGAAATGGTGTTAATTGTCAAGAAATTGGGTGCATTGTCAAGAAATGGGGTGCATTGTCAAGAAATGGGGTGAATTGTCAAGAAAGGGGTGAATTGTCAAGCAATGGGGTAAATTGTCAAGAAATGGGGTGAATTGTCAAGAAATTGGGTAAATTGTCAAGAAAAGGGGTGCATTGTCAAGAAATGTGGTGATTTGTCAAGAAAAGGGGTGAATTGTCAAGCAATGGGGTAAATTGTCAAGAAATGGGGTGAATTGTCAAGAAATTGGGTGAATTGTCAAGAAATGGGGTGAATTGTCAAGAAATGGGGTGATTTGTCAAGAAATTGGGTGAATTGTCAAGAAATGGGGTGAATTGTCAAGCATTGGGGTAAATTGTCAAGAAAGTGGGTGATTTGTCAAGAAAAGGGGTGAATTGTCAAGAAATTGGGTAAATTGTCAAGAAAAGGGGTGAATTGTCAAGCAATGGGGTAAATTGTCAAGAAATGGGGTGAATTGTCAAGAAATTGGGTGATTTGTCAAGAAAAGGGGTGAATTGTCAAGAAATTGGGTAAATTGTCAAGAAAAGGGGTGAATTGTCAAGAAATGGGGTGAATTGTCAAGAAAAGGGTGAATTGTCAAGAAATGGGGTAAATTGTCAAGAAATGGGGTGAATTGTCAAGAAATTGGGTGAATTGTCAAGAAATGGGGTGAATTGTCAAGAAATGGGGTGAATTGTCAAGAAATTGGGTGAATTGTCAAGAAATGGGGTGAATTGTCAAGAAATGGGGTGAATTGTCAAGAAATGGTGTGAATTGTCAAGAAATGGTGTGAATTGTCAAGAAATTGGGTGAATTGTCAAGAAATGGGGTGAATTGTCAAGAAATGGGGTGAATTGTCAAGAAAGGGGTGAATTGTCAAGCAATGGGGTAAATTGTCA
>CM026402.1:47099083-47174522 GCA_014843695.1 Archivesica marissinica | reverse complement strand
GTGATTTGTCAAGAAAAGGGGTGAATTGTCAAGAAATTGGGTAAATTGTCAAGAAAAGGGGTGCATTGTCAAGAAATGGGTTGATTTGTCAAGAAAAGGGGTGAATTGTCAAGCAATGGGGTAAATTGTCAAGAAATGGGTGAATTGTCAAGAAAAGGGGTGAATTATCAAGAAATTGGGTAAATTGTCAAGCAATGGGGTAAATTGTCAAGAAATGGGGTGAATTGTCAAGAAATTGGGTGATTTGTCAAGAAAAGGGGTGAATTGTCAAGAAATGGGGTGCATTGTCACGAACTGGGGTTCATTGCCAAGAACTGGGGTGAATTGTCATGAAATGGGGTGAATTGTCATGAAATGGGGTGAATTGGCAAGAAATGGGTGAATTGTCAAGAAAATGGGTGGATTGTCAAGAAAATGGGTGAATTGTCAAGTAATTGGGTGAATTGTCAAGAAATGGGGTGGGGTGAATTGTCAAGAAATGAGGTGAATTGTCAAGAAATGGGGTGGGGTGAATTGTCAAGAAATGGGTGAATTGTCAAGAAATGGGTGAATTGTCAAGAAAAGGGGTGAATTGTCAAGAAATGGGGTTAATTGTCAAGAAAAGGGGTGAATTGTCAAGAAATGGATGAATTGTCAAGAAATTGGGTGAATTGTCAAGAAATTGGGTGAATCGTCAAGAAATGGTGTTAATTGTCAAGAAATTGGGTAAATAGTCAAGAAATGGGGTGAATTGTCAAGAAATTGGGTGATTTGCCAAGAAAAGGGGTGAATTGTCAAGAAATTGGGTAAATTGTCAAGAAAAGGGGTGCATTGTCAAGAAATGGGGTGATTTGTCAAGAAAAGGGGTGAATTGTCAAGCAATGGGGTAAATTGTCAAGAAATGGGGTGAATTGTCAAGAAATTGAGTGAATTGTCAAGAAATTGGGTGAATTGTCAAGAAATGGGGTGAATTGTCAAGCAATGGGGTAAATTGTCAAGAAATTGGGTGATTTGTCAAGAAAAGGGGTGAATTGTCAAGAAATTGGGTAAATTGTCAAGAAAAGGGGTGAATTGTCAAGCAATGGGGTAAATTGTCAAGAAATGGGGTGAATTGTCAAGAAATTGGGTGATTTGTCAAGAAAAGGGGTGAATTGTCAAGAAATTGGGTAAATTGTCAAGAAAAGGGGTGCATTGTCAAGAAATGGGGTGATTTGTCAAGAAAAGGGGTGAATTGTCAAGCAATGGGGTAAATTGTCAAGAAATGGGTGAATTGTCAAGAAAAGGGGTGAATTATCAAGAAATTGGGTAAATTGTCAAGCAATGGGGTAAATTGTCAAGAAATGGGGTGAATTGTCAAGAAATTGGGTGATTTGTCAAGAAAAGGGGTGAATTGTCAAGAAATGGGGTGCATTGTCACGAACTGGGGTGCATTGCCAAGAACTGGGGTGCATTGTCAAGAAATGGGGTGAATTTTCAAGAAATGGGGTGCATTGTCAAGAACTGGGGTGCATTGTCAAGAAAAGGGGTGAATTGTCAAGAAATGGGGTGCATTGTCAAGAACTGGGGTGAATTGTCAAGAAATGGGGTGAATTGTCAAGAAATTGGGTGAATTGTCAAGAAATGGGTGAATTGTCAAGAAATGGTGTGAATTGTCAAGAAATTGGGTGAATTGTCATTAAATGGGGTGAATTGTCATGAAATGGGGTGAATTGTCATGAAATGTGTGTGAATTGTCAAGAAATTAGGTGAATTGTCAAGAAATTGGATGAATTGTCAAGAAATGGATGAATTGTCAAGAAATTGGGTGAATTGTCAAGAAATTGGGTGAATTGTCAAGAAATTGGTGAATTGTCAAGAAATGGGGTGAATTGTCAAGAAATTGGGTGAATTGTCAAGAAATGGGGTGAATTGTCAAGAAATGGGGTGAATTGTCAAGAAATTGGGTGAATTGTCAAGAAATGGGGTGAATTGTCAAGAAATGGGGATGAATTGTCAAGAAATGGGGTGCATTGTCATGAAATGGGGTGAATTGTCATGAAATGGGTGTGAATTGTCAAGAAATTAGGTGAATTGTCAAGAAATTGGGTGAATTGTCAAGAAATGGATGAATTGTCAAGAAATGGGGTGAATTGTCAAGAAATTGAGTGAATTGTCATGAAATGGGGTGAATTGTCAAGAAATGGGGTGAATTGTCAAGAAATAGAATTCTCAAGAAATGGGGGTGAATTGTCAAGAAATGGGGTGAATTGTCAAGAAATGGTGTGAATAGTCAAGAAATTGAGTGAATTGTCAAGAACTGGGGTGAATTGTCAAGAAATGGGGTGAATTGTCAAGAAATGGGGTGAATTGTCAAGAAATAGAATTCTCAAGAAATGGGGGTGAATTGTCAAGAAATGGGGTGAATTGTCAAGAAATGGTGTGAATAGTCAAGAAATTGAGTGAATTGTCAAGAAATGGGGTGAATTGTCACGAAATGGGGTGAATTGTCAAGAAATAGAATTGTCAAGAAATTGTCAAGAAATGGGGTGAATTGTCAAGAAATGGTGTGAATAGTCAAGAAATTGAGTGAATTGTCAAGAAATGGGGTGAATTGTCAAGAAATGGGGGTGAATTGTCAAGAAATGGGGTGAATTGTCAAGAAATAGAATTCTCAAGAAATGGGTGTGAATAGTCAAAAAATTGAGTGAATTGTCAAGAAATGTGGTGAATTGTCAAGAAATGGGGTGCATTGTCACGAAATGGGGTGAATTGTCAAGAAATAGAATTGTCAAGAAATGGGGGTGAATTGTCAAGAAATGGGGTGAATTGTCAAGAAATGGGGTGCATTGTTAAGAAATGGGTGCATTTATTTGCAAAATAAACCATTATTCGTTATAAAACCGCTGACATTATAAGAAAAATGCTACACAACAGTTTTGTTAGCACCAGGATTTAAGCATGTTTAGTATACACAGTTCCATTTGGCAGTATCTCTGTTAGTACCAGGATGTAAGCATGTTTAGTATACACAGTTCCATTTGGCAGTATCTCTGTTAGTACCAGGATGTAAGCATGTTTAGTATACACAGTTCCATTTGGTAGTATCTCTGTTAGTACCAGGATTTAAGCATGTTTAGTATATACAGTTCCATTTGGCAGTATCTCTGTTAGTACCAGGATGTAAGCATGTTTAGCATACACAGTTCCATTTGGCAGTATCTCTGTTAGTACCAGGATGTAAGCATGTTTAGTATACACAGTTCCATTTGGCAGTATCTCTGTTAGTACCAGGATGTAAGCATGTTTAGTATACACAGTTCCATTTGGCAGTATCTCTGTTAGTACCAGGATTTAAGCATGTTTAGTATACACAGTTCCATTTGGCAGTATCTCTGTTAGTACCAGGATGTAAGCATGTTTAGTATACACAGTTCCATCTGGCAGTATCTCTGTTAGTACCAGGATTTAAGCATGTTTAGTATACACAGTTCCATTGGGCAGTATCTCTGTTAGTACCAGGATGTAAGCATGTTTAGTATACACAGTTCCATTGGGCAGTATCTCTGTTAGTACCAGGATGTAAGCATGATTAGTATACACAGTTCCATTGGGCAGTATCTATGTTGGTACCAGGATGTAAGCATGTTTAGTATACACAGTTCCATTTGGCAGTATCTATGTTAGTACCAGGATGTAAGCATGATTAGTATACACAGTTCCATTGGGCAGTATCTCTGTTAGTACCAGGATGTAAGCATGTTTCGTATACACAGTTCCATTTGGCAGTATCTCTGTTAGTACCAGGATGTAAGCATGATTAATATACACAGTTCCATTGGGCAGTATCTCTGTTAGTACCAGGATGTAAGCATGATTAGTATACACAGTTCCATTGGGCAGTATCTATGTTGGTACCAGGATGTAAGCATGTTTAGTATACACAGTTCCATTTGGCAGTATCTATGTTAGTACCAGGATGTAAGCATGATTAGTATACACAGTTCCATTGGGCAGTATCTCTGTTAGTACAGGATGTAAGCATGTTTAGTATCTCTGTTAGTACCAGGATGTAAGCATGTTTAGTATACACAGTTCCATTTGGCAGTATCTCTGTTAGTACCAGAATGTAAGCATGTTTAGTATACACATTTCCATTGGGCAGTATCTCTGTTAGTACCATGATGTAAGCATGTTTAGTATACACAGTTCCATTGGGCAGTATCTCTGTTAGTACCAGGATGTAAGCATGTTTAGTATACACAGTTCCATTGGGCAGTATATCTGTTAGTACCAGGATGTAAGCATGTTTAGTATACACAGTTCCATTGGGCAGTATTTCTGTTAGTACCAGGATGTAAGCATGTTTAGTATACACAGTTCCATTTGGCAGTATCTCTGTTAGTACCAGGATGTAAGCATGTTTAGTATACACAGTTCCATTTGACAGTATCTCTGTTAGCACCAGGATTTAGGCATGTTTAGTATACACAGTTCCATTGGGCAGTATCTCTGTTAGTACCAGGATGTAAGCATGTTTAGTATACACAGTTCCATTGGGCAGTATCTCTGTTAGTACCAGGATGTAAGCATGTTTAGTATACACAGTTCCATTTGGCAGTATCTCTGTTAGTACCAGGATGTAAGCATGTTTAGTATACACAGTTCCATTTGGCAGTATCTCTGTTAGTACCAGCACATGTTTAGTATACACCATTCCATTTGGCAGTATCTCTGTTAGTACCAGCACATGTTTAGTATACACAGTTCCATTGGGCAGTATCTCTGTTAGTACCAGCACATGTTTAGTATACACAGTTCCATTTGGGAGTATCTCTGTTAGTACCAGGATGTAAGCATGTTTAGTATACACAGTTCCATTTGGCAGTATCTCTGTTAGTACCAGGATGTAAGCATGATTAGTATACACAGTTCCATTGGGCAGTATCTCTGTTAGTACCAGGATGTAAGCATGTTTCGTATACACAGTTCCATTTGGCAGTATCTCTGTTAGTACCAGGATGTAAGCATGATTAATATACACAGTTCCATTGGGCAGTATCTCTGTTAGTACCAGGATGTAAGCATGATTAGTATACACAGTTCCATTGGGCAGTATCTATGTTGGTACCAGGATGTAAGCATGTTTAGTATACACAGTTCCATTTGGTAGTATCTCTGTTAGTACCAGGATGTAAGCATGTTTAGTATACACAGTTCCATTTGGCAGTATCTCTGTTAGTACAGGATGTAAGCATGTTTAGTATCTCTGTTAGTACCAGGATGTAAGCATGTTTAGTATACACAGTTCCATTTGGCAGTATCTCTGTTAGTACCAGAATGTAAGCATGTTTAGTATACACATTTCCATTGGGCAGTATCTCTGTTAGTACCATGATGTAAGCATGTTTAGTATACACAGTTCCATTGGGCAGTATCTCTGTTAGTACCAGGATGTAAGCATGTTTAGTATACACAGTTCCATTGGGCAGTATCTCTGTTAGTACCAGGATGTAAGCATGTTTAGTATACACAGTTCCATTGGGCAGTATTTCTGTTAGTACCAGGATGTAAGCATGTTTAGTATACACAGTTCCATTTGGCAGTATCTCTGTTAATACCAGGATGTAAGCATGTTTAGTATACACAGTTCCATTTGACAGTATCTCTGTTAGCACCAGGATTTAGGCATGTTTAGTATACACAGTTCCATTGGGCAGTATCTCTGTTAGTACCAGGATGTAAGCATGTTTAGTATACACAGTTCCATTGGGCAGTATCTCTGTTAGTACCAGGATGTAAGCATGTTTAGTATACACAGTTCCATTTGGCAGTATCTCTGTTAGTACCAGGATGTAAGCATGTTTAGTATACACAGTTCCATTTGGCAGTATCTCTGTTAGTACCAGCACATGTTTAGTATACACCGTTCCATTTGGCAGTATCTCTGTTAGTACCAGCACATGTTTAGTATACACAGTTCCATTGGGCAGTATCTCTGTTAGTACCAGCACATGTTTAATATACACAGTTCCATTTGGGAGTATCTCTGTTAGTACCAGGATGTAAGCATGTTTAGTATACACAGTTCCATTGGGCAGTATCTCTGTTAGTACCAGGATGTAAGCATGTTTAGTATACACAGTTCCATTGGGCAGTATCTCTGTTAGTACCAGGATTTAAGCATGTTTAGTATACACAGTTCCATTGGGCAGTATCTCTGTTAGCACCAGGATATAAGCATGTTTAGTATACACAGTTCCATTTGGCAGTATCTCTGTTAGCACCATGATGTAAGCATGTTTAGTATACACAGTTCCATTTGGCAGTATATCTGTTAGTACCAGGATGTAAGCATGTTTAGTATACACAGTTCCATTTGGCAGTATCTCTGTTAGCACCAGGATGTAAGCATGTTTATTATACACAGTTCCATTTGGCAGTATCTCTGTTAGTACCAGGATGTAAGCATGTTTAGTATACACAGTTCCATTTGGCAGTATCTCTGTTAGTACCAGCACATGTTTAGTATACACCGTTCCATTTGGCAGTATCTCTGTTAGTACCAGCACATGTTTAGTATACACAGTTCCATTGGGCAGTATCTCTGTTAGTACCAGCACATGTTTAGTATACACAGTTCCATTTGGGAGTATCTCTGTTAGTACCAGGATGTAAGCATGTTTAGTATACACAGTTCCATTGGGCAGTATCTCTGTTAGTACCAGGATGTAAGCATGTTTAGTATACACAGTTCCATTGGGCAGTATCTCTGTTAGTACCAGGATTTAAGCATGTTTAGTATACACAGTTCCATTGGGCAGTATCTCTGTTAGCACCAGGATATAAGCATGTTTAGTATACACAGTTCCATTTGGCAGTATCTCTGTTAGCACCATGATGTAAGCATGTTTAGTATACACAATTCCATTTGGCAGTATATCTGTTAGTACCAGGATGTAAGCATGTTTAGTATACACAGTTCCATTTGGCAGTATCTCTGTTAGCACCAGGATGTAAGCATGTTTATTATACACAGTTCCATTTGGCAGTATCTCTGTTAGTACCAGGATGTAAGCATGTTTAGTATACACAGTTCCATTTGGCAGTATCTGTGTTAATACCAGGATGTAAGCATGTTTAGTATACACAGTTCCATTTGGCAGTATCTCTGTTAGTACCAGGATGTAAGCATGTTTAGTATACACAGTTCCATTTGGCAGTATCTATGTTAGTACCAGGATGTAAGCATGTTTAGTATACACAGTTTCATTTGGCAGTATCTATGTTAGTACCAGAATGTAAGCATGTTTAGTATACACAGTTCCATTTGGCAGTATCTCTGTTAGTACCAGGATGTAAGCATGTTTAGTATACACAGTTCCATTTGGCAGTATCTCTGTTAGTACCAGGATGTAAGCATGTTTAGTATACACAGTTCCATTTGGTAGTATCTCTGTTAGCACCAGGATGTAAGCATGTTTAGTATACACAGATCCATTTGGCAGTATCTCTGTTAGCACCAGGATGTAAGCATGTTTAGTATACACAGTTCCATTGGGCAGTATCTCTGTTAGTACCAGGATGTAAGCATGTTTAGTATACACAGTTCCATTTGGCAGTATCTCTGTTAGTACCAGGATGTAAGCATGTTTAGTATACACAGTTCCATTTGGTAGTATCTCTGTTAGCACCAGGATGTAAGCATGTTTAGTATACACAGATCCATTTGGCAGTATCTCTGTTAGCACCAGGATGTAAGCATGTTTAGTATACACAGTTCCATTGGGCAGTATCTCTGTTAGTACCAGGATGTAAGCATGTTTAGTATACACAGTTCCATTTGGCAGTATCTCTGTTAGTACCAGGATGTTCAATTATTATTTCATACACATTTATTTTCGTACAATTGTGAAACAAGAATTTACAACATTAGATAGACTCAAACAAGCAGCGGTGAGGGACAAGTGAATTGAACTTAACGACCGCTAACCACTCGACCATGGACGCCCCAGCATTGATTTGTATACAGTAAAACCTGTCTTAAGCAGCAAGCCAAAGGAATCACAGAAAGTGGCCGCTTAGCACAGGTGGCTGCTTAAAAGAGGTCAAATGTATAATAAAGCAACAGTATTGGGAATCTGGAAACTGGCTGCTTAATGCAGGTTGGCTGCTTAATGGAGGTGACCACTAACACAGGTTTGACTGTATTGGTAATCTGGAAACTGGCTGCTTAATACAGGTTGGCTGCTTAATGGAGGTGACCACTAACACAGGTTTGACTGTATTGGTAATCTGGAAACTGGCTGCTTAATACAGGTTAGCTGCTTAATGGAGGTGACCACTAACACAGGTTTGACTGTATATAACACTCGCTGTTCTGTACCGTTTAGGCAAACTCAATACGGAGGACATTAAGCGTAAATGAATGTGTGTATTTTATTAACTGCGGGCGGGGAGCATAATTATAAAAATATATTCCATTGCATATGCGTGACACACGTGTTAAGACTGATAATGAATTTGATTTTTTTCCCACTTGACTCTTTATTGGGTCTCTCTAATATGCATAATTTATAATCGGGTATGAAATTAGTTTTCTAGAGTTGCAATAGACAGATTATATTTCCATGATCACCTATCGACAAATGTTTCAAATAAGGTCATATCATCAACGATGTCGTTTGTTATCATTTTATCGAATTGAGCAGCGGCATAAAAGAGTTATTTACAAAGATTCAAATGAAAGAATCTTTCTTTTGTGCTGCCCAGTAGAATTAAATGTAGATACGTTTTTGCGCATTGAAGATGATCACGGGCTATCTTTCAGTCGGTTAAATAGGTTTTATGTGACACAACAGAAACTTCATTAAGATATTATCTCCTTTTGAAAGAATTTACCAATTATTTTGTATGCAACAAGATTTGATATGTGGAGGTTTTTTTTTTAACCCATTCAACACCAAGTAACTGACGACTGGTCCATGATATTTTTAGACCAATAAGTTAATAAGAAAATTACATTTGGACCAGTTCATTTATCAAAATGGGTAATTATGTCTAAAAATAGTAATATTACTGGCAAAAACTGCAGATCTACCCTTTTTGTCAGCCTATTTAGAGGTATGTGGTGAATTTCCTATCGGATAGATTGGATTTTAAATTTTTATGTTTACTGTTAAAATTCACTAAACATATACTATTGGGCCTAATTTTATTTTTTATCATCAACATGAATGAATGAATATAAATGCATGTGTGTGATATGTCCTGTTGAGTTTATAAAATATATATGATGATATTCATAATTTGAATCTGATTTTATTCAAATACCGCCACATATATCACACATTGAAGTACCTGATATCACACATTGAAATACCTGATATCACACATTGAAGTACCTGATATCACACATTGAAGTACCTGATATCACACATTGAAATACCTGATATCACACATCGAAGTACCTGATATCACACATTGAAGTACCTGGTATCACACATTGAAGTACCTGATATCACACATTGAAGTACCTGATATCACACATTGAAATACCTGATATCACACATTGAAGTACCTGATATCACACATTGAAATACCTGATATCACACATTGAAGTACCTGATATCACACATTGAAGTACCTGATATTACACATTGAAGTACCTGGTATCACACATTGAAGTACCTGATATCACACATTGAAGTACCTGATAGCACACATTGAAATACCTGATTTCACTAATTGAATAACTGATACAAAAAAGTTAAAACGCTACATGATATCACACATTTAAATACATGATATCACACATTCAAATACATGATATCACACATTCAAGTACCTGATATCACATATCCCATTGATTTCTACATTTATAGTAATGTGGACACCTTGCAGACCACACTGGCCACAGACAAAATTGGGTTACATCAAAATCTATCACCACCTTTTTGAACTGTGCTGTCCACAGACAGGTAGACAGAGATACACTCACAGACAGGTAGAGAGAGACACACACAGACAGGTAGACAGAGACACACACAGACAGGTAGACAGAGACACACACACAGACAGGTAGACAGACACACACACACGAACACGAACACGAACACGAACACACAACACAACACACAACACACACACAGGTAGAGAGAGACACACTCACAGACAGGTAGAGAGAGACAGACAAGTAGACAGAGACACACACACAGAGACAGGTAGACAGAGACACAGACAGGTAGACAGAGACACACTCACAGACAGGTAGAGAGAGACACACACAGACAAGTAGACAGAGACACACACACAGACAGGTAGACAGAGACACAGACAGGTAGACAGAGACACACACACACAGCCAGGTAGACAGAGACACAGCCAGGTAGACAGAGACACACACACACAGACAGGTAGACACACACAACACACACACACACACACACACACACACACACACACACACACACACACACACACACACACACACCACACACACACACACACACACACACACACACACACACACACACACACACACACACACACACACACACACACACACACACACACACACACACACACACACACACACACACACACACACACACACACACACACACACACACACACACACACACACACACACACACACACACACACACACACACCACACACACACACAAGACACAGACACAGACACAGACACAGACACAGACACAGACACAGACACAGACACAGACACAGACACAGACACAGACACAGACACAGACACAGACACAGACACAGACACAGACACAGACACAGACAGGTAGATAGAGAGAGACACACAGACAGGTAGACAGAGACACACACACAGACAGGTAGACAGAGATGCACACATAGACACAGCGGGCACAGTAACCCCTGTTCCTACGATGGGGTTAGACACTAAGGTAGAGTTATAATACTCATAATCATCTTCATGTTACGTTGTATCAAATCATCACAGCTGAAACTTTATATTTTCTATGAAACCAGATGCACTGGTACATATATTTTGACCTAAATAAATATAATTGCAAAAATGTACTTTAACCCATTTCATTCTGGATACATTTAAAGGCTTTTGCAAACAACATAGATCCAGATCAGCCGCAGCGTGACGCTGCATGCTGATCAGGATCTATGTTGTTTGCTACATAGCCAAGAATCTTAGCAAGATCATCTGAATAGCAAACAGTATAGAGCCTGATCAGACGGCACGTTCCGTGGCAGCTGATCTGGCTCTATGTTCTTTGCAAATACTGTTTAAATGGTATCCAGAATCAAATGGGTTAATGTCCGTAAAACATGACTTTCTTACTCAGACGTTCATGGAATTATAAAAAAAGGGGAAGAAATAAAACCATTTGACAATCCTACACATTAATGTATGTAGGATCACTGACAATTCACATGCTGTTGGTGAAATTTACATTTCGATACGACAGACCTTTTATAAAAACTGTTACCACTTAGTATCATTAATGAATATATTAATATGATTAAATTCAACTGACTGACATTAAAAACATTGAAGTTATGACACTTAATCGATAGGAGGACAAATCAGTTTCATCACTTTTGTGATAAAGGAAGGTCCATGTTCAGCATACAGCAGAACCAGGTAGTTATTCAGCTTAGTTGATCTAGATTTGTAATGGACCAGAGGCACTTGAAAGCAACAATATCGATAATAGAGTTACAGAGTACGGCTATTGTGGCGAGGCACTCTGCCGCACAGAGATATCTCACTTACACATAGGTAGTGTCACAAAATGATGACGTTTTAATAGAGGTACGAGGTTCACAAGAAATATATGAGGTGTAAGCTATTGTTAGCCATAAATCATAGTCTCAACCATGGTTCACCAGAAACCTTGTAGTCTCAACCATGGTTCACCAGAAACCATTATAGTATAAACCATGGTTCATCCGAAACCTTATAGTCTCAACCATGGTTCACCAGAAACCATTATATTATAAACCATGGTTCACCACAAACCTAATATTCCCAACCATGGTTCACCAGAAACCTTGTAGTCTCAACCATGGTTCACCATAAATATTGTCGTCTCAACCATGGTTCACCAGAAACCTTGTCATCTCAATCATGGTTCACCAGAAACCTTGTAGTCTCAACCATGGCTCACCAGAAATCGTGTTGTCTCAACCATGGTTCACCAGAAATATTGTCGTCTCAACCATGGTTCACCAGAAACCTTGTCATCTCAACCATGGTTCACCAGAAACCTTGTAGTCTCAACCATGGTTCACCAGAAACCTTGTAGTCTCAACCATGGTTCACCAGAAATCTTGTCGTCTCAACGATGGTTCACCAGAAATCTTGTAGTCTCAACCATGGTTTACCAGAAACCTTATAGTCTCAACCATAGTTCACCAGAAACCTTATAGTATTAACCATGGTTCACCAGAAACCTTGTAGTCTCAACCATGGTTCACCAGAAATCTTATAGTCTTAACCATGGGTCACCAGAAACCTTATAGTATCAACCATGGTTCACCAGAAACCTTATAGTCTTAACCATGGTTCACCAGAAACCTCATAGTATTACCCATGGTTCACCAGAAACCTTATATATAGTCTTAACCATGGTTCACCAGAAACCTTATAGTATTAACCATGGTTCACCAGAAACCTCATAGTCTCAACCATGGTTCACCAGAAACCTTTATAGTATAAACAATGGTTCACCAGAAACCTTATAGTCTCAACCATGGTTCACCAGAAACCCTGTAGTCTCAACCATGGTTCATGCGTTAGGAACGTATGACCACTATTTTTTATTCACAACCATACGCAACTGGTGATCGCTGTGGTGTGAGGGCAACATAAGATGTGGAAGTCGTGATAGCGCAGTGGATGCGCGTTCGCTTCAGGTGCGAAAGGTCCGGAGTGTGAGCCCTGCTGGAGCCGTTACGATTGTGCCCTTAGGCAAGGCATTTAAATTCCACGTTGCCTCTTCTCTCTCCTTCATGGTGATGGATTCCATCAGGAATGAGGTCTCGAGAGTGATTAAAATAAGTTGAAAGAACTTGTTTCGCAATCAAACTAAAATAAATTTGTATAAAATAAATAACATAAGATGGGTTGATAAAATGAGCATCACACACAAGTATAAATTGCATGTTTGGCCAATGCAAGTTGGCTTAAACATATTTATTCATTCATAATGTACAGTACATATCTATTGTACACACATTACGTCTAGGACTGACCAGTAATAAAGCAAGTACAGCCAGGTATCACCAGGAACCCAAGTACACTACACAGATTACGTCTAGGACTGACCAGTAATAAAGCAAGTACAGCCAGGTATCACCAGGAACCCAAGTACACTACACAGATTACGTCTAGGACTGACCAGTAATAAAGCAAGTACAGCCAGGTATCACCAGGAACCCAAGTACACTACACAGATTACGTCTAGGACTGACCAGTAATAAAGCAAGTACAGCCAGGTATCACCAGGAACCCAAGTACACTACACAGATTACGTCTAGGACTGACCAGTAATAAAGCAAGTACAGCCAGGTATCACTAGGAACCCAAACACACTACACATATTACGTCTAGGACTGACCAGTAATAAAGCAAGTACAGCCAGGTATCACCAGGAACCCAAGTACATTACACAGATTACGTCTAGGACTGACCAGTAATAAAGCAAGTACAGCCAGGTATCACTAGGAACCCAAACACACTACACAGATTACGTCTAGGACTGACCAGTAATAAAGCAAGTACAGCCAGGTATCACCAGGAACCCAAGTACACTACACAGATTACGTCTAGGAATTACCAGTAATAAAGCAAGTACAGCCAGGTATCACCAGGAGGAACCCAAGTACACTACACATATTACGTCTAGGAATTACCAGTAATAAAGCAAGTACAGCCAGGTATCACCAGGAACCCAAGTACACTACACAGATTACGTCTAGGAATTACCAGTAATACAGCAAGTACAGCCAGGTATCACCAGGAACCCAAGTACATTACACAGAGTACGTCTAGGAATGACCAGTAATAAAGCAAGTACAGCCAGGTATCACCAGGAACCCACGTACATTACACAGATTACGTCTAGGAATGACCAGTAATAAAGCAAGTACAGCCAGGTATCACCAGGAACCCACGTACATTACACAGATTACGTCTAGGACTGACCAGTAATAAAGCAAGTACAGCCAGGTATCACCACTAACCCAGTAACAGTAAGTATACGCACCGTTAATGCTCCTCTTGCATTACGGCGCCCCACTTGCACCACGAAGCCTCTATCGACAATAAACAGGATTCACCAGAAGCCTGAAACCTCGGTAAGCCTTTTTTCTCAACCACCCAACTGAATAATGACATCAACCACGAGTTTTGACCCTAACCCAAACCCTAACCCTGGGCGGAGCAAGTGATGAAGGCGCGTTATGCGTGGTTGATACTTTATTCTGATCGGCTGGTTGAGATAAAGATTTTACGTGACACCGCTTGGATATATAATTCCAACAATGATCACGGGCACAGGGATTCGGCACGTCAGTAAAATGGCCCTATCTGAAACAATGTTATACAAATCTGTCCAAATACAACGCCTATCCCGAGTCTTTATATTGTTCTTCAAATAAAACACAACTTTAAGCTGCATGCATGTATACTTTGCAAACAATTGCCACATACATTGGCCATAGCAAGTCACATTTCCATACTAGGACACGGGTTCTGTCAGCAACAAAAAAAATCTTCGACGGGAGAGTTTTAACTGTGAATAACATTATCAATAAAATGTGTTTACACTAACGTGTAGGTTTATTCGGCAAAAATGTACGTCAAAAAGAGATTTCGTAGCATTTTCAATTTGTTTTGAACATTTCTAAAGCGGCGCAATTCGCGTTGAAACGAGCGTTCTGATTGGATTATGATTATTCTTCCTATATAAAAAAACATCTTGTTACATTCTAATAATCCAATCAGAACGCTCGTTTCAACGCTCGTTTCAATGCGAATTGCGCCGCTATAGAAATTTTCAAAACAAATTGAAAATGCTACGAAATCTCTTTTTGACGTACATTTTTTTTGCCGAATAAACCTACACGTTAGTGTAAACACATTTTATTGATAAACATTCACAGTTAAAACTCTCCCGTCGAAGATTTTTTTTTTGTTGCTGACAGAACCCGTGTCCTAGTATGGAAATGTGACCTGCTATGGCCAATGTATGTGGCAATTGTTTGCAAAGTATACATGCATGCAGCTTAAAGTTGTGTTTTATTTGAAGAACAATATAAAGACTCGGGATAGGCGTTGTATTTGGACAGATTTGTATAACATTGTTTCAGATAGGGCCATTTTACTGATCGATGCGAAATCTGACATCCCACAGAGTAGAATCCCTGTATTTAAATATATATACTAGTACCCCCAAACGTGCCGAATCCCTGTGATCACGGGCGGTTCCATGCTTTCAAGTTAAATGTTCACGTCCATGTTATGATAGTGCATCGTAACATGTTTAGGTCACCGAAATCCTTATAGGCCTATTCTTGTTATTTTCGGGGGGGGGGGACCCCACAGCAATATGGCTGGAGATTGGGGCTAATTATTTGACCTACAAATAATAACGTAGACTAGTGTGATCGGATTTTCTTACGGCACAGCATCCCGAACACAACACACCGAAACCACGAGAAGTCTCGGAAAACTACATGCAAGATAATCTGCGTAATTGTTGACGTTTGGCTGGTCTCTGTACGATTAGTTTCCCTTGAATTATTTTACAGGTAACTGGCTTCACGTGATCGATATACATGTCTTTTTTTTTTTACTTCGCTCGGCTAGGCAGTTGTCAAAATGTCGCGGCAAAGGAAACAAGTGCTGAAATAGTGGAAAGTTAGTGAATCGCGGGAACTAACGGCTGCATACTATGGAATACGTTATGATTACATAATTAATAATCGTGTCATGAGAGATTCTCGTATGGATATAAATTTGTGAAAATTACAAATCCCGTGCATTTTCAGTTTCTGTTTGTAACTTAGTAATTTGGCGATGTCCAGGTGTATATGGGTTGATTATGTATATAAGTTGCTGCTGACACTGGTAGGAGCCGCCATGGTGACCCCGGGGATGGGACAGGATGTTAAAATCCCACAGAAGACTGTCTCCTGGACTAGGGACAACGAAAGGTGTGTACAAGCTTATGACCGTTTTCATTTTGTGATGGAAAGAAGAAATAAATAGTTGAATGAAAAATACTCTAAAGTATGTACATTTATTGTTATTGATTAAGCTATGTTCAAATACACTCAGCTAAACTTGTCCTATTAGTCGTTTAATCTGCTTATTTATGGTTTAATCTGCTCAGTTATAATTATAAATATCGAGAGAAGAAATACGATGTTTGTCATGAAATAGATAGAAAGAAGAACTACAAATTAGGATAAATCAATGAGAGAAGGATACTTAATGTAGATGTAGACATACGTATGTTTAAATAGGAGAAATAAATATATTGGACCCACAGCCAAGTATCGGGATAGCCCGAACCACCCACACACCCTGCCACACACCCTCCCGCCACTGACCGTCCCTGCCATACACCCACCTCATAATCAATACTAAATAATGTGTATTCATGACCTCAAGATACTCTTTACCACTTTACCATTTTTTCGGTTGCTCTCTTTTTTAATTATTTTTATTATTGACATAATAAATGTCCAGATTAAATTTTTTGTGAAACCTTGTCAGCTAATTGTTGCCTTAAACCCAACAAAACATTTTGTGAAACCTTGTCAACTAATTATTATCTTATTTTGTGAAACCTTGTCAACTAATTATTATCTTATTTTGTGAAACCTTGTCAACTAATTATTATCTTATTTTGTGAAACCTTGTCAACTAATTATTATCTTATTTTGTGAAACCTTGTCAACTAATTGTTATCTTATTTTGCGAAACCTGGCATTCAGCAGCTACTAATAATTATCTTATTTTGCGAAACCTGGCATTCAGCAGCTACTAATAATTATCTTATTTTGCGAAACCTGGCATCAACAGCTACTAATTATTATCTTATTTTGTGAAACCTGACATCGGCAGCTGCTAATTGTTATCATATTATGCGAAACCTGACATCAGCTGATCGTTATCTTATTTGGTGAAACCTCAGAAAATTGTTAACCTTATTTTATTTATTTATTTTTTAAACTTTATTTGCTAGACATCCTTCCAGTAGAAACACATTCATAGAGAGATAAGAACTAACTATTCAGTAATATTGCATGAAAAATTAATTTCCGCTGAAACTTCGCAAATCTCGTAGGGATTCAACGATAAATTACCAGATAATATAATATGATGTATCTTCCCGTTTATTATTTAATAAAATCCAGAGTCGAGGTTTTACATATTAAACTTAATGGTTTTTATGGATGTTGGGAAACTTAAAATAAGGACCTGAGAAAATTTATTGTGGCCACCAGATATTATTAAAGACTGTGTAAATTTACTGTGACTACCAGATATTAAAGTCCCATTTTGTGCTGAACCTACAAGATAATGTTAGAATCGTTTGAGAAGAAAGCTTGGTTACTGTTTTATATTTACATTTTCAATGATATATTAGTCGGATTCTAGGCAATATTTTTAAAATCCGTCCTCCAATGGAATAGGTATTTTATTAAATTACTATGTGTAATTTACCTCCTTTTATAGAGATTTATTTTAAAATGATGAATAACTTCATAAATGACATGATAATGTTAGACTAGGATATATACTTGCAGGGTTCATTCTAGGTCAGAATTTTTGGGAGAAGTGAGAAAGCATGTGATCGCTTCCTTAAATGGTGTTCTTTAATATACTTCTGCAAAATAGGGTTAAAACGCACAGTACAATCATTAAATACAACATTTAAATAGAAGTAGTGCTTTATAATGGGCCAGTGTATCTTACTAGACAACATTTTGTTTGAAAATCGTAAAACCCCAAAAAAAAAAAATTATTTTTAGGGAGAAGTGGGTCCCCCAGAGGGCGAAGTCAGGGTCCCTAGGGCGACAATTTCGCCCACATCGCCCTCTAGAATGATCCCTGTAATAACTTGTATGTCTATGAATCAAGGATTCAGTTTTCCATCTGAAGAGAATAAAAATAGTGACTTATCCAAAACCTAATATAATGGTTTACCCATTAGTTTATACAAATTTATTTTAGCTCCATTGCGAAACAAATTCTTTCAACTTATATTAATCACTCTCGAGACCTCATTCCTGATGGAATCCATCGCCATGAAGGAGAGAGAAGGTGAATGAACGTTTACCCTTTGCCTACTGAGTAAATAAAATCACATTTGCAAACAACATAGATCCAGATCAGCCGCGGCGTAACACCGTGTCTGATCAGGCTCTATGCTGTTTGCTATTCGGATAGTTGAGCTAAAACACTTGGCTGAATAGCAAACAACATAGATCCTGATCAGATGCCGCATATGTGATTTTATTTATAGGCAAAGGTTAATTATGTAAGGGATGGATTAATATATGGCTGTTTGAGAGTAAGAGAGATAAGCATACACATTTACTTCCCATCAGTACTGAGCTCCTGCAGCTTCTAGATCTTACATTCAAATTAGGCTGATTGCTTTTGTAATTTACCTGCAAGCATTTTTAGTCAGGTTAAAATGAACTGATGTCATGTCTCAGAGATGGATTTTGATGCATCGGTTAGTGTTTAAACATGATATCACTGAAAACCCGAATGTTTATAACAGTTGATCGTATATATTGCACGTAGTTAGGTAAGCAGGTTGCTTTCTCCTCAATCCTACATGTATGTACATATAACCATACAAGCACGTTGCTTTCTCCTCAATCCTACATGTATGTATATATAACCATACAAGCAGGTTGCTTTCTCCTCAATCCTACATGTATGTAGAGGTAACCATACAAGCAGGTTGCTTTCTCCTCAATCCTACATGTATGTACATATTATTTATACTTGAGTATGTTTATTCAAAGAAATAAATATTGTTTAAGCTACTATGTAAGTAAAATAATTGCTGTGAAATTTCCTCTTTTTTTTAAAAACATATTTTCTAACAGATAATCGTTTTGAACAGAAATCACAATAGTCTACCGTATGTAATGTCCCACATATCACATATTTGAAGCATGTATTTGACGGGAAAAAAAGAAAAAGTTACGCCAAATATTTTCACCAATTCACAAAATTTAGCGCCAGTATTTCGTCGCAATTTGCGCCATTGGCGACCGACAGCGGGATCCCTGTGAATCTCTAAATAAAAATATCCTTAACATTATTAAAACAAATATCATCAGAGTAGAAAAATATAGAGACGTCATCTTTTTATATTTTTAGATTGATCTCATTTTGAAGTAAAAATTTGCAATTTGATTATTTTTCCTCTTGGATCATAATGCAAAATGATTTATATTTAGGTTAAATGTTATTTATTTTACAATGATTGTGAAGCAAATTTTAACATTATATACAAATCACTCTCGTTGACGTGTAAATGTCGCAAATGATATATACGACATCAGTTTGCATCGCGGTCTATATATTATAGAGAAACTAAGAAAAAATAGATTTTAACGTCATTTTATTTCGGGTAATTGTTAGTAATCAAATTGTAATTTTGAATTTCCAAATAAGTTACAATGAAAAACATACAAGAGATTATCGTTTAAATGTTTCCCCGGATTATTTGTTTATAATCGTACTATTTTACTTAAAAATTTTTTTTTATTTGTTTATACATGTACATCTCATAAAATGAGTTGCATGCAAGCTCTGGGCATATATATGAAATAGGTGTTTTAATGCGGTGTGAAATATTATTTTTTATTTATAATGTACTTCACCAACAGGAACAAAAAATCATTATCACTTATGTGTATTGTTAAGTTTATATTTGTTAGATGTGTTGTAGAGCTGCAGGTTTATAGAAGCAGTTATTGTAAGCGTAGGGAGACCCTGTCAGTGATACTCATACCGATAATTGCTTGGCAAGAAATTCAACATTTTTCATTTTCTTTGCAAAATATTGCTAATATTGTATGACATGTCCCTTGGTGCAGAATTCTGCTAAACTAATCATAGATTGGAGTCAACGACTGGAAATTAAGTGAGAAGACATCTAGCATATTACATGCTTCACGGAGGAAATTGATGTTAAACGCATCTTCCACAGGTAGTTTTACATTAAACTTCTATTGTAGCACATGTTTGTTTCTAAATTGAGAGTAAACATGTTTTGTCACATCTGCAATAAAACATTAATTTTGGTGACCATATGCCCCGAGGTTATAAAACTTTTCTCGGATCTCAAACTCGAGCTCAAGGAATTTTATTGGTTGTGTCTGAGTTCTACACCCAGCAGAACCAATCAGAAAGCTTGAGTCTGAGTTTGAGATTGGAGAAAAGTTTTATAACCTCGGGGCCACAGGATGAAATTCAATGTTAGGTTAAAACATTAATTTTGGTGACCATGATGAAATTCAATGTTAGGTTAAAACATTAATTTTGGTGACCATGATGAAATTCAATGTTAGGTTAAAACATTAATTTTGGTGACCATGATGAAATTCAATGTTAGGTTAAAACATTAATTTTGGTGACCATGATGAAATTCAATGTTAGGTTAAAACATTAATTTTGGTGACCATGATGAAATTCAATGTTAGGTTAAAACATTAATTTTGGTGACCATGATGAAATTCAATGTTAGGTTAAAACATTAATTTTGGTGACCATGATGAAATTCAATGTTAGGTTAAAACATTAATTTTGGTGACCATGATGAAATTCAATGTTAGGTTAAAACATTAATTTTGGTGACCATGATGAAATTCAATGTTAGGTTAAAACATTAATTTTGGTGACCATGATGAAATTCAATGTTAGGTTAAAACATTAATTTTGGTGACCATGATGAAATTCAATGTTAGGTTAAAACATTAATTTTGGTGACCATGATGAAATTCAATGTTAGATTAGGTTAAAACATTAATTTTGGTGACCATGATGAAATTCAATGTTAGGTTAAAACATTAATTTTGGTGACCATGATGAAATTCAATGTTAGATTAAAACATTAATTTTGGTGACCATGATGAAATTCAATGTTAGGTTAAAACATTAATTTTGGTGACCATGATGAAATTCAATGTTAGGTTAAAACATTAATAGCACAAATTCCTGAGTCTTCAGCGATTATATTTGAAATCGGATACCAAGAAGTTGTGAATTTGTATTTTATTGTATTTTTCTTTTTTATTGGTACCCCTTTTCATCCGGTACAGTTATTTATGTAGACACAAGCTGGGTATCAAACTTGCATCAGTATGGCAGCATCACCTAGCATGAATTCTTTTCTACCCATGTTTTTGTGAACTATCCAAATGATTAACAATTGACATGACGCGAGCTGTCAATCAACCCAGCAAACGATAATCCGATAAGCCAATCAGCGTTCGATAAAGCGACACGCCTTCAGTAACGGTAAGCGTTATCAAACAGCCGCCATTTTTCTCGACAACAGGTACAATGTGCAGTAATGCATGACTGGCTTACTAAGATGGTCACTTTGTGAGGCGGATCACTCTTCCTCTAGCTATGGTACGTCTCAGCCCGAACGTTGACTAAGTGACCAGCTTGGTGATATAATTGTGTACAGAACAAATGTACGACTCATTTTCATATCTCCTCCTCGACTGTATTCGTTGTCGTGATGTACATTGATATGGTAAAAAATGCTCGACAGAACTACTAGGTAGACTCCCTACATCTTAAGCGTCCGCCATTTTGTCTGTTTGTTTGTCGAGGTCCGAGATATCGCCTGATCACATAGCTTGTGGGAGGAGCTATAGTCTCATAGGCATCATGTTAATTAAAGAGCCATGTTACAGATTGTCTGATTAGCGCAGTGGTTAGCGCGCTCGCTTCTCACCAATGGGACCAGGGTTTGATCCTCGGACCGGGAAGTATGTGAGATGGTACGATTGTCGCCAGATCTGTCAGGTGGGTTTTCTCCGGGTACTCCAGTTTCCTCCCACATGATTGACCACATTTACGCTTTCACCCGTGCCAACGAGAGTGATTAATATAAGTTGTTAAAACTTGCTTCACAATCGTTGTAAAATAAATAAACTTTTTAAAAAAAAGTTAAAGAAACCAAAAAGCCATGCATTGAACAGCTGAAACTCTTAACCCTTTCCTTCATAGAGATTTAGGTTAATATACTATTATATCTCCATTCAAACGACGGCCATTTAATCTTTTCCCTTCATAGAGATTTAGGTTAATATACTATTATATCTCCATACAAACGATAGCCATTTTTATTTAGCTATCATGCAGTGAATAAGTAGTCGCCATATCTATCCCACCTCCATAGATATTACTGGGACTACATGAGTCTGATCAGGATCTATGTTGTTTGAAATTCAGACAAGTGCTTTAGTTGCACCATCCGAATAGCAAACATGATAGAGCCTGGTCAGACGGCATGTTCTGTGCCTACTGAAGAGATTAATCATTTTAGATTTTTGGAGGATAGTGCAATGAGACCCATTCCAGAGTATCCTCTGGTTCTTTTATGCGCACAGTGTAAAGCTCCAGCACGAGACATCGGGTTAACTGATGGGGGATCTAACCTGCGATCCCTGGGATTACCAGTCCAACGTGTTCACTTAAACCACCACAGATCCGTCTGCAAATTGTGTGTGTTTTACGTTTATTTATCGTCGCTACCGGTTGCCCATATGAGCGAGGCCTGCTTAAGAGATTAGTAATTTTAGATTTTTGGAGGATAGTGCATGATACAGACAGAGACCCATTCCAGAGTCTCCTCTGGTTCTTTTACGTGCACAGTGTAAAGCATCGACACGAAACCTCGGTTTAACGTCCCATCTGAAAGACTGTTAATTTTATTAGGGTCAGATGGGGATCGAACCTGCAATCCCTGGATAACCAGTCCAGCGTGTTACCGTCTGCAAATGGTTGTTTTGGTAGTCTATATAGAATGTTTAAAGGTAATGCTTTCAAATGGTTGAGACATATTTAAATAACTGTTTATTACAAAACATCATAAGCATAAATATAAAATATTATATACACCATAAAATTTCAATAGAGTACTTCAATGACCCATCAAGTGATGACACCTGAATCGGCTTGTCCTAACATGTGTAATAAAGGATGAGATTATTTTAAATGAGTTTGCACAGAAGTTTGACAATATTTATATCATCTTCACCATTGATCAAAGATAAAAATATATATACAGTGACAAAACTGAATTTTGAGAGTGGTATGATAATTAATTAGTGTCAAATTCGCTACGGTCTTATATGTAGATTATATTTGAAGTCTGTTGCAACATGCTCACTTTCTCATCGTAAAATGTTCGGAAATGATCAAAGTCGTGACAAGATAGACGTATTATCGGTATCCCAGGGCACTTGTAAAATCAAAATTGAGTGTTTAATCGTAAATTATTGAGATGTTGCATTCATATTTATATATAATTTAATATACAATGCAGTACTGTTTCGTATTGTTTTATTATAACGACGAGAGTTTTTTAAAGTCCCAGGGTTGTTTTCTTAGAATTTGTTGCACTACGGAGTGAAGGATTAGAGATGTACCTTAAACGTTATTTATTTTACAACGATTGCAAAGCATATTAATCACTCTCGTTGGCGCGGATGAAAGCGTATATGTGGTCATTCGTGTGGGAGGAAACCGGAGTACCCGGAGAAATCCGGAGAAATTTACATGTATTCTCCAAAATGACCAATCTTTGTTAGTGATGTTTCATGTTTCCAAATATTGTCAGGAAACTGAGCACTGGGTTAAGTTGCATAGTATGGAATGATATAACAATAATTTATTACCTCCACAAGGTTTTGTGTGATCAATACTAATCCATTAAGTGTTGATGATGATCTACATTTGGATCACAGCGAGGTGGGTGTAATTATCATAGCTCTATCGAGAGCCCTCGAGTTTTGATGATCTACATTTGGATCACAGTGAGGTGGGGGTAATTGTAATAGCTCTATCGAGTACCCTCGAGTTTTGATGATCTACATTTGGATCACAGCAAGGTGGGGGTAATTGTCATAGCTCTATCGAGAACCCTCGAGTTTTGATGATCTACATTTGGATCACAGCGAGGTGAGGGTAATTGTCATAGCTCTATCGAGAACCCTCGAGTTTTGTATGTGTTACAACAATCAACATGTCGCCGATGAGACTATAGCTCCTCCCACTTGTCACGTGATGATCTAGACACAGATAATCTCGACACGTTGTCGAGGAAAATGGCAGCTGTTTGATAACGCTTACGGTCGCTGAAGGTGTGTCGCTTTATCGATCACTGATTGGTTTATCGGATCATTGCTTGCTGACTTGATTGACAGCTCACGTCATGTTAATTTCCATGGTAGCATTTGATGACACATTCGACTTAATTCTATCATGTACAGTTATGACTCGTCAAATCCTTATTATTCTGTTTTACTTCATAATGACTATTAACTACTATTTAATATAATTTGTTATCAATTCAAATATGATTGCTACATATTTCTTTACTTAGGTTTTAGGGGGATTTATTTTTTAGTCAAATAATTGGGGGTCTTAATGAGACTTACTGACAAGCCAATAAAGACTAATTGTGTATTCACAAATAGGATTATTGGACTGTTTATGTTATGTTATCAGATTAGAGGCCTGCTGTTAATACAAGCTTTAGTAAATTGTACCGTACTTGACTAATAAACACATACTGTAGCGACTGTGCCACAGACAAACACAATGATTGTCAATGTTGAACTAAAATGTACCATACTTAATTTTACTCATTTGTAAGACGCTCTTTAAAATTGTGTGAGACAGGTCCCTTAATTACAGTTCAGAGACAGGTGGAAGGCCCCTTTTAACTGTTGCTTAGTGCAAGACGGACCTTGTATGAGACAGGTCCCTTACTGCTGGTTCTGGCCATATGTATGGATGTACACGATAGCGATTAGCTCTTTCCACGCTAGCTGTGAAAATAACAGTCAAATATGTCAGTTTCATTAGAATTGTGTCGAAACGATACAATTCAAATGAAATTCCATGACATATTTCCAGTTTTCCAAGTTGCAAATAAGAAAAATACATGCATGAATTGTCGCCCACTACAATAATTTGTACAATCTATTTTACCAAGCATGCAAAGAGTGATGTCTATGTCTCTATGTGGAAAAGGGTTAAATCCACTTTGCCTCTTCTCTCGCCCTCATGGCAATGCATTATGTGAGGCCGTGATGAGGTCTCAAGAGTGACAGACGGATCTGTAGTCCAGTGGTAGCACGCTGGACTGATCAGGGATCGCAGGTTCGATCCCCCATCTGACCCTAATAAAATTAACAGTCTTTCAGTTGGGACTTTAAACTGAGGTCTTGTGTTGGTGCTGTAGACCGTGCACGTAAAAGAACCAAAGGAGACTCTGCAATGGGTCTCTGTCTGTATCATGCACTATCCTCCAAAATCTAAAATGAATAATCTCTTCAGGAGGCGTCGCTCATATGGGCAACCGGTAGCGACGATAAATAAACGTAAAACACACTCAAGAGTGAGTGGTAGGTAACGTGGAAACAACATCTTTCGCTATAGGGCTAAAACAAATTTGTTAGAACTAATTTTAAACAAAAAATTGTGGAGATTAATCTCAATGTCTTGAAAGTGAGTATATTTGTTAACAGAGATACAGCTTGTTCCAATATAAATTGGTGTAAATATCAAGGATTTCAATTTAAGGTGAATTATTGTCTTTTCTGTTTCGTTTTTTTGTGGCTAATTTGCGATTTTCAAGAACTCTTCCCTGGATATCACAATAATTTGTTGCATTTTACATGTTTGTGATTTAATGCAATTGCCCAGAGTCCACCTCCATAGATATTACTGGAACTACATGAGATTCTAGCCTTTATTATGAACATTGTCAATATAGGTGCTTCTATGAGGGAAAAGGTTAAAGATAATATATGTTTAAGTTAATTGACACACAAATAGGGAAGAAAGTCAGCTTGGTGTTGTGCTATAGTGGTTAAGACGTCCGCCTACGGAGCAGGAGGTCAAAGGATCGAATCTCGTCAGGGGTTGGTTCTGATACGGCCGGTTGGTGAGCAGCCAGCTAGTTAAATAATGGCGCCTGACATACAAGCATGGTATTCGGGAAGTACTGATGTTCATAAAATAGATGTGTCTCATAAGTCAGAAATGGATGGCCCTTTAAATAGGGGTGACACTATAATAAACAAACACCTTACTTTACATACTTTTACTTTACTTTATATATTGTATTTATTAGATAAAATACGGTGATTTATCGTGTATAATATTTGTCACACTATTGCTAAACAATAAGTCTTTATATTTATCTCCGGTAAAATAGGATTTGTTGAACAAAGTTATCTCCTTGATCACTATTTCATGTTGGGCAATGGCAGACCAACAATTTGAAATATTTTATTTTTTAGCTAACAAAAATAAGTGATGAAAACTCAATAAGGCGCTGAAAAGAAAATTTAAAATAAATGAATTTTCATCCTACTTATATAGTGTAAGTAGGATACTTTAATAGTATATAGAAACTATTAGGAAGTATCATCATCCAATCATCATCATCATCATCATCAACATCATCATCATCATCAGCATCCTGTAGCAGCATCATTGTTATCATTTTCATCCATATTAATGATGATGATGATGATGATGATGATGATCATCATCATCATCATCATCATAATCACAATCATCATCATCATCATCATCATCATCATCATCCTGTAGCAGCATCATTGTTATCATTTTCATCCCCATCAATGATCATTATCAACATCTAGCATCATCTTACGCAGCAGCAGCAGCAGCAGCAGCAGCAGCTGCTGTGGCAGCAACATCTTTATAATTTCAGAATACAGTAAAAACTGTACAAAAATAATTGTGTGAAGCGTGTTTTTGTTTGATGTGTGCAGGATAAATAACCACCTCCTTGACATGTACGTGGTGCTTTGAGGAGTGGATTAATTAATGCGATAATTGATCGCTGATTGAATGACTTCCCCTCCTCAGATGATCAACTTCCTGAACGAGAACTGTCAATATACGACTAGGTGTTCAATTCACACACTGTTGATGTTACTGCTTATGGCAGCGTTAGATTGGTGCATTATATATATATATATATATATATATATATATACAGTCAAACCTGTCTTAAGCAGCCAGCCAAGGGAATAACAGAAAGTGGCTGCTTAGCACAGGTGGCTGCTTAATAGAGGTTAAATGTATAATAAAACAACATATTGGGAATCTGGAAGCTGGCTGCTTAATACAGGTTGGCTGCTTAATGGAGGTGACCACTAACACAGGTTTGACTGTATGTACTATAAGGCCCGGTCTGCAGATTGTTCCAGAAAATAAAAATCTAAATCTCCACATTTGCAATAAAAACTATAGGGGGCACCATGAGGGTACATCTCTGAAAATATCATCGAAATTTGAACATAGACGTACATTAACCCATTCAACACCAAGTAACTGACATGGACTGGTGCATGCTATATTTAGACCAATAAATTAATAAGAAAATTACATTTGGACCAGTTCATTTATCAAAATGGGTAATTTTATCTAAAAATAGTAATAATTATTACTGGCAAAAAAGTGCAGATCCTGATGAGACGGCTCGTTGCGAGCCGGCTCATCTGGATCTACACTTTTCATAAGCCTATTTAGAGGCCTGTGGGGTTGAAAGGGTTAAACTGCGTCATAGTGCACCATTGACGTTCTACGATTCTACAAAATCGTCCTGGGGGAGTATGCCCCCAGACCCCTTTAGCAACATCGCATCTTCAATGCTCAATTTATTAGTCGGGCCTGCAAACTCAAAATCGCTAGCTACGCCCCTGTATATATATGCTATAATGATGGGCAGTGCTTAATACCATGCGTGCAGTTATATGTTTTGTGTTGTGGAAGTCGTGATGGCGCAGTGGATGCGCGTTCGCTTCAGGTGCGAAAGGTCCGGATTTCGAGCCCCGCTGGAGTCGTTACGATTGTGCCCTTAGGCAAGGCATTTAAATTCCACGTTGCCTCTTCTCTCTCTCTCGTGGCGATGGATTCCACCAGGAATGAGGTCTCGAGAGTGATTAACATAAGTTGTAAGAACTTGTTTCACAATCGAGCTAAAATAAATTTGTATAAACTAGTTATATGTTTTACTTGGACTGTTACGTTCACAAAAGATAAGATCTTAGCTCTTACTGTACTGGAAACGAATTCATTCGTTTTGCAAACAGCATAGAGCCAGATCAGTTGGCACAGATGCTCTATGCTGTTTTTTCTATTCAGATAGTGGAACTTATAACACTTGGCAGAATAGCAAACAACATTAGACCCTGATCCACAACGGCTGATCTGGATCTATGTTGTTTGCACATTCATTCCAATTTATTTAGCATTTTAAGGGTTAAGCTTCGAGTTAGTCTTAAGACAAAAATGTAGCTTTCCGATTGGTTGCCTATATACAGTAGCGGTAGGATGTGGCACCCCTGCCCGCTCACCCTCATACTTAGTCAGCACTTGCTTGCTTGCAGCAAGTTTTGAGTTCACAGGAACTTGAAGTTTTATCCATAAGCAACCAATGGTCTCGTACCTCTATCCTAGGACACCCCCCTCTATTAAAAAAGAGGGGGGTGTCCTAGGATAGAGGTATGAGACCTTTGGTGGCTTATGGATAAAATTTCACGTTCCTGTGGTTGAATGCATGTAATCTCGTGCTGTTGTCAGTGGACAGCGTATGAATGCTGATAGCAAGTATGTTATGTTTGGTGGATCCTAGGCAAAACAGCCAAGGGGAAATTGCCCCATCAAGTTACGAACAAGATCGGAAATTAGAGGGTTTATTACAAAATCGCTTAGATCACTTGCCATGCACTCTATTGCCAATATTGACTCAAAGATTTTGCATTCTTTACCCGATAACGTACAAACCTCTGAATGGTGGAAACGATTTATGTAAATATTGAAAACACTTTTTCCTTTATTACAGTTTGATGTTTAATTAGAGAGCCACTTGACCATTTTATGACTTTTCAATGTTTTTGTGTGGTTAATTCGTTGTCCAAACATAGGGAGGCGTACATTTTATTGTCCAAAGATGTTAAAGACACAAATTATTGGATTAATTGAATATTTTTGTTAGCTCTTTACATGCTGGGTAAAATAAATGCTATAAATAGTTCAAATAATTGTAGCAGCCGACAATTCATTAATGTGTTTTTGTTATTTGTAACTGCACAATCTAGACATATGTAATGGAATTTTCTTAGAATTGTGTGTTAGAATTGTTTCTTAGAATTGTGTCACAATTCTAATGCAATTCCATGACATAATTTTTACTGTCATTTTCACTGCTATTTTTGAGTAATATTAATGTGTAAACTTAATTACGGGAATTAATGCATGTGATAATGCATGTTTACTTCTCTATGGAAATCAAACAAAATATTCAAACATTTAAATTATGTACATGCCTCATCTTTGTTGTTGTTGAATGTTTTTGTGCATTGTTTTACTATTGGCCAATGAATCATGACTCCACAAACATCTATTTACAAAATCATCGTTAAGCATGTAATTGTGTGTTACAAAAGTTAACACTTGCATCAATTTGCATGTTAGATAATAGTTTTATTTTTTTGCTCAAAATAAAAAGCTTATATGGCTTTAATATACTAAACCTGAGTGATAATCACTGGTGTGTGTTTTACATTTATTTATCGTCGCTACCGGTTACCATATGAGCAACGCCTCCTGAAGAGATTAGTCATTTCGGATTTTAGGAGGATAGTGCAATAATACAGACAGCGACCAATTCCAGAGTCTCTTCTAGTTCTTTTACGTTTATTTATCGTCGCTACTGGTTGCCCATATGTGCGACACGATGCCCCTTGAAGAGATTAGTCATTTTAGATTTTTGGAGGATAGTGCAATGATACAGACAGACCAATCCAGATCCTCCTCTGGTTCTTTTACATGCACGGTGTACAGCACCGACACGAAACCTTGGTTTAAAGTCACATCTGAAAGACTGTTAATTTTATTAAGGTGAGATGGGGGATCCGTCTGAGATATAGATTATGGATATATATATACATACAGTCAAACCTGTGTTAAGCAGCCAGCCAAGGGAATCACAGAAAGTGGCTGCTTAGCACAGGTGGCTGCTTAATATATGTCAAATGTATAATAAAACAACATATTGGGAATCTGGAAACTGGCTGCTTAATACAGGTTGGCTGCTTAATAGAGGTGACCACTAACACAGGTTTTACTGTATGTAATTGTGATGTGTACTGGATGTCGTGATTAGTGGCCCAAACCATTTGTATGTTCATGCTATGTATTGTATGTTTATGTGTATGACATAATTATGTACTATTGATAATGCAATAAAATGTTATTAAATTAAAATAAAATATGCTGCTAAAATCAGTTTGTAATATATTATCATTGACTCCACAGGGTTTTTATAGTGTTTCAAGTACACTTCACTTCAGGTGCGAAAGGTCCGGAGTTTGAGCCCTGCTGAAGCCGTTACAATTGTGCCCTTAGGCAAGGCATTTAAATTCCACGTTGCCTCTTCTCTCTCCCTCGTGGCGATGGATTCCATTAGGAATGAGGTCTCGAGAGGGATTAATATAAGTTGAAATACCTTGTTTCGCAATCGAGCTGAAATAAATTTGTATAGACTAACTAAGTAGAAACATATTCAATTTCAAGAAGGCTTCACTAAACTGTTAAAGCCTGTCCATATCTTTCTAAAAAATCATCATGTGGTTGTAAACTAGTCAGATATGCAGTTTGCTTTGTCTATAGATATATTGTATCTTCTAATCTTTTGTTTTGTGTTAAAATCTTCTGTTTTAGCTAAATATGTTATAAGTCATTTGTTAAGTATAGGTTCCTTCACATTTTCTGTTCTATACTGTCATTAATGATTCTCTAAATAAGTGTCATAGCATATCCTAGGCATCGGAGCAGGGGCCGCAGGGGATGCGACTGTGGCCCCAATATTTTGGCCATGCAGGCAGATTTTTTATTTTATACTTGTGGAAGTTATGTCCGCAGCCCAATATTTTGGCAAGCCGGGTGTATTTTTATTTTATACTTGTGGAATGTATACGCCTCATTGCAAGTGACGGCTATGTAGATCTACTCTGGGTTCCTAAGCACTGTACGCTGGGTGGGTAACATGTACCGGGTATTCATTATATATGTATAATGCAGTCGATTTTATCGATTATAAAGTGCGCGGATGTCAAGACAGAGCAAGCACAGTTCAACCATTGGCATTGACGTGACTGGAACATAATTATATTTTTGTATAAAATAATATTACAAAACACTTACTTTTTATGTCTAGAAGCCATTAGAATTGTCTTTACAGTATCTACATCTAGCAGACTCGGGCCACATTGTGGCCCTGAAAATCCATGGCCCCAATGTCAGCTGACTTTCGATGCGCCTGCATATGTACAGTGGAACCCATGAAAACCAGAATTCCCTCCAAACCGGACGGTGTTCCTCACCCTTCATTAGTCATGCTTCATTTATACAGCTAAACATGATTATTATAATGAACAAGATTAAAATTAAATGGCAATTGTTGGTTTTCCTAAATTTTGGCATAAAGCAGGGTTCATTCTAGGTCAAAATGTTTGGGAGAAGTGAGAAAACGCGCACTCGCGTCATTAAAATGGTGTTATTTAATCAATTTCAACAAAGCATGATTAAAATGCACAGTATGACCATTAAATACAACATTTGAATAGAAGTAGTGCTTTATAGCTTATAATGGGCCATCTATCTTACTGGACAAAATTTTGTTTGAAAATTGTAACAAATTATTTTTTTCTTTAGGGAGAAGTGGGGCCCCCAGAGGGTGAAGTCAGGGTCCCTAGGGCGACTATTACGCCTACATTGCACTCGCCCTCTAGAATGATCCCTGATAAAGTAAAATTCCAGCGGCTCTCCGCAGCGGAACATTTCCGTAATTAACACTTTGCACATGTTACTAAGGCTTTGCAGGGTTATAAATGACTGGTCCATATTTATAGTAACACACACCTTAGTGGTGTATAGTACCATTCTGTACTTGAGGATTTAAAGGATGTGGGAAGGCAAGGTGTTGTGGTGGGAGTGGGGGATTGGGGCACTCAGCATGCTCAGATGTAGCGGTTGAGACTGACATTAGAAGGCCACAAAAACAATAGACCAGTATTTACTGTTATGCACACTTAAAATAAGGTCAGTCGGTAGGGAATTTGTTTTTTGGATGGATTTTTTTTTGACCATCCTCAAAATTTCATGAAACAATTATGGGTCAGGAGGGGGTAAAAATGGGGCGGTCGGGAAACCGTAAACACAGGTTGTTATTTTGCTTAAGCTCCCATGATATGACAAATTGTGTGGAATTTAATTAAGCCGGAAATGACTTACAGTAACCATGATCCACCTTGTAATCACTGTGGTATATAGTTCTTTATTGCGCTTGTTGACCTTACCAAAGTAAACAGGGAACAATCCTCAGTCACCAACACACTGCTCCAGACATTACCTCATGCAAATAAACATTGGAAGTCACAATAGCGCGTTCGTTTCAGGTGCAAAAGGCCCAGAATTTGCGCCCAGCTGTAGCCATTACGATTGTGCCCTTAGGCAAGGCATTTAAATTCCACATTTCCTCTTCTCTCTCCCTCGTGGTGATGTATATTCCATCAGAGAAGAGCGATTAATATAAATTGTAAGAACTTGTTTCGCAAGCTCAATTATATTTGTATAAACTAAGCTAAACATTGTTAAGTGATTTAGCACTTAACATTTTATTTGGAAGTAAAACGTATAGTCATAATTACATGTATATCCCATCTTTAGAATTGCCAAGATACAACAGACTGGGTATTTCGCACATTAATATTGTGTGTAAATGGGCACATTCAGTAAATAATCTAGAAATAAAGATGTTAAATGGATATATGATTTGATTGAATATTAACTAATGCATTTTGAACGTTTCTGCTTTGTCTGCAAGTATACCTCGCTCTTAGTGGAAATCATTAAATGAGAGACATTACTCATTCTCCTATTACCTCCCTTGATGGTTAGTGCAAACAAACTGAAATCTTTATAAATCTTCAAAGAGCCATAACTGTGAAATTGTTTTGTCTATGTGACTATGTGATAAGACATAAAATATTGTTGTTGTTGTCTATGCAAGTTCTGTCAACAATATGACAGCGATTAACCCATTCAACCCCAAGTAACTGACATGGACTGGTCCATGATATTTTTAGACCAATAAATTAATAACAAAATTACATTTGGATCAGTTCATTTATCAAAATGGGTATTTTTTTTCTAAAAATAGTTATATTACTTGAAAAAAGTGGAGATCCTGATGAGACGGCTCATCACGAGCCGGCTCTTTGTAAGCCAATTTAGAGGTCTGTGGTGTTGAAAGGGATAAAGTCAGATTTATCCCTAAATTGCAAATTGCATCGGCAATTGTGAAGCGCAATAGAATAATTTTTCATGTTTGCGCTATATAAATGCTATATATTTGTATGTATTTAAATGTATATTGGTCCTTTTAGTTGGAATCCTTTGTATTTACTGTTGTCGTCTAAACAGATGTTGCGTTAGGATAAATGTAATTTTATCGAAATCGTTGATTAATTAATTGAACCAATTTTTACAGTACGATATCCAATGGATATGTTAAGGATATCTGTTGAGTGTTGAGATTTAATAATTTCATAACTATAAGACGAGAATACGGATGAGAATGGAAAACATTTGGTGCAAACGAAACAACGATAAAAACAGAGGAAACCAATTAAGAGGACCAATATGCTATTAGGAGTATTCAGGGGCAGTAACTGACTAATGTTTCTCATTAACCCTTTCAACCCCACAGACCTCTAAATAGGCTTACAAAAAGTGTAGATCCAGATGAGCCGGCTCGTGACGAGCCGGCTCGTGACGAGCCGTCTCATCAGGATCTGCACTTTTTGCAAGTGATATGACTATTTTTAGACATAATTACCCATTTTGATAAATGAACTTGTCCAAATGTGATTTTCTGATTCATTTATTGGTTTATGAATATCATGGACCAGTCCATCTGAGTTACTTGGTGTTGAAAGGGTTAAAGTACGATTTTTATGATGGTCACATGTTCGAGCCACGTTCAGACCGTGTCTCATTTATATGAACAAGTTGACAGTTTCTTACAGAGGTTGGTGCACCAAGTACTGGTTAACCTCTGGAGCCTGCCCAGGAATGGTGTTGTTAGGTAAACTGTCCGTCGCTCAAATGGGCAACCGGTAGCGATGTTAAATAAACTTAAATAAATATAAAAAAAAAGTTTGAATGTCAGCAATTACTTAACCCTTTCAACACCACAGACCTCTAAATAGGCTTACAAAAAAGTGTAGATCCAGATGAGCCGGCTCGTGATGAGCCGTCTCATCAGGATCTGCACTTTTTGCCAGTGATATGACTATTTTTAGACATAATTACCCATTTTGATAAATGAACTTGTCCAAATGTGATTTTCTGATTCATTTATTGGTTTATGAATATCATGGACCAGTCCATGTGAGTTACTTGGTGTTGAATGGGTTAAGAGGACCAATATGCTATTAGGAGTATTCAGGGGCAGTAACTGACTAATGTTTCTCATTAAGGAGTGCATATAATGTAAATAATGTGTTTGTGGAGCACTAAGCTGCACTAATTAGAAATTTTTTTATTTAATTGTGTCTTTAAGTTGAATTATCACTACTTGAGTTGTCATTTCCGATTATTTGTGCATTTTCATTTGACAAGTTGTACGTCATTTTGTTACCTTTATGTCTGTATACACCATTAGTATGACATTGTATCATAGATTTTCTTTCGACTAAAGTCGCGTAATGCATATTTCTTTAAGTGTAAATTTGATAGAGTTGATAAATTTATAAAATTATATTAAAAAAATTGAATCGACGTGTAGGATGTTTCAGCATTTTGCTTTTAAAAAATTGAATATCGTTAAGTTTTTTGATTGCAGAAATATATAACATGGGATGAACTGGTATTAAATTGTTTATGTTACCGTAAATACTCATTTGAGCCCAGTCATACTCTTTCATAAGTGTTCAGGCACAGAAATATTGCTTCCTTATTTATAACAGTGCTCAATTAAGCACAGAAATATTGCTTCCTTATAACAGTGCTTAGTTAAGCACAGAAATATTGCTTCCTAAATTATAACAGTGCTCAATTAAGCACATAAATATTGCTTCCATATAACAGTGCTTAGTTAAGCACAGAAATATTGCTTCCTTATAACAGTGCTCAATTAAGCACAGCAATATTGCTTCCTTATAACAGTGCTCAGTTAAGCACAGAAATATTGCTTCCTTATAACAGTGCTTAGTTAAGTACAGAAATATGGCTTCCTTATAACAGTGCTCAGTTAAGCACAGAAATATTGCTTCCTTATAACAGTGCTCAGTTAAGCACAGAAATATTGCTTCCTTATAACAGTGCTCAGTTAAGCACAGAAATATTGCTTCCTTATAACAGTGCTTAGTTAAGCACAGAAATATTGCTTCCTTATAACAGTGCTCAGTTAAGCACAGAAATATTGCTTCCTTATAACAGTGCTCAGTTAAGCACAGAAATATTGCTTCCTTATAACAGTGCTCAGTTAAGCACAGAAATATTGCTTCCTTATAACAGTGCTCAGTTAAGTACAGACTGACAGCTTAATACAAGTTTAAAACATACAAAATTTAAATTACAGTCAATTTGTCCGATACGGCGGACTATTACCCTTTCTTTTCGTTGCTATTTAATTCACATTTATTCGGTAAAAGTCAATGTGTTGTTGTAAGCAATCAATCACTGGATGCATAAAGCGTTATCATCGTAATTAAAGTGCATCTTGTCACATGAGGATGTTCAAACAATATGACATCGTACATTTTGTTACTTGAGCACTTCAAAGTATACGGTAAACTTGATTTATTTTATGATAGCAAAACAGGCTTTAAAATCTTATATTAACCCTTTCCTTCATAGAGATTTATGTTAATATAGTATAATATCTCCTCACAACCGACAGCCATTTAGCTATCATGCAGTGGATAAGTAGTCGCCTTATCTATCCTATCTCCATAGATATTACTGGGACAACATGAGATTCTGGCTTTTATTATGAACATTGGTTTGGCTACTACATTGTCAATGTATGTCGTATTGGTAATGGTGTCAAGAGGTGCTTCTATAAGGGAAAGGGTTAACCACTCTCGTTGGTGTGGATTAAGGCATATATATATATGTGGTCATTCATGTTTGAGGACACCGGAATGCCCAGAAAAACCCCAACAGGTGCCCGATCTGGCGACAACCGTACCTATCTTCCTAGGTACCAAGACGTAGATTAAGATCTTCAGATGTTACTGGTTGTTACTGGTACCGTATAACAAACAAAAAACATTTGGTGACAGGAGCTTCAAAACAGTAGGGCCGCAGCTATGGAACACTTTACCCGTAGATTTGAGAAACTTGGATTCTGTAGAAACGTTTAAGAAACACCTTAAAACATTGTTCTTCAGAAAATTTTATTCATGGTTTTAAAACATTCATGTATTTACAGACTGAACAGGATAGTTGTAGAATTAGTGTAGTGTTAAAAAAGGTTTTAGAAACAATGATATAATTTACCAAATATTATGCTTATAATAATGATTGATCAAATATGTGTTATTGTGTGGTAACATAATTATTTTTAGACCAATGTCTTTTTGTAAATAACGAGAATTTTGTTCAGGTTTTTATGTAAGTACATGTCTATATATGTATTTTACTTCTCTTGTACAACGCCAGTGAATATACTATGTGTAAAATTAGGCGTTTTATCAAATTAAACAGTTTCAGTTTCAGTTTCTTCCTGGTCCGAGGATCATATCCTGGTTGCATTGCGCTATTCGGATAGCCCTATATACCAATTTGTAGCTTTCACTTAAATATCATGCTTCAATTTGAAACAGTAAATTAATTTGGTAAATTGAATACTGAAGACTCGCACCTATGGGACGTAATTAAGTCAATTTGTATAAAATTATATGGTCATAACAAGAAGAGCACTGTATAGGTAAATTTGGCGGAGGTTTTATTTTGGCTATATTGGCGATCAGTAATGATTCCATCAAATCTAAACCTCGCCATTATATTGCATTTTAAGCTACCGTCAATATAGAAAAAGCGAAAGATTATGCATAGTTTTCAAAATGGAGATCAATTAGCGGCTATATAAATACGACATACATTAACAATGTAGTAGCCAAACCAATGTTCATAATAAAGGCCAGAATCTCATGCAGTAATATCTATGGAGGTTGGATAGATATGTCGACTATCACTGCATGATAGCTAAATGGCTGTTGTTTGTATGGAGATATAATAGTATATTATCCTAAATCTCTATGTAGTTCCAGTAATATCTATGGAGGTGGGATAGATATGGTGACTACTTATCTGCTGCATGATCGCTAAATGTCTGTTGTTTGTATGGAGATATAATAGTATATTAACCTAAATCTCTATGAAGTCCCAGTAATATCTATGGAGGTGAGATAGATATGGCTACTCAACTTATCCACTGAATGATAGCTAAATGGCTGTCGTTTCTATGGAGATATATAGTATATTAACTTAAATCTCTATGAAGGAATGGGTTAAAGAGTGATATTTATGGGTTTTTGTGACGAGAAACAGTTTTATAGTTGGATACTGAAACTAAATTTGTCATAGGCTCTGTACATTATGTGCAATGTATGCATAGGCTCTGTACATTATGTGCAATGTATGCATAGGCTCTAGAGCGTACATTATGTGCAATGTATGTATACACTTCTTAGATTATGTTTCTGCTGTGAATCAAACTCGCAGAAAGTACTGAGCAGCAAAGTTTTATTAATTTGTCTGCAACTCTTGTCTGCCAGGGATAACAAAAGGCTAACAAAAGACCAAAATAACCGGAACATGAACACTTGTACAGAATGTACAAGAATTCCTGGCGGATATATATTGATATACACAATTGAAGCTGACAAAATCCCTGTAGTATTGTCTTCACAGTTAGTTTGAAAGCAACATAATGTCAGATTGTATAAAGATAGGTAAATGAGCATTAAATGAGACCAGATGGTGCATGTGGTTTCAAAAATCTATGTTTTTTAGAATGTATAAGCTTAATGTGTGTAGGGAGATTGATGAGGAATATAACAAGCGGAAATGGCACAGTCTGTATTACACAGTCTAGGGACATTTTCTTTATGCTATTTGAAACAGTGTTCTGAAATTGAGAATGAATACCACTGTGAATTCCGACCATGCAGAAAAATAAAGCTTGCTGACTTGCAATACAATTATTTTTTGGATGGAAATCAGTAAGCATGGATCAATTTAGCATTTAACCCTTTCAACACCACATACCTCTAAATAGGCTTACAAAAAGTGTAGATCCAGATGAGCCTGCTCATGACGAGCCGTCTTATCAGGATCTGCACTTTTTGCCAGTAATATTACTATTTTTAGACATAATTACCCATTTTGATAAATGAACTGGTCCAAATGTAATTTTCTTATTAATTTATTAGTCTGAAAATATCATGCACCAGTCCATGTCAATTACTTGGGGTTGAAGGTTGAATGGGTTAATGCAAATACAGTCAAACTTGTAAAACAACGACCAAAGAGAAGAGCAAAGAATGGTCATTAAGCATGATGGTCTCTTAATAATACAGGCTGTTTTGATACTTAACAACACAAACAGGAACTGAGAAAATGGTCTCTTAACCCGTAGCACACTAGCTGCTGATAAAATCACTTTTGCAAACAGAATAGAGCCAGATCAAACGGCACAGAATGTGCTATCTGATCAGGCTCTTTGCTGTTTGCTATTCGGATAGTGGAACTAAAACACATGGTTAACTAGCAAACAACATAGGTCCTGATCACACCACGTACCTCTAAATAGGCTAACAAAAAGTGTAGATCCAGATGAGCCTGCTCATGACGAGCTGTCTCATCAGGATCTGCACTTTTTGCCAGTGATATGACTATTTTTAGACATAATTACCCATTTTGATAAATGAACTTGTCCAAATGTGATTTTCTGATTCATTTATTGGTTTATGAATATCATGGACCAGTCCATCTGAGTTACTTGGTGTTGAATGGGTTAAATTGACTATGCAGGCTATATATAGCAGTGAAAATAACAGTATAATATGTCATGCAAATTCATTAGAATTGTATTGTAACAAAACGACACCAAATGAAATTCCATGACATACATTAGTTAGTATCTTCACTAGAGCATGCATAAGTTTAAACTTTATTTATTTTACAACGATTGCGAAACCAGTTTTAACAACTTGTATTAACCCTTTCAAAACCACAGACCTCTAAATAGGCTTACAAAAAGTGTAGATCCAGATGAGCCGGCTCGTGACGAGCCGTCTCATCAGGATCTGCTCTTTTTGCCAGTGATATGACTATTTTTAGACATAATTACCCATTTTGATAAATGAACTTGTCCAAATGTGATTTTCTGATTCATTTATTGGTTTATGAATATCATGGACCAGTCCATGTCAGTTACTTGGTGTTGAATGGGTTAATCACTCTCGTTGGCGCAGATGAAAACGTGAATGTGGTCATTCGTGTGGGAGGAAACTGCGGTACCCGGAGAAAACCCACCTGTCCGATCTGGCGACCACCGTACCATCTCACATACTTCCCAGTCCTAGAATCGAACACGGGTTGCATTGGTGAGAAGCGAGCGCTCTAACAACTGCGCTAAGCGGACAGAACATGCATATACTCATATTATTCCATGTTAGTGAAAATTTAGTCACTTACCGTCTATACTAGCATGTACTGCGATCTCACCTATAAGACGGCCCCCAACTTTGGTCCTGAAATCTGTTGGTTTTGACATGTACTCGCATATAAGACGGGTTGATGAAATGGACACAAGACAAATGTATAAATTGCGTGTTTGGCCAGTTGAAGAAATGTTCGTTGCCAGCATGCTTTCTCTCATAAAACATACATTAACCCTTTTAACACCACAGGCCTCTAAATAGGCTTACAAAAAGTGTAGATCCAGATGAGCCGGCTCGTAACGAGCCGTCTCATCAGGATCTGCACTTTTTGCCAGTACTATTACTATTTTTAGACAAAAATTACCCATTTTGATAAATGAACTGGTCCAAATGTAATGTTCTTATTAATTTATTGGTCTAAAAATATCATGCACCATTCCATGTCAGTTACTTGGGGTTGAATGGGTTAAATACATTTAAAAAAAAATTTATTTATTATTTATTATATTTTTTTTTTAGCACTCACTTATAAGACTTTGAGGCCATAACCTGGTAGTAAAAAATATGTGTTATAGGTGAGATGGTAACTGTTGTTTGTTGTCTTTTTGAAATTGTGTACATTTTGATCTTCATAAATTATGAATTATCACCAGGTGAGAATGAATATACTTGCCAGTATTACATTAACGACATGAAAGCCTCATTATACATATTTACTTGCCAGTATTACATTAACGACATGAAAGCCTCATTATACATATTTACTTGCCAGTATTACATTAACGACATGAAAGCCCCATTATACATATTTACTTGCCAGTATTACATTAACGTTTATGACATGAAAGCCTCATTATACATATTTACTTGCCAGTATTACATTAACGACATGAAAGCCCCATTATACATATTTACTTGCCAGTATTACATTAACGTTTATGACATGAAAGCCTCATTATACATATTTACTTGCCAGTATTACATTAACGTTATGACATGAAAGCCTCATTATACATATTTACTTGCCAGCATTACATTAACGACATGAAAGCCTCATTATACATATTTACTTGCCAGTATTACATTAAGTTTATGACATGAAAGCCTCATTATACATATTTACTTGCCAGTATTACATTAACGACATGAAAGCCTCATTATACATATTTACTTGCCAGCATTACATTAACGACATGAAAGCCTCATTATACATATTTACTTGCCAGCATTACATTAACGACATGAAAGCCTCATTATACATATTTACTTGCCAGTATTACATTAACGTTTATGACATGAAAGCCTCATTATACATATTTACTTGCCAGTATTACATAACTTTATGCATGAAAGCCGCATTATACATATTTACTTGCCAGTATTACATTAACGTTTATGACAGAAAGCCTCATTATACATATTTACTTGCCAGTATTACATTAACGACATGAAAGCCTCATTATACATATTTACTTGCCAGTATTACATTAACGTTATGACATGAAAGCCTCATTATACATATTTACTTGCCAGTATTACATTAACGACATGAAAGCCTCATTATACATATTTACTTGCCAGTATTACATTAACGACATGAAAGCCTCATTATACATATTTACTTGCCAGTATTACATTAACGACATGAAAGCCTCATTATACATATTTACTTGCCAGCATTACATTAACGTTTATGACATGAAAGCCTCATTATGTATACATATTTTCTTGGAATGTGCTGTACACTGATATATTTTCAGCTCAGCAGCCAATGATTAGAAATCATCAGCCAGTTTTCAATAGTAAATTGTAATCCGATTTTAAGTATAATTTTGAAGATCTGTATTCTGTATACAAATTATCTATATTTAGTTGAACAAAGCCCAGGACCATCCAAATAAACTGTCATAAAATCAGATATTTCATTCCAATACAAAAGAAATTGCCCCAGGATGTGTGAATAAACCATGTTGTGGTCCCATCCATGGAAGGTGTTAATTGACACTCTGCCATGTAATCCGATAATTACAGTAGGTGCTAAGGTAGGTAGTGTTTAATTATGATGTCAAAACTGCTTAGATAGAGAACATTCCTTTGAAATATTACAGACACTTTGCAATAACACCCCACCCCCATGCATTTTAAATGTTTAATTAACTGATCAATATTACCAAAAAGTACTATTTAACCCTTTCAACACCACAGACCTCTAAATAGGCTTACAAAAAGTGTAGATCCAGATGAGCCGGCTCGTGACGAGCCGTCTCATCAGGATCTGCACTTTTTGCCAGTGATATGACTATTTTTAGACATAATTACCCATTTTGATAAATGAACTTGTCCAAATGTGATTTTCTGATTCATTTATTGGTTTATGAATATCATGGACCAGTCCATCTGAGTTACTTGGTGTTGAAAGGGTTAAAGTACGATTTTTATGATGGTCACATGTTCGAGCCACATTCAGACCGTGTCTCATTTATATGAACAAGTTGACAGTTTCTTACAGAGGTTGGTGCACCAAGTACTGGTTAACCTCTGGAGCCTGCCCAGGAATGGTGTTGTTAGGTAAACTGTCCGTCGCTCAAATGGGCAACCGGTAGGTAGCGATGTTAAATAAATATTAAAAAAACCACCTTTCAACAGAAAGCAGTTCAAGTGACAATGGTTTAATTTGTGAAAATGCCCATGAATGTACAGTGGCTGACATGGAGAGACTTATAGAGTTTAATACTTTATTTCAAATATTTTAATTGAGGCCGTGATAGTTTGCTAAAACATTTGAAATACTAAAAAATAAACATCTATTTTTCAAATTTTCAAATCCTTATTTCCAGTCAGTAGACAAGACTTGTCTCTAATAAACACCCATCCCTACATCAAAAGTGATGATTCTAATAAATGCCCGGGCGTTATTTAGAATAAATACAGTACATCAATTAAGCCCCTGTCAATTAAAACTTGATGTTAAAATCACAGTTAAAGAAGGAGAAGATTGTTGGTGTTGTTTTGCGGTTTGTACACTTAGTACGGAACATCATGTCAATGTCAGAACTGAACAACATTACATAACTGAGTAGACACACCTTTTCAATTGATTTCATTGTTTTTCAGTTAATTGCAATTTACTTTGCATAATTTAAATTGCATAATAAAATAAAACCAACCATATGTGTTTTGTTCTGATAGTATGGTGTCCTCTATGCCATGAAATGCTTTGTTCACAGCATGGTTAAAAGTTTGGGTTGTACACGAAAAGATTGCTCCTGTAGCCACGTTGTTAATTTTTATAATTTCCTAGGAAAAGAACATTTCCGTGTTATATCGATTAAATGACTGATAACCTGTGGTAGGCCTAAAGGATTGATTCGTCCGGCGTAAGTGAAGTCATTTACCGTTACGATGATTCGTAATAAATGGCGGCCAATTATGCAGTTTCATCAACATATATAATTATTATGCAGTGCCCTGCTTTCGATTCAATTAAGGTCACATGCAAATTTTCCACCAACTGCATCGCCTTCCAGTGACTCTGTCTTCACGTGCGAGGGCTGCAACCGCCACTGCAGGTCACGCCGCATCGGGCTGTACAGCCACAGCAGACGGTGCTCATCTTTAGACAACAGGCGCAAATTCCATAGTCTGACAAGACTGACAGATGCCGAAGAAGAACATGCAAATGGGTCTATTAATAGAATTAGTGATAATCAATGATAATTACACGGAAAACACCCCAGGTTTCCCCAGGCGTTGATATTATCAGAAACTCAATACGGCTCAATTAACTGTTTGGGCTTTAAACGAATATATATATAACGGACAAGGCAAAATATGTCAACGCATGTTCCCAGGCTACTCTATGGATGCAGTTTTAATATTATATCAGTAGGACCAAACAATTGTGTCCGCCTCCATGGTCGAGTGGTTACAGTCGCTGACTTGTATACCACTGTAACCTATCATCACTGATGGTCACGGGTTCGAGCCCCGCTCAGGCCGTGTCTCATTTATATGAAAAAGTTTGCAGTTTCTTACGGAGGTTGGTGCACCCAAGTACTGGTTAACCGTTGGAGCCTGCCCAGGAAAGGTGTTGTTAGGTAAACTGCCCGCTGGCGATATAGCCCAAAATGGTGCTGATGCAGGCGTAAAACCCGAAATATAACATAAATATAACAAAACAATTGTACCAAATACAGTCGATTTCGTGTATGTGCTATGTTTGCCAGCATTCAGTAGGCGTATATTATCTCCTGATATATGTATGTCTAATTCCAACATTTTGCAATTATTGTGTGTCTCCAATTCTCATGTGGAGACCATTGTAAAACAATCTCTCTCATTATCCTACAATGATTTGATATAATGCAGCTTATTAATGGGACAATTTCATGTACTTTAGGTATCAGAAGCTAAGAGGTTATTTGCTTTTCCTATCATTAAAACCATCTAATTGTTTGCGAAAGGCTTTTCTTCCTTGTGATTTTGTTCAGCCCTGAACTATGTACATACTGGCATGAGTTGGTTGTGCTTATTTATGGCAGGTTGTTTTATAATTGAAAGTATATAAATGGAAAATCTCGTCTTCTCATATCAGCTGTTTTATTGGTACTCTGGTACTCGACAACCCTCGAGGAGTTGTACTCTGGAAGACAGTGGTGCCAGTTTGTCCGATGACGCTACCAATGGGGGGGGGACTCAATAGGGGGGGGACTATGACGCAGTGATTACTTAACTCTTTCCTTCATAGAGATTTAGGTTAATATACTTCCGAGACAACGAGAGTGATTAATATAAGTTGTTAAAACTTGCTTCAGAATCGTAAAATAAATAAATTTAAAAAAAGATAGTTAAAACAGCCAAAAAGCCATGCATTGAACAGCTGAAACTCTTAACCCTTTCCTTCATAGAGATTTAGGTTAATACACTATTATATCTCCATACAAACGACAGCCATTTAGCTATCATGCACTGGATAAGTAGTCACCATATCTATCCCACTTCCATAGATATTACTGGGACTACATGAGATTCTGGCCTTTATTATGAACATTGGCTTGGCTACTACATTGTCAATGTATGTCGTATTGGTAATGGCATTAAAAGGTGCTTCTATGAGAGAAAGGGTTAAAACAATGAAAAGTCACAAAATAATAAATTTGTGGCATTATCTTCAAATTATTAAGGAATGAATCATGTGTTAAAAGTTTCCATCAGAGTATGAACTACATTGGGTATGTTTAAAATGTGTGGCGGCCATAATAATGGAAGCATAATAATTAACTCGTTATAACAAAGAATTATCCATTAAGCAGCCAACCTGTATTAAGCAGCCAGTTGCCAGATTCCCAATTTGTTGATTTGTTGTACCTTTGACCTCTATTAAGCAGCCACCTGTGCTAAGCAGCACTTTCTGTGATTCACTTGGCTGGCTATTTCAGACATGTTTGACTGTAAAGAAATGCTGCCCCACACAGCATGCCCCTAGACTTCCGAGTGTGCATGTCGGCTGCATATCATTCATTCATTAGTGAGGAAATTTACACGATAATATAAACAAACATGCATGCCTGAAACATGCTTATCATAGGAAATACTGCATTATAGCGATGTAAATAATGCATTATAGCGATGTAAATAATGCATTATAGCGATGTAAATAATGCAATGTAAATAATGCATTATAGCGATGTAAATAATGCATTATAGCGATGTAAATAATGCATTATAGCGATGTAAATAATGCATTATAGCGATGTAAATAATGCATTATAGCGATGTAAATAATGCTTATAGCGATGTAAATAATGCATTATAGCGATGTAAATAATGCATTATAGCGATGTAAATAATGCATATAGCGATGTAAATAATGCATTATAGCGATGTAAATAATGCATATAGCGATGTAAATAATGCATTATAGCGATGTAAATAATGCATTATAGCGATGTAAATAATGCATTATAGCGATGTAAATAATGCATTATAGCGATGTAAATAATGCATTATAGCGATGTAAATAATGCATTATAGCGATGTAAATAATGCATATAGCTCAATGATATAAAATCATTTTTGTTTGCAACAGAGTCAATTATTATGCTTAGGATGCGTGGTTCTGACTGGTAAACTGCAGCAGATCAATGGTCTGGCGGTTAGCTCCCTGCACTCATAATCCAGGGATGCTAGGTTCGATTTCCTGCTGTACAATGCTAACATCATTCGTAGTGGAAGTCGTGCTAAGTTTTGGAGCCGTTAACGATACTTTATTTATTTTACAACAATTGCGAAGCAAGTTTTAGCAACTCATATTAATCGCTCTCGTTGGCACGGATGAAAGCGTGAATGTGGTCATTCGTGTTGGAGGAAACCGGAGTACCCGGAGAAAACCCACCTGTCCGATCTGGCGACCACCGTACCATCTCACATACTTCCCGTTCTGAGGATCGAACCTGGGTTGCATCGTGAGCGCACTAACCACTGCGCTAATTGGACAGCCCTTAGGCAAGACATTTAAATTCCCCGTTGGCGATGGATTCCATGAGCAATGAGGTCTCTAGAGTGATTAATATAAGTTGTAAGAACTTGTTTCGCAATCGAGCTAATTTAAATTTGTATAGACAAAGATCACTCGTAGCACAGTAGATCGAGGTGTCATTTCGGTACTTAAAATTTGCACCGCGCATCCTTCACACATTATTTTCTTCACACATTGCACTCACTACTTTACCCAATATATTTCGCACATTTTGATACCAAATTTGCCTATATTTTTTTCTAAAAGGATATAAATTTTACCTCTAAGGCAAGTGCACATTTTCTTTTTGGTGTCAGTATATTACGTACATATTTATAGATATTTTTCTGAATCAGTGTTGCTGATGCTTTAAGTCAAGACAGAAGATGGAGAAATATTTGTCTAGGGTCTTAGTAATGTCACATTAAACTGTTGAACTTTGCCTTAGACACTCTGGTGTTTGTTGGATGCCAGTTACAAGCTAGTTTTCTTAGATTCTAGTATAATTCTCTATACATGTATTATGTTCTTTATTCGCTGACACTGCTGCTTCCTTTTAATGAATGAATCGCGGGTTAATAGATTCCATTGGGGTATGAACTACATTGGGTGTGGTTAAAGTGTGTGGATGCCAAAGGCATCAGCGCTAACTTTAGACACACCCAATGTAGTTCCTACCCCAATGGAAACTATTAACCCGCGATTCATTACTTATGTTTACATTAATCATTCTTTTCAATGACACAAAGAAAATATAGCACATTTTTCATTTAAAGTGTTTTTAGTCCAGATTTGCAAATTACCGTGTGCCGGAAAAGTTAAATAGATCATCCTAGGAACAACGTAAACAGTAAGACACGCCTTTTCTCGTGACGAACATTGCGATGCACATGCCCATAACTACGAGTACACATGTCAGCTGCATTTCATTAGTTGGAAACCCTACGACAATGTATACAATGAGGGCACATACGTTCATCGAAGGAATTACTTGTTAGAACATTTCATTAGTTGGAAACCCTACGAAAATGTACAAAATGAGGGCACATACGTTCATCGAAGGAATTACTTGTTAGAACATTTCATTAGTTGGAAACCCTACGACAATGTATACAATGAGGGCACATACGTTCATCGAAGGAATTACTTGTTAGAACATATCATTAGTTGGAAACCCTACGAAAATGTACACAATGAGGGCACATACGTTCATCGAAGGAATTACTTGTTAGAACATATCATTAGTTGGAAACCCTACGAAAATGTACACAATGAGGGCACATACGTTCATCGAAGGAATTACTTGTTAGAACATATCATTAGTTGGAAACCCTACGAAAATGTACACAATGAGGGCACATACGTTCATCGAAGGAATTACTTGTTAGAACATATCATTAGTTGGAAACCCTACGAAAATGTACACAATGAGGGCACATACGTTCATCGAAGGAATTACTTGTTAGAACATATCATTAGTTGGAAACCCTACGAAAATGTACACAATGAGGGCAGGGCACATACGTTCATCGAAGGAATTACTTGTTAGAACATTTCATTAGTTGGAAACCCTACGAAAATGTACACAATGAGGGCACATACGTTCATCGAAGGAATTACTTGTTAGAACATATCATTAGTTGGAAACCCTACGAAAATGTACACAATGAGGGCACATACGTTCATCGTAGGAATTACTTGTTAGAACATATCATTAGTTGGAAACCCTACGAAAATGTACACAATGAGGGCACATACGTTCATCGAAGGAATTACTTGTTAGAACATATCATTAGTTGGAAACCCTACGAAAATGTACACAATGAGGGCACATACGTTCATCAAAGGAATTACTTGTTAGAACATTTCATTAGTGGCCGTATTGTCCGTATTATAATGTTTCTCATTATCATTATTTATATATTTTGTAGACATTATAATTATGTTGCTTGGCAATCTTTCGCAGTTATAAATCACATTTCGAATAATTGAATTCATAATGAACATGTCTTTTCATTTGATGCGATGCCGGCAACTTATTCATGAACTCTATCTGTAATTAAATCTTGTTTACCCTGTGTATCAAAGTTTTATCACTATACATCATTGTCACGGTAATATTATGTTTCTAATAGTACTCTAGGAGCTAGCTGTAGTTGAGTATGCACTTTTATGTGCGCTCAGTTTGACTTTGGATCTTTGTTCCTTGTGTTCTGGGGATAAGAAAAAGTTTGGTCACATGCTCTGGATCAGGTGCAGGAAGTCGCCATCTTGGATTGAAAATGGCCGCCATGCACAACCTATTTCATCCAATATCTCAGCTCCTGGTAGGGATAGGCTCATGCAAATGGTGGCTATATCAACATGTTCATGGGCAAGGAATCCAATAATGGCATTTTCAACAAAGACTGGTGGCCGCCATCTTGGATTCCAATATGGCCGCCTTATAATACCTATTTTCTTCCATGTCTCCGTTTCTATTACAGATAGAGTCAAGAATCTGGTGACTATACCCAGGTTTTCATGGGCAAGGAATCCAATAATGCAATGTAATGGCAATTTCAACAATGATTGACGGCCACCATCTTGGATTCTAATATGGCCACCTTATAGTATATACTGGTACCTATAATATGTTCTTCAATATCTCTTCTAGAGTAGTAAGAGATGAGTTATTTAATCGGGTTTCTACAACCTTCACCAGCTCCACACTTGCAGAAATCACAGCAAGTAATGTTTCTGACCCTGTACGGACAGACAGTACCTTTTGCACATTTGATGCAATTGCAAGGCGCAGAAAGTCACTAGATAGTACATCGTGTACTATCTCAGGTGAAAGATGACCCTCTTTGTCCAAAGTGTACCCGTACTCGGTTGGATCAAGCGGAACGTTTTCTAGAAACGGTGCATGAAGCCAGCGATAACATTGAAGATATGCACGTTTTATATGGAGGTGAACACTAGCCGATGTACACGGTAGTTTTTCGAGATCTAGTTGAAATGTTTTCTTGTGGTATATTTTGAACCTCGTTTTATCGAATGTTCCTACTGTATTATCGCTAGAGATACAAGCAACCAGAAATTTCCCGGCAGTATGAATCATTCCATCCATAATTGGAGCCTTTGCGAATGAAAGAACATGCTCACATCCCAACGCCTGCGCAGTTTTAAGTGTAGACTTCTTTGTTCTTATCTTGCTTGTGCTGTAAGCTTTCAGCTACACTAGAATATATTCCGGACCCGACATCGTGAACAGGGATTGCCCTTGTGGAAATACCCTGTCCACATAAATCTCTCTCATAAAGAGATGAAATGCATGAAATGGTACACCAGACAGATAAAGACATCAGTGTCTGCTGATGCCACAATGACTCTCCGAAACTTATCAACAGTAACAGCATGATTCACATGGAACATGATTCTGTCATCAGCCTCCTCATGGTCACATTTCTGCAGACGCTCATATTCTTCGTTCCCCTGAACAAGTTCCATGCAAGCTGTCAAGTCTGGTAAGTGTGATCCTCCAAGGTATACAGGTTTGCAGTCTTTGTATGTTTCAATCATCCATGTTATGAAGAATTGCTGCAGTCTCACTTTGTTTTCTGTTGATGACCAGAAACTTTCCATATCGACAGGTAGTGGTTGATCAGTTCGACTAATAATAGTGTTTATTGCATCATGTTTGCTGCGACGATCACGCTCACATTGCTTGATACTATGTTGAAGATATAAGTCGAAGATATTATCAATCCGGTTACAGTCTCCTGACAGATAGATGCATGTGTTCCACAGTTTCTTCACCAAATCACCGAACGTCCTGAGCTTTAACCTCTTTACTGCCACTTTTCGAGCATATGCCATTAAGTCGATCATGGCCTCATCTGCCTGTGGAATATCAGCAGGGGGTGGAGTTTGCATGTTCTTCTCAATCTCTCTTGTAAGTTCGGACTTTTGTGGTTTCCTTAGAAACTCATCTTTAGTTAGGTAGAAAGAGGTACGTGTGAGCTCATAGCGCAGTAACTTTTCTATGCTGTACATTTGCAACCTCGCAAAGTCAATATTTCGCAAGGCTGAAACTGTTTCTTTCTTCACATCAATCTTCTTCTTTGGTCCAACTGCTTTTGCCACTTTTCGTATCTTTGGAATTGGATCAAACAACATCAACTCTTTCGTCTGCAGCCTCGATACTCGAAATTCACAATAGCTCTTTTCACCTTCATCTATGCAATGTATCAAGAAAGACGACGTATCCTTGACTAGTTGCTTTCCTGTAACGATGTTTTTCACTTCGTTGTTTGTGCTGACCTTGAATGGATTGGTCCTTTCATCAATGTAACTAACACTATGTTCTACACATTGCTCATCAGCTTCGGTTCGTGTTTGTACAAACTCACGGTGCAAAGAATACTCGTCATCTTCGTTCAAGTTACAAATCTCCCGCAAGTGCGTTGTAAATTGTGCTTTCTCCTGCTTTATTATGTTCCATTGGCACACTGCTTCTTGTTTGTGAGTAATGCCAATTATTCCACCTTGTCCTTTCGCAGGTTTGTTGTACTCTTTCTCCAGAGCTTGATCCATGGGGACGCCACTGCCACGTCTCATTGTGTGTTTCACAACGAATCCTCCTTTCTTGAACGAGTTTTCCTCTAATTTGATGCAATCTTCATAGTAGAGAGGCAACCAGCGACTATAGTTTGTTCTACCAAAAGCAAAGAACAGCGACAGGGCCCTCAGTACTTGCAGCTATGTAATTTCAAGATTTTGGTCTACTCAGACGACACCTGATCACCACTAAATGGTGGCCATATTGGAATCCAAGATGGCGGCCGTCAATCATTGTTGAAACTGCCATTACATTGCATTATTGGATGCCTTGCCCATGAAAACATGGGTATAGTCACCAGTTTGATGACTCTATCTGCAATAGAAACGGAGACATGGAAGAAAATAGGTATTATAAGGCGGCCATATTGGAATCCAAGATGGCGGCTACCAATCTTTGTTGAAAATGCCATTACTGGATTCATAGCCCATGAAAACCTGGGTATAGTCACCAGTTTGGTGACTCTATCTGCAATAGAAACGGAGAAATGGAAGAAAATAGGTATTCTAAGGCGGCCATATTGGAATCCAAGATGGCGGCCACCAATCTTTGTTGAAAATGCCATTACTGGATTCGTTGCCCATGAAAACCTGGGTATAGCCATCAGTTTGATGACTCTATCTGCAATAGAAACAGAGATATGTAAGAAAATAGGTATTATAAGGCGGCCATATTGGAATCCAAGATGGCGGCCACCTGACATTGTTGAAACTGACATTATTGGAACCCTTGACCATGACAATGTTGATATAGCCACCATTTTCATGATCCTATCCCTACCAGGAGCTGAGATATTGGATGAAATAGGTTGTGCATAGCGGCCATTTTCAATCCAAGATGGCGACTTCCTGCACCTGGTCCAGAGCATGTGACCAAACTTTGTTTCATCCCCAGACCACAAGGAACAAAGATCCAAAGTCAAACTGAGCGCACATAAAAGTGCATACTCAACTACAGCTAGCTCCTAGAGTATAGTGCCGACTCATCCTCATTGGTTGCTGCTGTACCGTAACTCCCTTCTCTCGACAACCATGTATGTGATTTTATTTTTTGATGTCATCATGAACTCCTTTATCAATCTAGAATGTTTTTGAATTAATAATTAATATTTTAATTATTTTTATAATTAATAGCTATTTTTATTAAACGTCTAGAGCAAATTTATTTTGGTATTTTAGACCATATTTAAATTCAGTTTAAACTCTTTCAGTTTCAGAATATTGAAAGGATTTGATTCATTTTAAAGTGACATTACATCGCAAAATGCCAAAAAATTGTATTGTTCACATATAAATGCATTGCTACTACAAATTCTCCCAAATACATTCGAACACAAATATTGAATCAATAAACAGTGTGTTTGTGGTCTACAAACTTTCAAAAGTGAATGTAGGATTTCATATACCGGTCATCCATGCTCCTGAATTGACATTTGTTTGTCATTGTAGTCAATACTAAACGCGTGATACTGTCGCTTAGAGATAATAAATTTAACTAAGATCAGTCTACAAATAAATATGCATAGGCACAAATGTGAGATATAACGGTAAATCTGAACCATAAATCTCGTTATTCGGGATACACAGGTTGTATTACGCATGCATGTCGACCCTATTTACATTATTTTGTTATGTCAACAAACCGTGTATATACGACGCATGTTTATTCTGTTTTTGAGGCAAAAATTTGGGGGAAAATTATACCATATAATAGGAAATTACATTCTGTATAAATTTGCGTATTTCACTGATGTAGTGTCGCTTTAATGAATGTTTGGTGTGTTCTTTAAATTATAAATAGAGCAACATATAACAATTATGTATACAGTCAAACCTGTCTTAAGCAGCCAGTCAAGGGAATCACAGGAAGTGGCTGCTGAGCACAGGTGGCTGCTTAATAGAGAGGTCAAATGTATAATAAAACACAACATATTAGGAATCTGGAAACTGGCTGCTTAACCCATTCAACCCCAAGTAACTGACATGGACTGGTCCATGATATTCTTAGACCAATAAATGAATAAGAAAATTACATTCGGACCAGTTCATTTATCAAGATGGGTAATTTTGTCTAAAATTAATAATTATTACTGGCAAAAAAGTGCAGATCCTGATGAGACGGCTCGTCACGAGCCGGCTCATCTGGATCTACACTTTTTCATAAGCCTATTTAGAGGCCTGTGGGGTTGAAAGGGTTAATGCAGGTTAACTGCTTAATAGAGGTGACCACTAACACATGTTTGACTGTATATATATAAATTAAGCTCTCAAGGGGGGGGGCAGAGACTGAGACTAATATAAACATTATGTGATGAGTATGTCCAGTAGCAGCTGTTAGCAGTACATTCAGGGTTGTTTGTAATCTTTCAAAGCTATCATGTGTAGCATAGCTTATTATAATTACCTTTGAAAAGTCATGTGACTTGGTTAATCAAAGATGGTCACCTCCATATGTTTCTATTTCAGATCATCAACCTGTCATAACATTTTTATTTGCTGGGCGATTTTCAAAATTCTTTCACAGCATTTTATGTATTACTGAACTTTATTTTAGAAGATTAACCCTTATAGTCGTGAATAAATTGGAAGGAATACCGTATGTGCAAACAACATAGATCCATATCAGCAGCGGCGTAACACTGCGTAAGTCTGATCAGAGAACTATGTCGTTTGTTATTCAGCCAAGTGTTTTAGGTCTATTATCCGATTAGCAAACAGCAAATGTGACTTAATCGTGATTAGCAGGTTACGGGTTAGCATGATTCTTGTTGATGGTCTTGCTTCAAGATAAAGTGGTGGAACCTATGCTCGCGGTATCCTTATGCTCGCGGTATTTTCCGAAAAACGCTTTATAGAATAGTTTTTTTTAGATGCAGATACCCGACTTTCCTTGCCTGCAACAGAGGTGACCGATAATATGCTTTCACGTTATTCATATCAATAGCCGCACATGCGGATCATGTGACAAATCTGTCTGTTATAATTCTATAAATTCCAATCCTAATATTACAGAAATATACCCTATACCAAATACAGTACCTGCTGTGCTAAATAAATTTTGTGATTTTCAAACAAATAAATGGTTATTTGTTCAATTTTAGCTCATAAAAATGTATTATTCATATGATTAAGTAATGAAATATTGTATACCGCGAGGATAGGTTCACTTCGGGCCGAGTTTACTGCTGTTTACGTATGATGTGTCGATAGCCAGCATGGTGACATAAGTCACGTGATGATGCAAAAAACAGCATGTATGGTGTATTCAAGTTTTTTCTGTTCTTTTTACCGGTTGATAAAATATGCAAAACACCGCGAGTATAGGTTTCACCACTCACAGACAAATTTGGTATCACATAGAACGTATTCCGATCAGTCTGAAGAATCTTCTTCTTCAGCTGAAAATCAAGTGGGATTTAACCCATTATTACCAAATATTATTGGATAAAACATCTGGGGGTTACACATATTAAATCAGAACAATGTCTAGCTTGGTTAGATTAACCCATTTCATTCTGGATACATTTAAAGGCTTTTGCAATCAACATAGATCCAGATCAGCCACAGCGTGACGCTGCATGCTGATCAGGATCTATGTTGTTTGCTACATAGCCACATGTCTTAGCAAGATCATCTGAATAGCAAACAGCATAGATCCTGATCAGACGGCACGTTCCGTGGCGGCTGATCTGGCTCTATATTCTTTGCAAATACTGTTTGAACGGTATCCAGAATCAAATGGGTTAATGGAGGCAGCTGAAGAAGACTATAATTTCTCTTAAGTATCTTTGTAGGTTGAGCTCTCACAGTCATTGCAGTCCTCTACATTGTATATGGGGCAGAATTTGGGGAGTTATGTCTGTATCCAGATATTATCTGGCAAGATAGTAGTTGCCAAGGAATTAATGTAATATAAATAAAATATATTTATTGGAAATGGCAAGAATTCATACAACCTGATGAAACAAATTGTCTTTACTGCAAAAAATGACACAACAAAGTTGTAGTCTCAATTGATTTTCATGCTGCATTTTGCGTGGTATAAACAGTCATGTTTATGGTTATATATAGGATGTAGCCATGAAAATGCTGGAAGAACAAATTTCATCACCGTTCACGTTACTCCTTCAGCGGTTCAAAAAACGTTCAAAAGAGCACTGACTAACTCTGGGTATTTGTCTGATGTAAGAATTGCTAACACAGTTGATGCTATAGCAGGGTTTTCATATAGAGGTAAACAACAAGAAGCCCAGAAATACATGAATGCAGCTGTCAACAACTATAGTTTTACATGACAGGGCTTTCCACTCCTCCTAATGAAAATTCTTTTTCAGAACCCAAAGTTGAATGAACTCAATGAATTTAATGAAACAAGATTCACATAAAGTTGAATTTATTTGGTTAATTTTAGTATTTGATCATTTGGTACACATGTGTTCAAATCTGGGTAAATTGGTTCTTAATTGCCTCATTTTATTTGTTATTTAAGGTGAAAGGAAAGTAACAACTATTCCAATGAATGGACTGAATATATTGTATAATTTTTTTATGTCATTATGAATGTTCGTCAATTTAGTAACTAATGTTAACAAAGACCAAAATGCTTGGCTTTATTATAGAAAACTAGCAAACCACCCGTGCCCGGGCACACCCTCTTCCTTGTTGCCATGGTAACCTTCATTTAAGTTCAACTGACTGAAATACTTGGCAAGATGAGGCTGATGATACAACTTACTTAGTACACTAGAGTCTGTAGCTATATAATATCCATCCATAGTACACTAGAGTCTGTAACCATATACTATCCATCCATAGTACACTAGAGTCTGTAGCTATATAATATCCATCCATAGTACACTAGAGTCTGTAGCTATATAATATCCATCCATAGTACACTAGAGTCTGTAGCTATATAATATCCATCCATAGTACACTAGAGTCTGTAGCTATATAATATCCATCCATAGTATACTAGAGTCTGTAGCTATATAATATCCATCCATAGTACACTAGAGTCTGTAGCTATATAATATCCATCCATAGTACACTAGAGTCTGTATCTATATAATATCCATCCATAGTACACTAGAGTCTGTAGCTATATAATATCCATCCATAGTACACTAGAGTCTGTAGCTATATAATATCCATCCATAGTACACTAGAGTCTGTAGCTATATAATATCCATCCATAGTACACTAGAGTCTGTATCTATATAATATCCATCCATAGTACACTAGAGTCTGTAGCTATATAATATCCATCCATAGTACACTAGAGTCTGTATCTATATAATATCCATCCATAGTACACTAGAGTCTGTATCTATATACTATCCATCCATAGTACACTAGAGTCTGTAGCTATATAATATCCATCCATAGTACACTAGAGTCTGTATCTATATAATATCCATCCATAGTACACTAGAGTCTGTAGCTATATAATATCCATCCATAGTACACTAGAGTCTGTAGCTATATAATATCCATCCATAGTACACTAGAGTCTGTATCTATATAATATCCATCCATAGTACACTAGAGTCTGTATCTATATAATATCCATCCATAGTACACTAGAGTCTGTAGCTATATAATATCCATCCATAGTACACTAGAGTCTGTACATATAATATCCATCCATAGTACACTAAGTCTGTACTATATAATATCCATCCATAGTACACTAGAGTCTGTAACTATATAATATCCATCCATAGTACACTAGAGTCTGTAGCTATATAATATCCATCCATAGTACACTAGAGTCTGTAGCTATATAATATCCATCCATAGTACACTAGAGTCTGTAGCTATATAATATCCATCCATAGTACACTAGAGTCTGTATCTATATAATATCCATCCATAGTACACTAGAGTCTGTATCTATATAATATCCATCCATAGTACACTAGAGTCTGTAGCTATATACTATCCATCCATAGTACACTAGAGTCTGTAGCTATATACTATCCATCCATAGTACACTAGAGTCTGTAGCTATATAATATCCATCCATAGTACACTAGAGTCTGTAACTATATAATATCCATCCATAGTACACTAGAGTCTGTAGCTATATAATATCCATCCATAGTACACTAGAGTCTGTAGCTATATACTATCCATCCATAGTACACTAGAGTCTGTAGCTATATAATATCCATCCATAGTACACTAGAGTCTGTAGCTATATAATATCCATCCATAGTACACTAGAGTCTGTACTATATAATATCCATCCATAGTACACTAGAGTCTGTAACTATATACTATCCATCCATAGTACACTAGAGTCTGTAGCTATATACTATCCATCCATAGTACACTAGAGTCTGTAGCTATATAATATCCATCCATAGTACACTAGAGTCTGTAGCTATATAATATCCATCCATAGTACACTAGAGTCTGTAGCTATATAATATCCATCCATAGTACACTAGAGTCTGTAGCTATATACTATCCATCCATAGTACACTAGAGTCTGTAACTATATACTATCCATCCATAGTACACTAGAGTCTGTAACTATATAATATCCATCCATAGTACACTAGAGTCTGTAGCTATATACTATCCATCCATAGTACACTAGAGTCTGTAGCTATATAATATCCATCCATAGTACACTAGAGTCTGTAACTATATAATATCCATCCATAGTACACTAGAGTCTGTAGCTATATAATATCCATCCATAGTACACTAGAGTCTGTAGCTATATAATATCCATCCATAGTACACTAGAGTCTGTAGCTATATAATATCCATCCATAGTACACTAGAGTCTGTAGCTATATAATATCCATCCATAGTACACTAGAGTCTGTAGCTATATAATATCCATCCATAGTACACTAGAGTCTGTAGCTATATAATATCCATCCATAGTACACTAGAGTCTGTAGCTATATAATATCCATCCATAGTACACTAGAGTCTGTAGCTATATAATATCCATCCATAGTACACTAGAGTCTGTAACTATATACTATCCATCCATAGTACACTAGAGTCTGTAACTATATACTATCCATCCATAGTACACTAGAGTCTGTAACTATATAATATCCATCCATAGTACACTAGAGTCTGTAACTATATAATATCCATCCATAGTACACTAGAGTCTGTAGCTATATAATATCCATCCATAGTACACTAGAGTCTGTATCTATATACTATCCATCCATAGTACACTAGAGTCTGTATCTATATACTATCCATCCATAGTACACTAGAGTCTGTATCTATATAATATCCATCCATAGTACACTAGAGTCTGTATCTATATACTATCCATCCATAGTACACTAGAGTCTGTAGCTATATAATATCCATCCATAGTACACTAGAGTCTGTAACTATATAATATCCATCCATAGTACACTAGAGTCTGTAGCTATATAATATCCATCCATAGTACACTAGAGTCTGTAGCTATATAATATCCATCCATAGTACACTAGAGTCTGTATCTATATAATATCCATCCATAGTACACTAGAGTCTGTATCTATATAATATCCATCCATAGTACACTAGAGTCTGTAACTATATAATATCCATCCATAGTACACTAGAGTCTGTAGCTATATAATATCCATCCATAGTACACTAGAGTCTGTATCTATATAATATCCATCCATAGTACACTAGAGTCTGTAGCTATATAATATCCATCCATAGTACACTAGAGTCTGTAACTATATACTATCCATCCATAGTACACTAGAGTCTGTAACTATATACTATCCATCCATAGTACACTAGAGTCTGTAACTATATACTATCCATCCATAGTACACTAGAGTCTGTAGCTATATAATATCCATCCATAGTACACTAGAGTCTGTAACCATATACTATCCATCCATAGTACACTAGAGTCTGTAACCATATAATATCCCTCCATAGTACACTAGAGTCTGTAGCTATATAATATCCATCCAGAATTGCATTCAAGGAAGCAATGGTATGAATGTTGCCATTAAGAACAATTTTCATCTTGTTTATAAAACTTGACGGATGTTCAACTAGTTAACAATAGCGCCAAACAATCCAAAGCATTACAAAAAGTGACTTTCATAATAGTCAGAGGACCGAGTGGCTTAACTTTTAGCACGCTGTAGGCGAAATGAGCAGATAACAAATGTGTAATATTTTTCTTATTTTTCCTAAAAAGTAGCAAGCCCAATGGGATGATTTGAATGAAATGTCAAGCCCTACTTTCTAGGAAAAATCAAAAATGATTTACATATTTAGTTTATACAAATTTAGTTTAGTTCAATTGCGAAACAAGTTCTTACAACTTATATTAATCACTCTCGAGACCTCATTCCTGATGGAATCCATCGCCACGAGGGAGACAGAAGAGGCAACATGGAATTTAAATGCCTAAGGGCACAATCGTAACGGCTCCAGCATTTGTTATCGGCCTACAGTGTGCTAAAGGTTATAGGCGCCGAGGCCCTCTTGATGTAATTGGGGCAATGTTCGAATTAACCCATTTGATTCTGGATACATTTAAAGGCTTTTGCAAACAACATAGATCCAGATCAGCCGAAGCGTGACGCTGCATGCTGATCAGGATCTATGTTGTTTGCTACATAGCCAAGTGTCTTAGCAAGATCATCTGAATAGCAAACAGCATAGAGCCTGATCAGACTGCCCGTTCTGTGGAGGCTGATATGACTCTATGTTCTTTGTAAATACCGTTTGAACGGTATCCAGAATCAAATGGGTTAAGTTGAAGTAAAGCAGTGACAGTGATTTTACTTATTGCTGAGGGAGATGTGGGAGAATAGTCTCCCTGAGCTGCCTTGTGTCTCACTATGTTTAGAAGTTTTTTATATAGAATAATATAGATAGTACAGAATATCGTGTATGGCTGATTATTAACACTTCAAATCCTGCCAGCGTGGAATCGCTGTATTCAATTCCAAAGTAAAATTGTTAATGGTTGTGCATATTTTCGTCCATAAGCAAGTAATTAACTGAGGGAGCAAAATTCAACAGCCGTAGCCATTGTTTACCGTAGATTTAACAATGTTATTTATTTGTTCTTTGTTTATAGGAACAAAATATCAAGTGATGTTAGAATATATTTATTAACACTTCAAATCCTGCCAGCGTGGAATCGCTGTATTCAATTCCAATGTAAACTTGTTAATAGTTGTGCATATTTTCGTCCATAAGCAAGTTATTAACTGAGGGAGCAAAATTCAACAGCCGTAACCATTGTTTACTGTAGATTTAACAATGTTATTTATTTGTTCTTTGTTTATAGGAACAAAACATCAAGTGATGTTAGAATATATTTATAATCATCCTTTCATATTCATATGATTGATACATCGTTACATTCACCAGACATCAGCTTGAAGCATTATTTTTGTTACGCAGGTGCTCCGATTCCATTAATATGATATTCTAAAACATCTCAAATTGAATGTTTCCATTTTTTGGACCAGCTAGATTTAAAGACTATGCGTCGCAATCGTTGTAAAATAAATAACGTTTAAAAAAAAAGAAAGACTATGCTATCAAATATATTGCGCCATTCTGATATATTTAAGTTGAAATGAAGAATATTAAATGATACAGGACACAGATGTGTTATTGGTATCTTGATAAATTTGAAACAGATATATTTATTTATCTAGAAATCTTAATAGCGAAAATATTTGCATTGTATTAAGTATTCTAATATATTTTATATTGAACATAACTGCAGTGATGCTATAAAAAGTCCTTTTAATATATCTTATGGGTAGTACTTAACGTATGTATTATATATATATACGCCTATAATCATTACGTTTTGGACATTCTGTGGTGCGCTAATATATTTTAAATTGAAATGTAACAATATACTATGAGACATTATGGTGAATGGCAAATAGTGTGTTGCTATTGGACACCGTAAATGGCAAATAGTGTGTTGCTATTGGACACCGTAAAAATAACTACAGGGTAAACTGATAGCCAGCCTGTATGTCATCCAGTGATTATCATCGGTAACATTTCATTTAAGTTGCTATGCATCTTGGGTAATGTTATCCAAGAGCCCAAGGGTGACAATGGATCATTCAACGAGCACCCGGGGCGTGACATATAAGAAACTGTTAACGCTAATTGATGTATGAACACTACCCCAGCGGGAATTCAAGAAAGTAGATACTCAACATAGCAATTTTAAACCCACTACAGCAGAGAGTTAAATGTAAATGAGCAAATATATGGAGAAGATACATAATCCAATCTAAAAATAGATTGGGGTCAGTGGTCCAGTGGTTTAACAAGTTCAGGACTGCAAATACATGGATCGAGCTCGATCCCTCGACTTGCCATACTAATAATAGTATAGATGGGTCAGCTAGCGGTCGTAGTTCCTACACCTTGGACTGCTAATCCAGGGTTCGGAGATTCGATCCCCCGACTTGCCATACTAATAATAGTATAGATGGGTCAGCTAGCGGTCACAGTTGTTACACGTTGGACTGAGAATCCAGGGATCGCAGACTCGATCCCCCATCTTGTCATACTAATAATAGTATGGATGGGTCAGCTAGCAGTCGTAGTTCCTACACCTTGGACTGATAATCCAGGGATCGCAGGCTCGATCCCTCGACTTAGACCCTAATAATATTAATAATCTTTCAGATGCTATAAATCAATGTTTCATGTTTCGGTGTTATACATACATGGGCATGTAAACTAACTAACTAACTAACTAACCAGGCGGCGACAATAAATAAACGTAGCCAAACAAACAATCTAAATAAAAATGATTTGATCTGGTGTCATATAGAATATTGACCCCCCCTCAAAATATTGACCCACAGGAGTTAATTGGCTAAGAGTTCACAGCTAAGGCATATTCAATGATGGGTAATGTGGTGCCAACCTTGACACTGATTTCCATGAATATTTATGTGTGTATTTATTTGCATAATAGTTCAGGCTTTAACTCTTTCAACCCCAAGTAACTGACATGGACTGGTCCATGATATTCTTAGACCAATAAATGAATCAGAAAATCACATTTGGACAAGTTCATTTATCAAAATGGGTAATTATGTCTAAAAATAGTCATATCACTGGCAAAAAGTGCAGATCCTGATGAGACGGCTACACTTTTTCATAAGCCTATTTAGAGGCCTGTGGGGTTGAAAGGGTTAAATGGGATATTATGCATATTTGAACAATTGAATTGATGTGTGTGTGTGCTAGTTAGCCTGGATGCCAGTCTGTTGATTTTTCACTTTTTAGGTCCACCTCCGTGGTCAAGTGGTTAAGGTCACTGACTTGTATACCACTGTAACCTATCATCACTGATGGTCACGGGTTTGAGCCCCGCTCAGACTTATCTCATTTATATGAAAAAGTTGGCAGTTTCTTACGGAGGTTGGTGCACCCAAGTACTGGTTAACCGTTGGAGTCTGCCCAGGAAAGGTGTTGTTAGGTAAACTGCCCGCCGGCGATATAGCCCAAAATGGTGCTGATGCAGGCGTAAAACCCGACATATAACATTTTCACTTTTTAACTTCTGGCAAAATGACAGCCTGGGGAAACTTGATTTCCGATCGTAGTGCCATCTACCATCATTTATGAGGCTGTAGAAGTGAAGAACGACAACTCTTCTCTACACGATAATATCGCTAAATATAGAAACGGAATTCTATGGGAAAATGCCGAACAGGCACGATTATACACGAGTATTTCCGAATATAAACGATCGTTCCCGTATACTCATTTACATTGCAAACATATAATGTCCCGTTTCTGTGTTATATCGACGAGATGGCAGATTTGAAATATTACATTTAGATGGTAATGGGTCGATTCAGTGTAATTGAACTAAGGACGACTTAAATATTGAGTAAATATGTCAAATCAGACGCACATTGTACTTTTTAAAACTATTTATCGTTCCGTTGACCCGTAAGCAATGGCGGCCAATTATAAAGTTTTTATCAACATTGCAGTGCCTCGCTTTCAATTCAAGTACGTCATTAATTAAGTCACGTGCTAATAGGCCTATTAATAGGATTAATGCTAGTCAATAATTACACGGACAATCCGTCCAGTTTCCCCAGGCGTTGATATCATCAGAAACTCAATACGGCCCAATTAATAGTCTCGGTGTTGAAATATATTTATTTGACTAACCAGGCAAAATATATGGACGCCTGTTCTGAGGCTACTTGCAAAGTATATACATTCCATAATAATCAGGGCAGGCCCCTATGTATGTTGTATAAAACGTGCAGCCATTTCTTATTTTATTGTTTCAGTAGCAGATTTAATTTTTCCTCATTAAAGTTTGTATTTCATCACAACTTCACACAATCTGTATTTTAAGGCAATATTTCAAATATTTGACAAGTCATATGAAGATAGGAAATTGTTCTACGGCGGTCTATGGGCTGTATTTCATGTTTTACAGTTTGTGTCATTTAGTTTAATTCTATTGTTTTGTCGAGACTTCAGCACTATTGTCACAATTATTGTTTTAAGTGATTCATTACGAATATTGGGATAGTTGGAGATATTAAGATTGCCTTCAAAATGCATAGCACTGTATGTGTGAAGATGTTATCTGTATCTGGTAGCTGCTTGCAGATTTGATATATTGGAGAACCAGTCTTGGGGTCACTGATCAGTTTCAATGGGAGCTCATCATGATATCTTAATAGAAATAGAGACACAGTCAAGCATATTATTCCATTGTCATGATGATGACTTGGATGTTCATGGTGTGATTTTTTTTTCTCGCTCACCTGAGCATGCAGCTCGGCGTGGGATAATATATACCTCTGTGGCGATGAAACATCATCCCTGTACATTAATTTTGTGTGTCCATCGTTCACACTTCTTATCCAATGAAATTTCTTGTAAGACCATCCATGGCCGGATATCAACAATATATTGGCACACAAATGAAAATGAGTGCGTAGTGTCTCCTTTTCTGCTAGGATGAGTTGTCAGCATTATGTTCCTTTTAAATTTCAAAAACAAAGATTGTCTATTTTATTTCTTCTAAACACAATGCCAGATTTCCATGATAACTGTCAGAATTCAATGATCCTGAGCAAGCCTAGTTGTGTATAATAATAAACTGGTTTAAACCTTTTTTAACTTGAATTGCATTACAACTCATACCTTCTGTGGCCGTGTGCTTCAGGTCTTTGATTTCATATCACTTGCCCCTCACCGCTGTAGGTTCGAATCCCACTGGAGGTGCTAAATTATTTCATGTGAGGCAGCCATCTATTTGTGTTTTACGTTTATTTATCGTCGCTACCGGTTGCCCATATGAGCGACACCTCCTGAAGAGATTAGTCATTTTAGATTTTGGAGGATAGTGCAATGATACAGACAGAGACCCATTCCAGAGTCTCCTCTGGTTCTTTTACGTGCACAGTGTAAAGCACCGACACGAGACCTCGGTTTAACGTCCCATCTGAAAGACTGTTAATTTTATTAGGGTCAGACGTGGGATCGAACCTGCGATCCCTGGATTACCAGTCCAGCGTGTTACCACTGGACTACAGATCCATCTGTGCCATCCAGCTGGCGTGTGGTAGGTTGGTGGTTCTACCTGGGTGCCCATCCGTGCCTGCAATACTGCTCTTGAGGGGTACCCGGTTTATTCCTCCACCAATAACAGCTGGAGAGTTTCCATATCACTGCTGTTGCGTCTTTAAACCCCAAAGCAAATGAACAAACAACTCATACCTATATATATGTGTATCCTGATTCACTGTCTGACCCTAACAATAATAACAGTAGTGGTACTATGTATAATTATTGTATGACACCGAGCATGTAAATCAACCAGGGATGTTTCTGTAATGAGAGACATCGGTGAGTTACTGCCCCTGAATACTCACTGAATGTAGATAGGTCTAATTGTTCAGTTGGAACCAGAAGACCCGTGTCTCGACGAAATAACTCATGATTTAGGTGAATGTAATTGACTGACTTTAAATATTATCACAGCACCCAGCAGTGAATGTGTTTCTAATAAATGGAATTTTCATTCAGTGAAAGATTTTCGAGATAAAGATATTTATTATACTGTGGTGTATGTTGTTATGTTAGTATTAGTTAGAATAAGTATTTTCCTCTGTTTTTATCGTTCTTTCCTTTGCACAACATGCAAGCAATGTTATTCCACTTTCGCATCTTATGATTATTAAATTATTAGGTTACTATATCTCGACATATCTCCTACAGTATATGCAATTTGTACTTATTTGTAAAACAATGTTATCAGTTCATTAACATGATTTTGATAAAATCACATTTATCATACTGCAACATATGGTTAGGGAACAACAATAAAAACAAAGAATTCCAACTAAAAGGACCTATTTACATTTTGGGAGTATTCAGACTTTATCTGCCAAGGGAGGTAATAGAACATTAGAGTTGTCTCTCATTGGATTGTCTTCTGTATCTTGGTACTTTGTGTTTCTCCAAGAAATAAAATGAATAATATACTTCTGGCGGCATCACCCATTAACCCATTTCATTCTGGATACCGTTCAAACAGTATTTGCAAAGAACATAGAGCCAGATCAGCTGCCACGGAACGTGCCATCTGATCAGGCTCTATGCTGTTTGCTATTCAGATCTGTTAACCCATTTCATTCTGGATACCGTTCAAACAGTATTTGCAAAGAACATAGAGCCAGATCAGCCGCCACGGAACGTGCCATCTGATCAGGCTCTATGCTGTTTGCTATTCAGATGATCTTGCTAAGACACTTGGCTATGTAGCAAACAACATAGATCCTGATCAGCATGCAGCATCACATGCGGCTGATCTGGATCTATGTTGTTTGCAAAAGCCTTTAAATGTATCCAGAATAAAATGGGTTAAACCCTTTCAACACCACATACCTCTAAATTGGCTTAAAAAACGTGTAGATCCAGGTGAGCCGGCTCGTGATGAGTGACTTTTTGCTAGTAATATTACTATTTTTAGAAATTATCATTAATTTATTGGTCTAGTCTATGTCAGTTACTAGGTGTTGAACTCGTTAACAAGGGGCAGTGATAAATAACTGCATGCCAAAACAAATAGCATTGGGGAATTGATATATATAGAACAGTGAATTTTAGCCATATTAACTCTTTGAAACAACACTGGTTTGAGAACCCCGGAAATTACAGTCCCTTTAAATGCTAATGACTTTATTTGGTGATGTTTAATGACAATATTTAGTGCACCCCCCCATTGACCGCCGTGAAGTGAAAAATGTCTATTTCGGCTGTCTATTCAGTATGATTTGTTGAAGTGATATTAATTTGAAACTGTATACTCGGTCAGCTCATGCAAGTCCAGTTGAATTAGGGAATTGTATATTGCACTCCCTCTGACCGATGGTCACTTATAAACGATTAAAGTATCATGTCTCACCCCAGTTGGTGTTAACTTGAATTCTTAAGGGCTATTTAACCTGACTGTTAATTTGCTAATTTCCATAAAAGCCCCCCCCCCCCCCCTGTTAATTTTCTAATTTCCTAAAAAGCCCCTCCCCCCCCCCAACCCACGGGGTTTCATTATTTCATTTACCAATCTCATTTTTTCCATATTTTATTTAAATATGAATAAAAAATTACATATATTATGTTGTTATTATGTATTATAATGTCTGAAGCATGATGTATTTTTATTTGTTAACTTAAACCATATAATAATATTAACATTAAACAATATTTACTGAATACAGATATTATTATATGGTTTAACCCTTTCAACCCCACAGGCCTCTAAATAGGCTTATGAAAAGTGTAGATCCAGATGAGCCGGCTCGTAACGAGCCGTCTCATCAGGATCTGCACTTTTTTGCCAGTAATAATTATTACTATTTTTAGATAAAATTACCCATTTTGATAACTGGTCCAAATGTAATTTTCTTATTAATTTATTGGTCTAAAAATAGCATGCACCAGTCCATGTCAGTTACTTGGGGTTGAAAGGGTTAAGTAAACAAATAAAAAAACATCATGCTTCAGACATTGAATAATAAATAATAAGAAAATTACATTTGGACCAGTTCATTTATCAAAATGGGTAATTTTGTCTAAAAATAGTAATTTTACTAGGAAAAAAGTGCAGATCCTGATGAGACGGCTTCATCTGGATGTACACTTTTTGTAAGCCTATATAGAGATCTGTAGTGTTGAAAGGGTTAATAAATAATAAATTAAACTGTTATCATCACAATCTGCCAAGGAAACGTTGTTGATTGTAGATAACTATTTTAAACCTGGTCTATGATGGTACATACTGCGCTACATTTATTTATAATTTCTTACTTTATTATGGGCAATAAAATTTTACACTTGAGACTTTGATAGACACCCTTCAGTGAGTTGTTCATTATCTATTACAAACTATGTGTGCCTCGCGTATTGATGGAAGTAAGCTATATCACCGTAAAGCATGACCGTAACCTTTCACTCGCAAAATAATGTCTTCCTTTTTTATGGTCAATTATTCCTGTTAAAAATGACAGTTACAATTTCTAAAATGGTTGTATTACCGTGCTATATATCGTATTACCGTGCTATATGTTGTATTACCGTGCTATATGTTGTATTACCGTGCTATATGTTGTATTACCGTGCTATATGTTGTATTACCGTGCTATATGTTGTATTACCGTGCTATATATTGTATTACCGTGCTATATATTGTATTACCGTGCTATATGTTGTATTACCGTGCTATATATTGTATTACCGTGCTATATGTTGTATTACCGTGCTATATGTTGTATTACTGTGCTATATGTTGTATTACCGTGCTATATGTTGTATTACCGTGCTATATATTGTATTACCGTGCTATATGTTGCATTACCGTGCTATATATTGTATTACCGTGCTATATATTGTATTACCGTGCTGTATGTTGTATTACCGTGCTATATGTTGTATTACCGTGCTGTATGTTGTATTACCGTGCTGTATGTTGTATTACCGTGCTATATGTTGTATTACCGTGCTATATATCGTATTACCGTGCTATATGTCATATTACCGTGCTATATGTTGTATTACCGTGCTATATGTTGTATTACCGTGCTATATATTGTATTACCGTGCTGTATGTTGTATTACCGTGCTATATGTTGTATTACCGTGCTATATATTGTATTACCGTGCTGTATATTGTATTACCGTGCTGTATGTTGTATTACCATGCTGTATATTGTATTACCGTGCTATATGTTGTATTACCGTGCTATATATTGTATTACCATGCTATATGTTGTATTACCGTGCTATATGTTGTATTACCGTGCTATATGTTGTATTACCGTGCTATATGTTGTATTACCGTGCTATATGTTGTATTACCGTGCTATATATTGTATTACCGTGCTATATATTGTATTACCGTGCTATATATCGTATTACCGTGCTATATGTTGTATTACCGTGCTATATGTTGTATTACCGTGCTATATATTGTATTACCGTGCTATATATTGTATTACCGTGCTGTATATTGTATTACCGTGCTATATATTGTATTACCGTGCTGTATATTGTATTACCGTATATTGTATTACCGTGCTGTATATTGTATTACCGTGCTGTATATTGTATTACCGTGCTGTATGTTGTATTACCGTGCTGTATATTGTATTACCGTGCTGTATATTGTATTACCGTGCTGTATGTTGTATTACCGTGCTGTATATTGTATTACCGTGCTGTATATTGTATTACCGTGCTGTATATTGTATTACCGTGCTGTATATTGTATTACCGTGCTGTATATTGTATTACCGTGCTATATATTGTATTACCGTGCTGTATGTTGTATTACCATGCTATATGTTGTATTACCGTGCTATATGTTGTATTACCGTGCTGTATGTTGTATTACCATGCTATATATTGTATTACCGTGCTATATATTGTATTACCGTGCTATATGTTGTATTACCATGCTATATGTTGTATTACCATGCTATATGTTGTATTACCGTGCTATATGTTGTATTACCGTGCTATATATTGTATTACCGTGCTATATGTTGTATTACCATGCTATATGTTGTATTACCGTGCTATATGTTGTATTACCATGCTATATGTTGTATTACCGTGCTATATGTTGTATTACCGTGCTATATGTTGTATTACCGTGCTATATGTTGTATTACCATGCTATATGTTGTATTACCGTGCTGTATATTGTATTACCGTGCTATATGTTGTATTACCGTGCTATATGTTGTATTACCGTGCTATATGTTGTATTACCGTGCTATATGTTGTATTACCGTGCTATATGTTGTATTACCGTGCTATATGTTGTATTACCGTGCTATATGTTGTATTACCGTGCTGTATGTTGTATTACCGTGCTATATGTTGTATTACCGTGCTGTATGTTGTATTACCGTGCTATATGTTGTATTACCGTGCTGTATGTTGTATTACCGTGCTATATGTTGTATTACCGTGCTATATGTTGTATTACCGTGCTATATGTTGTATTACCGTGCTATATGTTGTATTACCGTGCTGTATGTTGTATTACCGTGCTGTATGTTGTATTACCGTGCTGTATGTTGTATTACCGTGCTGTATGTTGTATTACCGTGCTGTATGTTGTATTACCATGCTGTATGTTGTATTACCGTGCTGTATGTTGTATTACCGTGCTGTATGTTGTATTACCGTGCTGTATGTTGTATTACCGTGCTGTATGTTGTATTACCGTGCTATATATTGTATTACCGTGCTGTATATTGTATTACCGTGCTGTATATTGTATTACCGTGCTGTATGTTGTATTACCGTGCTATATATTGTATTACCGTGCTATATGTTGTATTACCGTGCTATATATTGTATTACCATGCTATATGTTGTATTACCGTGCTATATGTTGTATTACCGTGCTATATGTTGTATTACCGTGCTATATGTTGTATTACCGTGCTATATGTTGTATTACCGTGCTATATATTGTATTACCGTGCTATATATTGTATTACCGTGCTATATGTTGTATTACCGTGCTGTATGTTGTATTACCGTGCTGTATGTTGTATTACCGTGCTGTATGTTGTATTACCGTGCTATATATTGTATTACCGTGCTATATGTTGTATTACCGTGCTATATATTATATTCAGTATTACCAAAGCGTGTCTGTAAAAATAACGTAACTTTTATTAACCCACATTCCAGTCATAGCAAAAGTTGCTCTTGCAATCAGCATAGAGCCAGATCAGATTGCACAAATCTGTCTCTATGCTGTTTGCTATGCGGATAGTGGAGCTAAAACAACATACATGTAGATCCTGATCAGATGCTACGTTACTGATCTGGATCCATGTTGTTTGCACATTCCGTCCAATTTATTCGGCACTTTAGGCGCTCCTATGGCGGTGAAAGAATAAAGAAAACTACAATAACAAGTACAACATTCTGTAGAAATCTTGAACAAAAATCCCAAAACGGCCAGAAACGAAATAAAGTTCTGAATTCCATTTTGCAGTTTAGTTTAAACGTTATTTATTTTACGATTGCGAAGCAAGTTTTAACAACTTATATTAATCACTCTCGTTGGCGCGGATGAAAGCGTATATGTGGTCATGCGTGTGGCAGGAAACCGGAGTACCTGCAGAAAACCCACCTGTCTGATCTGGCGACCACCGTACCTACCATCTCACATACTTCCCGGTCCGAGGATCGAACCTGGGTTGCATTGGTGAGAAGCAAGCGCGCTAACCACTGCGCTAATCGGACAGCCATTTTGCCGAGCCAATCGACAGAATATCGGGAAAAACTGTTAATATTATTTCTCATTTACTCTGGTCTGATTTGATATAGCAAATGAAAATTGAAGTTTGTCACAGATGGGGACTTATGTATCCTGACACACGCTGTGATGTACTCGAGTCAACTGGATTACATTCTAACTGTATTCCGATTTGACTCATTCCGTTTTCATAACGCACAATGAATTCCGCAAAGCAGAAATTGTTTTGTCTAATCAATACGTTTGTTTGTCGTTCATTAATTATTTTTACCTTGTGCAATTCTTATAAAGCCACCATGTCAATCCTGTAACAATTATCAATGTACATGTACATTGAATTTTATATTCTAGCTTGACATGACATTTTATTCCTATAAACAAAGAACAAATCTAACATTGTTAAATCTGCAATAAACCAGGGCTAATGCTGTTGAATTTTGCTCTCCCTGTAAAAAACTTATTTATGGATGTAAATATGCACAACAGTTACTTTTAACAATTTTACATTGGAATGGGTAGGATTTGTGTTTAGTGTTAATAGCCAGCCAGCCATACTGGATATATGGTGTTGATATATAGCTAGAGACAGACAGACAGACAGACAGACAGACAGACAGACAGACAGACAGACAGACAGACAGACAGACAGACAGACAGACAGACAGACAGACAGACAGACAGACAGACAGACAGACAGACAGACAGACAGACAGACAGACAGACAGACAGACAGACAGACAGACAGACAGACAGACAGACAGACAGACAGACAGACAGACAGACAGACAGACAGACAGACAGACAGACAGACAGACAGACAGACAGAGATTCTAAGGAAGAGATTATTTAAAAAATAACTATATGAACTGTAATGTTCTCAATGATTGGTTTATTAAATTAACCGTTATTTCTTGCCTGTTATATCTTGCCCTTTATATGCACCTGCGCATAATTATCCTAAGTCTTGGACTAATCTGAACTAAATTATCCCTAAATGACAGTACAAATATTTTCATCAAAATCAATGTGGACAACATTGAGGAGATGTATTCATGCTGACAAATAACGAAGGTTTAAGATGTAATAACATGTATGAGAATCAATTGATAGACATTGACCTGAGAAGGACACCTGATACAGAATAAAATGAGAGTTAATTATCTTGAAATGTAAATAAAATACACTATATAACATGTGGTCAATTGCAGAAGAATTTCTCTCCTCTTAAATGCATGTGTGTGCTTTACATTTATGTATCATGTGTGCTTTACGTTTATTTATCATTTATCGTGGCTACTGGTTGCCCATATGAGCGACGCCTCCATAAGAGATTAGATTACCTTTCGCTTCAGATGCGAAATGTCCGGAGTTCGAGCCCCGCTGGAGCCGTTATGATTGTGCCTTAGGCAAGGCATTTAAATTCCATGTTGCCTCTTCTCTCTCCCTCGTGGCGATGGATTCCATCAGGAATGAGGTCTCGAGAGTGATTAATATAAGTTGAAAGAACTTGTTTTGCAATCGAGCTAAAATAAATTTGTATAAACTAAGAGATTAGTCATTTTAGATTTTTGGAGTATTGTGCAATGATACAGACAGAGACCCATTCCAGAGTCTCCTCTGGTTCTTTTACGGTGTGCAGCACCGACACAAGACCTCGGTTTAAAGTCTCATCTGAAAGACTATTCATTTTATTAAGTCAGACAGGGGATCGAACCTGCGATCCCTGGATTACCAGTCCAGGGTGTTAACCACTGGACCACAGATCCGTAGATAAGCATGAAGAACTGTGTAAGGCATAAAACACACCTTGCCTAGGTGACAATTAAGTATGTGTGGAAATTGAAGGTATTTTGTAGTATATAACAAGATATTGAGATTGAATTAAATAGGAGGCGTCGCTCATATGGGCAACCGGTATCGACGATAAATAAACGTAAAACACACAGAATTAAATAGGTTTAATTTGAAGAAAAACTACCAATAATTAATTATTTTAAATACCATGCCCGTATTGTAGTTTCCATTTTAAATACCATTCCCATATTGTAGTTTCCATTTTAAATACCATTCCCATATTGTAGTTTCCATTTTAAATACCATTCCCATATTGTAGTTTCCATTTTAAATACCATTCCCATATTGTAGTTTCCATTTTAAATACCATGCCCGTATTGTAGTTTCCACTAATATATATATATGTTGTGTCTTGATCCATGATTTATTCATTAACCGCTGTCATATTGTTGACAGAACTTGCATAGACAACAACAACAACAATATTTTATGTCTTTATCACATAGACAAAACAATTTCACAGTTATGGCTCTTTGAAGATTTATAAAGATTTCAGTTTGTTTGCACTAATTCAGCAATATCCGTAGCCAGACTTCAATGATACTTACACGTCATCTTCAGTGCCAAACCTAGTTCTGCATATAATATTCGCGTTTCGCTCGATTCATGTTTCACAAAGTTCATTCCACTGATGCAATTTACGGCTTTTTTTCATAATCCTAGTTTCAATTAATTTAATAAAATTACGCTCGTATTTCATGATGCACAGACAGAGTGTGTATGCTTCTAACTTCCATCATTACCAAAATGATATCTGTGTATGTAAGTTTAGCCCATTTCATTCTGGATACCATTCAAACAGTATTTGCAAAGAACATAGAGCGAGATCAGCCGCCACGGAACGTTCCGTCTGATCAGGCTGTATGCTGTTTGCTATTCAGATGATCTTGCTAAGACACTTAGCTATGTAGCAAACAACATAGATCCTGATCAGCACGCACCGTCATGCTGCGGCTGATCTGGATCTATGTTGTTTGCAAAAGCCTTTAAATGTATCCAGAATGAAATGGGTTAATAGTTTTGTATGTGTTTTATGTTTATTTATCGTCGCTACCAGTTGCCCATATGAGCTACGCCTCCTGAAGAGATTAGTCATTTTAGATTTTTGGAGGATAGTGCAATAATACAGACGGAGACCCATTCCAGAGTCTCCTCTGGTTCTTTTACATGCACAGTGTAAAGCACCGACACAAGACCTTGGTTTGTCGTCCCATCTGAAAGACTGTTAATTGTATTAGGGTCAGACGGGGGATCGAACCTGTGATCACCGGATTACCAGCCCAACGTATTACCACTGGACTACAGATCCGTCTGTAGTTTAATAGTTTAATATGCTTGCAGTTTAATTGGATGTTTTTAATATTGTCAACCATAATTTGTATACACAGGGCTATAACGAGTGAAATAAAATATAAATTTAAGTGGCTAAATTGCATTTTAATGCCTTGTGCAAATATACTGCATGCTAAACTAATTCACTCTCTAGAAATCTTCCTGTAATGATATTCTCCAGACTATTATTAACTTTATGAAATACTTGGTGTGCAAACATGTTGTCTCGTCTCCAGCTATAAACTTTGTTTTATTGCACCCGTATCAACCAGGGCCATACCCGTAAACCACTTAAATATATAGCTGCTCATTGACTACAATACTAGTTAATGTGTATGAACTACAAGATGTGTGTATGAACTACCATATATATGTATGAACTACAAGATGTGTGTATGAACTACCATATATGTGCATGAACTACACGATGTGTGTATGAACTACCATATATGTGCATGAACTACAAGATGTGTGTATGAACTACAAGATGTGTGTATGAACTACCATATATTTGCATGAACTACAAGATGTGTGTATGAACTACCATATGTGTGTATGAACTACAAGATGTGTGTATGAACTACCATATATGTGTATGAACTACAAGATGTGTGTATGAACTACCATATATGTGCATGAACTACAAGATGTGTGTATGAACTACCATATATGTGCATGACCTACAAGATGTGTGTATGAACTACCATATATGTGTATGAACTACAAGATGTGTGTATGAACTACAAGATGTGTGTATGAACTACAAGATGTGTGTATGAACTACCATATATGTGCATGAACTACAAGATGTGTGTATGAACTACCATATGTGTGTATGAACTACAAGATGTGTGTATGAACTACCATATATGTGCATGAACTACAAGATGTGTGTATGAACTACAAGATGTGTGTATGAACTACCATATATGTGCATGAACTACAAGATGTGTGTATGAACTACCATATGTGTGTATGAACTACAAGATGTGTGTATGAACTACAAGATGTATGTATGAACTACAAGATGTGTGTATGAACTACCATATATGTGTATGAACTACAAGATGTGTGTATGAACTACCATATATGTGTGTATGAACTACCATATATGTGTGTATGAACTACCATATATATGCATGAACTACAATATGTGTGTATGAACTACCATATATGTGCATGAACTACAAGATGTGTGTATGAACTACCATATATGTGTGTATGAACTACCATATATGTGTGTATGAACTACCATATATATGCATGAACTACAATATGTGTGTATGAAC
>CM026402.1:47074083-47096583 GCA_014843695.1 Archivesica marissinica | reverse complement strand
TGAATGTGCTACCACTGCGCTATCACAAGTTTAAAAAAGCCGTGCCTACAAAATGGCTATTCCTTTCATGCGATCCAAAACACTTATTTTTCGTTGAAATAACACATAATGTAGTTCATGGACACATAATGTAGGTCAACCATAGCAGACATCGCTATAGACACTTATTACTTAGATATGAATATTAGTCTATTTTTGCCGTTATTTGCCTACCACAATACTGTCTACCACCCAGGTTATTTGCCTACCACAATACTGTCTACCACCCAGGTTATTTGCCTACCACAATACTATCTACCATCCAGGTTATTTGCCTACCACAATACTGTCTACCACCCATGTTATTTGCCTACCACAATACTATCTACCACCCAGGTTATTTGCCTACCACAATACTATCTACCACCCAGGTTATTTGCCTACCACAATACTGTCTACCACCCAGGTTATTTGCCTACCACAATACTGTCTACCACCCATGTTATTTGCCTACCACAATACTGTCTACCACCCAGGTTATTTGCCTACCACAATACTGTCTACCACCCAGGTTATTTGCCTACCACAATACTGTCTACCACCCAGGTTATTTGCCTACCACAATACTGTCTACCACCCAGGTTATTTGCCTACCACAATACTGTCTACCACCCAGGTTATTTGCCTACCACAATACTGTCTACCACCCAGGTTATTTGCCTACCACAATACTATCTACCACCCAGGTTATTTGCCTACCACAATACTATCTACCACCCAGGTTATTTGCCTACCACAATACTGTCTACCACCCAGGTTATTTGCCTACCACAATACTGTCTACCACCCAGGTTATTTGCCTACCACAATACTGTCTACCACCCAGGTTATTTGCCTACCACAATACTATCTACCACCCAGGTTATTTGCCTACCACAATACTGTCTACCACCCAGGTTATTTGCCTACCACAATACTGTCTACCACCCAGGTTATTTGCCTACCACAATACTGTCTACCACCCAGGTTATTTGCCTGCCACAATACTGTCTACCACCCAGGTTATTTGCCTACCACAATACTATCTACCACCCAGGTTATTTGCCTACCACAATACTGTCTACCACCCAGGTTATTTGCCTACCACAATACTATCTACCACCCAGGTTATTTGCCTACCACAATACTATCTACCACCCAGGTTGATACGCTGTGATTTCCAGTCTAATATTTCATTTACTGGTTTGATACGGTCATGAGCCTGTATCAAACTGGAAAAAGCATCAAAACTAGTTCCTTTTAAATAACGCATGCGCACTCGGTGCTAGTTTGTTTACTTCCCGTAGCATCTCAGCGTGTCAAATTTGACAGATAAGAGATGTTTGTAGTTTCGTGGTAATATTTCAATCGTTTTCGTGTACCATTTTCGCTGGACTGGTAATCCATGGATCGCAGGTTCAACCCCCCCCATCTGACCCTGTTGTTGGGATGTGGCTGCCAGCCAACTGAAGATCAAATTTAATAAAAATAAAGTCAAAACTGTTAGAAAGACATTTATTATGATTTGTGAAACAGCTTTCCTGCGTTTATAACGCATTAAAAACTGCATACCAATTAGCATTTAATCATGTTCATACATAGTCCGGACATTCTGCTGCCATAAAGTCGAAATTGACACCTGTTTACACTATATTACTTTTCAAACATGACACTTCCATATTAGAATATTTACAAAAAGATGAATTCAAATCACCTACAATAATAGCTAAACCTGCTTCCTACATAAATTAAGCAGCATGTTCCATTGTTCACTTGCCGCTGAGTCGTCGTTGACAAAATTAGAATCCCGGCAGGGGATTTGTTACTAATATGGGTCATACGGCATCTTTTATAAGGTATTAAAATGGAATTTAGGTAGTATAAAGGGACGATTAAGACCCCCTCCCATGTTTGTTGATTATATTGTGTATAAGAGCATAAGTCATTTGGGTATATTTCGCTTCTCATATGTCCGTCAATACTCCGGCGGGGCGCTTATTTGCTATGGACAATATTAACCATACTTCAATATGAATGTTTGATGCTTTAATTATAAAGTAAACGATGGAGGTTTTGAGAGTAGCTTGTATTGTATTGTAGTGACATATGGTTGAAAACATTGACATGTGTAGTAATGCTATGTTTCCAGGAAAATTGTTTTGTGCAGCTTGATTCAGAGTGATCAGGTCTTGTGTGTGTTTTACGTTTATTAAGAGGGAGAGAGAAGTGTCCATGTGGAATTGAAATGCTTGCCATGACACAGTCGTAACGGCTCAAGCGGGGCTCCAACTCCGGGTCTGTCGCACCTGAAGCTAGCGTGCTACCACTGCGCTATCATGCAAAGTAAATTATATTAGTATTGATGTATACCATTCGATCTGGAAAAAAGCAAATTGGTTGGATTTAAGTAATGACATCATTATTTTAGCCCTCCCCATCACTTCAAACTAATTAACAATGTTGGATGAACACTTTCTATTATGTATGATCTGATTTAGAAAAAGAACACATAATTATAATTAAGCTTCGTATGTGTGTTTTTACGTTTATTTATCGTCGCTACCGGTTGCCCATATGAGCGACGCCTCCTGAAGAGATTAGTTATTTTATATTTTGGAGGAAAGTGCATGATACAGACAGAGACCCATTCCAGAGTCTCCTCTGGTTCTTTTACCTGCACGGTGTAAAGCACCGACACGAGACCTCGGTTTAACGTCCCATCTGAAAGACTGTTAATTTTATTAGGGTCAGACAGGGGATCGAACCTGCGATGTAGCTTATTGAACAATATTTTGTCTGAAAATTGTTTTAGGAATAAGTGGTGGCCACAGTACTACAGATCCGTCTGTCCACCACCAATAACAGCTAGAGTCACCATATCACTTAAGCTGTTGGTGCGACTTTAACTCTTTGCATGCTGGGTAAAATAACGGCTTTAAATATTTCAAATAATTGTAGCAGCCGACAATTTATCAATGTGTTCTTCTTATTTGTAGCTGTACATTCTTGGAAATATGTCCTGGAATTTCATAACATATTTTACTTTTATCTTCACCGCTAGCGCCCAAAGGCCCAAAGAGTTAACCCATTCAACACCAAGTAACTGACATGGACTATTCCATGATATTTTTAGACCAACAAATTAATAAGAAAATTACATTTGAACCAGTTCATTTATCAAAATGGGTAATTTTGTCTAAAAATAGTAATATCAATGGCAAAAAGTGCAGATCCTGATGAGACGGCTCGTGACGAGCCGGCTCATCTGGATCTACACTTTTTGTAAGCCTATTTAGAGGTCTGTGGTGTTGAAAGGGTTAAACCCTTAAAATCAATACAAATTGTTTTCCTAATTAGGTGATCATGGATTTGTTTTACGGAAGACGATCCCTCATACGGAAGAAATGAGAAATACTGGAATACAGTCAAACCTGTGCTAGTGGTCACCTCTATTAAGCAGCCGACCAGTATTAAGCAGCCAGTTTTCAGATTCCCAATATATTGTTTTATTATACATTTTACCTCTATTAAGCAACCACCTGTGCTAAGCAGCCACTTTCTGTGATTCCCTTGGCTGGCTGCTTAAGGCAGGTTTGACTGTAGACTGAGGAAAATACAATATAATAATAAACCTAATATATACCCTCATACTGAGAAATACTGGAATAGACTGCGGAAAATACAATATTATAATAAACCTAATAAACCTACATTTATTGTTAATGACTGTACATTATGTTAAATTAAGTAGACTGGTTTGCACATTATGTTAAATTAAGTAGACTGGTTTGTTCTGATGCCTGGTTCAGATGCTATCTTATTCCAAGTCATCAAATCTGCTTTGTAATTACTGTTAACGGATATGTTGGACATCATAATTTGTTTGTCTATATCTCTTTTCCCAGAAAACATTGATTTTTGTTAAGACTTGTGGTTTTGCTTTCTATACTTCAGAAGGTTGTGGTTTTAATTTCTATACTTCAGAAGGTTGTGGTTTTAATATCTATACTTCAGAATGTTGTGGTTTTCATTTCTATACTTCAGAAGGTTGTGGTTTTAATTTCTATACTTCAGAAGGTTGTGGTTTTAATATCTATACTTCAGAAGGCTGTGGTTTTTCATGTCTATACTTCAGAAGGTTGTGGTTTTTCATTTCTATATTTCAGAAGGTTGTGGTTTTTCAATCTATACTTCAGAAGGTTGTGGTTTTTCAATCTATACTTCAGAAGGTTGTGGTTTTTCATTTCTATATTTCAGAAGGTTGTGGTTTTTCAATCTATACTTCAGAAGGTTGTGATTTTTCATTTCTATACTTCAGAAGGTTGTGGTTTTAATATCTATACTTCAGAAGGTTGTGGTTTTAATATCTATACTTCAGAAGTTTGTGGTTTTAATATCTATACTTCAGAAGGTTGTGGTTTTTCATTTCTATACTTCAGAAGGTTGTGGTTTTTCATTTCTATACTTCAGAAGGTTGTGGTTTTAATATTTATACTTCAGAAGGTGTGGTATTTCATTTCTATGCTACATCATCATCATCATCATCAATCATCATCATCATTCATCATCATCATCATCAGCACCAACACCACCGTCTCCAATACCCACCACCACTGTAGGGGTGTTGTAGCTGCGATAAGTTTGATGACATGCTTAAGTTCTTCCCCTATGGTTGTTATGCCATCAAATTTGCAATTTATAATCTTAGGCTGCCAATCATTGATGGAACGCCTTCAGTGAAACCAATGGAGGGATATCATTTTGGCATAATAAATGTCTGTCCGGAGCTAAGGAGCTAAAGAGTATAATCCTTTGTATTTAGTTTACTAGAGTTTAATCCTTTGTATATACGTCACTATTGGGTTTAATCGTTTGTATATAGGTCACTAGGGAGTTTAATCCTTTGTATATAGGTCACTATTGGGTTTAATCGTTTGTATATAGGTCACTAGTGAGTTTAATCCTTTGTATATAGGTCACTATGGGGTTTAATCGTTTATATATAGGTCACTAGGGAGTTTAATCCTTTGTATATAGGTCACTATGGGGTTTAATCGTTTGTATATAGGTCACTAGGGAGTTTAATCGTTTGTATATAGGTCACTAGGGAGTTTAATCCTTTGTATATAGGTCACTAGGGAGTTTAATCCTTTGTATATAGGTCACTATGGGGTTTAATCGTTTGTATATAGGTCACTATGGGGTTTAATCATTTGTATATAGGTCACTAGGGAGTTTAATCCTTTGTATATAGGTCACTAGGGAGTTTAATCCTTTGTATATAGGTCACTAGGGAGTTTAATCCTTTGTATATAGGTCACTAGGGAGTTTAATCCTTTGTATATAGGTCACTATGGGGTTTAATCGTTTGTATATAGGTCACTAGGGAGTTCAATCCTTTGTATATAGGTCACTATGGGGTTTAATCGTTTGTATATACTATGGGGTTTAATCGTTTGTATATAGGTCAATAGGGAGTTTAATCCTTTGTATATATAGGTCGCTAGGGAGTATAACCCTTTATATATAAGTTGCTTATTTGATTATTTAGATAGACAATCTGCAGGTATCAATTGCCTGTTAAGTTATTCTGTTAATTATTAAATTAAAAACTGCTCACATAATTATTGACAATAATTTCATATATTGTGCATCTTTTCTATTTTCATATGCTGTGTTCCTGTGGTCATCTGTTGGTCATTTACAGGTAAGTTTGATATTGTTATCTCAGGTTTGAAGTGTTTCACAAGAGCTTTTGACCACTGTTGTTCAGGTACACAGCCATTCAAGACCCCTTAACCCATACAATGCTGAATAAACTGGAACGAATGTTCAAACAATATAAATCCAGATCAGCTGTGGCGTAATGCCGCATCTGATCAGGATCTATGTTGTTTGCTGTAAATTGGACGGAATGTGCAAACAACATAGATCCAGATCAGCCGGGCATCTGATCAGGATCTATGTTGTTTGCTATTCAGACAAGTGTTTTATCTCCACTATCCGAATAGCAAACAGCATAGAGCCTGATCAGACGGAACAGAACTGGCTCTATGCTGTTTGCAAAAACGAATATACTCGTTCTCAGCACAGTAAGGGTTATGGCCCAGTGAGGCAACGCACCTTATACTTGCTACTGCTGGGTGTGGCATCAGTAATTATTCCCTGTGTAAATGTTGCACTATTTTCAGACTGGTTTTGTTCTTTTCGAAGCTTGCATTGCTTAACCCATTCAACACCAAGTAACTCACATGGACTGGTCCATGATATTCATAAACCAATAAATGAATCAGAAAATCACATTTGGACAAGTTCATTTATCAAAATGGGTAATTATGTCTAAAAATAGTCATATCACTGGCAAAAAGTGCAGATCCTGATGAGACGGCTCATCACGAGCCGGCTCATCTGGATTTACACTTTTTGTAAGCCTATTTAGAGGTCTGTGGTGTTTAAAGGGTTAAGAATTTGGACTTGCTGTTAATGATTTAGGCTGGACAATTAGATAGTGCTGTAGGCATTCATGTTTACAACCAATTTTCTGGTACTTGACTTTGGAAAATACAGAATGATGGGAGAACAGGAAGTTGACAGATGATATAAGGGGGAAAGGTTGGCATCCAGATTGACGTGCATGACTGATCACTAGACAATATTGAGATGTCTGCCTGCTGCTACAAATGTGATTTATTAAAAATTGGCCATCAGTAGATGACAGTTAATAGTTACTAGATTGGCAGTGTATACCTACTTCATACTGATACTATGAGCATATAAGAATTTTTTTTTGGGATACGTATTTTATTACCTCCCACCCAGCCCCCCCTCCCCCGGTCTCTAGAAGTAGATTAGTCAATTTATGTTCGTAGAGGATTGTGCAGGATACAGATGATGCTCCAAATCCAGAAGCATCTCTGGTTCTTTTTCATGCTCGGTGTCGGCATAGCATCTATACACGAAACCCATCTGAAAGACTGTTAATAATATTATTAGGGTCAGAGGGTCTGGCGCATGATCGAACCTGTCCATCAATGGATAAGCATGCCAGCATTATATACCCCACTTCTCCATACCCCACTTCCATACCCGCTTCCATACCCCGTTTCTCCATACCCTGTTTCTCCATACCCTGCTTCTCCATACCCTACTTCCATACCCCCATTTCTCCATACCCCATTTCTCCATACCCCATTTCTCCATACCCCACTTCCATACCCCGTTTCGCCATACCCCGCTTCCATACCCCCGTTTTTCCATACCCCATTTCCATACCCTGTTTCTCCATACCCCATTTCCATACCCCACTTCCATACCCCGTTTCTCCATACCCCCACTTCCATACCCCGTTTCTCCATACCCCCTTCCATACCCCGTTTCTCCATACCCCATTTCCATACCCTGTTTCGCCATACCCCATTTCCATACCCCACTGCCATACCCCCGTTTCTCCATACCCCACTTCCATACCCCGTTTCTCCATACCCCGTTTCCATACACAGTTTCTCCATACCCTGTTTCTCCATACCCCACTTCCATACCCTCTCCATACCCCACTTCTCCATACCCTGTTTCTCCATATCCCGTTTCCATACCCTGTTTCTCCATACCCCGTTTCCATACCCCATATCTCCATACCCGTTTCTCCATACCCCATTTCTCCATACCCTGTTTCTCCATACCCCACTTCCATATCCCATTTCTCCATACCCCATATCTCCATACCCCATTTCTCCATACCCTGTTTCCATACCCGTTTTCCATACCCGTTTCTCCATACCCTGTTTCTCCATACCCGTTTCTCCATACCCCTTCTCCATACCCAGTTTTCATACCATCCATACCCATTTCTCCATACCCCATTCTCCATACCCCGTTTCTCCATACCCTCCATACCCTACCCTTTCTCCATACCCTTTTCTCCATACTCCATTCTCCATACCCCTTCTCCATACCCAGTCCATATTTCTCCATACCCCGTTTCCATATTTCCTCCATCCATATCTCCATACCCGTTTCTCCATACCCCGTTTCTCCATACCCATATCTCCATACCCCGTTTCTCCATACCCATACTTCTCCATACCCTGTTTCTCCATACCCCCATACCCCGTTCTCCATTCTCCCCGTACCCCACCTCCATACCCGTTCCATACCCCACTCCATCCATACGTTTCTCCATTTCTCCATACCCCACTTCCATACCCCCCCTTCTCCATACCCCCCCCTTCATCCATACCCCACTTCCATACCCCACTTCTCCATACCTCACTTCCATACCCCACTTCCATACCCCACTTCTCCATACCCCACTTCCATACCCCACTTCTCCAACCCCACTTCTCCATACCCCACTTCTCCATACCCCACTTCCATACCCCATTTTTCCATACCCCACTTCCATACCCCGTTTCTCCATACCCAGTTTCTCCATGTCTCCATACCCCTTTTCTCCATACCCCATTTCTCCATACCCTGTTTCTCCATACCCCATATCTCCATACCCTGTTTCTCCATACCCTGTTTCTCCATACCCTGTTTCTCCATACCCTGTTTCTCCATACCCCGTTTCTCCATACCCTGTTTCTCCATACCCTGTTTCTCCATACCCCGTTTCTCCATACCCCATTTCTCCATACCCTGTTTCTCCATACCCTGTTTCTCCATACCCCGTTTCTTTTTCCATACCCCATACCCCGTTTCTCCATACCCCCACTTCCATATGCCACTTCCATACCCCACTTCTCCATACCCCATTTCCATACGCCACTTCCATATGCCACTTCCCTACCCCACTTCTCCATACCCCGTTTCCATACGCCACTTCCATATGCCACTTCCATACCCCACTTCTCCATATGCCGTTTGCATACGCCACTTCCATACGCCACTTCCATATGCCACTTCCATACCCCACTTCTCCATACCCCGTTTCCATACGCCACTTCCATACGCCACTTCCATATGCCACTTCCATACCCCACTTCTCCATACGCCATTTGTTTCACTGGACTACTAGTGTGGTATCATGGTGAAGCACTCGTATGTTACTAAGGAATGGATACTGGCGTTTGGAAAGGGTTAAATACCGCAGACAATCTTATATCTGGTAGCATATCTAGCCAGCATTATATCACAAACAGCTAGATACACTACAGTCTTCCTAATAGCTATGTAACAGCATCATGATGAAATATTATATTTTCTGATTAAAAGTAATTGACCGTTTCAAAACCATTATAGATTATTGTCGTGGCTTCAGAAGCAGCAGTCTCAACTATAAACAGCAGAAACGCTTTCCAGTGCAAGATTATGGAAAAATACTTCTCTTTTGATAAATTTTAAATTCATGGACTTACCAATTGTAGCTTAGAATGAGAGACATCTCTAATATTTTATATACCTCCCTTGGCAGATGAAGTCTGATTTATTCCAAAATGTGAATAGGTCCTTTTAGTTAGTATATAGAATCCTTTGTTTTTAGTGTTGTTCACTATCCAGATGTTGCGGCAGGTTGTGCAAAGGAAACAACGATAAAAACAGAGGAAAACACTTAATAGGATCTACTTACTTTTAGGGAGTATTCAGGGGCAGTAACTGACCGCTGTCTCTCATTGTTCTCTCTCCCTTCTTTATGACTATGTACCAAGAACCATGGGTGGAGGTAGAGGCAGGGCAGATTGAGGGAAGTAGTCTCCCTGAACGACACCACCTATGTCTAGTTTGATCCCAGGAAGAAGATTTTAAATATACAATATTTGGTTTAAACATACAGTCAAACCTGTGTTAGTGGTCACTTCCATTAAGCAGCCAACCTGTATTAAGCAACCAGTTTCCAGATTCCCCAATATGTTGTTTTATTATACAATTGACCTCTATTAAGCAGCCACCTGTGTTAAGCAGCCACTTTCTGTGATTCCCTTGGCTGGTTGCTTAAGACAGGTTCGACTGTATTTATTCATTCATAATGTACAGTACATATCTATTGTATACAGAATGAGAATGGATTTAATCGAAAGCGTAAAGCTTATTGAGATTATCTCCGTAAGTACAATATACAATATTTAAAGGAAACCTGGCCAAATCGTTACAAGTATCAACCTTGTAAACCGCAAACATCTCCCTTGTATGCCTCCCTCCTCCCTCCTAATACCTCAACTTGCACCCTAGTTCGAAGGTATAGCTTAACCCTTTCAACACCACAGACCTCTAAATAGGCTTACAAAAAGTGTAGATCCAGATGAGCCGGCTCGTGACGAGCCGTCTCATCAGGATCTGCACTTTTTGCCAGTGATAAGACTATTTTTAGACATAATTACCCATTTTGATAAATGAACTTGTCCAAATGTGATTTTCTGATTCATTTGTTGGTTTATGAATATCATGGACCAGTCCATGTCAGTTACTTGGTGTTGAATGGGTTAAGCTGTGAGAATAGCTTGTACAAATTTACTTCAGTTCAATAAATTATTGTGAAAAAGTTTTACAACATTAGCTTAATCGTACTTGGAGATATCATTCCTGATAGAAACCATCGCCATGAGGGAGATAGAAGAGGAAATATGGATTTACGTGCCATCGCCATGAGGGAGAGAGAAGAGGAAATATGGATTTACGTGCCATCGCCATGAGGGAGAGAGAAGAGGAAATATGGATTGACGTGCCATCGCCATGAGGGAGATAGAAGAGGAAATATGGATTTACGTGCCATCGCCATGAGGGAGAGAGAAGAGGAAATATGGATTTACGTGCCATCGCCATGAGGGAGAGAGAAGAGGAAATATGGATTTACGTGCCATCGCCATGAGGTAGAGAGAAGAGGAAATATGGATTTACGTGCCATCGCCATGAGGGAGAGAGAAGAGGAAATATGGATTTACGTGCCATCGCCATGAGGGAGATAGAAGAGGAAATATGGATTTACGTGCCTTGCTGTAATGGACACAACCACCACTCTTCTGACCGCGCTCAAACTCACAACTTCTCAGGTTACAATGTGGACACAGCAACTGGTACACGAAGGCTCCACTAAGACCCCACTTATTAACCCATTTCATTCTAGATATATTTAAAGGCTTTTGCAAACAACATAGATCCAGATCAGCCGCAGCGTGATGCGTGCTGATCAGGATCTATGTTGTTTGCAATACTGTTTGAACGGTATCCAGAATGAAATGGGTTAAGGCTCCATCTCCAGCGTCACATTAAGTCCATAATAGACTTTCAACAGACAGAGTACACATACTTGCACCAGTCCGTCTGCCAATGATAGCTAATTTAGATATCACTTAATTAGGGAGACCTTTATCTGTGCTTGTATAGCTAATTTGTTTGGATTATGACCATGATGGGCTATTAGCCAGTTATTAATTGTGTTGTTTAATCTTCAGGCCCCATTCCTTCCCTGCCACACAATTCTAATATGCTAAGCAGGTGTGTCTGGGACTCCTTGGTATGATAAGTGGAAAGGGATGTTTTAGATAATTATTTATTTTCATAAAGCATGTTTGATCCAAGCACACTTTGACCCTGTGAGGCTGTTTGATGTATGTTCAATGTACAAAATGCATACCTTATTATCTAAACATTATTTATACAGACTATGCATACATTTTGTTTTAAAAACTGTGTTTAACCCTTTCCTACACAGGGATCATTCTAGAGGGCGATGTGGGCGAAATAGTCGCCCTAGGGACCCTGACTTTGCCGTCTGGGGGCCCCACTTCTCCCTAAAAAAAACAAAAAACAATTTAGTCTAGTAAAGATACACTGGCCCATTATAAATCACTCCTTCTATTCAAATGTTGTATTTAATGGTTTTACTGTGCATTTTAACGCTATTTTGCAGAAGTATATTAACCCTTTCAACTCCACAGGCCTCTAATAGGCTTATGAAAAGTGTAGATCTAGATCAGGATCTGCACTTTTTTGCCAGTAATAATTATTACTATTTTTAGATAAAATTACCCATTTTGATAAATGAACTGGTCCAAAGGTAATTTTCTTATTAATTTATTGGTCTAAAAATAGCATGCACCAATCCATGTCAGTTACTTGGGGTTGAATGGGTTAAAGAACACCATTTAAGGAAGCGATCACGCGATTTCTCACTTCTCCCAAAAATTCTGACCTAGAATGAACCCTGCTACATAGACAGGTTCCTGCAGCGGTCGCCAATGGCATCAATTGCGACAAAAATGAAATACTGACGCTAAATTTTCTGAATTGCCGAAAATATATGGCGAAAATATTATCTCCATTCTTATGACAGCCATTTAGCTATCAATCAGTGAATAAGCAGTCAGCATATCTACCCCACCCTATTACGGTTGTTGCCTCTCACCGCTGTTTGTTGGAATCCCGCTGGAGGTGTCGAATTGTTTCCATCATATCACATGTTTTATAGTGGCCAAGTGGTTACAGTTGCTCAAATCACTCGCCCTCACTGCTTGTAGGTTCGAATCCCACTCCAGAGGTTGTCAAATTCTGGCTTGTGGACTGTCAGTGGTTCTACCCTGGTGACCGTCCGTGACAGAAATACTTTCTCGGAGTGGTCACCCTGGATCTTCCTCCACCAAAAATAGCTGGGGAGTTGCCATAATCATGACCTAGACTAAATTAATTGGTAGTTTATACAAATTATTTTAGCTTGGTTGCAAATTAAGTTCTTACCACATTTATAAGTTAAATCATTCTCAAGACCTCATTCCTGATGGAATCTATCACCATGAGAGAAAGAGAGAGAGAGAGGGAGAGGGAGAGAGAGAGAGAGAGGGGGAGAGTGAGAGGGGAGAGAGAGAGAGGGGGATAGTGAGAGAGGGGGAGAGATAGAGAGAGAGAGGAGTGAAAGAGAGGAGATAGGGGGAGAGTGAGGGGGGGAGAGAGAGGGGGGATAGTGAGAGAGGGGGAGAGTGAGAGAGGGGGAGAGAGAGGAGAGGAGAGGAGAGAGAGAGAGGGATAGTGAGAGAGGGGGGAGTGAGAGGAGAGGAGAGGAGAGAGAGAGAGAGAGAGAGAAGAGAAGAGAGAGAGAGGAGAGGAGAGAGGGGGAGAGAGTGTGAGTGCATGAGTGAGTGACAATCGTAACCGTTACAGCTGGGTGCAAACTCTGAAGCGAAATTAAATTGTTCCCAAAATCAAACAAACAAGTTTCATGTCGCTCATTGCCGGAGGATAAACCAGGATTTACCGGGCTGGCTGCATTTTATCACTTTGTTTTAATGAAGGTAGGATAAATCTCATTATACGTCTCGGTTCTAAGTAAATGCATTATGGAGCATTAATAATTCCTCGGAAAATCATTTTCTCAAGATCGCAGCATGATAATATATTACAACCTGCCGTTTCTGTGCAAAATCCAATTAGGCTTATAGGAATATATACTTAAAGCGACACTACATCGGTGAAAACGCCACTTTCTACAGAATGTATTTTCCTATTATATGGTGTAATTGTTTTCCAAATATTTGCCTCAAAAGTTGAGTATTTCAACTAATTAATAAATATTGTATACAGGGTTTGTTGACATAAACTAATTAGATATATAAACACCCCACGATAATCACAACATTATGGGAAGAGTCCATTGACTTGCTATAGGTGTTTTTATACTACTTCATATACTAATTGACTATTGTGTAGTCTATAACATTGAATGGTAACGTTTGCCTATAAATAGTAACATAAAAACGCCTATAACAAGTCAATGGACTCTCCCGATAATGTTGTGATTATCGTGCGGTGTTTATACCGTTATATCTCACCCTTTGTGCCTATTTTTAGACAAATACAATTTAAAATATCTCTAAAACGACAGTAGCGCGCGCTTGGTATAGCCTCCAATAATATCGGTAAACAAGCGTCAATTTAGAAACATAGCTGACCGTTATATGAAATCCTACTTTCACATTTGAGAGTTTGTATACCACAAAACACAAAAACACTGTTAATGTACAGAATGTTAGTGTTCGAATTATTTTGGAAGTATTTGTATTAGCAATGCTATTCTTACGTAAAAAAGCAATTTCTGTGCTTTTTGCGATGTGATGTCGCTTTAAATTTAATGTTGATTTATAAAATGATCATATCTTCATAATTTTGGTTTCTGCAAAAACTGGTTTCAAAGGCTTGCAGCCATTAAGCAAATTGTGTAGACTTAGATGCTGTTTCAATTAGCAATAAATATAGGATCTTATACGAGTAGTTATTTCATATCATATACTATGGTATGAAATCACGAGTGTAAAATCATTTTTATCACATTACCATATTGGGTGTTAATCATATTTTTGCACAAAATAACACAGCTTATAGCTTTCATTTTGGCGACAACTGTCAGCGCAAATTGTCTTGACGTCACTAAAATTGTCATGTCAACAAAGCAGCGTTATATTTATGTTTTAAACAGCGTTATGATTGCGTCGAGACTTCTTTTAAATGTAGTTTGTCTTACCATTGACGTTATGTACCAATTCAAATAGAAATATGCATATTTTAAAAGGTTAATTTACAAATTATAATGATTATTCTCTAAGCCAATCAGAATCATTCCAGGTGTTATTACACGTGTGTGCATATAGGAAATTATGAGATGGCATTATTACTTATTACACTGAGCATATTCTTTCCAATGAAATATAGAAATTTATAAGTAAAATAAAAAGTGTTATTATACAGACTTCATTCAGCGTGCAGTAGAATAACACATTTGATTTCTCACTGCTTTGTACATGTAGCGCCTAGCTGCAGTCTGTTGAAATGTTTTCACGTATTCAGGTGCGAAAGGTCCGGAGTTCGAGCCCCGCTGGAGCCATTACGATTGTGCCCTTAGGCAAGGCATTTAAATTCCACATTGCCTCTTCTCTCTCCCTCGTGGCGATGGATTCCATCAGGAATGAGGTCTCGAGAGTGATTAATATAAGTTGAAATAACTTGTTTCGCAATCGAGCTAAAATAAATTTGTATAAACTATTCACGTGACCATTTTCGGACTCAAGCTGTCGGTGATATAACTTATGACATCTTTTATGACGTCATTTATGGTCGTCTAACCCATTTCATTCTGTATACATTTAAAGGCTTTTGCAAACAATATAGATCCAGATCAGCCTCAGCGTGATGCTGCATGCTGATCAGGATCTATGTTGCATTGAGCCTGATCAGACGGCACATTCCGTGGCAGCTGGTCTGGCTCTATGTTCTTTGCAAATACTGTTTGAATGGTATCCAGAATCAAATGGCCTAAACACAACATTCTAGCACCATTTAGTGCACTGTTATCTGGTAGTTCACATGGGAATTAAGAAACCAGTATACACAGAGATGAAGAAACCTACCTGTCTGATCTTGGGACCACCGTACCATTTCATATACTTCCCTGTCCAAGAATCAAATCTGGGATGCATTGGTTAGAAGCGATTGTACTAACCACTGCACTAATCGGATCCCATTTGTTGCTGTTGCTGCTTGCTGTTGTTGCTGATGTTCCTGTTGTTGCTGCTGCTGTTGTTGTTGTTGCTGCTGTTGTTGCTGCTGTTGTTGCTGCTGCTGTTGTTGTTGCTGCTGCTGTTGTTGCTGCTGCTGTTGCTGCTGATGTTGCTGCTGCTGCATGCTGCTGCTGCTGCTGCTGCTGTGTTACTAGAGGGTGAAGAATGTGCCACTATTCAGTGATATTGCGTATTTCAATCTTATATTTTAATATAAATTCTTGGGATTTGAGTTTCACTCCTTGTGAAATACTAGCGGATGAATAAAGCAAGCTATCTTATGATTTATGAGCAGAAGTAATCCAAATATTTCACTTTTCAATTATCCATCTGTAAAATAAATTTTATTGCATGATTTTGTTATCTCTTCTGAACATCAGCTGCAGATGTCTGGTATAACGTGATTGATGGTTGATGTAGTACTGTACCCTCTCCGAACCTGTCTGTACAGCCTTCCTTTGATCATATAGGCATAACCCAGGTTTCACACCCGCACTGCTACGTCACAAATCCTACAACCGCACCAACGGAAAAGGATGTAAAAATATAAAAAATACAAACACCTAACCAAATTACACTCTACAATGTCAACAACGACCTATATGTTTGGCCATATATAATTCGGTATATTGTTTTTCATCCAAACCCCTCCACCCCCCACCCACCCTGCTAACCCTTAAATAATATGAACAGTTTTTCAGATAGGATTATAAACCGAGGTCTGCGTGTATCGGTGCTATACACCAGGCGTGTACAAGGACCAATGGATGCTTCTGGAATTGGAGCGTCTTCTGTTATAAGCTTAGTTTATACAAATTTATTTTAGCTCGATTGCGAAACAAGTTATTTCAACTTATATAAATCACTCTCGAGACCTCATTCCTGATGGAATCCATCGCCTCGAGGGAGAGAGAGGAGGCAACGTGGAATTTAAATGCCTTGCCTAAGGGCACAATCGTAACAGCTCCAGTGGGGCTCGAACTCCGGACCTTTCGCACCTGAAGCGAACGCGCATGCACTGCGCTATCACAACTTCCACTGTTATAAGCTTGCACTAGCATCTCTAAAAATAAAATGATTTCTGGAGGTATCATGATTAACCAGGGGTGGCATGTGTGGGGGGAGGGGATGAGGGGGTGGAATGATAAGAAATAATAAGTAGAAGTTGTGCTAGATGTTATTTGCTAATTTGGGAATCAGGATTCACATGTTCGACCCCCCCCCCCCCCCCCCATCGGGCCCTAAAACTCTATATGTACCGGTATATTATTTTTCCCAAACAAAGAAAACTAACAACAAGAGCATGTTTTCTCTACCGTGAAATGTGTTTGTTTCTCGAAAATAAGACATGTGATAACATAGACATATAAAATGTAAACATTTGTTGAAACAACTAAACTGCATTCTTTAGATGTGTTTTTTGAACATGTTTCAGTCTGTGTAAGGTTTTGATTTTAAAAAATGTTGTATTAACATCACGAACACAGTGTTAGTAAACATGTTAGAGGAAAACTGAATACAAGATTCTTGAAGACTACAGTAACTGAATACAAGATTCTTGAAGACTACAGTAACTGAATACAAGATTCTTGAAAACTACAGTAACTGAATACAAGATTCTTGAAAACTGAACATATAAAACAGTAACCAAATACAAGATTCTTGAAAACTACAGTAACTGAATACAAGATTCTTGAAAACTGAACATATAAAACGGTAATCATGGTTTATATTCCTCTGCTCCATACAATATATCCGTTGGACTGCCTGCGAATCCAGGGTTCACATGTGCGATCCCCCCCATCAGACTCTAAAACTCTAAACAGTCTTTCAGATGGTACTATAAGCCGAGATGTCATGTATCGGTGCTATATATCGGGCATGTAATAGTACCAGGGTTGCTTCTGGAATTGGAGCATTTCCTATATCGTAATCCTAAAAACATTATATTCACCAATATATTCCTGCAGGCATTGCCCCAATTAACCCTTTCAACACCATAGACCTCTAAATAGGCTTACAAAAAGTGTAGATCCAGATGAGCCGGCTCATGACGAGCCGTCTCATCAGGATCTGCACTTTTTGCCAGTGATATGACTATTTTTAGACATAATTACCCATTTTGGTAAATGAACTGGTCCAAATGTGATTTTCTGATTCATTTATTAGTTTAAGAATATGATGCACGAGTCCATGTGAGTTACTTGGTGTTGAATGGGTTAACAATGGGGCGACAATGAATACATTGTAAACATATAAAAAAATATATCTGTGTGCAGAACATTTTAAATAAGGAAAATATTGGGGCTTTAACCCGTAATCATTTCCCTAATAGAGATTTAGGTTAATATACTAATATATCTCCACACAAACGACAGCCATCTAGCTATCATGCAGTGGATAACCAGTCGTCATATCTATCCCACCTCCATAGATATTACTGGGACTATATACATGAGATTCTGGGCTTTATTATGAACATTGGTTTGGCTACTACATTGTCAATGTATGTCGTATTGGTAATGGCGTCAAGAGGTGCTTCTATGAGGGAAAGGGTTAACCGGCCAATCACGACTAAAGATGCTTTTGCAAACAACATTGTGCCAGATCAGACGGCATAGAATGATGTGCCATCTGATGCGGCTCTATGCCGTTTGCTATTTGGATGGTAGAGCCAAATCACTAGTCTGAATAGCAAACAACATAGATCCTGATCAGATGCAGCGTTACGCTCTATGCTGTTTGCTATTCTGATAGATCCTGATCAGATGATCAGCCGCGACTGTTTGTTAGTGATAGTGAGACCTTATAGTCCAGCCTTCCCCTGACTCCTGTTTACTGTCTCACCTCTATGGAACCAAACCCTGCTAGCCGCGGTTGGAAGCACCGACCGTGCTATGTTTACCACACAGCTGAACCAGACAGCCGATCTAATGTTACCTGAGCTAATGGACCATGCGTTTCAACTTGGGGTAGGGGTGCATAGGGATCTAATGTTACCTGAGTCATTGTATCAAGCGTTTCAACTTGGGTGGGGGTATATAGGGATCTAATGTTACCTGAGACATTGTATCAAGCATTTCAACTTGGGGTGGGGGTGCATAGGGATCTAATGTTACCTGAGTCATTATATCAAGCATTTCAACTTGGGGTGGGGGTGCATAGGGATCTAATGTTACCTGAGTCATTGTATCAAGCGTTTCAACTTGGGGTGGGGGTGCATAGGGATCTAATGTACCTGAGTCATGTATCAAGCGTTTCAACTTGGGGGGGTGCATAGGGATCTAATGTTACCTGATCATTGTATCAAGCGTTTCAACTTGGGGTGGGGTGCATAGGGATCTAATGTTACCTGAGTCATTATATCAAGCGTTTCAACTTGGGGTGGGGTGCATAGGGATCTAATGTTACCTGAGTCAATTATCAAGCATTTCAACTTGGGGTGGGGGTGCATAGGGATCTAATGTTACCTGAGTCATGTATCAAGCATTTCAACTTGGGGTGGGGGTGCATAGGGATCTAATGTTACCTGAGAGATTGTATCAAGCATTTCAACTTGGGGTGGGGGTGCATAGGGATCTAATGTTACCTGAGTCATTGTATCAAGCGTTTCAACTTGGGGTGGGGGTGCATAGGGATCTAATGTTACCTGAGTCATTGTATCAAGCATTCAACTTGGGGTGGGGGTGCATAGGGATCTAATGTTACCTGAGTCATTGTATCAACGTTTCAACTTGGGGTGGGGGTGCATAGGGATCTAATGTTACCTGAGTCATTGTATCAAGCGTTTCAACTTGGGGTGGGGTGCATAGGGATCTAATGTTACCTGAGAGATTGTATCAAGCGTTTCAACTTGGGGGGGGGTGCATAGGGATCTAATGTTACCTGAGTCATTGTATCAAGCGTTTCAACTGGGGTAAACAAACAATAACTTCAACTTGGGGTGGGGGTGCATAGGGATCTAATGTTACCTGAGTCAATGTATCAAGCGTTTCAACTTGGGGGGGGGTGCATAGGGATCTAATGTTACCTGAGTCATTGTATCAAGCGTTTCAACTTGGGGTGGGGGTGCATAGGGATCTAATGTTACCTGAGAGATTGTATCAAGCATTTCAACTTGGGGTGGGGGTGCATAGGGATCTAATGTTACCTGAGTCATTGTATCAAGCGTTTCAACTTGGGGTGGGGGTGCATAGGGATCTAATGTTACCTGAGTCATTATATCAGCGTTTCAACTTGGGTGGGGGTGCATAGGGATCTAATGTTACCTGAGTCATTATATCAAGCGTTTCAACTTGGGGTGGGGGTGCATAGGGATCTAATGTTACCTGAGTCATTGTATCAAGCGTTTCAACTTGGGGTGGGGGTGCATAGGGATCTAATGTTACCTGAGAGATTGTATCAAGCGTTTCAACTTGGGGTGGGGGTGCATAGGGATCTAATATTACCTGAGAGATTGTATCAAGCGTTTCAACTTGGGTGGGGGTGCATAGGGATCTAATGTTACCTGATTCAATGTATCAAGCGTTTCAACTTGGTGGGGGTGCATAGGGATCTAATGTTACCTGAGAGAATGTATCAAGCATTTCAACTTGGGGTGGGGGTGCATAGGGATCTAATGTTACCTGAGTCATTATATCAAGCGTTTCAACTTGGGTGGGGGTGCCTAGGGATCTAATGTTACCTAAGTCATTGTATCAAGCATTTCAACTTGGGGTGGGGGTGCATAGGGATCTAATGTTACCTGAGTCATTGTATCAAGCGTTTCAACTTGGGGTGGGGGTGCATAGGGATCTAATGTTACCTGAGTCATTGTATCAAGCGTTTCAACTTGGGGTGGGTGTGCATAGGGATCTAATGTTACCTGAGAGATTGTATCAAGCGTTTCAACTTGGGTGGGGGTGCATAGGGATCTAATGTTACCTGATTCAATGTATCAAGCGTTTCAACTTGGGGGGTGCATAGGGATCTAATGTTACCTGAGTCATTTATCAAGCGTTTCAACTTGGGGTGGGGGTGCATAGGGATCTAATGTTACCTGAGTCATTGTATCAAGCGTTTCAACTTGGGGTGGGGGTGCATAGGGATCTAATGTTACCTGTCAATATCAAGCGTTTCAACTGGGTGGGGGTGCATAGGGATCTAATGTTACCTGAGTCAATGTATCAAGCGTTTCAACTTGGGTGGGGGTGCATAGGGATCTAATGTTACCTGAGAGAATGTATCAAGCATTTCAACTTGGGGTGGGGGTGCATAGGGATCTAATGTTACCTGAGAGATTGTATCAAGCATTTCAACTTGGGGTGGGGTGCATAGGGATCTAATGTTACCTGAGTCATTGTATCAAGCGTTTCAACTTGGGGTGGGGGTGCATAGGGATCTAATGTTACCTGAGTCATTGTATCAAGCATTTCAACTTGGGGTGGGGGTGCATAGGGATCTAATGTTACCTGAGTCATTGTATCAAGCGTTTCAACTTGGGGTGGGGGTGCATAGGGATCTAATATTACCTGAGAGATTGTATGAAGCGTTTCAACTTGGGGTGGGTGTGCATAGGGATCTAATGTTACATGATTCAATGTATCAAGCGTTTCAACTTGGTGGGGGTGCATAGGGATCTAATGTTACCTGAGAGAATGTATCAAGCATTTCAACTTGGGGTGGGGGTGTATAGGGATCTAATGTTACCTGAGAGAATGTATCAAGCATTTCAACTTGGGGTTGGGGTGCATAGGGATCTAATGTTACCTGAGAGATTGTATCAAGCATTTCAACTTGGGGTGGGGGTGCATAGGGATCTAATGTTACCTGAGTCATTGTATCAAGCGTTTCAACTTGGGGTGGGGGTGCATAGGGATCTAATGTTACCTGAGTCATTGTATCAAGCGTTTCAACTTGGGGTGAGGGTGCATAGGGATCTAATGTTACCTGAGTCATTGTATCAAGCGTTTCAACTTGGGGTGGGGGGTGCATAGGGATCTAATGTTACCTGATTCAATGTATCAAGCGTTTCAACTTGGGGTGGGGGTGCATAGGGATCTAATGTTACCTGATTCAATGTATCAAGCGTTTCAACTTGGTGGGGGTGCATAGGGATCTAATGTTACCTGATTCAATGTATCAAGCGTTTCAACTTGGGGTGGGGGTGCATAGGGATCTAATGTTACCTGATTCAATGTATCAAGCGTTTCAACTTGGGGTGGGGGTGCATAGGGATCTAATGTTACCTGAGAGATTGTATCAAGCATTTCAACTTGGGGTGGGGGTGCATAGGGATCTAATGTTACCTGAGAGATTGTATCAAGCATTTCAACTTGGGGTGGGGGTGCATAGGGATCTAATGTTACCTGAGTCATTGTATCAAGCGTTTCAACTTGGGGTGGGGGTGCATAGGGATCTAATGTTACCTGAGTCATTGTATCAAGCGTTTCAACTTGGGGTGGGGGTGCATAGGGATCTAATGTTACCTGAGTCATTGTATCAAGCGTTTCAACTTGGGGTGGGGGTGCATAGGGATCTAATGTTACCTGACATTGTATCAAGCGTTTCAACTTGGGGTGGGGGTGCATAGGGATCTAATGTTACCTGATTCAATGTATCAAGCGTTTCAACTTGGGGGGGGGTGCATAGGGATCTAATGTTACCTGATTCAATGTATCAAGCGTTTCAACTTGGGGTGGGGGTGCATAGGGATCTAATGTTACCTGATTCAATGTATCAAGCGTTTCAACTTGGGGTGGGGGTGCATAGGGATCTAATGTTACCTGAGAGATTGTATCAAGCATTTCAACTTGGGGTGGGTGTGCATAGGGATCTAATGTTACCTGAGAGATTGTATCAAGCATTTCAACTTGGGGTGGGGGTGCATAGGGATCTAATGTTACCTGATTCAATGTATCAAGCATTTCAACTTGGGGTGGGGGTGCATAGGGATCTAATGTTACCTGAGAGATTGTATCAAGCATTTCAACTTGGGGTGGGGGTGCATAGGGATCTAATGTTA
>CM026402.1:47026906-47073083 GCA_014843695.1 Archivesica marissinica | reverse complement strand
AACTAAACATTAAAAGGAATGCCGTCGATAAGATAACAGGTTTTGCCAAAAATGGTCAATTTTGCACGGTTTTCTGAATGTTTAGCGTATGTTTACACGATTTATAATCTATAATTGAAATTGTTTGTCAGTTTTTCTCACCATTTCAGCGGAGTTTATGCATTTACGATGTAATAATCCAGCGTGTTGAAGGGAATGATAGGCGGTAATTTTTATATTGCCTTTTTATGTTGATGGTTTCCAGGATTATATAATAATAATAATAATAATAATAATAATAATAAAGACTTTATTTAACGAGAGTACTCATTTAACAAAAGTTAATCTACCATTGAATAGACGTTGTCAGAATTTATCACAGATTGATTGATTTAAAAAAAAACAACAACATACTGCCAACCCGGGATTGTCGGTCTCGCTAAATCTGATTCGTTATCATATTTAATCATGTATTGATTGTCTCCCTTTGCAATATGATCCGGGTTCAAAACCTATCATGTGTCTATATAACAAACATGTGGTACTGTATAGCAAACCAACCTTTGCAGTTGGTGAGTGGTCAAATTGTTTTTCAAGATGTCATTCTGGCCCCTTGTTTGTTTATTGATGCCGATGGATGCTTTCTGGTCCCTTACTTGGTGCATGATAGGTTTGAATCTGTCTTCAGTATTATGTTTTTGCCATTTTCTGCTGAAGTGACTACGGTACAAGGCATCGAATCAGTTGATATTTTTGATTGATGTATTGACGCATATGTAACATATTCATTTGCAGTTTAACCCATTCAACACCAAGTAACTGACCTGGACTGGTCCATTATATTGTTAGACCAATAAATTAATAAGAAAATTACATTTGGACCAGTTCATTAAATTTTTTATCAAAATTAAGAAAATTAATTTGCACCAGTTCATTAAATTTTTTATCAAAATTAAGAAAATTACATTTGGACCAGTTCATTAATTTTTTTTTATCAAAATGTATAATTTTGTCTAAAAGTAGTAATATTACTGGCAAAAAGTGCAGATCCTGATGAGATGGCTTATCTAGATCTACAATTGTTGTAAGCCTATTAGAGGTATGTGATGTTGAAAGGGTTAAATGATGTTATACTTAGATATGAATTCTTTCTTAATGAACTCTCTTACTTTTCCTTTTATATCATTTCCCAGCTCTTACTTATAATGAGAATATAAATAGGTGCACTCGTATTATATCTTACAGTTTACTCTAGATTGTAAACCAATCAAAAGCTTCTATTTCATTTTAAAATGGAGAAATTATTTAGCTCCACTATCCGAATAGCAAACAGCATAGAGCCTGATCAGGAAGCATGTTCTGTGCCATCTGATCTGGCTCTATGCTGTTTGCAAAAGCAACTTTAGTTGTGATTAACAGGTTAACCCATTCAACCCCAAGTAACTGACATGGATTGGTGCATGCTATTTTTAGACCAATAAATTAATAAGAAAATTACCTTTGGACCAGTTCATCTATCAAAATGGGTAATTTTATCTAAAATAGTAATAATTATTACTGGCAAAAAAGTGCAGATCCTGATGAGATGGCTCGTTACGAGCCGGCTCATCTGGATCTACACTTTTCATAAGCCTATTTAGAGGCCTGTGAGGTTGAAAGGGTTAAAGGTTAACATTATAAAATAGATGGGGTTATAAACTATCTATTTGCTATTTAGTACACGTGTTTACTGATGCTGATGATGCTGATGATGCTGCAAATATCATAATGTGTTTACTGATGCTGATGATGCTGCAAATATCATAACGTGTTTACTGATGCTGATGATGCTGATGATGCTGCAAATATCATAACGTGTTTACTGATGCTGATGATGCTGATGATGCTGCAAATATCATAATGTGTTTACTGATGCTGATGATGCTGATGATGCTGCAAATATCATAATGTGTTTACTGATGCTGATGATGCTGATGATGCTGCAAATATCATAATGTGTTTACTGATGCTGATGATGCTGATGATGCTGCAAATATCATAATGTGTTTACTGATGCTGATGATGCTGCAAATATCATAACGTGTTTACTGATGCTGATGATGTTGATGATGCTGCTAATATCATAACGTGTTTACTGATGCTGATGATGCTGCAAATATCATAACGTGTTTACTGATGCTGATGATGCTGCAAATATCATAACGTGTTTACTGATGCTGATGATGCTGATGATGCTGCAAATATCATAATGTGTTTACTGATGCTGATGATGCTGATGATGCTGCAAATATCATAATGTGTTTACTGATGCTGATGATGCTGCAAATATCATAATGTGTTTACTGATGCTGATGATGCTGATGATGCTGCAAATATCATAATGTGTTTACTGATGCTGATGATGCTGATGATGCTGCAAATATCATAACGTGTTTACTGATGCTGATGATGCTGCAAATATCATAATGTGTTTACTGATGCTGATGATGCTGATGATGCTGCAAATATCATAATGTGTTTACTGATGCGGATGATGCTGATGATGCTGCAAATATCATAACGTGTTTACTGATGCTGATGATGCTGATGATGCTGCAAATATCATAATGTTTTACTGATGCTGATGATGCTGATGATGCTGCAAATATCATAATGTTTTACTGATGCTGATGATGCTGATGATGCTGCAAATATCATAACATGTTTACTGATGCTGATGATGCTGATGATGCTGCAAATATCATAATGTTTTACTGATGCTGATGATGCTGATGATGCTGCAAATATCATAATGTTTTACTGATGCTGATGATGCTGCAAATATCATAATGTTTTACTGATGCTGATGATGCTGATGATGCTGCAAATATCATAATGTTTTACTGATGCTGATGATGCTGATGATGCTGCAAATATCATAATGTTTTACTGCTGTTGCTGCTGCAAATATCATAATGTTTTACTGCTGTTGCTGCTGATGATGCTGCAAATATCATAATGTTTACTGCTGTTGCTGCTGATGATGCTGCAAATATCATAATTTTTTACTGCTGATGATGCTGCAAATATCATAATGTTTTACTGCTGTTGCTGCTGATGATGCTGCAAATATCATAATGTTTACTGCTGTTGCTGCTGATGCTGCTGCAAATATCATAATTTTTTACTGCTGATGATGCTGCAAATATCATAATGTTTTACTGCTGTTGCTGCTGATGATGCTGCAAATATCATAATGTGTTACTGCTGCTGCTGTTGATGATGCTGCAAATATCATAATGTGTTACTGCTGTTGCTGTTGATGATGCTGCAAATATCATAATGTTTTACTGCTGTTGCTGCTGATAATGCTGCAAATATCATAATGTTTTACTGCTGTTGCTGCTGATGATGCTGCAAATATCATAATGTTTTACTGCTGTTGCTGTTGATGATGCTGCAAATATCATAATGTTTTACTGCTGTTGCTGTTGATGATGCTGCAAATATCATAATGTTTTACTGCTGTTGCTGCTGCAAATATCATAATGTTTTACTGCAGATGCTGCTGATGATGCTGCAAATATCATAATGTTTTACTGCTGTTGCTGCTGCAAATATCATAATGTTTTACTGCTGTTGCTGCTGCTGATGCTGCAAATATCATAATGTTTTACTGCTGTTGCTGCTGCAAATATCATAATGTTTTACTGCTGTTGCTGCTGCTGATGCTGCAAATATCATAATGTTTTACTGCTGTTGCTGCTGATGATGCTGCAAATATCATAATGTTTTACTGCTGTTGCTGCTGCAAATATCATAATGTTTTACTGCTGTTGCTGCTGCTGATGCTGCAAATATCATAATGTTTTACTGCTGTTGCTGTTGATGATGCTGCAAATATCATAATGTTTTACTGCTGTTGCTGTTGATGATGCTGCAAATATCATAATGTTTTACTGCTGTTGCTGCTGATGATGCTGCAAATATCATAATGTTTTACTGCTGTTGCTGCTGCAAATATCATAATGTTTTACTGCTGTTGCTGCTGATGATGCTGCAAATATCATAATGTTTTACTGCTGTTGCTGCTGCTGATGCTGCAAATATCATAATGTTTTACTGCTGTTGCTGCTGCAAATATCATAATGTTTTACTGCTGTTGCTGCTGCTGATGCTGCTGCTGATGCTGCAAATATCATAATGTTTTACTGCTGTTGCTGCTGATGATGCTGCAAATATCATAATGTTTTACTGCTGTTGCTGCTGCAAATATCATAATGTTTTACTGCTGTTGCTGCTGCTGCAAATATCATAATGTTTTACTGCTGTTGCTGCTGATGATGCTGCAAATATCATAATGTTTTACTGCTGTTGCTGTTGATGATGCTGCAAATATCATAATGTTTTACTGCTGTTGCTGTTGATGATGCTGCAAATATCATAATGTTTTACTGCTGTTACTGTTGATGATGCTGCAAATATCATAATGTTTTACTGCTGTTGCTGTTGATGCTGCTGCAAATATCATAATGTTTTACTGCTGTTGCTGTTGATGATGCTGCAAATATCATAATGTTTTACTGCTGTTGCTGTTGATGAGGCTGCAAATATCATAATATTTTACTGCTGTTGCTGCTGCAAATATCATAATGTTTTACTGATGTTGCTGCTGCAAATATCATAATGTTTTACTGCTGTTGCTGCTGATGCTGCTGCAAATATCATAATGTTTTACTGCTGCTGCTGCTGCTGCTGCTGCTGCTGCTGCTGCTGCTGCTGCTGCTGCTGCTGCTGCTGCTGCTGCTGCTGCTGCTGCTGCTGCTGGTGATGGTGATGCTGCTGCTGCTGCTGGTGATGGTGATGATGATGCTTTGCATGCTTTGTTCCTGTTTACCCATGTTGGTTGTGTTACTGATAATGTTGATGATATTTTGTTGGAAACCTCTTAGCTGCCATCAATATCCTGCTGTTTCCATTGTAAAATTTCTTAGAATGTTACAAAAGATATCACTAAAACACAATTTTCCTTTACTCATGTGTGAACACACATGAATTTTTAATTCAAGCTATTGGAAAATTCTTGGAAGGCATTTTATAAATTGTAATTACCTCCAAATTTATCATCATAAACCAATTCCCAAACGACATAGCACGACAGTTTTAGTCTGGCTAGTTTTACCCCTATTTCCTTTATGTGCGTCAGTCTTGTGCTCGGCATATTTTAATGTCAAACTCTTTCATGCCAAGCTTTGTTTGTCTTGTACATAGATGCTATATAAACCCGGGAATGTAAAAGAACCAGAGATACTTCAGGACTTTGATTGACTTCTCTGTATCTTGTACTATCCTCCAAAACGTATCTACTTCAGGAGATGTCCCCCAATGATAAATGAACATATACGATAAAAACAATTATACGATGACAAACACTGCTTCAAAATTACGAACCTTTGTGGAGGTGTTGCCCCATGTGGGGTGGTGAGGGGGGTGATAAATAAACATATCTGGAAGAAAACACAACAAATCTCTTACTTCCAGTTGTATAATATACGATGACAAACACTGCTTCAAAATTACAAACCTTTGACATCAGGTAAAAAATGGCAATGATTACGTTTTATAATTGCTATGTTATGTTTTTGAAGCATTTATCATTAGTGTTTTTTTAGTGTTGCCTATCTGTGTACAGTATCACCATTGAAAAGTTAGCCAGTGTACAAGTCTTATCTATTGTGTTGTCGGTAATTACCTTTTAAAACTTTACAATTGGGTTGGATAGTTAACCAGTCAAACAGTGCAATCTTTAATTGGAACCATTCCATTAACGCAATTTTGCATGATTATCTGTTTATGCCGGAGGTCATTAGTTTTTACATTGTAAATATGTGAAAAGTGACGGCAAATATATTTGATTGATGGAATTTCTCTTATTAACATTACTTCACTGTAACTGAATGTAGATAATAAATATATTGCATATATATAAACGACATGTCGCTGGTCTTATCCAATTATACTATTGTATACCCTAGTAATTTGTGTCACATTATCAACAATTTGTGCATTTTTGTTTGATTGGCTAGTGTAATATATATACCAGGTGACATAAATGTGCAGCCTGACGGATCTGTAGTCCAGTGGTTAACACGCTGGACTGGTAATCCAGGGATCGCAGGTTCGATCTCCCGTCTGACCCTAATAAAATTAATAGTCTTTCAGATGGGACGTTAAACCGAGGTCTCGTGTCGGTGCTTTACACCGTGCACGTAAAAGAACCAGAGGAGATTCTGGAATGGGTCTCTGTCTGTATCATTGCACTATCCTCTAAAATCTAAAATAACTAATCTCTTCAGGATGCGTCGCTCATATGGGCAACCGGTAGCGACGATAAATAAACGTAAAAAAAATAATAAAAAAATGTGCAGCCTGGGAACAGGCGTTGATATATGTTGCCTCGTCAGTCATATAAATATATTATTAACACCGAGACCATTAATTGAGCCATATTGAGTTTCTGATAATATCAATACCTGGGGAAACTTGGTGTGTATTCCGTGTAATTTTTGATTATCTTTAATCCTATTAATAGGCCTATTAGCACTTGACTTAATTAATGACGTACTTGAATCAAAAGCAAGGCACTGCAATGTTGATAAAACTGTATAATTAGTCGCCATTTTTTACGAGTCACCGGAACAATAAATAGTTTTAAAAAATACAATGTGCATCTGATTTGACATATTTACTCAAGATTTAAGACGTTCTTAATTCAATTACACCGAATAGATCATTTACCACATGAGCGTAATAGTTAAAATCCGCCATCTCACCGATATAACGCAGAAACGTGAAATTATATCTTGACACATTTTTGCAATGTAAATGAGGCTACGGGAGCATTCGTGTATTTTCGGAAATGATTGTGTATAACCATGCCTGTTCCGTTTCTATTTTTAGCAATCATATCTTGTAGAGAAGAGTTGTCGTTCTTCAATCAACACCCACAAAAACATGGGTGTATATAGGTGGCGCTACGCTCGGAAATCAGGTTTCCCCAGGCTGTCATTTTGCCAGAAGTAAAAACGTGAAAAATCCGACAGACTGGAACCCAGTCTAATACATGTGTGTTATGATAACAACATAATAAATGTTCAACCAATACAGATATTTTCATGATAGTTCCTCGATCAGATATTGTACATTGCATACATTGATCATCACAGTAATTTCATTCAAAGTTTGTTTTTCCTGTGTAGTAGATATTTGATAGATGAAGAAAGGTATATATGTCATTTCCCTAATGCCTCAATTTGGAGAAAACAAATTTCATAATTAATTTAGTTACATTTTGACAAAGGTTATTTCTAAGTTGTATAGTCACAGCCATATTGACTGATGACTTATGGGTAAGCTAATGGACAAGAATCAAGTAAAGCCAGAAGTAGCTGGGGATGGCTTGATTGAAATCTCCTGGGGGTCTTAGAACTTTGATGCCACTGTTTTTCTTGACTTTTTCTTTCATTTTTTGATCACTGTATTTGCTTGTGATGTATCATAATGCTTGGTGTGATTGGCAAATATTACCCATCTGGGAGAATGGAATACTGTTTTGCAGTCGACAAGAACAAATGAAAGATTCATCATTCCAAATGTGAAACATGCAAGCATTATCAAACCGAGTTTTCAGATTGCAGAAACACTACTAAACATTAAAAGGAATGCCGTCGATAAGATAACAGGTTTTGCCAAAAATGGTCAATTTTGCACGGTTTTCTGAATGTTTAGCGTATGTTTACACGATTTATAATCTATAATTGAAATTGTTTGTCAGTTTTTCTCACCATTTCAGCGGAGTTTATGCATTTACGATGTAATAATCCAGCGTGTTGAAGGGAATGATAGGCGGTAATTTTTATATTGCCTTTTTATGTTGATGGTTTCCAGGATTATATAATAATAATAATAATAATAATAATAATAATAAAGACTTTATTTAACGAGAGTACTCATTTAACAAAAGTTAATCTACCATTGAATAGACGTTGTCAGAATTTATCACAGATTGATTGATTTAAAAAAAAACAACAACATACTGCCAACCCGGGATTGTCGGTCTCGCTAAATCTGATTCGTTATCATATTTAATCATGTATTGATTGTCTCCCTTTGCAATATGATCCGGGTTCAAAACCTATCATGTGTCTATATAACAAACATGTGGTACTGTATAGCAAACCAACCTTTGCAGTTGGTGAGTGGTCAAATTGTTTTTCAAGATGTCATTCTGGCCCCTTGTTTGTTTATTGATGCCGATGGATGCTTTCTGGTCCCTTACTTGGTGCATGATAGGTTTGAATCTGTCTTCAGTATTATGTTTTTGCCATTTTCTGCTGAAGTGACTACGGTACAAGGCATCGAATCAGTTGATATTTTTGATTGATGTATTGACGCATATGTAACATATTCATTTGCAGTTTAACCCATTCAACACCAAGTAACTGACCTGGACTGGTCCATTATATTGTTAGACCAATAAATTAATAAGAAAATTACATTTGGACCAGTTCATTAAATTTTTTATCAAAATTAAGAAAATTAATTTGCACCAGTTCATTAAATTTTTTATCAAAATTAAGAAAATTACATTTGGACCAGTTCATTAATTTTTTTTTATCAAAATGTATAATTTTGTCTAAAAGTAGTAATATTACTGGCAAAAAGTGCAGATCCTGATGAGATGGCTTATCTAGATCTACAATTGTTGTAAGCCTATTAGAGGTATGTGATGTTGAAAGGGTTAAATGATGTTATACTTAGATATGAATTCTTTCTTAATGAACTCTCTTACTTTTCCTTTTATATCATTTCCCAGCTCTTACTTATAATGAGAATATAAATAGGTGCACTCGTATTATATCTTACAGTTTACTCTAGATTGTAAACCAATCAAAAGCTTCTATTTCATTTTAAAATGGAGAAATTATTTAGCTCCACTATCCGAATAGCAAACAGCATAGAGCCTGATCAGGAAGCATGTTCTGTGCCATCTGATCTGGCTCTATGCTGTTTGCAAAAGCAACTTTAGTTGTGATTAACAGGTTAACCCATTCAACCCCAAGTAACTGACATGGATTGGTGCATGCTATTTTTAGACCAATAAATTAATAAGAAAATTACCTTTGGACCAGTTCATCTATCAAAATGGGTAATTTTATCTAAAATAGTAATAATTATTACTGGCAAAAAAGTGCAGATCCTGATGAGATGGCTCGTTACGAGCCGGCTCATCTGGATCTACACTTTTCATAAGCCTATTTAGAGGCCTGTGAGGTTGAAAGGGTTAAAGGTTAACATTATAAAATAGATGGGGTTATAAACTATCTATTTGCTATTTAGTACACGTGTTTACTGATGCTGATGATGCTGATGATGCTGCAAATATCATAATGTGTTTACTGATGCTGATGATGCTGCAAATATCATAACGTGTTTACTGATGCTGATGATGCTGATGATGCTGATGATGCTGCAAATATCATAACGTGTTTACTGATGCTGATGATGCTGATGATGCTGATGATGCTGCAAATATCATAACGTGTTTACTGATGCTGATGATGCTGATGATGCTGCAAATATCATAATGTGTTTACTGATGCTGATGATGCTGATGATGCTGCAAATATCATAATGTGTTTACTGATGCTGATGATGCTGATGATGCTGCAAATATCATAATGTGTTTACTGATGCTGATGATGCTGATGATGCTGCAAATATCATAATGTGTTTACTGATGCTGATGATGCTGCAAATATCATAACGTGTTTACTGATGCTGATGATGTTGATGATGCTGCTAATATCATAACGTGTTTACTGATGCTGATGATGCTGCAAATATCATAACGTGTTTACTGATGCTGATGATGCTGCAAATATCATAACGTGTTTACTGATGCTGATGATGCTGATGATGCTGCAAATATCATAATGTGTTTACTGATGCTGATGATGCTGATGATGCTGCAAATATCATAATGTGTTTACTGATGCTGATGATGCTGCAAATATCATAATGTGTTTACTGATGCTGATGATGCTGATGATGCTGCAAATATCATAATGTGTTTACTGATGCTGATGATGCTGATGATGCTGCAAATATCATAACGTGTTTACTGATGCTGATGATGCTGCAAATATCATAATGTGTTTACTGATGCTGATGATGCTGATGATGCTGCAAATATCATAATGTGTTTACTGATGCGGATGATGCTGATGATGCTGCAAATATCATAACGTGTTTACTGATGCTGATGATGCTGATGATGCTGCAAATATCATAATGTTTTACTGATGCTGATGATGCTGATGATGCTGCAAATATCATAATGTTTTACTGATGCTGATGATGCTGATGATGCTGCAAATATCATAACATGTTTACTGATGCTGATGATGCTGATGATGCTGCAAATATCATAATGTTTTACTGATGCTGATGATGCTGATGATGCTGCAAATATCATAATGTTTTACTGATGCTGATGATGCTGCAAATATCATAATGTTTTACTGATGCTGATGATGCTGATGATGCTGCAAATATCATAATGTTTTACTGATGCTGATGATGCTGATGATGCTGCAAATATCATAATGTTTTACTGCTGTTGCTGCTGCAAATATCATAATGTTTTACTGCTGTTGCTGCTGATGATGCTGCAAATATCATAATGTTTACTGCTGTTGCTGCTGATGATGCTGCAAATATCATAATTTTTTACTGCTGATGATGCTGCAAATATCATAATGTTTTACTGCTGTTGCTGCTGATGATGCTGCAAATATCATAATGTTTACTGCTGTTGCTGCTGATGCTGCTGCAAATATCATAATTTTTTACTGCTGATGATGCTGCAAATATCATAATGTTTTACTGCTGTTGCTGCTGATGATGCTGCAAATATCATAATGTGTTACTGCTGCTGCTGTTGATGATGCTGCAAATATCATAATGTGTTACTGCTGTTGCTGTTGATGATGCTGCAAATATCATAATGTTTTACTGCTGTTGCTGCTGATAATGCTGCAAATATCATAATGTTTTACTGCTGTTGCTGCTGATGATGCTGCAAATATCATAATGTTTTACTGCTGTTGCTGTTGATGATGCTGCAAATATCATAATGTTTTACTGCTGTTGCTGTTGATGATGCTGCAAATATCATAATGTTTTACTGCTGTTGCTGCTGCAAATATCATAATGTTTTACTGCAGATGCTGCTGATGATGCTGCAAATATCATAATGTTTTACTGCTGTTGCTGCTGCAAATATCATAATGTTTTACTGCTGTTGCTGCTGCTGATGCTGCAAATATCATAATGTTTTACTGCTGTTGCTGCTGCAAATATCATAATGTTTTACTGCTGTTGCTGCTGCTGATGCTGCAAATATCATAATGTTTTACTGCTGTTGCTGCTGATGATGCTGCAAATATCATAATGTTTTACTGCTGTTGCTGCTGCAAATATCATAATGTTTTACTGCTGTTGCTGCTGCTGATGCTGCAAATATCATAATGTTTTACTGCTGTTGCTGTTGATGATGCTGCAAATATCATAATGTTTTACTGCTGTTGCTGTTGATGATGCTGCAAATATCATAATGTTTTACTGCTGTTGCTGCTGATGATGCTGCAAATATCATAATGTTTTACTGCTGTTGCTGCTGCAAATATCATAATGTTTTACTGCTGTTGCTGCTGATGATGCTGCAAATATCATAATGTTTTACTGCTGTTGCTGCTGCTGATGCTGCAAATATCATAATGTTTTACTGCTGTTGCTGCTGCAAATATCATAATGTTTTACTGCTGTTGCTGCTGCTGATGCTGCTGCTGATGCTGCAAATATCATAATGTTTTACTGCTGTTGCTGCTGATGATGCTGCAAATATCATAATGTTTTACTGCTGTTGCTGCTGCAAATATCATAATGTTTTACTGCTGTTGCTGCTGCTGCAAATATCATAATGTTTTACTGCTGTTGCTGCTGATGATGCTGCAAATATCATAATGTTTTACTGCTGTTGCTGTTGATGATGCTGCAAATATCATAATGTTTTACTGCTGTTGCTGTTGATGATGCTGCAAATATCATAATGTTTTACTGCTGTTACTGTTGATGATGCTGCAAATATCATAATGTTTTACTGCTGTTGCTGTTGATGCTGCTGCAAATATCATAATGTTTTACTGCTGTTGCTGTTGATGATGCTGCAAATATCATAATGTTTTACTGCTGTTGCTGTTGATGAGGCTGCAAATATCATAATATTTTACTGCTGTTGCTGCTGCAAATATCATAATGTTTTACTGATGTTGCTGCTGCAAATATCATAATGTTTTACTGCTGTTGCTGCTGATGCTGCTGCAAATATCATAATGTTTTACTGCTGCTGCTGCTGCTGCTGTTGCTGCTGCTGCTGCTGCTGCTGCTGCTGCTGCTGCTGCTGCTGCTGCTGCTGCTGCTGCTGCTGCTGCTGCTGCTGCTGCTGCTGCTGCTGGTGATGGTGATGCTGCTGCTGCTGCTGGTGATGGTGATGATGATGCTTTGCATGCTTTGTTCCTGTTTACCCATGTTGGTTGTGTTACTGATAATGTTGATGATATTTTGTTGGAAACCTCTTAGCTGCCATCAATATCCTGCTGTTTCCATTGTAAAATTTCTTAGAATGTTACAAAAGATATCACTAAAACACAATTTTCCTTTACTCATGTGTGAACACACATGAATTTTTAATTCAAGCTATTGGAAAATTCTTGGAAGGCATTTTATAAATTGTAATTACCTCCAAATTTATCATCATAAACCAATTCCCAAACGACATAGCACGACAGTTTTAGTCTGGCTAGTTTTACCCCTATTTCCTTTATGTGCGTCAGTCTTGTGCTCGGCATATTTTAATGTCAAACTCTTTCATGCCAAGCTTTGTTTGTCTTGTACATAGATGCTATATAAACCCGGGAATGTAAAAGAACCAGAGATACTTCAGGACTTTGATTGACTTCTCTGTATCTTGTACTATCCTCCAAAACGTATCTACTTCAGGAGATGTCCCCCAATGATAAATGAACATATACGATAAAAACAATTATACGATGACAAACACTGCTTCAAAATTACGAACCTTTGTGGAGGTGTTGCCCCATGTGGGGTGGTGAGGGGGGTGATAAATAAACATATCTGGAAGAAAACACAACAAATCTCTTACTTCCAGTTGTATAATATACGATGACAAACACTGCTTCAAAATTACAAACCTTTGACATCAGGTAAAAAATGGCAATGATTACGTTTTATAATTGCTATGTTATGTTTTTGAAGCATTTATCATTAGTGTTTTTTTAGTGTTGCCTATCTGTGTACAGTATCACCATTGAAAAGTTAGCCAGTGTACAAGTCTTATCTATTGTGTTGTCGGTAATTACCTTTTAAAACTTTACAATTGGGTTGGATAGTTAACCAGTCAAACAGTGCAATCTTTAATTGGAACCATTCCATTAACGCAATTTTGCATGATTATCTGTTTATGCCGGAGGTCATTAGTTTTTACATTGTAAATATGTGAAAAGTGACGGCAAATATATTTGATTGATGGAATTTCTCTTATTAACATTACTTCACTGTAACTGAATGTAGATAATAAATATATTGCATATATATAAACGACATGTCGCTGGTCTTATCCAATTATACTATTGTATACCCTAGTAATTTGTGTCACATTATCAACAATTTGTGCATTTTTGTTTGATTGGCTAGTGTAATATATATACCAGGTGACATAAATGTGCAGCCTGACGGATCTGTAGTCCAGTGGTTAACACGCTGGACTGGTAATCCAGGGATCGCAGGTTCGATCTCCCGTCTGACCCTAATAAAATTAATAGTCTTTCAGATGGGACGTTAAACCGAGGTCTCGTGTCGGTGCTTTACACCGTGCACGTAAAAGAACCAGAGGAGATTCTGGAATGGGTCTCTGTCTGTATCATTGCACTATCCTCTAAAATCTAAAATAACTAATCTCTTCAGGATGCGTCGCTCATATGGGCAACCGGTAGCGACGATAAATAAACGTAAAAAAAATAATAAAAAAATGTGCAGCCTGGGAACAGGCGTTGATATATGTTGCCTCGTCAGTCATATAAATATATTATTAACACCGAGACCATTAATTGAGCCATATTGAGTTTCTGATAATATCAATACCTGGGGAAACTTGGTGTGTATTCCGTGTAATTTTTGATTATCTTTAATCCTATTAATAGGCCTATTAGCACTTGACTTAATTAATGACGTACTTGAATCAAAAGCAAGGCACTGCAATGTTGATAAAACTGTATAATTAGTCGCCATTTTTTACGAGTCACCGGAACAATAAATAGTTTTAAAAAATACAATGTGCATCTGATTTGACATATTTACTCAAGATTTAAGACGTTCTTAATTCAATTACACCGAATAGATCATTTACCACATGAGCGTAATAGTTAAAATCCGCCATCTCACCGATATAACGCAGAAACGTGAAATTATATCTTGACACATTTTTGCAATGTAAATGAGGCTACGGGAGCATTCGTGTATTTTCGGAAATGATTGTGTATAACCATGCCTGTTCCGTTTCTATTTTTAGCAATCATATCTTGTAGAGAAGAGTTGTCGTTCTTCAATCAACACCCACAAAAACATGGGTGTATATAGGTGGCGCTACGCTCGGAAATCAGGTTTCCCCAGGCTGTCATTTTGCCAGAAGTAAAAACGTGAAAAATCCGACAGACTGGAACCCAGTCTAATACATGTGTGTTATGATAACAACATAATAAATGTTCAACCAATACAGATATTTTCATGATAGTTCCTCGATCAGATATTGTACATTGCATACATTGATCATCACAGTAATTTCATTCAAAGTTTGTTTTTCCTGTGTAGTAGATATTTGATAGATGAAGAAAGGTATATATGTCATTTCCCTAATGCCTCAATTTGGAGAAAACAAATTTCATAATTAATTTAGTTACATTTTGACAAAGGTTATTTCTAAGTTGTATAGTCACAGCCATATTGACTGATGACTTATGGGTAAGCTAATGGACAAGAATCAAGTAAAGCCAGAAGTAGCTGGGGATGGCTTGATTGAAATCTCCTGGGGGTCTTAGAACTTTGATGCCACTGTTTTTCTTGACTTTTTCTTTCATTTTTTGATCACTGTATTTGCTTGTGATGTATCATAATGCTTGGTGTGATTGGCAAATATTACCCATCTGGGAGAATGGAATACTGTTTTGCAGTCGACAAGAACAAATGAAAGATTCATCATTCCAAATGTGAAACATGCAAGCATTATCAAACCGAGTTTTCAGATTGCAGAAACACTTCAGAGAGAAAATACATTAACAGTTAAAGTTGCATTTCCTAAAGTGATATTAGACTAGCATTAATCATTGCTAAAGAGTTCTTGCCTGCTAGATAAGAAACCTAATGGACACAATTCCCCTTCATTTTAGAAACATATCTGTTATACAATATCTAAGTCATTTGTCCCGCTGCTGAAAGCAACAGCAAATTTGTATTGTGGTAATAGAAAAATGAAATCTCGGAGAGAGAAATGGCAGAGAAGTCTGGTGTTGGCAGGAACAAATGCATGCTTTATAATGGGTGTATAAATAGAAGCTACTCGTTTGTTTGTTAGAGTGTGTGATCAAATTATATCTCTTTGAAGGAACACTGAAAGCAGCCCCTGGACTTTGGAGAATGCCTGTTTTCAATGTTCGAACATGGTGAGATAGATATATGTAGGACATTAAACGAGCAGCTCATAATGCATGACAGAACTTTGCCAACCCAAAGAATATAGTTTCTGTTGACAGCTAAATAAATATATAATTTTATTACATAGTTTATCATACAATACTGATAAATATGTGTAAAATAGATCAAAATGAAAATACGGAAAATACATTTCACCGTCGTGAAAGATACTTTCTATTATTTCACTGTAGAGAAAACATTTTTTCACCACAATTTTCTGGAATAATTAAATTAAACTTGTACACTATTAAAGGCATACCGTAATTTGCTATGTATAACGCGCACTTTTATTACCGAAATTTGTCTAGTGCGCATTATACACGAACATTTTTTTCCAGGCGAAATTTCGACCCACATCGCCCCCACCACTTTTCAATAAGTAGGTACGTTTGGCAAACGTTATAAAATAACTGTTCTAACAATGTACCGATGATATATATATATAATGGCATTGATTTAGACCAACTATGAACTTAGATAGCATTTATTTGCTTTGAATTTGGGAAATTTCATCAAAAACGTAAATGCCAAACAACAATGGCGGATGTTGAATGATTTTATCGATTGTCTATTTCCCGTACATTTTCGTACTATATCGTATATTTGAAAGCGATTCTTCGGTCTAGGTAGGTAAGATAACAGAACATTGGAATTTATAGTTTATCTGAGATATTGAGATCATATATCATATGTTTTAAATATATTTATTTGTTTCTTTATTAGAAATATTAAAATGTAATTCTTATAAACAAATACAAATAATGTGTTAGCTCTTAACAAATTGTTTGTAACACTGTTTATGAACCCAATACAATGGGGCCCCTGTTAATTAGTTTGACACGTTTTGAAGTTTGCATGGACATATTTGAGGTGTTAAGAAATAAAAGCAGGTGTAGTGAATTTTGAGAAAATAATTATTGCTTGATGCATATTTAATTCAATGTCATAGAAGCTGTCATTAGACAAGCAGTACACTCCGTTGATTGATATCTATCACTCAAAATACAACTCGGAATTGTCAAACTCAGTTATTGTCACAGTACTTAAAATTCAAAAACCCCTACACTGCTAGAGATAAGCTCTCCATTATCAAGTATGCAGAGGGGCTCATGGCAATCGGAAGGCACGAACACAGTACCGCGTCAGGGATTTATCAAAACCATGCACTTCCGGACGTAGGCACATGCACTTCCGGACACAGTTTTTTCTTTTTGTACGGGAATATAAAAATCATAGAGTATGATTATATTTCATGCACTTACTTCTGTACGTAAGGCCCCACAATTTCATCTTTTTTTTATCGAAATATATCGTATCTTGAGAAATTTTGGCTTGTGAAAATGATATTTTACGGTGCGCGGTATACACCAGAACTACGTTTTTCCCCCGATTTTCGTGCCAAAAAGTGGGTGTGCGTTATACATGATAGCGCGTTATACATAGCAAATTACGGTAATTTCAATTAACATTAACACTAATAAACAGAAAATTCTGGATTTTTTTTGCCACAATGGAAATAAGACGAAATGAACATTAAATCACCATACATATACATGAACGTGGACAATCCACTATATAGTTGGGGCACTGGTTATTGTTAAATTTATAGCCTGTCTCGATTAATGCATCTTGATTCCAGTTTTGTTGACATAAATCAATGGTCATCAGCATCTTCACAAAGACTTTCACTAAATTTCTGAATTAAATTGCCATCCGGATCACTAAAAGACAAAATTGGGCAAAAATCTGAACTTAAAATAAAATATGTGTGCTTGAAAACCAATCCAGACAAACTGCCCTCAGCTGTTTTTATAATTTAGTCTGTCTTTAAATTTCATTATTTACTGACCAATAATTACAAAGCCAGTTTGCATGATTTGATCTGATCGCAGACAATATTACAGCTTTTTTTATTGGCAAAATATCTTTTATGATGAAGCATGCAGCCGTATGATCCGAGATCTGCGGCCAATTCTATGGAGTCTGCGATATTTATTAATTTACTGTTTTCATGGACGTATGACCATGTTAGACTTGTAATTATATTTTCCTGGCAGGGTTTAATAACAAAATCATGTGTAATAAAACACCCATTTACATAATTGGATATTCTTTTTCGTTTCAGTGAGCAAGTTTTTGTCTGGAAACGGCTTCAATTTTCTGGGCTCTGGTCAGCGTTATGAAAATCAGTAACAACAATATAGCGCAATTGATTTCTTCTAATCGCTTCGGAGGGAGGGTGGGATTTAGTTGTTTTGTGAAACATGAACAATGCAAGTTTCAATTAATGGCATCATTGGACTGGTAAGGAGAAGCAGTATGTGGGTGTCTGGAGTCACTAAGTACATGACAGTTGTACAGTCATTTATTTATTTTTGCTGCCCCGCTGTGAATGTGATTACTATGGATATTTATCGTATTCAAAAAAAAATTTGCTTTTAAGAAAAGGTGGTGTCTGCTGCATTCTGTTGTCGATGGATAACTGCAGGTGTCAATATATATCTAAGGACAGGTCACAGTAGCAGGTTTTATCTCCATAACATGTTTTTATAAGAGATGGTGCAGTAGGTGCATACTCTGTTATCGATCGTGGAAAACAAATCCGGTGTCAAGTTTCCCATATAACTATTTGCTTCCATCATTGTCTACTTCAGTTGTTGTATTAGGCAGACCATCAAACTATTCACTTGATTCATTGTCTACTTCAGTTGTTGTATTAGGCAGACCATCAAACTATTCACTTGCATCATTGTCTACTTCAGTTGTTGTATTAGGCAGACCATCAAACTATTCAGCATCATTGTCTACACCACTTGTTGTATTAGACAGACACCATCAATAGGACATGTGACCGTGGCAGGTTTTGTCTCCATTCCAGTTTTTTGTTTTAAGAAATGTTGATGCTGTAGACTGCATTCTATTATCAATGGATAAATGTTGCTGTCAAGTTTCCCATATCCCTGCTTCCATCATTGTCTACTTCACTTCTTGTATTAGGCAGACCATCAAACTATTCACTTCCATCATTGTCTACTTCACTTCTTGTATTAGGCAGACCATCGATAGGACAGTTCATTATACCAAGTTTTGTCTCCAGTCCAGTTTATTATATAGCTACCTGCATTAATTGTGGGAGAACTTTACTGCCAGCCTGGATATGTATAAGTAACTACAGTAGGTCACTATATATATTACTTGGTTGACATAGCTATGATCTGAGCACCTGTTACTGACTGGACAAAAGCTTCTCTTTCATATACTGGAAAAATAATTTTGGAGGTCTAGCTTAAACGGATTTTTTTGACGTGCCTTAGACATATATCGACATCCATATAAAAAGTAATGTTTCTTTATGATAGTTTTACTCCTTTTGAAAGGGCCAGGCGGCTATCCTTGCAGGCCAGGCTCCAGGCCTAGTTTTACTCCTTTTGAAAGGGAGAGGCGGCTATCCTTGCAGGCCAGGCTCCAGGCCTAGTTTTACTCCTTTTGAAAGGGCCAGGTGGCTATCCTTGCAGGCCCGGCTCCAGGCCTAGTTTTACTCCTTTTGAAAGGGCCAGGCGGCTATCCTTGCAGGCCAGGCTCCAGGCCTAGTTTTACTCCTTTTGAAAGGGCCAGGCGGCTATCCGTGCAGGCCAGGCTCCAGGCCTAGTTTTACTCCTTTTGAAAGGGCCAGGCGGCTATCCTTGCAGGCCAGGCTCCAGGCCTAGTTTTACTCCTTTTGAAAGGGCCAGGCGGCTATCCTTGCAGACCAGGCTCCAGGCCTAGTTTTACTCCTTTTGAAAGGGCCAGGCGGCTATCCTTGCAGGCCAGACTCCAGGCCTATAAGCACTCGGTAACCATTATTTAACTAGCTGGCAGCTCACCAAACAGCCATATGAGAACGAAAACCCTGACAAGGTTTGAAGCTTCGACCTCCTGCTCCGTAGCACCTCTAGGCCACGGAGACATATAATTGCCTTACTTAAAGAAAGCCCGACTATAATGAAGATTGGTCATTAATTATACTATATTATCTACATTATCAAGGCTATTTATCATGCATCCACCAGTCATTTATAACGAGAAATGTCACTTGTTGCAACATAGGATTGCTTCTTCTATGAAGGCCAAATTAGCTCGAGGGAGATATTGGGAGAAATATTCTCCCTCACTTCTCTCTATTTTGAATAGTTTTCATATAATATTGTAGAATTATAGAATGAACACTTTAATTGGGAGAGTACACAAACTTCTCCCTGGGTTATTATTTTGATGGTCTATGATTAAGCCCTGAATCTCGGAGCCTCCAATGGGGCGGGGCCTCCTGTACTTTTTCGGATGTTTGAGGTTTTATAAGATTCTATCTGTAGATTTTATTGATAAATGTGTCATAAAGAAGAAATATGAGCTGGTTCTTAAACACCCTTTTATTGTTAATTGTTTATTAAACAGACTCTGTATTTCACGTGGACATTTTACTTTGTCATTCATCAAATTCATGAAAATTAAATCTAGAAGATCTATGGTTTATGATGTTGATGTACTTTTGTAATATCTAATTTCTCGAAAGAATATTTGTGTCTATTAACTTGTTGCATGCTGGGTAAAAAAAAGGCTATAAATAGTTCAAATAATTGCATAGCAGAAGACAATTCTTTATTGTGTTATTTGTATTTGTTATTTGTAACCGAATACTCTAGAAATCTGTCATGGAATTTCATTGGAATTTTGTCATTTCCGACACAATTGGAATGAAATTCCATGACATATTTGACCGTTATCTTAGCTTAGTTTTAGTTTATACAAATTTATTTTAGCTCGTTTGCGAAACAAGTTCTTTCAACTTATATTAATCACTCTCGAGACCTCATTCCTGATGGAATCCATCGCCATGAAGGAGAGAGAAGAGGCAATGTGGAATTTAAATGCCTTGTGCCTAAGGGCACAATCGTAACGGCTCCAGCAGGGCTCGAACTCCGGACCTTTCGCACCTGAAGCGAACGTTATCTCCACTGCTTAGCGTGCAAATAGTTAACTCACCGGGAATTAAATGTTTTACGAAACCGAGTAATTTATATCCAATCATTCCAGTCATATATAAAATAAATAGATGCAGAAATTTTGGATAATTTGACAAATTTCTCAGAATTTAACTTATCTTTAATCTTAAAGGAAAAACATCAACAAGCTAACAATGGTAAAAATGGTTTTATATCAAGTAATGTAAAGTGTTTGTTTATTATAGTGTCACCCCTATTTAACCCTTTCAACACCAAGTAACTGACATGGATTGGTGCATGCTATTTTTAGACCAATAAATTAATAAGAAAATTACATTGGACCAGTTCATTTAAGTTCATGAAAGTATATTCTGTCACTTTGGTTGTTTCAGTAAATGTTCATGTTTGGTTATATCGAGTTTCCACATTAATGACAGTTGTATTGTGTCGGGGGTTGCGTACGGTGATTTCAATTTGTTCCTGGAACACTTGAACACTCTCCGTATGATCGATGAAATCAATCAATTTTTTACCATTCTTGTCACAATTTGTCTGAACAATCTCAAGAGGTCACTAAGTTGCATATATAGAATTTCTGCGGGTAGTAATTTGTCATGGTGACAGTGGTCACAAAACCCTGAAAAACCATGATTGTAGTGAATAAAAATTCCACGTGACTGTGCTTGACTTGATGCCAGAGAATAAAAATTCCACGTGACTGTGCGTGACTTGATGCCAGAGAATAAAAGACAGTCATTAATCAGGCCTTTGTTGGAACACAAGATGAAGATGTGCGTGGAACAAAAGCCGGGTCACAGTGGAAAGAGTATGGCACATAAGACACGTGCCACATGATGGTAATTCTGTAATAAAAACACTGCAAGACCCCCAGTTAGATGACACTTAAAAATGCGGATTTAAAAAAAAGTTCAATAAGAGGGTAATATGGTGACATTGGTGTCCATTGTATGCTTGAATAAATCAGACTTATGAATACGGAAGCAATGTTATCGGGGTTTAGAGCTCATTAAAAAGCTCTTTAGCTCTTCAAAGAACTGACGTAAAGATACCATTACACTAATCCAAGAAGTGTGACTTCAGTTCAAAAAGGGCGTTTTCATTATCAGTCCTTTTAGCTTTATTCCGAGTGTGGTTTTTTTCCTGGATATTAGGAAGTATTATTCATTTTCTGCAAGATTTAATTGGAGCATTTGTTGCATTTCAAATAACAGATACATAATTTTATACAGTTATGAAATGACTGTACTGTCCTTCACACACAAGTAAAATAACAAGAGCATATTATAACCCATTCAACACCAAGTAACTGACATGGAATGATGCATGATATTTTCAGACCAATAAATTAATAAGAAAATTACATTTGGACCATCATATCATTTATCAACAGATCATTTATCAAAATGATCAAAATGGGTAATTTTTGTCTAAAAATATTAATATTACTGGCAAAAAGTGCAGATCCTGATGAGACGGCTCGTCACGAGCCGGCTCATCTGGATCTACACTTTTTGTAAGCCTTTTGAGAGGCCTGTGGTGTTGAAATGGTTAATGTGCTCACTGCTTGATCTGGACCAGGATACAACCACTCATATTTACTGTGAAGAGTTCATATACAGTGCAACATGAAAGTCTATTGATATAACATACCGTCCATACTTGCCTATAAGGCGATCTCGCCTATAAGACGACCCATCTACTTTGGTTATGAACTAAACATAGGTGCTGGGTACCAACCAGTTAGGTATCTGGTACTAACCATATGTGCTGGGTACCAACCAGTTAGGTATCTGGTACTAACCATAGGTGCTGGGTACCAACCAGTTAGGTATCTGGTACTAACCATAGGTGCTGGGTACCAACCAGTTAGGTATCTGGTACTAACCATAGGTGCTGGGTACCAACCAGATAGGTATCTGGTACTAACCATAGGTGCTGGGTACCAACCAATTCAAAAAGTATCTGTTTATAAGAATAGCCTTAGAAAAAGAAATAGCCCTAAAGAATGATAAATTAGAAAAAACATAATATTAAATGGTTCAGCTTTGAATAATGAGCAAATTCCAACACACAAATAAATCGTTCAACAGAATATATCAATAGAAACGACCAGCACCTTTTGTTTTAGCCCTTTCCCTCATAGAAGCACCTCTTGACGCCATTACCAATACGACATACATTGACAATGTAGTGGTCAAACCAATGTTCATAATAAAGGCCAGAATCTTGTGTAGTCCCAGTAATATCTATGGAGGTGTGATAGATATGGCGACTACTTATCCACTGCATGATAGCTAAATGGCTGTCGTTTGTATGGAGATATTATAGTATATTAAGTTATTAACCAAAATTTCATGTCATCCCAGTTATATCTATGAAGGTGGGATAGATATGGCGACTACTTATCCACTGCATGATAGATAAATGACTGTCGTTTGTATGGAGATATAATAGTATATTAACCTAAATCTCTATGAAGTCCCAGTAATATTTATGGAGGTGGGATAGATATGGCGACTACTTATTCACTGCATGATAGATAAATGACTGTCGTTTGTATGGAGATATAATAGTATATTAACCTAAATCTCTATGAAGTCCCAGTAATATCTATGGAGGTGGGATAGATATGGCATCTAATTATCCACTGCATGATAGCTAAATGACTGCCGTTTGTATGGAGATATACATTGTAATAGTAAATCTCTATGAAGGAAAGGGTTAAAAAACATCTCTTTCCACTTCTATCTCTCTCTCTATCTCGAGGTAAGCATACAGTCAAACCTGTCTTAAGCAGCCAGCCAAGGGAATCTCAGAAAGTGGCTGCTTAGCACAGGTGGCTGCTTAACAGAGATCAAATGTATAATAAACAACACATATGGGAATATGTAAACTGGCTGCTTAATACAGGAGGTGACCACTAACACAGGTTTGACTGTACTCTCACACACAATGCTTGATCATAAATCCATTGTTGATGCAACTAACATAATTATATAAAATATCATATTACAGGACTTTTAGTGTACTGTGAATATCTGAATATTTTCCTAAACATTATTGTGTTGTTGATTTGCATGAAATATGTATTTTGCATAATGCAATCATTGAGTGCTTTGGAAAATAAACAAGTTTAAAGCAGCATTACATCGTAATAAGGATGTTTTGGGTAAAATATAAATACTAATGTGTGTGTGTTTACAAAAATCGAAATAGTCGCTCAGAAACGATAAAATTCCAATAAATTTAAACCGTTGTATACGCGAATTTGTTTATCAACACACGAAATGTAAACACGCACAGCGTGCATGCGTGAAACAACAGAGGATGTAGAAAACAACGTATATATTTTGAACATGAAATACTATCTATCTATCTTCCTCTAATGTCGAACCCCTCGCGGGGATGTAGAAATGTCCCTAAAAGACTTAGCTAACAGATGTATGAATCAACACATCGAGTAATTTAATTAAAAACGACGACGTGGGACAAATGGGGTCGATGCATTCTGAATGTAAACAAGTGCGGACGATGCGTTCTGGTTGTAAACAAGTGAGTGACCGATCGACTCGGAAAGTCCTACTTTCGGTTTCGAGTTTGTTTTATCGCAAAAAAACACTGTTTACCAAATGAACATAAGCATACAAAGTATAATGTTAGAATGTGTAGCAGCATTGCTACCCATACGTAAAAATTGAATTTTTCAAATATATTTTATTTCATACGATGATGTAAATGCTGCTTTAAATTAAAGAAATAAATAAGGGCTGAGTACACAGCCCATATAGGTTTGTCTGGTATGCAGCATCTCATAATGGTTGGTTGGATCATTAACTCTCAAGTTGCATGATGGGTAAAATAAAGGCTATAAATAATTCCAATAATTGCATCAGACGACAGCCCATATGGTTCGCCAGCTCAATCATCATCATCATCAGACGACAATTCATTAAATTCATTAAATATATATATTAATGTGTTTTTATTGTTTGTAACTGCGAGACAATTCTAAATGAAAGATTGCTGTTATTTTCATCACTATAGCAGGCAAGGAGTAAAAACCCTGCAAAAACAAGCAAACAAGGTTTCCATCACTTATCTGTGAAAAAGTATTACTGATCTGTGGGAAAGCATTACTGATCTGTGGGAAAGTATTACTGATCTGTGGAAAAGTATTACTGATCTGTGGGAAAGCATTACTGATCTGTGGGAAAGCATTACTGATCTGTGGGAAAGTATTACTGATCTGTGGAAAAGTATTACTAATCTGTGGAAAAGTATTACTAATCTGTGGAAAAGTATTACTGATCTGTGGGAAAGCATTACTGATCTGTGGAAAAGTATTACTGATCTGTGGAAAAGTATTACTGATCTGTGGGAAAGTATTACTAATCTGTGGGAAAGTATTACTGATCTGTGGGAAAGCATTACTGATCTGTGAGAAAGCATTACTGATCTGTGGGAAAGTATTACTGATCTGTGGGAAAGTATTACTAATCTGTGGGAAAGTATTACTGATCTGTGGAAAAGTATTACTGATCTGTGGGAAAGCATTACTGATCTGTGGGAAAGCATTACTGATCTGTGTGGAAAAGCATTACTGATCTGTGGGAAAGTATTACTGATCTGTGGAAAAGAAAAGAAATAAATGTTTTTTATAGCTATATGAACCCTTAGCTGTTGGCCAGCTTTAATTTACTATCATTTATTACAGAGAGCAATAAACACTGGACAAAATTCATGTCTTTATTGCCCTGGCAACCACATGAACAAAATAAAAGTGACCGTGGGTAATGAAGAAGGGCGGCATTTGACTTTGTTATCACACAATTGTAATAAATCTTTCTAGTTAAATGGAATTAGTATTAAATTTATTGAACACTTGACCCTTAACTTCGACCTTGTCATTTTAAATCAAGTAATCCAGGCTCATAAAGGGTTTTAAAATGGGAAACTGATAGACTGGTGTTCTCTCTCTCCTTCACTTTATCAATCAGTATTCAGACTGATCCCCCCCATCCCGGGATTATGTTCAGGGTAAATGGGAAACTGATAGACTGGTGCTCTCTCCATCACTTTATTAATCAGTATTCAGACTGGTCCCCCCCATCCCGGGATTATGTTCAGGGTAAATGGGAAACTGATAGACTGGTGCTCTCTCCATCACTTTATCAATCAGCATTCAGACTGGTCCCCCCATCCCGGGATTATGTTCAGGGTAAATGGGAAACTGATAGACTGGTGCTCTCTCCTTCACTTATTAATCAGTATTCAGACTGGTCCCCCCATCCCGGGATTATGTTCAGGGTAAGTGGGAAACTGATAGACTGGTGCTCTCTCCTTCACTTTATTAATCAGTATTCAGACTGGTCCCCCCATCCCGGGATTATGTTCAGGGTAAATGGGAAACTGATAGACTGGTGCTCTCTTCACCTTGTCAAACAGTATACAGACTGATCCACCCCTAGAATATGTTCAGGATAAATGGGAAACTAATAGATTGGTCCTCTCTCCTTTACATGTACCTCTTGACTTAAACCATCAGCTGGATGAACTAACGATGGATATGGTGTCCGCCTTATAACTGAGAGATTGTGAGTTTGAACCCCATAACTTGACGTTTGACAGTTTTCTCTGTCGTAATACGAACGCCATGCAAGGACTAGTTACTGTGACAGACCCTTAACTCTTTTGCATGCTGGGTAAAATTATGGCTATAAGTACATGTAGTAGAGGAGAGGAGAGAGGAGAGGGCAACGTGGAATTTAAATGCCTCCAGTGTGGCTCAAACTCCGGGCCTTTCGCACCTGAAGCGAACGCGCTACCACTGCGCTATCACGACTTCCAACAGCAATTGAAGTCTAACAAAATAATGCAGATATATAAAGTAAAGTATTTGTTTATCCTAGAAGTGATTATTTCATTGCAATGCAAATTGTATTGTTACAATGTTCTTGTGTGTTTGTGTTTTACGTTTATTTATCGTCGATACCGGTTGCCCATATGAGCGATTCCTCCTGAAGAGATTAGTTATTTTAGATTTTGGAGGATAGTGCATGATACAGAAAGAGACCAATTCCAGAATCTCCTCTGGTTCTTTTACATGCACAGTGTAAAGCACCGACACGAGACCTCGGTTTAACGTCCCATCTGAAAGACTGTTAATTTTTATTAGGGTCAGACGGGGGATCGAACCTGCGATGCCTGGATTACCAGTCCAGCGTGTTACCACTGAACTACAGATCCGTCTGTGAATGTTCTTGTTTTATAATATTCTTGTTTTATAGTTAGTCAGTGTGCCACACAAAAACTTATGCAAAACTGATTAGTTTGATTTATTATGATGAAGAAACATTATTAGAATGTAGCAAATGTAAGTTCTCCGGGGGGAGTTTTATGCACAATTAACAAGGTTTTCCCACCCATAGCACATTAATACACTGTCAGAATCCCCATTACAGCACTTTAGCATTTCACAACATTTCGGAACATTCCAGAAATTATGGATAGCTTAATTCATCATATATTCACCTGCTCAAGAATATTATTGATAACATGCATACGTGTAGAGTAAAATCAATCTCGGATTATTCCGAGATATACCTACCTTGAACTAAGCTGCACGCGCACCGTGTTTTGGCTATTCAATTTATGCAATGCGTGTAAAGTTTTATGAATGAAAGTCACGTGATGTTTGTAAATACAACCGTGGGAATTCGGGGAAGTGAGCTATGTTTAGAATCAGATAATCTCTTGTCCGTTTTGTTTTTCTGTTAAGTAACGTTTCAGTTACTATTCTGTACAGTTTTATTTGACAAAATAAATAAAATTATTGATCAGTTACAACTTTTGTTCATTTATGCACTAGATTGATATTTTCCATAAAAAATAACGTCATCACCCCTTTACGCGGGAGGAAATTTCGAAAGCCAAAAGCAGCGGCGTTTGAAGAAAATACTCCTTTAAAATTATTAGAAGTAAGTCGTGTTAGAATCGAAATAATAAGTATCAACCGTGGTATATCGGCCTGAGTGATATATTTCTACGCATAAGAACGACAAACGAGGGTTATTCTGCGATATACCACGGTTGATACTTATTATTTCTTAATTATTATATATGGCAACATAAAATAACTGTGCACTTTTTTTTTTATTAGAGCGTTACTTTTTCATTGCAAGTTTTAGAATTATGGATTTTACTATCATGAGTGAAGAAAATAATCCTTCACACATTGCACTAATTTACCCAATATTTTGCACATGTTGATACCAACAGATATAAATTTTACCTCTTAACCCATTTCATTCTGGATACCGTTCAAACAGTATTTGCAAAGAACATAGAGCCAGATCAACCGCCACGGAACGTTCCGTCTGATCAGGCTCTATGCTGTTTGCTATTCAGATGATCTTGCTAAGACACTTGGCTATGTAGCAAACAACATAGATCCTGCTTAGCACACAGCGTCACGCTGCGGCTGATCTGGATCTATGTTGTTTGCAGAAGCCTTTAAATGTATGCAGAATGAAATGGGTTAAGGCAAGTGCACAGTTTCGTTTTGGTGTCAGTATATTTTGCAAGATTTGTTTTAATATTTCACATTATTGTGTACGAATTTTGAAACAGTGCGATAGTTTTGTGTATATCCATTTTGAATTTTTCTCGCCTACAGTGAATAATACTCACTGGCTTTCTCCGTCTGCCTTGTTTGTTTATTTAATCCCAAAAGTGATATTAATATCACACAAAACAGCTAGTGTTTTATTTATGGACTAATCTGCATCACAAATTCATCCGTAAAATTTCCCATGAAGGCAAATTTGAAAAGCCATTAGACTAATTCTTCTTTATCATTCAAAAATGTGTCATCGCCACCATTTATCCCATACTTGGATATTTATTATGACCTTTTAGGGTGCCCTTGAGTGTAATTAGGGGACAAATATTTTTGGGAGATCAATCAAATCTCGGAAAAGAGCCAGGAAGGAGTCCCATTGGACTAAAATGTCACTATCATATGTGCTGGTTCAGGAATTATGGCAAAACGACTATGTTAGAATTTAATTCCATAGTACGAGATTTTCGAGAACCAACATTATGTATGAGCTTTAACCCATTCAACACCAAGTAACTGACATGGACTGGTCCATCAAGATATTTAGACCAATAAATTAATAAGAAAATGATATTTCAGACCAGTTCATTTATCAAAATGAGTGATTTTGTCTAAAAATAGTACCATTAATTGCAAAAGTGCAGATCCTGATGAGACGGCTCGTCACGAGCCGGCTCATCTGGATCTACACTTTTTGTAAGCCTATTTAGTGGTCTGTAGTGTTGAAAGGGTTAAACACTGACATTGCAAAAAACCACCATAATAGGATTTGACTGTGGTTCGTTGCTATCATTACTCTAGTTGTAAGTGAGCATCTTTGCAAGTCAGCTGAAGAAAACAGCTTGCATAAGGCGCTTAAATAGCAAGTCTTAGCTTTCATCTTAGTCTGATTATAGAAAATAAAAGAGTAAAAGCACAGTTGTAAAGTATTGTTTGGTACTACAGTGAGTGTGTTTTACGTTTATTTATCATCGCTACTGGTTGCCCATATGAGCGACGCCTCCTGAAGAGATCAGTCATTTTAGATTTTGGAGGATAGTGCAATGATACAGACAGAGACCCATTCCAGAGTCTCCTCTGGTTCTTTTACGTGCATGGTGTAAAGCACCGACACGAGACCTCGGTTTAACGTCCCATCTGAAAGCCTGTTAATTTTATTAGGGTCAGGCGGGGGATTGAACCTGCGATCCCTGGATTACCAGTCCAGCGTGCTACCACTGGACTACAGATCCGTCTGTTTGGTACTACAGAATGTGGTTTGGTTATTATATACATTGTTCATTACATCCTAAATGTTCCTAGTCTCTTGCACTGATTGCATGTTCCTAGTCTCTTGCACTGATTGTATGTTCCTAGTCTCTTGCAATGATTGCATGTTACAGAAACACTGTTTCAGCAAATGTTGACCAGTGACAGTGACAGTGAGTTCAGTGACAATTTGTGAATACAGTTAAACCTGCAATACAGTTAAACCTGTGTTAGTGGTCACCTCTATTAAACAGCTAACCTGTATTAAGCAGCCAGTTTCCAGATTCCCAATACAGTTAAACCTGTGTTAGTGGTCACCTCTATTAAACAGCTAACCTGTATTAAGCAGCCAGTTTCCAGATTCCCAATACAGTTAAACCTGTGTTAGTGGTCACCTCTATTAAACAGCTAACCTGTATTAAGCAGCCAGTTTCCAGATTCCCAATACAGTTAAACCTGTGTTAGTGGTCACCTCTATTAAACAGCTAACCTGTATTAAGCAGCCAGTTTCCAGATTCCCAATACAGTTAAACCTGTGTTAGTGGTCACCTCTATTAAACAGCTAACCTGTATTAAGCAGCCAGTTTCCAGATTCCCAATACAGTTAAACCTGTGTTAGTGGTCACCTCTATTAAACAGCTAACCTGTATTAAGCAGCCAGTTTCCAGATTCCCAATACAGTTAAACCTGTGTTAGTGGTCACCTCTATTAAACAGCTAACCTGTATTAAGCAGCCAGTTTCCAGATTCCCAATATGTTGTTTTATTATACATTTGCCCTCTTATTAAGCAGCCACCTGTGCTAAGCATCCACTTTCTGTGATTCCCTTGGCTGGCTGCTTAAGACAGGTTTGACTGTAATATGCAAGCTGTCAAACAATCATGTTTCAAATTGAGCCTTTGTGAAATTGATTCGAGCCCCTTTAGAACCATAGTGGTATTGTGGCCTTTAGCAAGAGACTTATTGTTCACATTGTATCTTCTGTCTCTCTCTCTCTCTCTCAGACATGAGGTCTCAAGACCGATAAATCTGTGATTTAGCTAATGAAGTAAGAACAACAATCGAGTTAATAGAAGCAATTTGTAATGATTAAACAGCCTGTATCATGGAATGAAAAGTTTTAAGTTTGGCATGTCTGTAAATTTGTTGCATGCATTGTGAGCAGATTAAATATGAATCTACAATACACTGTACATGTTATGTAATCATTTTCTTTTTTATTCCTGTTTGTTCTATTTAAGTTTTCTTTTCGCTGCAAAATTCAGTTTCACACTTTTCATTAGTCCAAATACTGAACTACCTCAGTCTGCCCTTGCTGTTGCATTTCTGTATAACATGGAATTCTGACCTACTTTTCTAACTGACGCTGCCAGAAATGTCTTGATTCATGGTCCTGGCCTTAGAACATGTTCCAGAATAGCATCAGATGTCACAATCAAGCAGTGCTGAGGCTGCACATGTGGACATCTTGAGAACAAAGCTCTCAGATGTTCCCTGTGATAACCTTAGATGACACTTGACCTGCAGATTTGTGACTGACCAGTGGTCAATGGAACTATAACCACTCCTGCGTCTGATTGAAGAATCAGTTCCTGACAAACTGTAATTTCATGGTCAGTTGTCATTGCTGATTAGTTGTAAATGTTTCTCAGTCATTTATTTCATTTAGGAATATGAAGCCGATATAGCTGGCTATTAATTGCAATTAACAAACATTTCCTAGGATTTCAAGAAAGCTGAAGGGTTTTGAAGATAAGATAATTTGCATTTTCATTGACAGTTTTGCAAATATCTTGTGCACAAACTATAAATAAATATGTGATCTTGTGAAATTATTTTGTCAGTTAGGGAATAACTATTTATTTATACTGAAATTTTGTCTATGTTGATTGACAGGTTAATAATTATTGTTGTGTAACCTCCACGGTGTAATGGTTGCAGTGTCAGTGCCGTAGTCTGCCCAATCTGAAAATAACCGAGGCGACCCCCCCCCGGAATTATTTTTTGTGTATGCTTGTCTGTGCATTCTAAAGCAGTTTTATCAGTTTTCCTATATACCAGGGTTCATTCTAGGTCCAAATTTTTGGGAGAAGTGAGAAAGCGCGTGATCACTTCCTTAAATGGTGTCCTTTAATATACTTCTGCAAAATAGGGTTAAAATGCACAGTACAACCATTAAATACAATATTTGAATAGAAGGAGTGCTTTATAATGAATCTTACAGTGTATCTTACTAGACACAATTTTGTTTGAAAATCGTAAAAAAAAACAAAAACAATTTTTTATTATATTTTTTTTAGAGAGAAGTGGGTCCCCCAGAGGGCGAAGTCAGGGTCCCTAGGGCGACTATTTCGCCCACATCGCCCTCTAGAATGATCCCTGTATACCTGTCGTTACTTGCCAAATTCTAACCGCGGCGAATACCTCATTTGCCTCAGTGTGGCTATGGGCCTGAGTGTCCACCTTATAACCTCGCGGATATGAGTTCCAGCCTCATCAGAAACATGGTGATGATGTCCTTAGGCAAGACACACTGCCTCTTCCATCTCTCTCCCTCATGGCGGTGGATTCCATCACGATTGAGTTCTCGAGAGCGATTAATCTAATGTTGTAAAATTTATTTAGCAAATCAAGCTGAAATAAATGTATTGGAGCTTCAAGTACCACTGTATGATCGAGCATATGTTTTTTTTTTAGGGGGGGGGGACGTGCTGGCAGCGCTTGTGGAATGTAAAGGAAATGGTAATTGTAGGAGTTTCAATTTAATAGGCAGTATTTCTACAGAGATCCTAGACATGAAATAAACACTTGCTTGGCGTTAGTTTATACAAATTTATTTTTGCTCGATTGCGAAACAAGTTCATACAACTTATATTAATCACTCTCGAGACCTCATTCCTGATGGAATCCATCGTCACGAGGGAGAGAGAAGAGGCAACGTGGAATTTAAATGGTGCAATCGTAACGGTTTCAGCGGGGCTCAAATTCCACACCTTTCGCACCTGCAGCGAACGCGCTATCACGACTTCCACAGTTTTGGGGTGGGGGGCATGTTGGCAGCGCTTGTGGAATGTAAAAAACTGATAATGAGTTTCAATTTATAGACACAAAATAAATGATAGAATTTACAAATGTTCCGGTGTTAGAACTAGGAGAAATAATTATGCTACATACACATTAATGAGCTAAAAGTTCATTAACGACAGTAAGCAATTATGCTACATGCACATTAATGAGCTAAAAGTTCATTAACGACAGTAAGCAATTATGCTACATGCACATTAATGAGCTAAAAGTTCATTAACGACAGTAAGCAATTATGCTACATGCACATTAATGAGCTAAAAGTTCATTAACGACAGTAAGCAATTATGCTACATGCACATTAATGAGCTAAAAGTTCATTAACGACAGTAAGCACTTATGCTACATGCACATTAATGAGCTAAAAAGTTCATTAACGACAGAAAGCAATTATGCTACATACACATTAATGAGCTAAAAAGTTCATTAACGACAGTAAGCAATTATGTTACATACACATTAATGAGCTAAAAGTTCATTAACTCTTTCAACACCAAGTAACTGACATGGACTGGTCCATGATATTCTTAGACCAATAAATGAATAAGAAAATTACATTCGGACCAGTTCATTTATCAAGATGGGTAATTTTGTCTAAAATTAGTAATACTACTGGCAAAAGTGCAGATCCTGATGAGATGGCTCGTCACGAGCTGGCTCATCTGGATCTACACTTTTTGTAAGCCTATATAGAGGTCTGTGGTGTTGAAAGGGTTAACGACAGTAAGCAATTATGTTACATACACATTAATGAGCTAAAAGTTCATTAACGACAGTAAGCAATGAGAAACTAATGTTACATAATCACTTATCCTATATCATCCTATAACATACATCATATTGTCATTTCAATGGTAGCTCACTGAGACCTAATCAAAGCCAAAGGGGAGGTAATTAGAGATTATCATTAAAATCTCATTTCTAATGGTGGAAAATTAAAACCTTGCCACCATAAGGATCAGCCCCATGCTGAGAATATGTCAATCCCAGCAGCCTTTTTGAATCTGTTTATCTTCATGACTAGAGCAAATACCAAGAAAATAGTTTTGCTTATCTGATGCTATGTTAGTTTTCTCAGTGTGTTTTGTTGTTTTGGAAGGTTTTGATATGATTTCCTTCCGAACACAAAGCATAGTCATTGAGGCTTTTAGACTAATGTAGACAGTGTTTTATTTGCAAGAGTAATATTTTCGATTGTAGACAGTGTTTTATTTGCAAGAGTAATATTTTCGATTGTAGACAGTGTTTTATTTGCAAGAGTAATATTTTCGATTGTAGACAGTGTTTTATTTGCAAGAGTAATATTTTCGATTGTAGACAGTGTTTTATTTGCAAGAGTAATATTTTCGATTGTAGACAGTGTTTTATTTGCAAGAGTAATATTTTCGATTGTAGACAGTGTTTTATTTGCAAGAGTAATATTTTCGATTGTAGACAGTGTTTTATTTGCAAGAGTAATATTTTCGATTGTAGACAGTGTTTTATTTGCAAGAGTAATATTTTCGATTGTAGACAGTGTTTTATTTGCAAGAGTAATATTTTCGATTGTAGACAGTGTTTTATTTGCAAGAGTAATATTTTCGATTGTAGACAGTGTTTTATTTGCAAGAGTAATATTTTCGATTGTAGACAGTGTTTTATTTGCAAGAGTAATATTTTCGATTGTAGACAGTGTTTTATTTGCAAGAGTAATAGTTTCGATTGTAGACAGTGTTTTATTTGCAAGAGTAATATTTTCGATTGTAGACAGTGTTTTATTTGCAAGAGTAATATTTTCAATTGTAGACAGTGTTTTATTTGCAAGAGTAATATTTTCGATTGTAGACAGTGTTTTATTTGCAAGAGTAATATTTTCGATTGTAGACAGTGTTTTTATTTGCAAGAGGAATATTTTCGATGGTAGACAATGTTTTATTTGCAAGAGGAATATTTTCGATTGTAGACAGTGTTTTATTTGCAAGAGGAATATTTTCGATTGCGGTAAATTCCGAGGTCATAATTTGTGGCAAAGATTTATGGGAGATTATAACATACTGTAGACTGTAGCTAATTGTCCAATGAATACATGATCTAGTGAATCAGGACCTTCACTTGGGTGGTTAGTGAAAGTTTGAGGCCAGACAGAGTCTGTCAGTGTCATCCCAATCTATGTCAGAGTCATCCCAATCTATGCCAGAATTGTCCCGATCTATGACTGTTGTCTCAATATATGTTAGGATTCATTCCCATCTTATGCCAGAGTCATCCCAATCTATGTCACAGAGTCATCCCAATCTACATCAGTGTCATCCCAATCTACAACAGACTCATCCCAATCTATATCAGAGTCATCCCAATCTATATCAGAGTCATCCCAATCTATATCAGAGTCATCCCAATCTATGGCAGAGTCATCCCAATCTATGGCAGAGTCATCCCACTCTATGGCAGAGTCATCCTATGGCAGAGTCATCCCAATCTATATCAGAGTCATCCCAATCTATATCAGAGTCATCCCAATCTATGGCAGAGTCATCCCAATCTATATCGGAGTCATCCCAATCTACAGCAGAGTCATCCCAATCTATATCGGAGTCGTCCCAATCTACAGCAGAGTCATCCCAATCTATGGTAGAGTCATCCCAATCTATGTCAGAGTCATCCCAATCTATGGCAGAGTCATCCCAATCTATGGCAGAGTCATCCCAATCTATATCAGAGTCATCCCAATCTCTATCAGAGTCTTCCCAATCTATGGCAGAGTCATCCCAATCTATGGCAGAGTCATCCCAATCTATGTCAGAGTCATCCCAATCTATGCCAGTGTCATCCCAATCAATGCCAGAGTCATCCCAATCTATGGCAGAGTCATCCCAATCTATGGCAGAGTCATCCCAATCTATGGCAGACTCGTCCCGATCTATGGCAGAGTCATCCCAATCTATGCCAGTGTTATCCCAATCAATACCAGAGTCATCCCAATCTATATCAGAGTCATCCCAATCTATGGCAGAGTCATCCCAATCTATATCAGAGTCATCCCAATCTATGGCAGAGTCATCCCAATCTATGCCAGAGTCATCCCAATCTATGTCAGAGTCATCCCAATCTATATCAGAGTCATCCTAATCTATGGCAGAGTCATCCCAATCTATGACAGACTCGTCCCAATCTATGCCAGAGTCATCCCAATCTATGGCAGACTTGTCCCGATCTATGGCAGAATCATCCCAACCTACGGCAAAGTCGTCTCGATCTATGGCAGAGTTGTCCCAATCTATGGCAGACTCGTCCCTATCTACGGCATAGTTGTTTCGATCTATAGCAGAGTCATCCCAATCTACAGCAAAGTCATCTCAATCTATGTCAGAGTCATCCCAATCTATATCAGAGTCATCCTAATCTATGGCAGAGTCATCCCAATCTATGACAGACTCGTCCCAATCTATGCCAGAGTCATCCCAATCTATGGCAGAGTCATCCCAATCTATGACAGACTCGTCCCAATCTATGACATACTCGTCCCAATCTATGCCAGAGTCATCACAATCTATGGCAGACTTGTCCCGATCTATGGCAGAATCATCCCAATCTATGGCAAAGTCATCTCGATCTATGGCAGAGTTGCCCCAATCTATGGCAGACTCGTCCCTATCTACGGCAGAGTTGTTTCGATCTATGGCAGAGTCATCCCAATCTACGGCAAAGTCGTCTCAATCTATGGCAGAGTCATCCCAATCTATGGCAGACTCGTCCCGATCTATGGCAGAGTCATCCCAATCTATGCCAGTGTTATCCCAATCAATGCCAGAGTCATCCCAATCTATATCAGAGTCATCCCAATCTATGGCAGAGTCATCCCAATCTATATCAGAGTCATCCCAATCTATGGCAGAGTCATCCCAATCTATGGCAGAGTCATCCCAATCTATGCCAATGTCATCCCAATCAATGCCAGAGTCATCCCAATCTATGGCAGACTCGTCCCAATCTATGCCAGAGTCATCCCAATCTATATCAGAGTCATCCCAATCTATGGCAGAGTCATCCCAATCTATGGCAGAGTCATCCCAATCTATGACAGAGTCATCCCAATCTATGGCAGAGTCATCCCAATCTATATCAGTCATCCCAATCTATGGCAGACTCGTCCCAATCTATGCCAGAGTCATCCCAATCTATGTCAGAGTCATCCCAATCTATATCAGAGTCATCCTAATCTATGGCAGTCATCCCAATCTATGCCAGAGTCATCCCAATCTATGTCAGAGTCATCCCAATCTATGGCAGACTCATCCCAATCTATGCCAGAGTCATCCCAATCTATATCAGAGTCATCCCAATCTATGGCAGAGTCATCCCAATCTATGACAGACTCGTCCCAATCTATGCCAGAGTCATCCCAATCTATGGCAGACTTGTCCCGATCTATGGCAGAATCATCCCAACCTACGGCAAAGTCGTCTCGATCTATGGCAGAGTTGTCCCAATCTATGGCAGACTCGTCCCTATCTACAGCAGAGTTGTTTCGATCTATAGCAGAGTCATCCCAATCTACAGCAAAGTCGTCTCGATCTATGGCAGACTCATCCCTATCTACGGCAGAGTTGTTTCGATCTATGGCAGAGTCATTCCGATCTACAGTCGTCTCAATCTACGGCAGCGTCGGCTCAATCTATGGCTGAGTTATCCCGATTTACGGCATTGATTGGTAATGGCATTTTGAGATGTTTTATGATAAGTTTGTCAGCAATGAAGATATGAGGGGAATACCAAGATATAAATCATACTTGTTGTTTGTCAGCATGGCAAGCTTTGTCTACTTGGGGTGCCACTTGTTGCTAGATCTTTGGGGTAATTTGACACCATTGTGCCTCTTCTTCTCTGCTTTTGTGTGATTTACTGATATTAATTTCCTGATTGTGCTATCAAACTGGCAAACAAAATCATGAATATTTATATTTATTGCTCCACAAATTGCTGTTGCTAACTTTTCTGGAGAAAAATATACAGCTGATGTTTTTCCAGGATAACTGGAATAATTAATATCGGATATTGTAGCGCGACATAATTATCACTTGGAGGTTGCATCTGCTAGTGGATTAATGGGGGGGGGGGGGGGGTCATTCCACGGTCTCGCCCTCCAAAGAATTCCTGCTCATACAATATTACTTTGAGATCCAATAATTAACCCATCAAAATCCAGCCTTGGTTTCTTGTCTTGGCTCTCGTGCAGCTGGATTGTAAAGCAATCACAGGATATGGATTGGTTTCACAGGATATGGATTGGTTTCACAGAATGTGGATTGGTTTCACAGGATATGGATTGGTTTGGCAGGATATGGATTGGTTTGGCTGGATATGGATTGGTTTCATAGGATATGGATTGGTTTCACAGGATATGGATTGGTTTCATAAGATATGGATTGGTTTCACAGGATATGGATTGGTTTCACAGGATATGGATTGGTTTCACAGAATATGGATTGGTTTCGTAGGATATGGATTGGTTTCGTAGGATATTGATTGGTTTCATAGGATATGGATTGGTTTTACAGGATATGGATTGGTTTTATAGGATATGGATTGGTTTCATAGGATATGGATTGGTTTCACAGGATATGGATTGGTTTGGCAGGATATGGATTGGTTTCACAGAATATGGATTGATTCATAGGATATGGATTGGTTTCTATGGATATGGATTGGTTTCACAGGATATTGATTGGTTTCACAGGATATGGATTGATTTCGTAGGATATGGATTGATTTCATAGAATATGGATTGATTTGGCAGGATATGGATTGATTTCACCAGATATGGATTGGTTTCACAGAATCTGGATTGGTTTGGCAGGATATGGATTGGTTTCACAGGATATTGATTGGTTTCACAGGATATGGATTGATTTCATAGAATATGGATTGATTTCATAGGATATGGATTGATTTGGCAGGATATGGATTGGTTTCACAGGATATGGATTGATTTCACTGGATATGGATTGGTTTCACAGAATCTGGATTGGTTTGGCAGGATATGGATTGATTTTCGTAGGATATGGATTGGTTTCACAGGATATGGATTGGTTTCACAGGATATGGATTGGTTTCACAGGATATGGATTGGTTTCACAGGATATGGATTGGTTTCATAGGATATGGAATGGTTGTTTCCGTGCGTCTGTCTGTGTGTCAGACGGGCAAGGTTAGCATCTGTTGGCAGAGCTGTGTTTATGTTGATACCGAATCATGCTTTAGCTCTCCTGGGCTTGTTTGACTGTAATAATTATATGAGCTGTAAAATATGTCTAGGCTATGGTAAGCACAGAGTAACATTGTTAGCATCATTTATTATTTATGCCTGACAGTAACAAGAGAAGACAGAAGCTGTGGACTTGATATTTCCAGACCAGGTAGTTCTGCATGACTGAAATAGTACAGCCAGGGCATAAAATTCTCTGTTTATGATCATTTTAATTGTCCATCTTTGATTCTTGAAATGATAACTCATAAAATGCTCCTGAGCACTCACTTTATGGCAGTTACTCTTCAAATCTCCCCCAAGTGCATTATGGGTCAGCCATTAGGCTACCAGCACTATGTTTTATGGGGACCTTTATGATCATTTAGGTTCCCTAAGTGTGTATTTAGAGAAGCCTAGAGTTGCTAGGTAATCTTTATAGATGGGTAGGGTGAAAGTCGATTCTTAATATGTTATCTTTGATATCTCTGACACAAGAATCTGATAGGCCTACAGTTTTACTGTTTTGTTTATAGAAGTTTCATGAATTTCCGGTAACATTGCCTTTACTGCATTTTTATGAGCTTCTGAGAAGCTGCTATCTAGCTGATGCATGTATATATTTTGAAGTTGGTTTGTTCCAGTAGTTACCCCATTCAACACCAAGTAACTGACATGGACTGGTGCGTGATATTTAACCCATTCAACACCAAGTAACTGACACGGAATGGTGCGTGATATTTAACCCATTCAACACCAAGTAACTGACACGGAATGGTGCATGATATTTAACCCATTCAACACCAAGTAACTGACATGGACTGGTGCATGATATTTAACCCATTCAACACCAAGTAACTGACATGGACTGGTGCATGATATTTAACCCATTCAACACCAAGTAACTGACATGGAATGGTGCGTGATATTTAAACCATTCAACACCAAGTAACTGACATGGACTGGTGCGTGATATTTAACCCATTCAACACCAAGTAACTGACATGGACTGGTGCATGATATTTAACCCATTCAACACCAAGTAACTGACATGGACTGGTGCTTGATATTTAACCCATTCAACACCAAGTAACTGACATGGACTGGTGCGTGATATTTAACCCATTCAACACCAAGTAACTGACATGGACTGGTGCATGATATTTAACCCATTCAACACCAAGTAACTGACATGGACTGGTGCGTGATGTTTTTACACCAATAAATTAATAAGAAAATTACCTTTGGACCAGTTTATTGATCAAAATGGGTAATTATGTCTAAAAATAGTAATATTACTGGTATAAAGTGCAGACGGCTCATCTGGATCTACACATTTTGTAAGCCTATTTAGAGATCTGTACTGTTTAAAGGGTTAAAGAGATTTGAGTGTTGGTATTGTTACTTACTAATTATTCTGAATGTATTAACAGTTTTTATTCTACACCAAATTATGTATAACTGGAAAACCGAGTGGTTTCTAATTGGCCGTTATTACCCAGTCTGCTAAAACACACATTTCATAGCTTAAAAAATACATTTTGGTAATTAGTATGAGGAAATGCTATTTTTGTTGTATCACAAAATCTAATCTTGTACGTATTTACTCAACTATAAGTCTACCTCGCACATAAGTCGAGGTGTTAGTTTAGGTCTATCTCACACATAAGTCGAGGTGTTAGTTTAGGTCTACCTCACACATAAGTCGAGGTGTTAGTTTAGGTCTACCTCACACATAAGTCGAGGGGTTAGTTTAGGTGTACCTCGCACATAAGTCGAGGTGTTAGTTTAGGTATACCTCACACTAAGTCGAGATGTTAGTTTAGGTCTACCTCGCACGTAAGTCGAGGTGTTAGTTTAGGTCTACCTCACACATAAGTCAAGGTGTTAGTTTAGGTCTACCTCACACATAAGTCGAGGGGTTAGTTTAGGTCTACCTCACACTTAAGTCGAGGTGTTAGTTTAGGTCTACCTCACACATAAGTCGGGGTGTTAGTTTAGGTCTACCTCACACATAAGTCGAGGTGTTAGTTTAGGTCTACCTCACACATAAGTCGAGGGGTTTAGTTTAGGTCTACCTCACACATAAGTCGAGGGGTTAGTTTAGGTCTACCTCACACATAAGTCGAGGTGTTAGTTTAGGTCTACCTCACACATAAGTCGAGGTGTTAGTTTAGGTCTACCTCACACATAAGTCGAGGGGTTAGTTTAGATCTACCTCGCACATAAGTCGAGGGGTTAGTTTAGGTCTACCTCACACATAAGTCGAGGGGTTAGTTTAGGTCTACCTCACACATAAGTCGAGTGGTTAGTTTAGGTTTAACTCACACTAAGTCGAGGTGTTAGTTTAGGTCTACCTCACACTACGTCGAGGTGTTAGTTTAGGTCTACCTCACACTAAGTCGAGGTGTTAGTTTAGGTCTACCTCGCACATAAGTCGAGGTGTTAGTTTAGGTCCACCTCGCACATAAGTCGAGGTGTTAGTTTAGGTCTATCTCACACTAAGTCGAGGTGGTAGTTTAGGTCTACCTCACACGTAAGTCGAGGTGTTAGTTTAGGTCTACCTCACACTAAGTCGTAAATGTGGTTATTCATGTGGGAGGAAACCGGAGTACCCAGCCAGAGAAAACCCACCTGTCCGATCTGGCGACCATGTACCATCTTACAAACCTTCCCGGTCCGAGGATCGAACCCGGGTTGCCTTGGTGAGAAGCGAGCGCGCTAACCACTGTACTAATCGGACAGCCAAAAATAAAATTACTAATATACTTCTTGAGGCATCGCCCTGATTAACTAGGTGTCAATAATAATTTAACCCATTCAACACCAAGTAACTCACATGGACTGGTGCATGATATTTTTAGACCAATAAATTAATAACAAAATTACATTTGGATCAGTTCATTTATCAAAATGGGTAAAAAAAATTCTAAAAATAGTTATATTACTTGAAAAAAGTGCAGATCCTGATGAGACGGCTCGTCACGAGCCGGCTCATCTGGATCTACACTTTTTTGTAAGCCAATTTAGAGGCCTGTGGGGTTGAAAGGGTTAATGTATAAAGATACATTTGTTTTATTGTTTGATTCGGCCATTAGACAATTTTTTATCACTCTTTAGAAGCAAATATGGTCAACTTATAGCCGAGAATATACCGTAATTTGTTTTGCTTCAACAAATGTATCCTGCTATATATATATATATACTGCTAGGATTAGCAAACCAGCACATACAAATTGTACATACAAATCTAGGAAGGTAATTTACAAAAATAGTACGTAATTAAAAACAATGAATTTGAATGTCAGCAATTACTTAACCCTTTCAACACCACAGACCTCTAAATAGGCTTACAAAAAAGTGTAGATCCAGATGAGCCGGCTCGTGATGAGCCGTCTCATCAGGATCTGCACTTTTTGCCAGTGATATGACTATTTTTAGACATAACTACCCATTTTGATAAATGAACTTGTCCAAATGTGATTTTCTGATTCATTTATTGGTTTATGAATATCATGGACCAGTCCATGTGAGTTACTTGGTGTTGAATGGGTTAATATTAACTTGATTTATTTTACATGTTTTAACCCTTTGCCTGTTGAGTAAACAAAATCACATTTTCACACAGCATATATCCAGATTAGACGTGGCGTGAAGGTTTAATCCTTTTATTCCCACTTGCTGTTGTCCAGTAGACATATATGTCGTATGCATACAACTTAAAGTTATGGCGAATGCACAAGTTCAAATTGAGTTTGTCCGCAACAAACGCGGTGGACAAAGTCTTGTTGTTGGTGGTTACAGGTTCATGGTATGTATATATATAGTTGCTGTCTGTCTGCGTGTCTGTCCATCCGTTTGATTGTATTTGATCTTAAACACTCTTAAAACACATTCTGTCTGTCTGCATGTCTATCCGTCCCACACCCGTTTTTACCTAATTTTATATAAGTGGGAACAATAGGACTACACCGGCGTGAAGGGATATGTATACGCTGTTAGTGCAACTGTATAAACCCCAAAACAATCAAATGTCGTTGAGATTTTACTTTGTTATTGGTTTGTTAAACAGAGAAGACTTCTGGCCAAGGCTACCTGTAGCAGATATCTCATGGTTAATGAAAAATACATTTTTCTTTCACAGCCAGATACTCATTCGCCAGAGATATATGGTCAGAGTGTAAACATATATTCTAATTAAGCAAAGCAAATAGTTTATAATGCCAGGATCAGCATTTACCAGACAGCTGGAAGAGAGATGACTTCTGTCAATAGGGTTTACTAGTCTACTGATAAAAAACTCATCTCTTCCAACAAATTGACAATAAATCCATGCCATACAGATAAGAACAAACCAAAAATGCTCTACCCACAATATACATACTTACCCCTGGTATCAGCAGACTATGGGAATAAGCCGGCCATCAAGAATTCTGTGTTGGTAAATTTATGAGATTAATTATGGAGGAGTGAGTGATGGGTGAGGGGTGGTTGCCATGCAGGGTCTGAGCAATAGTCCACCTGTTGATGTTGTACTGCTGAAAATTGCATTAAAAAGATTCTATAGGGCCACTTAAAACGACACTACCATTAAAGCAACACTACATTAAAGGGACACTATATACAGTATAGGAACATTACATTAACGGGACACTACATAGATTATAGGGACATTACATTAACGGGACACTACATACATTATAGGGACACTACATTAAAGGGACACTACATACATTATAGGGAAATTACATTAACGTGACACTATATACATTATAGGGACACTACATTAAAGGGACACTACATATATTAAAGCAACACTACATTAAAGGGACACTACATACATTATAGGGACACTACATTAATGGGACACTACATACATTATAGGGACACTACATTAAATGGACACTACATACATTATAGGGACACTACATTAAAGGGACACTACATACATTATAGGGACATTACATTAACGGGACACTACATACATCATAGGGACATTACATTATAGGGACACTACATACATTATAGGGACACTACATTATAGGGACACTACATTAAAGGGACACTACATATATTAAAGCAACACTACATTAAAGGGACACTACATACATTATAGGGACACTACATTAAAGGGACACTACATACATTATAGGGACACTACATTAAAGGGACACTACATACATTATAGGGACATTACATTAAAGGGACACTACACACATTATAGGGACACTACATTAAAGGAACACTACATACATTATAGGGACACTACATTATAGGGACACTACATACATTATAGGGACACTACATTAAAGGGACACTACATACATTATAGGGACAATCACATTAAAGGGACACTACATACATTAAAGGGACACTACATTAAAATGACACTACAGTCAAACATGTGTTAGTGGTTACCTCTATTAAGCAGCCAAACTGTATTAAGCAGCCAGTTTCCAGAGTTCAAATAGGTTGTTTTATTATACATTAGACCTCTATTAAGCAGCCACCTGTGCTAAGCAACCACTTTCTGTGATTCCCTTGGCTGGCTGCTTAAGACAGGTTTGACTGTACATTAAATGGACACTATGTTAAAGCAACACTGCTTTAAAGGGACACTACATTAAAGGTTAACTACATTAAAGCAACACTACATTAAAATGTCAATACATTAAAGCAACACTACATTAAAGTGACACTACCATTAAAGTGACACTACTTCAAAGCAACACTACATTAAAGGTTAACTACATTAAAGCAACACTACATTAAAGCAACACTACCATTAAAGTGACACTACCATTAAAGCGACACTACATTAAAGTGACACTACATAATAAATAAAAAAGGACACTACATTAAATTGGAACTACATTAAAGTGACGCTACATTAAAAGGACACTACCTTACAGTGACACTACATTAAAGTGGTACTACATTAAAATGACACTACATTAAAGGGTCACAACATTAAAGCAACACTACCTCGGTGAAAAATATTTTTTCTATTAAATGTAGTTTCCTATTATATTGTTGTTTTTCACAAATACTTGCCACAGAAACATAGTATTTCAACTAATAAACAAACATCGTTGACATAAAAAATAATGTAAATAGGGTCAACACATGTGGATCCTGACATCATTGTTTCAAATTTACTGTTATATCTCACATTCTGACTGTGCAATATGTTTTCATGACAGTTTGATGTTGAAAATGCTTCTATTGATTCAAATATGACATCAGTCTATTTAAGTATAGGATATAAGCCGAAAACGATCCAATATGTAAAATATTGGACTGTGTGAGGCGCGTAGTGCCGAAGAAAGTACCAATATTTTACATATTGTATCCATTTGAGGCTTATATCCTACTTAAAACACACACTTATATAACACGATCCTACTAATTAAAATTGTTAATTTTGTACATATACGCGTAGTATTTAATATAATACTCTGGCCTTTTAACAGCAGTCCAATATTAATAATAATGGACTGCAAGTACAAAGGTATGACGTCACGATGGTGTTTTAAGTCAAGATATTGACTTAGTGAAATAAGTGGCTTCCTGTCCCAACAGACCCTTCCTAATCTGAGTGTACCATCCCCACAAATTGAAATTCCGGATCATAGTGAAATTAGTGGCTTCCTGTCCCAACTTTAACAGACCCTTCCTAATCTGAGTGTACCTTCCACCACCACAAATTGAAATTCTGGATCCTCCCCAGAATTCTTTATTTTTATTAAATTATAGGCCTTGGCTATTTGGTTTCCTATTTCCCACTTGTCAAATAAATTGCCAAACCTATTTGCACAGGTGCTTTTAGAGATACATAAATAATTGGCAATGATTATGTAATTTACATAACACTAATGATGTGAAGAATATTCGGAGCCTGCATTATGTCAAGGTAATACATTGCTGGATTGGAAGTTTATTTACTTTGAAATGTGGATCCAGAAATGTTATTATTCTGTATTAAAGTGGAGTTGAATAAATTAAATTTGATATTGGTACTTGATCATCACAGTGTGAGCCATGTGTGTTATTGTTATGGCAGGGAACCATTGGTAGCACTTGGTCCCCCCCCCCCAGTGTGAGCCATGTGTGTTATTGTTATGGCAGGGAACCATTGGTAGCACTTGGTCCCCCCCC
>CM026402.1:46990510-47025906 GCA_014843695.1 Archivesica marissinica | reverse complement strand
TGGTAGCACTTGGTCCCACCCCCGGTACAGTGTGAGCCATGTGTGTTATTGTTATGACAGGGAACCATTGGTAGCACTTGGTCCCACCCCCGGCACAGTGTGAGCCATGTGTGTTATTGTTATGACAGGGAACCATTGGTAGCACTTGGTCCCACCCCCGGCACAGTGTGAGCCATGTATGTTATGTTTATCATTTGTTATGATGGGAATCAGATGAATTGGCAGGGCTTGCTACCCAGCACAGTTTCAGCCATGCATATCATCATTGCTATTATGTATGTATGTTCCATTAATGTCAAACCCCTTGCAGGGACATAGAACTAAGTGGTTAACCAGTACTAAGCAATTTGTATGAGGTGCCTTGCTTAATGACACCACATACGTGGCCTGACTGAGTATCGAATGCAGCACCTTTCATTTCCAAATCCGACGCTCTACCACTGGACCACGGACGCCACACTTGCTATGACGGGATCACACACAGGCTAACCCCCAAATACCCCATCGCGCACCTTATAGCAGCTCAAAATGCACCCTGCCTCTTTTCTGACCCACCCTGCCCTGTTTTCCACTCTAGAATTAACCCTAGTCAGGGCCGTCGCTGGAGCTATTTTGATGATACGCACGGCCAAATATGCTTGTTTGTCGAATGAGCATAGCGAGCGAGTACGCTATGGGGGTCCGGTGGCAATTAAACAAGCACGTAAAATAGCACAAACTAAATTTCGAGATGCACCATATTTGCAATGGGCTCAATTATTCCACCACTCCACGCATCACGGCGTCTATGTATCCCTACTACCCCCCCCCCATCTGGGGGTTTAATGAATGATTGGAGTTTTTATTGTTTTCATTCATTTTCTGTGACCAATGATACGCACGTGCGTACTTGCGTATGCCCAGCGACGGGCCTGCTAGTCTCTTACACTAATGGATAGAATGGGATGAAACATTGCACATGTATGTCTGGAGATCCATAACTCTGTATAGCATACATGATACAATCCACCTTGCATGTTCCTTTAACCCATTTCATTCTGGATACCGTTCAAACGGTATTTGCAAAGAACATAGAGCCAGATCAACGGCCACAGAATGTGCCATCTGATCAGGCTCTATGCTGTTTGCTATTCACATGATATTGCTAAGACACTTGGCTATGTAGCAAACAACATAGATCCTGATCAGCACGCAGTGTCACGCTGCGGCTGATCTGGATCTATGCTGTTTGCAAAAGCCTTTAAATGTATCCAGAATGAAATGGGTTAATGTCAAACCCCTCGCGGGGACTTAGACATGTTTTCCTGGGCAGGCTTAGCCGACCTAAGCGATTAACCAGTACTAAGCAATGTGTGTGAGGTGCCTTGCTCAATGGCACTACATACGTGGCCTGACCGAGTATCGAATCCGGGACCGTTCGATTCCAAATCCGATGCTCTACCACTGGACCACGGACGCCACACCTTTATGTATTATACAGAATAGAATGAATGTCTGTAACTATTGACATCTGGGACCTCTTCTTAGTTAAGTGGGTTAGGTCCTGGGACCTCTGTGGTTAAGTGGGTTAGGTCATTCGCTTCAAATAACTTGACCCTCACAGTGGTTCCAATCCCAGAGGGGTTATCAAATTCTTTAATGTGAGGAAGTTATCCAGCTGGATTGTGGACGGTTGGGGCCCCTTTTGTGCCTGAAGCAGTTGGAAAGTCACCATGTGATGTAAGCTGTCTGTTCCACTTTAAACAACAAACACAAAAGATCTAAGTAACTTAACCCAATTGATTCTGGATACCGTTCAAACAATATTTGCAAGGAACATAGAGCCAGATCAGCCACTACGGAACATGCCGTCTGATCAAGCTCTATGCTGTTTGCTATTCAGATGATCTTGCTAAGATTCTTGGCTATGTAGCAAACAACATAGATCCTGATCAGCATGCAGCGTCACGCTGCGGCTGATCTGGATCTATGTTGTTTGCAAAAGCCTTTAAATGTATCCAGAATGAAATGGGTTAACTGCATGGAATTAAGATGAAACTTTACATATGTATTTGGCATCATATTAACATGAATTCATGTATTTACATAGTAATAAACTCCGAGACACTATTTGGTGAAACTATAGGTTGAAATTCACACAATTACTAATGGCATCTATAAAGTAGATATTATATTGTCCGTGTGCTATTATATAAATTGTTGCTATTAGCATTATGGCAAATAGAACGCCTTCTTATACATAGTAAACGATGCATACATATGGTGAAGCAATTTCTCATTATAAGCTCTAATTGTGTCCCATTAATCTGAGTGTCTACATTATCCATTTACAAAATTCTTCTCGGGGTGGGCTCCACAAACCTACAGTCTTCCATCTCTCGCTGCCAGTTTCACAAAAGATCTTATTTAAAGTTACGACTTAGATTTAAATAAAAAGCTCTCACTTTGTTCTGATTTGTTCAGCTTACACTAACATTAGTGTTAAAAAGTACTACTACAATAGACCTAGTGTTTTCAAATTTGTAACTTTAATGCAATCTCACAAGAATAATGTTATAGCAAAATTAGGAAAATATCTGTATGAAGCATTTACACTCAGACGCGCGTGGTTCAATTCCATCATATATGTAACATGATTTTTGTTATAATAATTTTTTATTTTAATATAGTACAACTTAAACTGAGTTCAACCTCCTTTATTTAGATATGTACAAGATACTTTAAATCGGATTTCATATTTTCGTATTTATATACCTAAGCAACCTGTATTGAATGCAATATCTGAAAATAATGAGACTGTTAATTATAATGTTTTATATCATTTATATATATAGTAGGTATTGTCAATAAGGTATGTCATGTATATATATAGTAGGTATTGTCAATAAGGTATGTCATGTATATATATAGTAGGTATTGTCAATAAGGTATGTCATGTATATATATAGTAGGTATTGTCAATAAGGTATGTCATGTATATATATAGTAGGTATTATCAATAAGGTATGTCATGTATATATATAGTAGGTATTGTCAATAAGGTATGTCATGTATATATATAGTAGGTATTGTCAATAAGGTATGTCATGTATATATATAGTAGGTATTGTCAATAAGGTATGTCATGTATATATATAGTAGGTATTGTCAATAAGGTATGTCATGTATATATATAGTAGGTATTGTCAATAAGGTATGTCATGTATATATATAGTAGGTATTGTCAATAAGGTATGTCATGTATATATATAGTAGGTATTGTCAATAAGGTATATAATGTATATATATAGTAGGTATTGTCAATAAGGTATATAATTTTCTGATATTGACATAATTTTCACGTGAATGATTTTATGTATGTTGTACAATGATGAACTTTTTAGTTCAAATTGGAAAATAAAATTTCTTCTTCTCTTTTAGATTGTCTCTATGTAAATATACTATATATATATATATCTCTCACAATGGTTATATTCACTTTTGAACGTGATTTAAAAGTTACTTATTTTCATGTTTGTTTGTGGAACCGACTCACATACTTTAGTGTGGGTGTATTGTTTGGCAATATTAAACTGAGACATTTGCATATAATCCGTGAACTTACTTCGTTAATAATCGGATTTCCGAAATAAGCTATGAGCTTTAGATTATGGTACACTTACTTACTGACTTGATTCAAATATTAACGGTAAAAACCTAACGTATGTCCTGGTCGTAGTTCACGGAAACTTACGAAGGCTTTGGCCTCTAGAGATTAATGAGTCTCAGTTTAATGTTGCCAAGTAATACAAGCTCTTGTTTACCATTACATAATGACTATGTTTGTTACGTAATTCGTAGATTGCTGTCTTCTCACCAATGCAACCCGGGTTCGATCCTCGTACCGGGAAGTATGTGAGATGATACGGTGGTCGCCTGATTGGACAGGTGGGTTTTCTCCGGGTACTCCGGTTTCTTCCCACATGAATGACCACATTTACGCTTTCATCCTCGCCAACGAGAGTGATTAATATAAGTTGGTGAAGCTTGTTTCGTGAATGTTGTAAAATAAATAGTTTAAATTTTTATAATGTTTATTATAATTGAATTTCAATCATAAAGATGAAAATGTTCAGCAGTTTTATGCTCATGAAATAGTGCATTATCTCGCAATGTGCGGTAACCGATAGTGACAAATGAATGCATAATTTGAAATCACGAATATCTCTGAATTTATTGAATAATATTATGTATTTTTAAAGGCATTTTTTTGGTGCTTTTATTAAAGGAGGGCATCATAATAGTTTCACAATAAATTGATAATGGATTTAGGATTAGAATTAACTGCTAATCAAATACAAGATCAATATAAATATATACATCATACACTCAACAGAATTTCTAATCGGTTACCTGCTGTTCTACAGTATTTGGAGCAAACTAACAACCATATAATATCGGTATTCATATCTTATTACATTACAGATCTTTATGCACTGAATTGCTGAATAATCAATCATCTGGAATAAAAAATGCATTAAATAAAAATATGTCAATATTCATATTTTATGATTATTATTTCTTCCAAATATTATAAAACACCTGGTCTGGAGGTTATAAAACTTTTCTCCAATCTCAAAACTCAGTCTCAATCATCTGATTGGTTCAGCCTGACAGTAACACTCAGAATCAACCAATCAGATCACTTGAGTTTGAGATCTGAGAAAAGTTTTATAACCTCGGGGGCAGGTGACTTATTAGGCATTTTGTTGATGTATATTAGCCCTTAAAATGCTGAATAAATTGGATGGAATATGCAAACAACATATATCCAGATCAGCCGTTCTAGCTGTGCTGTCTGATTTCGCTCTATACTGATTGCAGAAGTAACTTGTGGGATTAGCAGGACAAGGACTAAACAATGAAAGAATAATCAATAATTTATCATCGATAGCTGTAATAAACTTATTATAAATGTAATGATATTTGAATCATCCCAATTCTTTTTACCCTTTCCTCATAGAAGCACCTCTTGATGCCACTACCAATACGACATACATTGACAATGTAGTATCCAAACCAATGGTCATAATAAAGGCCAGACTCTCATGTAGTCCCAGTAATATCTATGGAGGTGGGATATATATGGCAACTATTTATCCACTTCATGATAGCTAAATGGCTGTCGTATGTATGGAGATATAATAGTATATTAACCTAAATCTGTAGGAAGGAAAGGGTTAAAAACAGTTAAAAAATTGAAGACATTTTTTTTCCGATTTGAATGAAATGTCAAACCCCCTCTATGAAAAAGTAAGCAAAAAATAACACATTTGTTATCTGTTAATTTCGCCTACAGCGTGCTAAGGGTTAGGATCAAGTGCTATTCTATAGTTTATTTATAGTTTCTGTTCATCTTGGCATCTTACAACAAGCTCCTTTAAGTTCTAAGCTCTCTGCATTGAAGGTAATATTATACTACTGTCATGATGATGTATTAAGTTTCAAAGTTTATTCTGTCTCAATTTTGTTTATGTCATAATTTACATAATAACTGTCAGTTTATAAAACCATTACATTTTCCTTATTGTTTGCCATTTGAAACGAATATCTTGTCACCCTCACATATCTCTAGTGTACCTTTTCTTTATTGTTTGCCATTTGAAACGAATATCTTGTCACCCTCACATATCTCTAGTGTACCTTTTCTTTATTGTTTGCCATTTGAAACGAATATCTTGTCATCCTCGCATATCTCTAGAGTACCTTTTCCTTATTGTTCGCCATTTGAAACGAATATCTTGTCATCCTCGCATATCTCTAGTGTACCTTTTCTTTATTGTTTGCCATTTGAAATGAATATCTTGTCACCCTCACATATCTCTAGTGTACCTTTTCCTTATTGTTTGCCATTTGAAACGAATATCTTGTCACCCTCACATATCTCTAGTGTACCTTTTCTTTATTGTTTGCCATTTGAAACGAATATCTTGTCAGCCTCACATATCTCTAGAGTGTCTGGTGTTGCGATCTTATAATAGTCGTGATAGCACATTCGCTTCAGGTGCGATACGGCCCAGTGTTCGCGTCCAGCTGTAGCCATTACGATTTTGTACTTCGGCAAGGCATATCAATTCCACATTGCCTCTTCTCTTTCCCTCATTGCGATGGATTTCATCAGGAATGAGGTCTCTCTGAATGAGTGATTAATCAAGCGTTGTAAAAACTTCGCAGCAATCAAGCTAAATAAATTTGTATAAACTAACAGTTTTTAAATTATTGAGAGTTTATTTATAAAATGAAAATGACTAATATAATTCAATATACACAGAACTAATTTGTTTACATCTGAAAGACACTTAACTCTTTCAACACCAAGTAACTGACATGGACTGGTCCATGATATTCTTAGACCAATAAATGAATAAGAAAATTACATTCGGACCAGTTCATTTATCAAGATGGGTAATTTTGTCTAAAATTAGTAATACTACTTGCAAAAAGTGCAGATCCTGATGAGACGGCTCGTCACGAGCCGGCTCGTCACGAGCCGGCTCATCTGGATCTACACTTTTTGTAAGCCTATAAATAGAGGTCTGTGGTGTTGAAAGGGTTAATTAATAATAGTTTTGCTGTGTGATGGGGGGATCAATCTCAGAGGTAGGAATGACATAGCATGCGTCAGCAGTATACATACAATTAATCAATATACCACAGCACATAGCGAAATTATACCATTATGAAGATATAATGAAAAAAAATCAATATATTCATGCAGAAATTCACTACACATTTACAATTGTATATATTATACATAGTGAATAGAATGGTTACACTACTTGAGCATAGTTATTCCCTCCAAAACGAATTGAGATGGGGACATTGCGATTAAAAACATGAATGCTGTTGAACCATCATTCTCAGAACACTTAGTTAACCCACTTTAACCCATTTCATTCTGGATACATTTAAAGGCTTTTGCAAACAACATAGATCCTGATCAGCCGCAGCGTGACGCTGCATGCTGATCAGGATCTATGTTGTTTGCTACATAGCCAAGTGTCTTAGCAAGATCATCTGAATAGCAAACAGCATAGAGCCTGATCAGACGGCACGTTCCGTAGAGACTGATCTGGCTCTATATTCTTTGCAAATACTGTTTGAACGGTATCCAGAATCAAATGTGTTAAAGGCACATCCTAGCTAGGTGCTATATAAAAATTCAAAAGTGTAGGAATAAAAACTCTGTTTTTTATCTTTATTGTAACTTTTTTTTATAAGTTCATCATGAGTGTTGTATCGAATAGCATGAGCTGATTACTACATACTGTGTTCCTCTTATAATGGTGATAAGATTTCCATTTTATTCCTGAAATAAAAACATTCCCAGAACAATATTGTGTGAATTCTGTCTGGATGAAAGCATCTGCTTCATACATTTCTTATAAACTTTCTTGTCGTTTATGTTTCTTGCCAACATTCTCAATGATAAATGTGTGCCGGTTCCCACAAATCTTCTATAGTATATCCGAGCAAGGACACAATTTTACAGCCCACCACAACAGTTTGAAACCTGCGTGTTGTTCTGGAGTAACCATGTAACTTTAGAGTGTGTTTTACGTTTATTTATCGTCGCTACCGGTTGCCCATATGAGCGACACCTCCTGAAGATATTAGTCATTTTAGATTTTGGAAGATAGTGCAATGATACAGACAAGAGACAAAACAAAACAACAAAACCATTCCAGAGTCTCCTCTGATATGTTTACATGCATAGTGTAAAGCACTGACAAGAGACCGCAGTTAAACGTCCCATCTGAAAGATTTTATTAGGGTCAGACGGGAGATCGAACCTGCGATTACTGGATTACCAGTCCAGCGTGTTACCACTGGACTAGATCCATCTGTGTCAAGTTTGAGGGAGCATAAGATTTTTTGGGTAAATTTTCAGAGGCGTGATCCACGACTTGAAAAACACTTACTGTTCATACTCGCCTATAAGGCAGTCTCGCCTATAAGACAACACCCTTACTTTGGTTCTGAAATCTGTGGGGTTTGGCATGCAGTCGCATATAAGACGGGTTGATCAAATGGGCACCAGACCATGTATAAATTGCATGTTTGGCCAGTGCAAGTTGAAGAAATGTTCAGTGTGCGTTCTTTTCTAAAGTTTAATTATGGATACCATTTAACCTGTTTATAAGACGCAAAGCCACTTTGAGGCCATAATCTGATTGTAAAAAACTCGTCTTATAGGCGAGTATTTACGGTAGGTAAATAAATGAAAAGATCAAATTCATATTGTTTTGAAAGAGGCTGGATGGAGCTCTAGATTGATTACCGAATCATCAAGTAATACTGTCTGACCGTGCATTCTTAGTGAGGGAGGGAGGAAGGGTGTGCCCCGGCCCCTAGCATCCGCTAATCTTGTACCCATGTCAATTAAGATATGACTTATTAAGATTGTCTTAAAAACACTTTGTTTTTATACCTATTTCATATTTTTATTTCGATGAAAATCTAAATGAGACGATTTAGACCTGTTTGGTTAGTTTATACAAATTTATTTTAGCTCAATTGCGAAACAAGTTCTTACAACTTATATTAATCATGCTCAAGACCTCATTCCTGATGGAATCCATCGCCACGAGAGAAGAGGCAACGTGGAATTTAAATGCCTTGCCTAAGGGTATAATCATAATGGCTCTAGCGGGGCTTGAACTCAGGGCCTTTCGCACCTGAAGCGAACGCTCTATCACTGCGTTATCACGGCTTCCATAATAGCAGTGTCTGGCCAAGTTCCATAAGACATCTGCCATTGAGCTCGTACTCGTTAGTGTATCCTGCAGCTCATTGAGAGGAACATCTGAACCCACTGTAATATAACTGCTGTAAACAAATTGCTCTTTGAAATATGTTCTTTACAGGCGTACAGACAAGCAGATGTATTACAAAATGTAAATAATGATAAACAAATTCATGATTATGAAGCTACTTGCCAGTAATATGAACCATATGGTTGGGAATACACTGAAATAAAAATTCTCCTTCTAAGTAGATTTGCAATCTTCATTACTCTTTGGTATTCCATCAAAACTGGGGGATTGCACATGAAAATATAATGAAATGTGTGTGCCACCGTGGAAGAAATAGCAGCTTCTGTTGTTAAACTAGCAACATTTGGAACTAGGAACATAGACATACTAGAGGAAATAGAAAGTTCTGTTGTTCAAATAGCAACATTTGGAACTGGGGCCATAGATATACTAGAGGAAATAGAAATTTCTGTTGTTAAAATAGCAACATTTGGAACTGGGAAAATAGATGTACTAGAGGAAATAGACATTTCTGTTGTTCAAATAGCAACATTTGGAACTGGGAAAATAGATGTACTAGAGGAAATAGAAATTTCTGTTGTTCGAATAGCAACATTTGGAACTGGGAACATAGATGTACTAGAGGAAATAGAAATTTCTGTTGTTCAAATAGCAACATTTGGAACTAGGAACATAGACATACTAGAGGAAATAGAAATTTCTGTTGTTCAAATAGCAACATTTGGAACTGGGAACATAGACATACTAGAGGAAATAGAAATTTCTGTTGTTCAAATAGCAACATTTATAACTCTCATGGCAAAATGATAACTGACAGACTTGATTCTGTGTAGTCCATTAGCGTTGGAAATTAATGGCTCCCACAATATTAGAAGACATATTTTATAACACATGAGACGATGTAAACATACTATCATATGTCACTCCTGTTACCCCACCCACAAGTACCAGACATTAGTACTCGTCTTCTATGACACAGATAAATTTTGTGTGAGTTTAGGATATCAATATTTCCCTGTTGAAACAAAGAGAAAAGTATAGTACAGTTAAACCTGTCATAAGCAGCCAACCAAGGGAATCACAGAAAGTGGCTGCTTAGCACAAGTGGCTGCTTAATAGAGGTCAAATTTATAATAAAACAACATATTGGGAATATGTAATCTGGCTGCTTAATACAGGTTGGCTGCTTAATAGAGGTGACCACTAACACAGGTTTGACTGTAGTAGAAATATTTTGAAATCATAGATTCAGACATAGTCCACAGCTGATAGTTGTGACCCTCCGTCCGTCTTATATACGAGAATTGAAGGACAATTGCTGTTTTTGATTGCCCATCTTATAATGTCTTTCCGTTACACCCAAAATTGGTTTTGTTTAGTTTATACAAATTTATTTTTAGCTCAATTGCGAAACAAGTTCCTGCAACATATATTATTCACTCTTGAGACCTTATTCCTGATGGAATCCATCACCATGATGGAGAGAGATGAGGCAATGTGGATTTTTAAATATCTTGCCTTAGTGCACAATCAAAATGGCTACGTGTGCAGTTGGGCGTGAACTCCAAGCCTTTCGCACCTGAAGCGAACACGCTACAACTGCGCTACCACTGTGCTATCACTGCGCTATCACTACTTCCACAAAATTGGTTTAAGCTCACTTATTTAACCCATATCATGCTGAATAAATTGGAAGGAATGTGCAAACAACATAGATCCAGATCAGCTGCTGCGTAACACCACATCTGATCAGGATCTATGTTGTTTGCTATTCTGAGCCAAGTATTTTTGCTCCAAACGTATATACTTGTTTCCAGCACAGGAAGGGTTAAGGCAGAAATATCCTTTTTATTTACTTGTTTTGGAAAACTGCGCTGGCTTTAATGTGAAATAGTAAGTGGTTAATTTCCCGTAAGGTAAGCCGTAATTACTAAATACCTGCTGAAATTAGAATTACAGATTTCTTATTCGCGCTGTGAATTTGTGTTTGAGAAATAGATTGAATTACACTGTATGTTTAAGTTTATTTGCCAAAGGGCGTTTAACAATGAAATATTTACGAGGCGTAAAAATGCTGAACAGGACCGTTTCGACCATATTTGTCAAGATTTTGTTCCGGAAATTCTAATTCTTCTAACTGTTTACGATTGCAACATGCAGGGCATAATAAATATATTCAGCAGATTGATCGAAGATTTATGGGTTAGATGATACCTTTATTTGGTAAAACTACACTTTTGACACCAGTTTGCACTCGGTCTCGGGTAGGAGCTACACATATTTGTAATGGGGTGTATTTTTTGCTGAAGTTTTAAGTTGTTGGGCGATTTAAGTTGTTGGGCGTTTTAAGTTGTTGGGCGTTTTAAGTTGTTGGGCGTTTTAAGTTGTTGGGCGTTTTAAGTTGTTGGGCGTTTTAAGTTGTTGGGCGTTTTAAGTTGTTGGGCGATTTAAGTTGTTGGGCGTTTTAAGTTGTTGGGCGTTTTAAGTTGTTGGGCGATTTAAGTTGTTGGGCGATTTAAGTTGTTGGGCGTTTTAGGTTGTTGGGCGATTTAAGTTGTTGGGCGTTTTAAGTTGTTGGGCGTTTTAAGTTGTTGGGCGTTTTAAGTTGTTGGGCGTTTTAAGTTGTTGGGCGTTTTAAGTTGTTGGGCGTTTTAAGTTGTTGGGCGATTTAAGTTGTTGGGCGATTTAAGTTGTTGGGCGTTTTAAGTTGTTGGGCGTTTTAAGTTGTTGGGCGTTTCAAGTTGTTGGGCGTTTTAAGTTGTTGGGCGTTTTAAGTTGTTGGGCGTTTTAAGTTGTTGGGCGTTTTAAGTTGTTGGGCGTTTTAAGTTGTTGGGCGATTTAAGTTGTTGGGCGTTTTAAGTTGTTGGGCGATTTAAGTTGTTGGGCGATTTAAGTTGTTGGGCGTTTTAAGTTGTTGGGCGTTTTAAGTTGTTGGGCGATTTAAGTTGTTGGGCGTTTTAAGTTGTTGGGTGAAATCTTAGTATTTGCTATAATCAGTGATAGATGATTCTTTGGTAATGCATGAAATAGTTTGTTAAAGTTAATGCCACGGTATGTGAGAAAAATGTGATAAAAGATATGTGAAGATATTTTTAAGACCATACTCTTTCGGAAGTATACACAGCTGAAGTAGGTGAAATTGTATGATATTGTATGATATTGTATGAAATTGTATGATATTGTATGATATTGTATGAAATTGTATGAAATTGTATGATATTGTATGATATTGTATGAAATTGTATGATATTGTATGACATCCGTTATATAAATTGATGTCAGAAATTATATTGTGCCTATATAGACTATATAGTTTAAACTTTATTTATTTTACAACGATTGCGAAGCAAGTTCTAACAACTTATATTAATCACTCTCGTTGGCAGGGATGAAAATGTGAATGTGGTCATTTGTGTGGGAAGAAACCGGAGTACCCGAAGAAAACCCACCTGTCCGATCTGGTGACCACCGTACCATCTCACATACTTCTCTGTCCGAGGATCGAACCTGGGTTGCATTGGTGAGAAGCGAGCGCACTAACCATTGCGCTAATCGGAGAGCCTATAGACTATGAGAAATGTTCTGACAAAATAGACTTCCTGTGACATATTTGAGCTCCCCGACATGTAGCAGCACAAACGGATCTGTAATCCAGGGGTAACACGCTGGACTGGTAATTCAGGGATAGCAGGTTCGATCCCCCGTCTGACCCTAACAGTCTTTCAGATGGGATGTTAAACCGAGGTCTTGTGTCGGTTCTTTACACCGTGCACGTAAAAGAACCAGAGGAGACTCTGGAATGGATCTCTGTCTGTATCATTGCACTATCCTCCAAAAATCTAAAATGACTAATCTCTTCAGGAGGCGTCGCTCATATGGGCAACCGGTAACGATGATAAATAAACGTAAAACACACACACCTAAGCAGAACGTTGGTCAAATTAAGCTATAATAGATCAATGAATACTTCAGTAAATGCATCAGAAACATTGTCAGTTTCTTCAGAAACATTGTTAGTTTCTTCAGAAACATTGTTAGTTTCTTCAGAAACATTGTTAGTTTCTTCAGAAACATTGTTAGTTTCTTCAGAAACATTGTTAGTTTCTTCAGAAACATTGTTAGTTTCTTCAGAAACATTGTCAGTTTCTTCAGAAATATTGTTAGTTTCTTCAGAAACATTGTTAGTTTCTTCAGAAACAAAGTCAGTTTCTTCAGAAACATTGTCAGTTTCTTCAGAATTCTTCAATTTAGATAGAGGATAGACTAAGGCTTAAAACATAGCAATCCAAGCCCCCCCCCATGGCATTCTGGGTAACATAAACTCGGATCTAGACAACATACTCGCAATTAATGAATTAATTAAAAGCGTTCCAAATTTGTATAATATTATAATTATGCTGATGATCAAGCAGTTTTGCGAATTGATCCGACACTATTTACACACCATGTTAACCCATTCAACACCACGTAACTGACATGGACTGGTCCATGATATTTTTAGACCAATAAATTAATAAGACAATGGGTAATTTTGTCTAAACATAGTAATATTACTGGCAAAAAGTGCAGCTCCTGATGAGACGGCTTGTCACAAGCGGCTCATCTAGATATATGCCTTTTGTAAGCCTATTTAGAGGCCTGTGGTGTTGAAAGGGTTTAACAGATGTAAAACACTATCATCAAAAATGGTTATTTAAAATGAATACATTGAAAACTACTGTAGTCATGGTTATTGAAAAGGGAAGACAATCTCATTATAACTGTTTCATTTACCAGCATGACGAGAACATGTATGTATGTATGTTCCATTAATGTCAAACCCCTTGCGGGGACCTATACATGTTTTCCTGGGCAGGCTTAGGCGACCTAATGGTTTACCAGTACTAAGCAATGTGTATGAGGTGCCTTGCTCAATGACACTACATACGTGGCCTGACCGAGTATCGAACCCGGGACCGCTCGATTCCAAGTCCGACGCTCTACCACTGGACCACGGACGCCACACGTGATATTGTGGTTAATGTTAACCCTTACTGTGCTGGAAACGAGTTTATGACATGCCATCTGATCAGGCTCTTAGAATGTTGTTTACACTTTGGATAGTGGAGCTAAAACACTTGGCGGAATAGCAAACGACATAGATCCTAACGAGACGCGGAAATATACCGTGGCCTATCTGGATCTATGTAGTTTGCACATTCCTTTCAAGTTATTCACGGGTTTAATACCTCAGGAATGATCTTATTCAAAAATGATAATGGTGTCTGACCCAGAAGTGCATTTTCAAATTCGCATTGTTTGTACTACATAATCTTTTTACAGCGCTTAGAAATATTGAATTACAAATTCCTAAAAATTGTTTTCATTTTTTATATATAATGTTGCCTATTGTGAATTTTGGGTCGGCAGTATGGGGGGGGGTAACAACCATAATTCCACTGATATTGAACTTATTCAGACTAAATTCTTACAGCACGTTCTGGGAGTGAAACAATCCAGCAACGAATAGTTTAAACAAATTTAGTTTAGCTCGATTGAGAACGTTTTTACAACATTATATTAATCGCTCTCGAGACCTCATTCCATAGGAATCCGTCACCATGAGGAGAGAGAAGAGGCAATGTGGATTTTACGTGCCTTGCCATAAAGGGCACAATCGTAACTCCGTGCCTTTCACACCTGAAGCGAACTCGCTATGTTATGTACTATGCTATCACGACTTCCACATACCAACTTATATGCACTATGTAGAACTGGGATGGGTTCCTATTTCTATAAATCTTAAAATAAACATGATTTAAGTATTGGATTAAAATATTATGCCATTGTAACTCTTCCTGGATTAAAAACAAATATGTTTGATGCTAAAATATGATGCAGATAACGACCTGCACGTGTACATGTAATGTAAAACACTGCCATGTGATTTACAAGAACACTGATTTCTATGTGAACAATTCTATATGATATTTGAAATAATATTGTTAAAAACAGGGGATTTTATTTACCATATATTCGCGGCCATAAGCCGATCTTTTTCTTATCCAGAAATCTGATGAAAGTAATGAAAAAGGATTTCTTTGTACTTTGTCTGTCTGTTTGCTGTTACAATTGGTTTAGACAATTATTTACATTATAAGTTTTACCATAGAAAATGCTGATAGACAAACTTCATAAATTGGTGCTGTGCATCAGTGCATTTTTTTATAATTTAATTTGTAATGGAGTCAAAATGCTGATAGACAAGCTTCATAAATTGGTACTGTGCATCAGTGCATTTTTTTATAATTTAATTTGTAATGGAGTCAAAATGCTGATAGACAAACTTCATAAATTGGTACTGTGCATCAGTGCATTTTTTTATAATTTAATTTAAAAAACGACATTGTCGTACCAGAAGTCCATAAGTCCATAAGGTACCCTCGACATAAGGAAGCATCCAGCTGAAAATCAGTTTTTTCAAGCCAAAAGTTGACCCACGACTTATGGCCAGGAATATACGGTACTTCCTTATAAAAATGGTATTTGGACGTTAATTATTCCAACTGCTTGCAATTGTATTGTGTTTTGAAGCATTAGTTTGAATTAGAAAATACAGATTTGCACTGTGAAGATCTCATATTTATTGAAACAGGAAGTGATTGTAATACCCCAAGAGAACAACAAATTTGTAAATCCTGCAACATGAACACAATTGAAAATGAATATCACTTTCTACTAATCTCTCCAAAATTTAGCTTAACAAATTTATTACCAACACCACTCTATGGTGCTATCAGCTGTGATGAATGGTACAGACACACTAGTCAAATCACAAGTTTAAATTACTAACAGCAAAGAAAGTAAATAATACTTACAAAGGATTATTTCAGCTACTGGATACTGTTTGTAGACTTTCCTTTGATGTATGAAATGATTCTTTGGTTACATGCAGTTATATCAGCAAAGCAATTTATTACTGTATCAAATTCCAATTTCTTAGACAATTTCATATAATTATGGACCATCCTCAAGAATTAGAAGTATTGTTGTCTGAATATAAGACCTATCATGTAGGAAGTGCTTCTCTGTTCCTGATGTCTGTGTGAAGATGTTGATCAGTATTACCATAGCAGTATCTGGCAGAGTTCCATAATACATCATGCACTACCATAGCAGTATCTGACAGAGTTCCATAATACATCATGCACTACCATAGCAGTATCTGGCAGAGTTCCATAATACACCATGCACTACCATACCATAGCAGTATTTGTCTGAGGTCCATAATACATCATGCACTACCATAGCAGTATCTGTCAGAGTTCCATAATACATCATGCACTACCATAGCAGTATCTGACAGAGTTCCATAATACACCATGCACTACCATAGCAGTATCTGACAGAGTTCCATAATACACCATGCACTACCATAGCAGTATCTGGCAGAGGTCCATAATACATCATGCACTACCATAGCAGTATCTGTCAGAGTTCCATAATACATCATGCACTACCATAGCAGTATCTGTCAGAGTTCCATAATACATCATGCACTACCATAGCAGTATCTGACAGAGTTCCATAATACACCATGCACTACCATAGCAGTATCTGACAGAGTTCCATAATACACCATGCACTACCATAGCAGTATCTGGCAGAGGTCCATAATACATCATGCACTACCATAGCAGTATCTGTCAGAGTTCCATAATACATCATGCACTACACATAGCAGTATCTGTCAGACATAATTCAACTACCATAGCAGTATCTGACAGTTCCATAATACATCATGCACTACCATAGCAGTATCTGTCAGAGTTCCATAATACATCATGCACTACCATAGCAGTATCTGACAGAGTTCCATAATACACCATGCACTACCATAGCAGTATCTGACAGAGTTCCATAATACACCATGCACTACCATAGCAGTATCTGGCAGAGTTCCATAATACATCATGCACTACCATAGCAGTATCTGTCAGAGTTCCATAATACATCATGCACTACCATAGCAGTATCTGTCAGAGTTCCATAATACATCATGCACTACCATAGCAGTATCTGACAGAGTTCCATAATACACCATGCACTACCATAGCAGTATCTGACAGAGTTCCATAATACACCATGCACTACCATAGCAGTATCTGGCAGAGTTCCATAATACATCATGCACTACCATAGCAGTATCTGTCAGAGTTCCATAATACATCATGCACTACCATAGCAGTATCTGACAGAGTTCCATAATACACCATGCACTACCATAGCAGTATCTGACAGAGTTCCATAATACATCATGCACTACCATAGCAGTATCTGTCAGAGTTCCATAATACATCATGCACTACCATAGCAGTATCTCACAGAGTTCCATAATACACCATGCACTACCATACCATAGCAGTATCTGTCAGAGTTCCATAATACATCATGCACTACCATAGCAGTATCTGACAGAGTTCCATAATACATCATGCACTACTACCATAGCAGTATCTGTCAGAGTTCCATAATACATCATGCACTACCATAGCAGTATCTGACAGAGTTCCATAATACATCATGCACTACCATAGCAGTATCTGACAGAGTTCCATAATACACCATGCACTACCATAGCAGTATCTCACAGAGTTCCATAATACACCATGCACTACCATAGCAGTATCTCACAGAGTTCCATAATACATCATGCACTACCATAGCAGTATCTGTCCAAGTTACATAATACATCATGCACTACCATAGCAGTATCTGACAGAGTTCCATAATACATCATGCACTACCATAGCAGTATCTGTCCAAGTTACATAATACATCATGCACTACCATAGCAGTATCTCACAGAGTTCCATAATACACCATGCACTACCATAGCAGTATCTGTCAGAGTTCCATAATACACCATGCACTACCATAGCAGTATCTGTCCAAGTTACATAATACATCATGCACTACCATAGCAGTATCTCACATAGTTCCATAATACACCATGCACTACCATAGCAGTATCTCACAGAGTTCCATAATACATCATGCACTACCATAGCAGTATCTCACAGAGTTCCATAATACACCATGCACTACCATAGCAGTATATGTCAGAGTTCCATAATACATCATGCACTACCATAGCAGTATCTGGCAGAGTTCCATAATACATCATGCACTACCATAGCAGTATCTGACAGTTCCACAATACATCATGCACTACCATAGCAGTATCTGACAGTTCCACAATACACCATGCACTACCATAGCAGTATCTCACAGAGTTCCATAATACACCATGCACTACCATAGCAGTATCTGACAGAGTTCCATAATACACCATGCACTACCATAGCAGTATCTGTCTGAGTTCCATAATACACCATGCACTACCATAGCAGTATCTGGCAGAGTTCCATAATACACCATGCACTACCATAGCAGTATCTGACAGAGTTCCATAATACACCATGCACTACCATAGCAGTATCTGACAGTTCCACAATACATCATGCACTACTATAGCAGTATCTGGCAGAGTTACATAATACACCATGCACTACCATAGCAGTATCTGGCTGAGTTTGCATCACAAGATACTTAATTTATATTTTATGATTTGGGTGAGTCATTGGGTATTTGGTACTTCAGAACATTGTCTATTGTTTGTGTTTCCTTTGCTCAGCTTGTCTCTGCTAACTGAGTCCCAAATGGTTTCTGATTAACAAGTACATTTGACAGTTCTTTGGTATGGCTTTCATAAACCACCTGCCAAATATACATAATGTTCAGGGAAAATCTAATATTGTGAGTCCCAGTCTGCTGGTTAACTTTGTCCCTGGTGGTTTAGTGGTTTCTCCGCCTGTCTGATAGCCAACGTGGAAACTTTGAAAGCTGCCTGACTGTAGCTGCTTGTAAAGATGATATTTCTATCAAATATGACAAGCCGCTTGAGTAGAAGTTCCAAAGATCTAGGAGAATTTGATTTGTATAGAAATGTTGGGCATTTGTTTTTATCTATTTATGGAGAACCAGCATCAGATACTATCTTGTCTCTTTGTTGTTATGTTAGGATGGCCTACAGAATAACACATCTAGTGTGGGGAACCGTAGTGTGGGGAACCAGCATCAGACACTATCTTATCTCTTTGTTGTTATGTTAGGACAGGCTACAGAATAACACATTTAGTGTGGGGAACCAGCATCAGACACTATCTTGTCTCTTTGTTGTTATGTTAGGACGGGCTACAGAACAACACATTTAGTGTGGGGAACCAGCATCAGACACTATCTTGTCTCTTTGTTGTTATGTTAGGACGGGCTACAGAATAACACATCTAGTGTGGGGAACCAGCATCAGACATTATCTTGTCTCTTTGTTGTTATGTTAGGACGAGCTACAGAATAACACATCTAGTGTGGGGAACCAGCATCAAACATTATCTTGTCTCTTTGTTGTTATGTTAGGACGGGCTACAGAATAACACATCTAGTGTGGGGAACCAGCATCAGACACTATCTTGTCTCTTTGTTGTTATATTAGGACGAGCTACAGAATAACACATCTTTGTTGCGGAATAATTTCATCACACATGAATTTGAGCATGAATTCGGAAATCTCGAGGGAAGCTAGAGTTTGTGGAGTAATTGAAATTCTTATGGCTCAAGACTACCAGTGTCACAATAAAATAAGTTGCTGTGATGTATACAGCTACCCTGGAGAAATTGGGATTGCATGCAGCCATGCAAGTAATGCAGCAAGAGGCAAACATCACATCTGGTTGTATAGTCTGCATGATGCAAGTTCATTTCTGTTTATTAGTTAAAGCCATTCAAGAGATTTTGTAGAGCCGGCAAGTGCACAAGCGAACAGTAGTTTCTTGACCTAAGCTCTGTGGGTCTTCAGTGTGTTTCTCGACCTAAGCTATGTGGGTCTTCGGTGTGTTTCTCGACCTAAGCTCTGTGGGTCTTCAGTGTGTTTCTTGACCTAAGCTATGTGGGTCTTCGGTGTGTTTCTCGACCTAAGCTCTGTGGGTCTTCAGTGTGTTTCTTGACCTAAGCTCTGTGGGTCTTCAGTGTGTTTCTCGACCTAAGCTCTGTGGGTCTTCAGTGTGTTTCTCGACCTAAGCTCTGTGGGTCTTCAGTGTGTTTCTTGACCGAAGCTCTGGTTACTTGAATATTTTGGCTTCTTGTGATTATTATTTTAAAGTCATATATAATGCGAATGAAATATAGAAAATTAAGCACTTGTATTTTGTGAGCATCTTGAACAATACTTAAACTTAAGAATAATCCATGGAAAGGAAATCACAGTAATGAACGATATATTAGAAATACATAACATAACCGGGTCTTAGACTTATTTGAACATATTGTTTGCTACATATATATATCTGTTACAACTGAATCTTAAGATCGAAGCGATCCTCAACCCTTTCTTTAATTTCTCTCTTCTCCCCCTTTTCTACGAAACTCCCTAATTTTAAGCACACAAAATATGATTATGCATAGCATTGAAGTTGAAAATGAATGTGCTAAAGAAATGCTTTATCCTTCTAATGAATGTGCTAAAGAAATGCTTTATCCTTCTAATGAATGTGCTAAAGAAATGCTTTATCAGAAATGCTTTATCCTTCTAATGAATCTGCTAAAGACATGCTTTATCCTTCTAAATAATCTGCTAAAGAAATGCGTTATCCTTCTAATGAATCTGCTAAAGAAATGTTTTATCCTTCTAATGAATGTGCTAAAGAAATGCTTTATCCTTCTAATGAATGTGCTAAAGAAATGCTTTATCCTTCTAATGAATGTGCTAAAGAAATGCTTTATCCTTCTAATGAATCTGCTAAAGAAATGCTTTATCCTTCTAATGAATCTGCTAAAGAAATGCGTTATCCTTCTAATGAATGTGCTAAAGAAATGCTTTATCCTTCTAATGAATGTGCTAAAGAAATGCTTTATCCTTCTAATGAATGTGCTAAAGAAATGCTTTATCCTTCTAATGAATCTGCTAAAGAAATGCTTTATCCTTCTAATGAATCTGCTAAAGAAATGCTTTATCCTTCTAATGAATGTGCTAAAGAAATGCTTTATCCTTCTAATGAATCTGCTAAAGAAATGCTTTATCCTTCTAATGAATGTGCTAAAGAAATGCTTTATCTTTCTAATGAATCTGCTAAAGAAATGCTTTATCCTTCTAATGAATCTGCTAAAGAAATGCTTTATCCTTCTAATGAATGTGCTAAACAAATGCTTTATCTTTCTAATGAATCTGCTAAAGAAATGCTTTATCCTTCTAATGAATCTGCTAAAGAAATGCTTTATCCTTCTAATGAATCTGCTAAAGAAATGCTTTATCCTTCTAATGAATGTGCTAAAGAAATACTTTATCCTTCTAATGAATGTGCTAAAGAAATGCTTTATCCTTCTAATGAATCTGCTAAAGAAATGCTTTATCCTTCGAATTCAAGTATGTCAACGTATTCATGGTTAACCCATTTGATTCTGGATACCGTTCAAACAGTATTTGCAAAGAACATAGAGTCAGATCAGCTGCTATGGAACGTGCCGTCTGATCAGGCTCTATGCAGTTTGCTATTCAGATGATCTTGCTAAGACACTTGGCTATGTAGCAAACAACATAGATCCTGATCAGCATGCAGCGTCACGCTGCGGCTGATCTGGATCTATGTTGTTTGCAAAAGCCTTAATGTATCCAGAGTGAAATGGGTAATGTATTACTATGGCACAGTTTGCTTTCTCCTCAATCCTACATATATGTACATATTATTTATACTTGACTCAATGTTTTATTCAAAGAAATAAATATTGTTTAACCCTTTCAACCCCACAGGCCTCTAAATAGGCTTATGAAAAGTGTAGATCCAGATGAGCCGGCTCGTAACGAGCCGTCTCATCAGGATCTGCACATTTTTGCCAGTAATAATTATTACTATTTTTAGATAAAATTACCCATTTTGATAAATGAACTGGTCCAAATGTAATTTTCTTATTAATTTATTGGTCTAAAAATAGCATGCACCAGTCCATGTCAGTTACTTGGGGTTGAATGGGTTAAACTAATTGTATGCATTTTGAACATTATATATGTATATAATGGGAAATAATAGCAGTTAACTTCTAGGGGCCTCAAAATGAAAAATAAATTTATAAGCCAGTTTCTCTGTCCATTACCCATGATGCATTGTTGAATGACTCGTCTAGCAAGTATGTGTGTTTTACATTTATTTATCGTCGCTACTGGTTGCCCATATGAGCGACACGACACCTCTTGAAGAGATTAGTCATTTTAGATCTTTGGCGGATAATGCAATGATACAGACAGAGACCCATTCCAGAGTCTCCTGGTTCTTTTACGTGCACGGTGTAAAACACCGACACGAGACCTCGAATCTCTATCTAGCCAGTATTTACCCATGAAAACATATAAATATGGTACTTAATATAGCATCAGGACAAATGGCCAATGCCATGCATTGATATTTAATATTCATAAAAACCCAATTTTAGGGCAATTATCCTTAATTTGGAGACCTCTGATAATTATACTGGTAGTAATCATTGATGGATGGAGAACAAATTACACGGTTGACTGGGAATTACCCCTCCCGGGACCTAGTGGGAGGGGTGTGTGATATTTGGATGATGGAAAATGGACAATGAATTCAATCAGAGATGGATTAGTGGACAAGGGTCAAAATGTGATAATTTCAAATTGCACATGTTCAGAACTATTTCAAACTGCACATGTTCACGACTATTTCAAACTGCACATGTTCACGACTATTTCAAACTGCACATGTTCACGACTATCAAACTGCACATGTTCACGACTATTTCAAACTGCACATGTTCACGACTATTTCAAACTGCACATGTTCACGACTATTTCAAACTGCACATGTTCACGACTATTTCAAACTGCACATGTTCACAACTATTTCAAACTGCACATGTTCACGACTATCAAACTGCACATGTTCACGACTATCAAACTGCACATGTTCACGACTATCAAACTGCACATGTTCACGACTATTTCAAGCTGCACATGTTCAGGACTATTTCAAATTGCACATGTTCAGGACTATTTCAAGCTGCACATGTTCAGGACTATTTCAAACTACACATGTTCACGACTATTTCAAACTGCACATGTTCACGACTATTTCAAATTGCACAAGTTCGCGACTATTTCAAACTGCACATGTTCAGGACTATTTCAAACTGTACATGTTCAGGACTATTTCAAACTGCACATGTTCACGACTATTTCAAACTGCACATGTTCACGACTATTTCAAACTGCACATGTTCACGACTATTTCAAACTGCACATGTTCACGACTATTTCAAGCTGCACATGTTCACGACTATTGCAAGCTGCACATGTTCAGGACTATTTCAAGCTGCACATGTTCAGGACTATTTCAAGCTGCACATGTTCAGGACTATTGCAAACTGCACATGTTCAGGACTATTGCAAACTGCACATGTTCACGACTATTTCAAACTGCACATGTTCACGACTATTTCAAACTGCACATGTTCACGACTATTTCAAACTGCACATGTTCACGACTATTTCAAACTGCACATGTTCACGACTATTTCAAACTGCACCTGTTCACGACTATTTCAAACTGCACATGTTCACGACTATTTCAAACTGCACATGTTCACGACTATTTCAAACTGCACATGTTCACGACTATTTCAAACTGCACATGTTCACGACTATTTCAGACCTTCAGTCCAATAGCTGTTTATATGTGGACTTTTCTGCCTGGCTCCATATATTATCATTAACATCCTAGGTTTGCTAATTTTAGTTTTTAGTTGTAGAGTTAATGTCTAAAACAGATAAATTCACAGCAATATCTTGTCTGGGTGTATTTTATGGTTTCAATTAATATTAAAAAATTCATTGGCTTCTATTGTTACTAGGTATCGATCATGGACCATTATCACCCATTAGTTTTTAATAATCTGATAAAATAAGAAATTAAACCTCTAACAAAACAACTAATTTCTTCTTCAGACAAATCTAACTGCAATGCTATTTAAATTATCACATTCAGTTTTGAAACATTGTCTCCCTTCACACTTCTGTAATGATTATCTTATCTCCAAAATGAAGAACAGCCAAAGGGGAGATCATTAACATAATAAAGCTAAGAATGATGAACAAAGTGTAAAATGAGTTGATGTGATCACTGATAATCACACTGATTTGGAAATGGTACAGCTAGTGTTGAAAAGTTGATTGATTTTACGCTTGATAAGGAAGTTATTCAGAAATTGAGAAATATGGTTGGAAATATAACTGTAAACTTTTGGAATTGGTCTTGGATTTCTATTTCATTATTTAATTCTTTTGCAAACAGCAAGGAGCCAGATCAGATGACATACAACGTGGTAACACGCTGGACTGGTAATCCAGCGATCGCAGATTCGATCCCCCGTCTGACCTTAATAAAATTAACAGTCTTTCAGATGGGACGTTAAACTGAGGTCTCGTGTCGGTGCTTTACACCGTGCACGTAAAAGAACCAGAGGAAACTCTGGAATGGGTCTCTCTCTGTATCATTGCACTATCCTCCAAAAAATCTAAAATGACTAATCTCTTCAGGCGGCGTCGCTCATATGGGCAACCGGTAGCGATGATAAATAAACATAAAACACACACACACATCTGATCATGCTCTATGATATTTGCTATTCAGATAGTTGAGCCAAAGCAGTTTGTAGAATAGCAAACAACATAGATCCTGATCAGACATGGCATGACGTTGTTTGCACATTCCTTCCAATTTAGTCAGCAAGTTAGATGGAAGTGTTTATATAGTGATGATTGTTTTGAATGAAGGCAGTGAATGCTATGATGACACACACATGAAGGATACCTGTGAACCATTTCTAGAGGCCTAGGGACACACCTCTGCAGGGCTCATTCTAGAGGGTGACTTGGGCAAAATAGTCACCATAGGGACCCTGACTTTGCCCCCTGGGTGTCTCACTTCTCCCTAAATAATTTTTTTTTAAATAAATATTATTTTACAACTTTCATGCGTCATACACTGGCCCATTATAAAGCACTTCTTCGTTTCTATTTAATGGTCATATTGTGAATTTTAACCCTATTTTGTTGAAATATATTAAATAACACCATTTAAGGACGCAATTGCGTGCTTTCTGACTTATCCAAAATATTCTAACCTAGAGTGAGCCCTGATCTGACTCCAAAGGGGGATATATAAAATAGTTATATAGAACAAGAAAGGAAAACAAATTAGAGCTGTTGATGGAGACTTGTTCATAGGCTGGTGAAGGTGACATCAGTGGCAGCAGAAGTGAAATGAGGTCAAAGGTCAAGGAAATGAAAGTAAAAATGTTAAAGCCAAATTTCACTATATGGAAATATATCAGTTAGGTGATTTGAAGCAACGTAATGTAAATAGAATTATGTGTAGCAGTTAGTTTCATTGAAACAACATAAATAGAATTATGTGTAGCAGTTAGTTTCATTGAAACAACATAAATAGAATTATGTGTAGCAGTTAGTTTCATTGAAACAACGTATAAATAGAATTTTGTGTAGCGGTTAGTTTCATTGAAACAACGTAAATAGAATTATGTGTAGCAGTTAGTTTCATTGAAACAACGTAAATAGAATTATGTGTAGCAGTTAGTTTCATTGAAACAACGTAAATAGAATTATGTGTAGCAGTTAGTTTCATTGAAACAACGTAAGTTAGTTTCATTGAAACAACGTAAATAGAATTATGTGTAGCAGTTAGTTTCATTGAAACAACGTAAATAGAATTATGTGTAGCAGTTAGTTTCATTGAAACAACGTAAATAGAATTATGTGTAGCAGTTAGTTTCATTGAAACAACGTAAATAGAATTATGTGTAGCAGTTAGTTTCATTGAAACAATGTAAATAGAATTATGTGTAGCAGTTAGTTTCATTGAAACAACGTAATGTAAATAGAATTATGTGTAGCAGTTAGTTTCATTGAAACAACGTAATGTAAATAGAATTATGTGTAGCAGTTAGTTTCATTGAAACAATGTAATGTAAATAGAATTATGTGTAGCAGTTAGTTTCATTGCAGCAACGTAAGTTAGTTTCATTGAAACAACGTAAGTTAGTTTCATTGAAACAATGTAAGTTAGTTTCATTGAAACAACGTAAATAAAATTATGTGTAGCAGTTAGTTTCATTGAAACAACGTAAATATAATTATATGTAGCAGTTAGTTTCATTGAAACAACGTAAGTTAGTTTCATTGAAACAACGTAAATAGAATTATGTGTAGCAGTTAGTTTCATTGAAACAACGTAAATATAATTATATGTAGCAGTTAGTTTCATTGAAACAACATAAGTTAGTTTCATTGAAACAACGTAAATAGAATTATGTGTAGCAGTTAGTTTCATTGAAACAACGTAAATAGAATTATGTGTAGCAGTTAGTTTCATTGCAGCAACGTAAATAGAATTATGTACAGGAAGATTACGCAGGCAATAAATTACAAATAAAGTTAATCATTTCGCAGATATGTAGACATATTTTTATTTTGTTCACCCAGCAAGCTATGTTACATTTTCGACAAAAGACTCTTTATTGTAACCTATCCCGGGTGCCCCAGGGGTTGAAATTGGAGCAATCGGAGGATGTAAAAGCTGCTAGAAATGTGATCCTTCAAAAAGATAGATAAATATTTTCTTTTTTATTGAATTTAATGATTTGACTGAAACGTGATTACGTCGGAAGGATCAAATTTCATTCAGCAATAACTTTAAATTGTTGCTCATGTCTTTTCAATGAATCATGTTGTATTAAACCTGTCAAAGTGAGGACATGAAATTAATGTCCAATAAAGATCAAGCATTTAGAGGGTACACAGTATATGTAGCTAGTTCACTATATATACACAGTATATGTAGCTAGTTCACTATATATACACAGTGTATGTAGCTAGTTCACTATATATGGAGAGGGTACACAGTATATGTAGCTAGTTCACTATATATACACAGTGTATGTAGCTAGTTCACTATATATGGAGAGGGTACACAGTATATTTAGCTAGTTCACTATATATGGAGAGGGTACACAGTATATGTAGCTAGTTCACTATATATGGAGAGGGTACACAGTATATGTAGCTAGTTCACTATATATGGAGAGGGTACACAGTATATGTAGCTAGTTCACTATATATGGAGAGGGTACACAGTATATGTAGCTAGTTCACTATATATACACAGTGTATGTAGCTAGTTCACTATATATTGAGAGGGTACACAGTATATGTAGCTAGTTCACTATATATACACAGTGTATGTAGCTAGTTCATTATATACACAGTGTATGTAGCTAGTTCACTATATATACACAGTGTATGTAGCTAGTTCACTATATATACACAGTGTATGTAGCTAGTTCACTATATATACACAGTGTATGTAGCTAGTTCACTATATATACACAGTGTATGTAGCTAGTTCACTCTATATACACAGTATATGTAGCTAGTTCACTATATATACACAGTGTATGTAGCTAGTTCACTATATATACACAGTGTATGTAGCTAGTTCACTATATATACACAGTGTATGTAGCTAGTTCACTATATATACACAGTGTATGTAGCTAGTTCACTATATATACACAGTGTATGTAGCTAGTTCACTATATATACACAGTGTATGTAGCTAGTTCACTATATATACACAGTGTATGTAGCTAGTTCACTATATAACACAGTGTATGTAGCTAGTTCACTATATATACACAGTGTATGTAGCTAGTTCACTATATATACACAGTGTATGTAGCTAGTTCACTCTATATACACAGTATATGTAGCTAGTTCACTATATATACACAGTATATGTAGCTAGTTCACTATATATACACAGTGTATGTAGCTAGTTCACTATATATGGAGAGGGTACACAGTATATGTAGCTAGTTCACTATATATACACAGTGTATGTAGCTAGTTCACTATATATGGAGAGGGTACACAGTATATTAGCTAGTTCACTATATATGGAGAGGGTACACAGTATATGTAGCTAGTTCACTATATATGGAGAGGGTACACAGTATATGTAGCTAGTTCACTATATGGAGAGGGTACACAGTATATGTAGCTAGTTCACTATATATGGAGAGGGTACACAGTATATGTAGCTAGTTCACTATATATACACAGTGTATGTAGCTAGTTCACTATATATTGAGAGGGTACACAGTATATGTAGCTAGTTCACTATATATACACAGTGTATGTAGCTAGTTCATTATATATACACAGTGTATGTAGCTAGTTCACTATATATACACAGTGTATGTAGCTAGTTCACTATATATACACAGTGTATGTAGCTAGTTCACTATATATACACAGTGTATGTAGCTAGTTCACTATATATACACAGTGTATGTAGCTAGTTCACTCTATATACACAGTATATGTAGCTAGTTCACTATATATACACAGTGTATGTAGCTAGTTCACTATATATACACAGTGTATGTAGCTAGTTCACTATATATACACAGTGTATGTAGCTAGTTCACTATATATACACAGTGTATGTAGCTAGTTCACTATATATACACAGTGTATGTAGCTAGTTCACTATATATACACAGTGTATGTAGCTAGTTCACTATATATACACAGTGTATGTAGCTAGTTCACTAATATGGAGAGGGTACACAGTGTATGTAGCTAGTCACTATATATACACAGTGTATGTAGCTAGTTCACTCTTATACACAGTTATGTAGCTAGTTCACTATATATACACAGTATATGTAGCTAGTTCACTATATATACACAGTATATGTAGCTAGTTCACTATATATACAGTATAGTAGCTAGTTCACTATATATACACAGTATATGTAGCTAGTTCACTATATATACACAGTATATGTAGCTAGTTCACTATATATACACAGTGTATGTAGCTAGTTCACTATATATGGAGAGGGTACACAGTATATGTAGCTAGTTCACTATATATGGAGAGGGTACACAGTATATGTAGCTAGTTCACTATATATGGAGAGGGTACACAGTATATGTAGCTAGTTCACTATATATGGAGAGGGTACACAGTATATGTAGCTAGTTCACTATATATGGAGAGGGTACACAGTATATGTAGCTAGTTCACTATATATTGAGAGGGTACACAGTATATGTAGCTAGTTCACTATATATACACAGTGTATGTAGCTAGTTCACTATATATACACAGTGTATGTAGCTAGTTCACTATATATGGAGAGGGTACACAGTATATGTAGCTAGTTCACTATATATACACAGTGTATGTAGCTAGTTCACTATATATTGAGAGGGTACACAGTATATGTAGCTAGTTCACTATATATACACAGTGTATGTAGCTAGTACACTATATATACACAGTGTATGTAGCTAGTTCACTATATATACACAGTATATGTAGCTAGTTCACTATATATACACAGTGTATGTAGCTAGTTCACTATATATACACAGTATATGTAGCTAGTTCACTATATATACACAGTGTATGTAGCTAGTTCACTATATATACACAGTGTATGTAGCTAGTTCACTATATATGGAGAGGTACACAGTATATGTAGCTAGTTCACTATATATACACAGTGTATGTAGCTAGTTCACTATATATACACAGTATATGTAGCTAGTTCACTATATATGGAGAGGGTACACAGTGTATGTAGCTAGTTCACTATATATACACAGTATATGTAGCTAGTTCACTATATGGAGAGGGTACACAGTATATGTAGCTAGTTCACTATATATGGAGAGGGTACACAGTATATGTAGCTAGTTCACTATATATACACAGTGTATGTAGCTAGTTCACTATATATACACAGTGTATGTAGCTAGTTCACTCTATATACACAGTATATGTAGCTAGTTCACTATATATACACAGTATATGTAGCTAGTTCACTATATATACACAGTATATGTAGCTAGTTCACTATATATACACAGTATATGTAGCTAGTTCACTATATATACACAGTATATGTAGCTAGTTCACTATATATACACAGTATATGTAGCTAGTTCACTATATATACACAGTGTATGTAGCTAGTTCACTATATATGGAGAGGGTACACAGTATATGTAGCTAGTTCACTATATATGGAGAGGGTACACAGTATATGTAGCTAGTTCACTATATATGGAGAGGGTACACAGTATATGTAGCTAGTTCACTATATATGGAGAGGGTACACAGTATATGTAGCTAGTTCACTATATATTGAGAGGGTACACAGTATATGTAGCTAGTTCACTATATATACACAGTGTATGTAGCTAGTTCACTATATATACACAGTGTATGTAGCTAGTTCACTATATATGGAGAGGGTACACAGTATATGTAGCTAGTTCACTATATATACACAGTGTATGTAGCTAGTTCACTATATATTGAGAGGGTACACAGTATATGTAGCTAGTTCACTATATATACACAGTGTATGTAGCTAGTACACTATATATACACAGTGTATGTAGCTAGTTCACTATATATACACAGTATATGTAGCTAGTTCACTATATATACACAGTGTATGTAGCTAGTTCACTATATATACACAGTATATGTAGCTAGTTCACTATATATACACAGTGTATGTAGCTAGTTCACTATATATACACAGTGTATGTAGCTAGTTCACTATATATGGAGAGGGTACACAGTATATGTAGCTAGTTCACTATATATACACAGTGTATGTAGCTAGTTCACTATATATACACAGTATATGTAGCTAGTTCACTATATATGGAGAGGGTACACAGTGTATGTAGCTAGTTCACTATATATACACAGTATATGTAGCTAGTTCACTATATATGGAGAGGGTACACAGTATATGTAGCTAGTTCACTATATATGGAGAGGGTACACAGTATATGTAGCTAGTTCACTATATATACACAGTGTATGTAGCTAGTTCACTATATATACACAGTGTATGTAGCTAGTTCACTATATATGGAGAGGGTACACAGTATATGTAGCTAGTTCACTATATATACACAGTGTATGTAGCTAGTTCACTATATATACACAGTATATGTAGCTAGTTCACTATATATGGAGAGGGTACACAGTGTATGTAGCTAGTTCACTATATATACACAGTATATGTAGCTAGTTCACTATATATGGAGAGGGTACACAGTATATGTAGCTAGTTCACTATATATGGAGAGGGTACACAGTATATGTAGCTAGTTCACTATATATGGAGAGGGTACACAGTATATGTAGCTAGTTCACTATATATGGAGAGGGTACACAGTATATGTAGCTAGTTCACTATATATGGAGAGGGTACACAGTATATGTAGCTAGTTCACTATATATGGAGAGGGTACACAGTATATGTAGCTAGTTCACTATATATTGAGAGGGTACACAGTATATGTAGCTAGTTCACTATATATACACAGTGTATATAGCTAGTTCACTATATATACACAGTGTATGTAGCTAGTTCACTATATATGGAGAGGGTACACAGTATATGTAGCTAGTTCACTATATATACACAGTGTATGTAGCTAGTTCACTATATATTGAGAGGGTACACAGTATATGTAGCTAGTTCACTATATATACACAGTGTATGTAGCTAGTACACTATATATACACAGTGTATGTAGCTAGTTCACTATATATACACAGTATATGTAGCTAGTTCACTATATATACACAGTGTATGTAGCTAGTTCACTATATATACACAGTGTATGTAGCTAGTTCACTATATATACACAGTATATGTAGCTAGTTCACTATATATACACAGTGTATGTAGCTAGTTCACTATATATACACAGTGTATGTAGCTAGTTCACTATATATGGAGAGGGTACACAGTATATGTAGCTAGTTCACTATATATACACAGTGTATGTAGCTAGTTCACTATATATACACAGTATATGTAGCTAGTTCACTATATATGGAGAGGGTACACAGTGTATGTAGCTAGTTCACTATATATACACAGTATATGTAGCTAGTTCACTATATATGGAGAGGGTACACAGTATATGTAGCTAGTTCACTATATATGGAGAGGGTACACAGTATATGTAGCTAGTTCACTATATATACACAGTATATGTAGCTAGTTCACTATATATACACAGTGTATGTAGCTAGTTCACTATATATACACAGTATATGTAGCTAGTTCACTATATATACACAGTGTATGTAGCTAGTTCACTATATATACACAGTATATGTAGCTAGTTCACTATATATACACAGTATATGTAGCTAGTTCACTATATATACACAGTGTATGTAGCTAGTTCACTATATATGGAGAGGGTACACAGTATATGTAGCTAGTTCACTATATATGGAGAGGGTACACAGTATATGTAGCTAGTTCACTATATATACACAGTGTATGTAGCTAGTTCACTATATATGGAGAGGGTACACAGTATATGTAGCTAGTTCACTATATATGGAGAGGGTACACAGTATATGTAGCTAGTTCACTATATATGGAGAGGGTACACAGTATATGTAGCTAGTTCACTATATATGGAGAGGGTACACAGTATATGTAGCAAGTTCACTATATATACACAGTGTATGTAGCTAGTTCACTATATATGGAGAGGGTACACAGTATATGTAGCTAGTTCACTATATATGGAGAGGGTACACAGTATATGTAGCTAGTTAATTATATATTGAAGTAAAGATGTAGTGTTGTTCACGGTTTTTAAGCTGTTCGATTAGTGTAGTGGTTAACATTTGTGTTTCTCAGCAATGCTGAATCGAGCTAGGAGGAAATATGGGAGAAATAGCCTTCCCGAGCTGCCTCACATCTCCCTTTTCTGAAATATTGTCGTTACCTTTGTAAACCGTGGTCTATGAATGTTAGAACTATGATAATTTGTCGGTTTGAGTTGATCTCAAAATGTAGGGTGTAACAGAAATGAAAAGCAATCAGACAGTATGCATAGAGCAAGTTAGAAACCAACAGAAGAGTCAGAGTGGAAGTCGTGCTAGCGCAGTGGATGTGCGTTCGCTTCAGGTGTGAAAGGTCTGGAGTTCGAGCTCCGTTGGAGCCGTTACGATTGTGCCCTTAGGCAAGGCATTTAAATTCCACGTTTCCTCTTCTCTCTCCTCTCCCTTGTCCCTCAAAGCTGTTCCTGAAGAAAGATGATATCTTTATATTAACTCTAGAATTTATTTATCTTCCTGCCCCTGATTCCCTTCAGGGGCCATCCAGAGGTTCCTGAGACTGGTTCCTTTACATGTATAGAGTAACGTACCAACACTAGACTTCGATTTTAAGCCTCACCCAAGAATCTTGTATCCACCCTGTGGCATTACTATGGCATTGTCAACCATACACATATATCTATGTATACAGTAAACCCATTATAAGATGGACATTCAAATATTGTCATGATTTCAATTTGATATGAAACCAATGCAATATTCTCACAAAATCCGAAGAAAATGTCTTTATTATCAAGTGAGGAAATCTGGTAAAATTGTTATTAATTTTCCTCCATTTGCATAACAGAAATAATATGGTGTTATTAACTCCATGCAGGGTAGCGATGAAAATAACAGTCAAACATGTCGTGGAATTTCGCTACGACACAATTCTAGTGAAATTCCATGACATATATCCAGAGTTTTGATCAGTTACAAGTAAGAAAAACAGATTAATGAATTGTCGTTTGCTACAATTATTTGAACCATTTATAGCCTTCATTTTACCCAGCATGCAGAGTTAAGAAATATGGAGTGATTGATTTAAACTTTATTTATTTTACGATTGCGAAGCAAGTTTTACCGACTTATATTAATCACTCTCGTTGGCGCGGATGAAAGCGTAAATGTGGTCAGGTCATTCGTGTGGGAGGAAACTGGAGAAAACCCACCTGTCCGATCTGGCGATCACCATACCATCTCACATACTTCCCGGTCCGAGAATCAAACTCGGGTTGCATTGATGATAAGCGAGTGCGCAAACCACTGCGCCAATCGTATAGCCACTTGATTGAAAGAAAAACAAGATTGGGTCTGTTTACATTCTTTATATTTTCTCTATTCCAGATATTATTATAAAAGTTGAGTTAAATATTCCAGGGAATCCCAGAGGGTATATTAGGTACCCCAATTAGCATACTAAACACCTCTTTATTCCTGTTACGGCTACTCTAATTGACTGTTAGAAGCCACATTTGTCTGTACAGTATCAGAATGTGGTCTGCAAGTTTTTCTCACAGGAATTTTATTAACAGCAAGAGATGTAATTGGAACAAAGGAGTATTGAGGAAGTAAAATGGAAATTTAAGAAAGATGGAATATACCACTTATAGCGTATGGATATTTTAAATCCTTTGCAGAATAACTGGTGGAGGGGGGGGGGGGAATAGGCATATATCCAGACCATATGCAGGATTATCATGGGGGGGGGGGTAAATCCTTGGGGGAAATACCATAACTGGTGGAGGGGGGATAGTGCATATATCCAGACGGACGCAGGATTATCATGGGGGGGGGGGGGTAAATCCTTGGGGGAAATACCATAACTGGTGGAGGGGGGGGGGAATAGTGCATATATCCAGACCATATGCAGGATTATCATGGGGGGGGGGGGGGGGGTAAATCCTTGGGGGAAATACCATAACTGGTGAGGGGGGATAGTGCATATATCCAGACCGGACGCAGGATTATCATGGGGGGGGTAAATCCTTGGGGGAAATACCATAATGGTGGAGGGGGAATAGTGCATATATCCAGACCGTATGCAGGATTATCATGGGGGGGGGGGAATCCTTGGGGGAAATACCATAACTGGTGGAGGGGAATAGTGCATATATCCAGACCGTATGCAGGATTATCATGGGGGGGGGAATCCTTGGGGGAAATACCATAACTGTGGAGGGGAATAGTGCATATATCCAGACCGTATGCAGGATTATCTGGGGGGGGGTAAATCCTTGGGGGAAATACCATAACTGGTGGAGGGGGAATAGTGCATATATCCAGACCGTATACAGGATTATCATGGAGGGGGGGGGGGGAATCCTTGGGGGAAATACCATAACTGGTGGAGGGGGGAATAGTGCATATATCCAGACCGTATGCAGGATTATCATTGGGGGGGGGGAATACCATAACTGGTGGAGGGGGAATAGTGCAATATCCAGACGTATGCAGGATTATCATTGGGGGGGGGGGGGGTAAATCCTTGGGTGAAATACCATAACTGGTGGAGGGGGAATAGTGTGTATATCCAGACCGTATGCAGGATTATCATTGGGGGGGGGGGGGTAAATCCTTGGGGGAAATACCATAACTGGTGGAGGGGGAATAGTGCATATATCCAGACCGTATGCAGGATTATCATGGGGGGGGGTTTAAATCCTTGGGGGAAATACCATAACTGGCGGAGGGGGAATAGTGCATATATCCAGACCGTATGCAGGAT
>CM026402.1:46846716-46989510 GCA_014843695.1 Archivesica marissinica | reverse complement strand
GTCGTTTGCTACAATTATTTGAACCATTTATAGCCTTCATTTTACCCAGCATGCAGAGTTAAGAAATATGGAGTGATTGATTTAAACTTTATTTATTTTACGATTGCGAAGCAAGTTTTACCGACTTATATTAATCACTCTCGTTGGCGCGGATGAAAGCGTAAATGTGGTCAGGTCATTCGTGTGGGAGGAAACTGGAGAAAACCCACCTGTCCGATCTGGCGATCACCATACCATCTCACATACTTCCCGGTCCGAGAATCAAACTCGGGTTGCATTGATGATAAGCGAGTGCGCAAACCACTGCGCCAATCGTATAGCCACTTGATTGAAAGAAAAACAAGATTGGGTCTGTTTACATTCTTTATATTTTCTCTATTCCAGATATTATTATAAAAGTTGAGTTAAATATTCCAGGGAATCCCAGAGGGTATATTAGGTACCCCAATTAGCATACTAAACACCTCTTTATTCCTGTTACGGCTACTCTAATTGACTGTTAGAAGCCACATTTGTCTGTACAGTATCAGAATGTGGTCTGCAAGTTTTTCTCACAGGAATTTTATTAACAGCAAGAGATGTAATTGGAACAAAGGAGTATTGAGGAAGTAAAATGGAAATTTAAGAAAGATGGAATATACCACTTATAGCGTATGGATATTTTAAATCCTTTGCAGAATAACTGGTGGAGGGGGGGGGGGGGAATAGTGCATATATCCAGACCATATGCAGGATTATCAGGGGGGGGGGGTAAATCCTTGGGGGAAATACCATAACTGGTGGAGGGGGGATAGTGCATATATCCAGACCGGACGCAGGATTATCATGGGGGGGGTAAATCCTTGGGGGAAATACCATAACTGGTGGAGGGGGGGGGGAATAGTGCATATATCCAGACCATATGCAGATTATCATGGGGGGGGGGGGTAAATCCTTGGGGGAAATACCATAACTGGTGGAGGGGGGATAGTGCATATATCCAGACCGGACGCAGGATTATCATGGGGGGGGTAAATCCTTGGGGGAAATACCATAACTGGTGGAGGGGGATAGTGCATATATCCAGACCGGACGCAGGATTATCATGGGGGGGGGGAATCCTTGGGGGAAATACCATAACTGGTGGAGGGGAATAGTGCATATATCCAGACCGTATGCAGGATTATCATGGGGGGGGGAATCCTTGGGGGAAATACCATAACTGGTGGAGGGGGAATAGTGCATATATCCAGACCGTATGCAGGATTATCATGGGGGGGGGAATCCTTGGGGGAAATACCATAACTGGCGGAGGGGGAATAGTGCATATATCCAGACCGTATGCAGGATTATCATGGAGGGGGGGGAATCCTTGGGGGAAATACCATAAACTGGTGGAGGTTCGAATAGTGCATATATCCAGACCGTATGCAGGGATAGACCGGTATATTGCAGGATCAGACGTATGCAGGATTATCCTTGGGGGAGGGGGGTAAATCCTTGGGGAAATACCATAACTGGTGGAGGGGGAATAGTGTGTATATCCAGACCGTATGCAGGATTATCATTGGGGGGGGGGGGGGGGGAAATACCATAACTGGTGGAGGGGGGAAAGAGGGAATAGTGCGTATATCCAGACCGTATGCAGGATTATCATGGAGGGGGGAATCCTTGGGGGAAATACCATAACTGGCGGAGGGGGAATAGTGCATATATCCAGACCGTATGCAGGATTATCATGGAGGGGGGGAATCCTTGGGGAAATACCATAACTGGTGGAGGTCGAATAGTGCATATATCCAGACCGTATGCAGGATTTATCATGGAGGGGGGGAATCCTTGGGGGAAATACCATAACTGGTGGAGGTCGAATAGTGCATATATCCAGACCGTATGCAGGATTATCATGGAGGGGGGGAATCCTTGGGGAAATACCATAAAATGGTGGGAGGTCGAATAGTGCATATATCCAGACCGTATGCAGGATTATCATGGAGGGGGGAATCCTTGGGGGAATACCATAACTGGTGGATGGGGAATAGAAATTGCATATATCCTGGTTGAGGGGGATAGTGCATATATCCATACCGTATGCAGGATTATCATGGGGGGGGAATCCTTGGGGGGGAAATACCATAACTGGTGGAGGGGGAATAGTGCATATATCCAGACCGTACGCAGGATTATCATGGGGGGGGTTTTAAATCCTTGGGGAAATACCATAACTGGCGGAGGGGGAATAGTGCATATATCCAGACCGTATGCAGGATTATCATGGAGGGGGGAATCCTTGGGGGAAATACCATAACTGGTGGAGGGGGAATAGTGCATATATCCAGGACCGTATGCAGGATTATCATTGGGGGGGGGTTTAAATCTTTGGGGGAAATACCATAACTGGTGGAGGGGGAATAGTGCATATATCCAGACCGTATGCAGGATTATCATGGGGGGGGGTTTAAATCCTTGGGGGAAATACCATAACTGGCGGAGGGGGAATAGTGCATATATCCAGACCGTATGCAGGATTATCATTGGGGGGTGTCATTATTTTCAGGGATGAGTCCAAACACGAACACATACCCATCGTTGATGGGTTCTCCCCCAAGACTATTTAAAAATCCTCAATGCCGGAGCACCTGTGATGCTTTACACCGCTATATTTCTTGTGTATATTTTGTACTTAATAAAATAATATAGAAAACTATGCAACAATCACATACTGGGTTGAATGTTCAGCAATTATATGATATTTGGTGGATCTACAAACATTCAATTTTAATAAATTGATGAGCCCTGGTTCTTTTACATGCCCGGTGTATTACAGTAGTGATACATGAGTCAGCAGTTTATGGTCCCATTATGACAGACTGGTATAATAATATTAGGGTGAGACATGGGATGACTCCTGTTGTCTGCCATAATGTATAAATCTGCATACTATATATACAGCTGTATACATTTAGGATATATGAGTTACCAGTTGAATACTCCCTACTCTCTTAAAGCAGCATTACATCGTAATAAATGATGTTTTGGGTAAAATTATAAATACTAATGTGTGTGTGTTTACAAAAATCGAAATAGTCGCTCAGATTTCCAATAAATTTAAACCGTCGTATACGCGAATTTGTTTATCAACACACGAAATGTAAACACACACAGTGCACACGCGTGAAACAACATAGGATGTAGAAAGCAACGTATATATTTTGAACATGAAAGACTATCTATCTATCTTCCTCTAATGTCGAACCCTCGCGGGGATGTAGAAATGTCCCTAAAAGACTTAGCTAACAGAGGTATGAATCAACATATATATCAAGTAATTTAATTAAAAATGACAACGTGGGAGAAATGGGGATGATGCATTCCAAATGTAAACAAGTGCGGACGATGCGTTCCGGTTGTAAACAAGTGCGTGACCGATCGACTCGGAAAGTCCTACTTTCGGTTTCGAGTTTGTTTTATCGCAAAAAAACACTGTTTACCAAATTAACATAAGCATACAAAGTATAATGTTAGAATGTGTAGCAGCATTGCTACTCATACGTAACAATTGAAGTTTTCAAATATCTTTTATTTCATACGATGTAATGCTGCTTTAATACAGTCATGATCATGGTTTGCATATTCTAAAATCCATCATGACATTGTCATTATTTTTCCATGTATGTCCATAATCATTACATCATTTGTATGATTGCATATATCATAATATTGTACTATATATATTGTAAATATGTTTAAATGTTGTAGACGAGAAACTGTAATGTTTAAGTCTTAATAAAGCATTCTTCCTCATCAAATGGCATTTGTATTTATTAATTATTTTTATTTATGTTTATTTAACGTCACTACTGGTTTTCCATTTGTGCGACGGGTAGTTAATCTAACAGCACCTTTCCTGGGCAGGCTCCAGCGGTTAACCAGTACTTGGTGCACCAACCTCCGTAAGAAACGTCCAACTTTTTCATATAAATAGACACAGTCTGAGCGGGGCTCGAACCTGTGACCTTCAGAGATGATCGGTTACAGTGGTAAACAAGTCAGCGACCTTAACCACTCGACCACGGAGGTGGACAATAGCATTTGTATTAATACACTAATATACCTTAGCAGTATATTTGGATGTGTATGTGTGTGATCACAAATTTCCAACATTACCATGGTAATGTGTCTGTTTCCGAGGTAATGAATTAGCAAATACAGATACCCTTTCCATTCCCAGGAGTCTCCTGGTGTATGACATGCCGTGTTCTGTAGTATTTATGTTAATTTAGATTTAATACAAAGTACATAAAATTATTGAGAAATTGCTATTTCTTCTTTTTCATATGCTGTTCTGTTTCCTGTTGACATTTGAACAGGTAAGTCACAGTGCAAATCTATTTAAAAATTGGTTTATTCAAAATCTACTCTCTAACATGAACGATTATTGCTGCCCAAGGTACTTTGATATTTACCGATACATACTTTAAGTACTTTGATATTTACCGATACATACTTTAAGTACTTTGATATTTACTGTTACATACTTTAAGTACTTTGATATTTACCGTTACATACTTTAAGTACTTTGATATTTACTGTTACATACTTTAAGTACTTTGATATTTACCGTTACATACTTTAAGTACTTTGATATTTACCGTTACATACTTTGAGTACTTTGATATTGACCGTTACATACTTTAAGTACTTTGACATTTTCCGTTACATACTTTTGATATTTACTGTATCAAACATTAACCCTTTGCTCCACAATGGAAGAGGTCAATTACTCATTTTATCTCCCATGCTGCTGATAAGCAACTGGCTCACTGCACAACATACTCGATACCGTAATCAATATCTATCGGATTAGATAACACCGTGGAATGGTGGCTATATGTTGGAAGCAATAAATGTGTTATATGGTGTTTATCAGGAGTAAAGCTTTAAGTACTTTGATATTTACTGTCACACACTTTAAGTACTTTGATATTTACTGTCACACACTTTAAGTACTTTGATATTTACTGTCACACACTTTAAGTACTTTGATATTTACTGTCACACACTTTTAAGTACTTTGATGTTTACTGTCACACACTTTTAAGTACTTTGATATTTACTGTATCATGCATTATTATGCATTAAGTGCTTTGATATTTACTGCCACACACTTTAAGTACTTTGATATTTACTGTCACACACTTTAAGTACTTTGATATTTACTGTCACACACTTTAAGTACTTTTATATTTACTGTCACACACTTTAAGTACTTTGATATTTACTGTCACACACTTTAAGTACTTTGATATTTACTGTCACACACTTTAAGTACTTTGATATTTACTGTCACACACTTTAAGTACTTTTATATTTACTGTCACACACTTTAAGTACTTTGATATTTACTGTCACACACGTTAAGTACTTTGATATTTACTGTCACACACTTTAAGTACTTTGATATTTACTGTATCATGCATTATTATGCATTAAATGCTTTGATATTTACTGTCACACACTTTAAGTACTTTGATATTTACTGTCACACACTTTAAGTACTTTGATATTTACTGTCACACACTTTAAGTACTTTTATATTTACTGTCACATACTTTAAGTACTTTGATATTTACTGTCACACACTTTAAGTACTTTGATATTTACTGCTGCATACATCCATTACTTTGATATGTACTGCCACATGCTTTAAGTACTTTGATATTTATTGCTGCATACGTTAAGTACTTTGATATTTATTGCTGCATATGTTAAGTACTTTGATATTTACTGCTGCATACTTTAAGTACATTGATATTTACTGCTGCATACGTTAAGTACTTTGATATTTATTGCTGCATATGTTAAGTACTTTGATATTTACTGCTGCATACTTTAAGTACATTGATATTTATTGCTGCATATGTTAAGTACTTTGATATTTACTGCTGCATACTTTAAATACATTGATATTTACTGCTGCATACTTTAAGTACATTGATATTTACTGCTGCATACGTTAAGTACTTTGATATTTACTGCTGCTGGTAGCTTCCAATACACTGATATTTACTGCTGCTGGTAGCTTCCAATACACTGATATTTACTGCTGCATACTTTAAGTACTTTGATATTTACTGCTGCTGGTAGCTTCCAATACACTGATATTTACTGCTGCATACTTTAAGTACTTTGATATTTACTGCTGCATACTTTAAGTACTTTGATATTTACTGCTGCATACGTTAAGTACTTTGATATTTACTGCTGCATACTTTAAGTACTTTGATATTTACTGCTGCTGGTAGCTTCCAATACACTGATATTTACTGTCGCAAACATCAAATATCCTAATCCTTACTTACGCCTCTCGACGACATTGCCAATACCACATACATTGATCCCTTAGCTACTATAACATAATCGCCTACCCTTAACTCCTTGCATGCTGGGTAAAATAAAGGCTATAAATAGTTCAAATATTTATAGCAGACGACAATTCATTATTATGGTTTTTTTAATCATAGCTGAAAACTCTGTAAATATGTCATGGAATTTCATTGGAATTTCTTCAATACGACACAATTCTAATGAAATTCCAATGTTATTTTCACCGCATGCAAAGAGTTAAACATCAGCAGTGAGCTCCCTTGGACATTCTTGTCCATTGATTATGATGGGTAAATGACTGTAAATATGTCTGGTGAATCAGCATATAGGCCATGCAAATATGTCTGGTGAATCAGCATATAAGCCATGCAAATATGTCTGGTGAATCAGCATATAGGCCATGCAAATATGTCTGGTGAATCAGCATATAAGCCATGCAAATATGTCTGGTGAATCAGCATATAGGCCATGCAAATATGTCTGGTGAATCAGCATATAAGCCGCCTGCCTATGTTGAAAAGGGTTAACCCCGTAACCTGTCGAATAAATTGGACGGAATGTGCAAACGACATAGATCCAGATCACCCATGTCGTAATGAAGCATCTGAGCAGGATCTATGTTGTTTGCTATTCGAATAAGTGTTTCAGCTCCACTATCCGAATAGCAAACAACATAGAGCCTGAGTCTGATCAGACAGCACAGTCTGTTCCGTCTGTTCTGGCTTTATGCTGTTTTTCATAAGCTGCTTTAGTCGTGATTGGCAGGGTTAGGGTTAATATTTACTGCCGTATGTCCTCTAGTACTTTGATATTATATTGCAATGTGATTGACAACTATTTTAAGCGCTTTCATCTTCTAACGTCAAGTAACACGACAGTTGCTGCAAGGCATGTCAGTATCATAATGTACATCTTGGATATGATTGTCATTCACCGTGATATATAATTGTCACCTGTTGTTGAATTAATTAATCATAATTAACCAGTTCAAACACTAGTCGCTTGTCGAGGTCACAGTATAACAATATATTGACGACTGAAATGGTTTTACAGCCTGTTGACAATTTTCACACAAAAATCAGACAATAACAGTATTAACCCATACTGTGCTGGAAACAAGAACATTCGTTTTTGCAAACAGCATAGAGCCAGATCAGATAACACAGAATGTGTACAGAACATGCCGTCTGATCAGGCTCTATGCTGTTTGCTATTCAGATAGTGGAGCTAAAACACTTGGCTGAATAAATAGCAAACAACATGGTTCCTATCCTGATCAAATGTAGCACTAACCTGTGGCTGATCTGGATCTATGTTGTTTGCACATTCCGTCTAAATTTATTCAGCAGTTTACGGGTTAATGGTTAATGTCTGTTTATGATAAGTCTAGCTATAGACCTTTTAAAAATGATGTGAAATATGCCTTTTATGCAAAGTGGCATAGATTTAGGATACGTTCTCCAAACAGAAATAATCAAGCATGTCTTAATCCTGTTCACCGATGATGCATGGCAATGAAACCTTTAAATATCCCTCACACTATGCACTCGGCAATTAAATTTCTTTTCAAGTGTTTAATCTGCATGTTAATTCACAAACAACAAAGTTATCCTTGTTCCAAGTGGTTGATATGTCCTATTGAAATTAGTGTCAAAAGTGTGGCAATCACAGCAGGTGGTTTATCAGGTTGCATACCTGCTTACTTTAACCCATTCAACACCAAGTAACTGACATGGACTGGTCCATGATATTCTTAGACCAATAAATGAATAAGAAAATTACATTTGGACCAGTTCATTTATCAAGATGGGTAATTTTGTCTAAAATTAGTAATACTACTTGCAAAAAGTGCAGATCCTGATGAGACGGCTCGTCACGAGCCGGCTCATCTGGACCTACACTTTTTGTAAGCCTATATAGAGGTCTGTGGTGTTGAAAGGGTTAAATGTGGAGACACATTTCCAAATACTATTTTCCTGGAAACAAGAACAATCAGGGATAGCATTTCGGGAAGGGCCGTAACTAATGTTGCTAGAACTTGTGGCCTGACCCGTTTGCCTTTATTTAATTTGTCATGTTTTGTATTCACATTTATATATATTGGCTGTCCGATTAGCGCAGTGGTTAGCGCGCTCGTTACTCACCAATGCAACCCGGGTTTGATCCTCGTACCGGGAAGTATGTGAGAAGGTACAGTGGTTGCCAGATCGGACAGGTGGGTTTTCTCCGGGTACTCCGGTTTCCTCCCACACGAATGACCACATTTACGCTTTCATCCACGCCAACGAGAGTTATGAATATAAGTTGTTTCGCAATCGTTGTAAAAATAAATAAAGTTTAAACATCATGTATATGTAATGCGAATCGAGCAATAATATATGATTAAACTAAATTAAACAAAATTAAACTAAATTAAACATAATTAGAGATAGCAGGCCACTGCCATTCTGCTAAATGTACATTTTTGTCCTATCCCATATCCCAATATGACGAAGAATCAATTTATATTATATATCCTGGATCATCCAGATCCGGATCAGCCATACATACTAATGGGTTCGTCCTTGACCCGTGGCCAACCCTTCCACCAAAATTAATGAAAATCCGTCTGCAACTTTTTGCATAATCCTGCTAAAAGATATGCAGTCTGTCGACCTTGAGAATCTGTGTCTGCATTGGGCACATGTATCCCCCTCGAGAGTCTGTGTGTGCTTTGGGCACATGTGTCCCCCTCGAGAATCTGTGTCTGCTTTGGGCACATGTATGCTAGAGGTTGTGTAGTGTTAGAGAAACATCATTACTAGCTCTATGTGCCACAGGGTGAGAACAATGTGCAGCCAACATGGGCACAAACTCAAGACCGTTCACTTATAGGCTGAGCAATCTTGGCTGCTTACACATAATCTCCCCAATGGTGACTATAAGTGCATACCGCGACTTACTTCTCCACCAAACTCGAATTCTTCCACAAATTTCCACGGATAGAGAACAAGGTAAACATGATCTCGAAGTAATTGTTCAGTTGTGGCCCTCACGTTGGGCGCCATTTGTCACAATGCCCGAGAAATGTGCAGATAGCTTGGTGCTCGAACCTGTTACCTTTCACTTACCGACTGAGCTAGCCGGGCCACATACAAATAATCTCCCCCAATGGTCACTAAGTCTGTACCATGACATAGCCGAGCATCAAATTGTTGTCCCTGAAATAATGACATAGTCCATTACATAACAGAAGTTGTATCGTATTTATGTAATGAATGTCTCGGAATAAACAGGGTGCATCCATCATAATAAATAAAGCTACATTATTGTGTGTCAAATATTGTATATTATGCCATATAGCGTTACAGGACGATTTATTTATTTATATTTTGGGTTTTACGCCTGCATCAGCACCATTTTGGGCTATATCGCCAGCGGGCAGTTTACCTAACAACACCTTTCCTGGGCAGGCTCCAGCGGTTAACCAGTACTTGGTTGCACCAACCTCTGTAAGAAACTGCCAACTTTTTCATATAAATGAGATACGGCCTGAGCGGGGCTCGAACCCGTGACCATCAGTGATGATAGGTTACAGTGGTCAACAAGTCAGCGACCTTAACCACTCGACCACGGAGGCGGACTGTTACAGGACGATTGTGAAAATGTACAGCTTGCTTCACTTACACCTTCAACATATTCACCGTGATTGAAATCTATACGTTTCCTAAAGGAATTATCATTTAAACTTTATTTATTTCACGATTGCGAAGCAAGTTCTAACAACTTATATTAATCACTCTCGTTGGCTAGGATGAAAGCGTAAATGTGGTCATTCATGTGGGAGGAAACCGGAGTACCCGGAGAAAACCCACCTGTCCGATCTGGCGACCACCGTACCATCTCACATACTTCCCGGTCCGAGGATCGAACCTGGGTTGCATTGGTGAGAAGCGAGCTCGCTAACCACTGCGCTAATCGAACAGCCAATTTTCATTTAGATTCCATATTTGTGTAACTTTGCCGTGGGTAACCTCTTACTGCGGAGTTAGTTGTACCAGCCTCACTGTTGGACAATTGACAATAATGTCGGTTTGCACGTGAAAAATGACAAGCTTTTTGTATCGCAGCGTTGAATGTGTATGACCAACCGTTACTCATGTAATAAAACCATTATATTTGCTGTATTTTCATACTAAAGAGATGATAATGAACTGTTTTATCTGATGTTCTGCACTGTGTCCTTGTTTATTTGACCACAAATATTCATTAGTTGGTTATTTGTGACAAAATGATTGTAAATCAATTCTTCTTGATAAAATCGTGTGGGTAACTTAAGAGATAAGAGGAGATAATTATGAGGGGTCATTTTATGTGATATGCTATTACATGATTCATTCATGGGGAACAAACATCACATATTTTTATCACAATGTCAGACTATAATAATACGGTGTAAGGAGATTGGTTTTTATTTGTTTGTTTGTTTTTGAGGTTTAAAGTCGCGCCAACACAAAGGAGATTGGTTTTGTTTGTTTGTTTTTGAGGTTTAAAGTCGCGCCAACAGCTTAAGTCATACTGTGACTCTCCAGCTATTATTGGTGGAGGAAGACCCTGGGTGGCCTTATGATTAATATTTTAGGCACAGACAGGGGTTCCTGGGTAGAGCCACCGGCCTTCCGCAATCCTGCTGGATAGCTTACTCACATGAAATAATTCGACACTCAATGGGATTCGATCCTTACAGAGGGGAGGGCGGGGCAACGACCGTAGCAACTCGGCCACGGAGGCCCCCCACAAGGGGATTGGACTTGGTGACTAGAGTGTACTATCATTATCGTTGTTTCAGAAGTGATCATACTGTAATTATATTTGTGGTGATTTCATCAAATATCGTATGAAATCACAAGTGTAAGATCCGTTTTTATCACATTACCATATTGGGTTTTAATCATATTTGTGCACAAAATAATGCTGCTACTTTCATTTTGGCACCAACTGTCAGCGCAAATTGTCATGACGTCACTAAATTGTCATGATGTCACTAAATTGTCATGATGTCACTAAATTGTCATGATGTCACTAAATTGTCATGACGTCACTAAATTGTCATGATGTCACTAAATTGTCATGATGTCACTAAATTGTCATGATGTCACTAAATTGTCATGATGTCACTAAATTGTCATGATGTCACTAAATTGTCATGATGTCACTAAATTGTCATGATGTCACTAAATTGTCATGACATCACTAAATTGTCATGACATCACTAAATTGTCATGACATCACTAAATTGTCATGATGTCACTAAATTGTCATGACATCACTAAATTGTCATGACATCACTAAATTGTCATGACATCACTAAATTGTCATGACATCACATGATGTCACTAAATTGTCATGATGTCACTAAATTGTCATGACGTCACTAAATTGTCATGACATCACTAAATTGTCATGACATCACTAAATTGTCATGACATCACTAAATTGTCATGACATCACTAAATTGTCATGACATCACTAAATTGTCATGACATCACATGATGTCACTAAATTGTCATGATGTCACTAAATTGTCATGACGTCACTAAATTGTCATGACATCACTAAATTGTCATGACATCACTAAATTGTCATGACATCACTGAATTGTCATGACGTCACTAAATTGTCATGACATCACTAAATTGTCATGATGTCACTAAATTGTCATGACATCACTAAATTGTCATGACATCACTAAATTGTCATGACATCACTGAATTTTCATGATGTCACTAAATTGTCATGACATCACTAAATTGTCATGACATCACTAAATTGTCATGACATCACTAAATTGTCATGATGTCACTAAATTGTCATGACATCACTAAATTGTCATGACGTCACTAAATTGTCATGACGTCACTAAATTGTCATGATGTCACTAAATTGTCATGATGTCACTAAATTGTCATGACGTCACTAAATTGTCATGACGTCACTAAATTGTCATGATGTCACTAAATTGTCATGACGTCACTAAATTGTCATGACATCACTAAATTGTCATGACATCACTAAATTGTCATGACATCACTAAATTGTCATGACATCACTGTCACTAAATTGTCATGACGTCACTAAATTGTCATGACATCACTAAATTGTCATGACATCACTAAATTGTCATGACATCACTAAATTGTCATGACATCACTAAATTGTCATGACATCACTAAATTGTCATGACATCACATGATGTCACTAAATTGTCATGATGTCACTAAATTGTCATGACATCACTAAATTGTCATGACATCACTGAATTTTCATGATGTCACTAAATTGTCATGACATCACTAAATTGTCATGACATCACTAAATTGTCATGACATCACTGAATTTTCATGATGTCACTAAATTGTCATGACATCACTAAATTGTCATGACATCACTAAATTGTCATGACATCACTAAATTGTCATGACATCACTGAATTGTCATGATGTCACTAAATTGTCATGACATCACTAAATTGTCATGACATCACTGAATTGTCATGATGTCACTAAATTGTCATGACATCACTAAATTGTCATGACGTCACTAAATTGTCATGATGTCACTAAATTGTCATGACATCACTAAATTGTCATGACGTCACTAAATTGTCATGATATCACTGAATTGTCATGATGTCACTAAATTGTCATGACATCACTAAATTGTCATGACGTCACTATGCAAAGCAGCACTATATTTATGTTTTAGACAGCGTGATGCTTGTTGCGTCAAGGCTTATTTTATATCATAATTTTGTGTTATTAACATTAACGTCGTGTATCAATTCAAAATGGAATTATGCATACATTAAACCTTAATTTAGAAATTGTAAGGATGACTCTCTCAACCAATCAGAATCCTTCCAGGTGTTATTACACGTGTGTACATATAAGAAATTATGTGATGACTGTATTACACTTGATGCAAGCAATGTTATGTGATAAGATGGTGTACTGGAATTTGTACTCTGCTATATTATAATATTATGTACGCACATATGCGGACCAACACTCTGCGGCACACCAGCATTTTATTTTCAATTTAACATTAAATGCTGTCCGATTACCGCAGTGGTTAGCGCGCTTGCTTCTCACCAATGCAACCCAGGTTCGATCCTTGGATCGGGAAGAATGTGAGATGGTACGGTGGTCGCCAGATCAGATAGGTGGGTTTTCTCCGGGTACTCCGGTTTCCTCCCACATGAATGACCACATTTACGCTTTCATCAATGCCAACGAGAGTGATTAATATAAGTTGTTAAAACTTGCTTCGCAATCATTGTAAAATAATAAAAAATATAAAAAAAATTCATACATTGACTCCAGCAGCAAAAAATCACTTTAAGTATAGACATGGTAGTAAAAGATTATCATCTATTTTATGAAATATTTTGATAAATTTTACAGCTAAATCAATTGTTTGGTGGTAGATAAAAGAACATGTACCTGGGGCTAGTTACATAGACTAGATCAAGTAGATAAAACAATGTACAGTTGAACACTTTAGTTGCTAATGTATACATACCCCAAGGTAAACTAATAACATTCTCTGATCAGGATGACAATGATTTGTTACTAACCGATAAGTCATTAACTACTTATACATGTCCTGTCTAAATTTAATTCTTATGAAATCTAATGCAGTGTAATTTGGTCTCTGTGACAACTGACAGGTTGTGTTTGATACTGAGGGCCAAATGTATTAGTTGGGTGCGCAAGACCCTGAGACTCCATGGTGGTGTAGCGGTTCCGGTTTCCGGTGTCACTACCGGTTGCCCATATGAACGATGCCTCCTGATTAGATCATTCATTTTTTATTTTGGAGGATATGTATGTTTTACGTTTATTTATCGTCGCTACCGGTTGCCCATATGAGCGGCGCCTCCTGGAGAGATAAGTCATTTTAGATATTTGGAGGATAGTGCAATGATAAAGAGAGAGACCCATTCCAGAGTCTCCTCTGGTTCTTTTACGTGCACGGTGTAAAGCACCGACACGAGACCTCAGTTTAACGTCCCATCTGAAAGACTTGTTAATTTTATTAGGGTCAGATGGGGGATCGAACCTGCGATCCCTGGATTACCAGTCCAGCGTGTTACCACTGGACTACAGATCCGTCTGTGGTGGAGGATAGTGCAATGATACAGTTTATATACTATTATATCTCCATACAAACTACAGTCATTTAACCCTTTCCTTCATAGAGATTTAGGTTAATATACTATTATATCTCCATACGAATGACAGCCATTTAACCCTTTCCTTCATAGAGATTTAGGTTAATATACTATTATATCTCCATACAAACTACAGTCATTTAACCCTTTCCTTCATAGAGATTTAGGTTAATATACTATTATATCTCCATACAAACGACAGCCATTTAACCCTTTTCTTCATAGAGATTTAGGTTAATATACTATTATATCTCCAAACAAACGACAGCCATTTAGCTATCATGCAGTGGATAAGTAGTCACCATATCTATCCCACCTCCATAGATATTACTGGGACTTCATAGAGATTTAGGTTAATATACTATTATATCTCCATACAAACGACAGCCATTTAGCTATCATGCAGTGGATAAGTAGTCGCCATATCTATCCCACCTCCATAGCTATTACTGGGACTACATGAGATTCTGACCTTTATTATGAACATTGGTTTGGCTACTACATTATCAATGTATGTCGTATTGGTAATGGCATCAAGAGGTGCTTCTATGAGGGAAAGGGTTTATGAACATTGGTTTGGCTACTACATTGTCAATGTATGTCGTATTGGTACTGGCGTCAAGAGGTGCTTCTATGAGGGAAAGGGTTTATGAACATTGGTTTGGCTACTACATTGTCAATGTATGCCGTATTGGTAATGGCATCAAGAGGTGCTTCTATGAGGGAGAGGGTTTATGAACATTGGTTTGGCTACTACATTGTCAATGTATGCCGTATTGGTAATGGCGTCAAGAGGTGCTTCTATGAGGGAAAGGGTTTATGAACATTGGTTTGGCTACTACATTGTCAATGTATGCCGTATTGGTAATGGCGTCAAGAGGTGCTTCTATGAGGGAAAGGGTTAAAGACTGACCCCAATGTCATTAAGTGATCGGCCTATCCCATATAACAGTATTTTACTGCCGATTTAAAACGAGGCTACAAAGATGAATGGACATTAATTGAAACATAATGAGTTATTAATAACAATATGATAATCGTGGATTGTAAGGTGATCAAGGACGTTATTGATTCCCCCTTCCTATTATCCCCTATTATAACGGAATATTATTTTATTATATCTTTATTCCCTGTTAATGTCCAATATTTACGTTATTAATCATCGGCTAGCAAACCCAGCACTGGTTGTTTATCACCGATGCATAAAACAGAAAATTTTCATTAACAACAAAGAAATCATCAGACTGAACTTGACGTAAAACGTCTACGAAAGGGAGTTGCGATAACGAGTCAAATTTAATATGCACTGGCAGAATCCTGCGTCTTAATATTCGTTGTTGTGACAAAGCATGAGAGATTGGTCTCTAGGTTGTTTGAAGCATCTCTAGAATACATTAAACCATGCTGCTGCTGAAGGATTGTGGGTAACCTGCACAAACACACTAAATTATTACCCATAATCCCTTCTCTGCGTAACCATAATTATATTGTTACTCACGTAACTACTAAAATCTATACGACCATTGTTGGCAACTTGTAAAATTTGCCCAGTCTGTTCGTGCATAATATACTAACATTCTTAATTAGCGACATCGTTGGCTGTTTTATTACCTCCCTTGACCGATATGTAAATAAAAACACATTTGCAAACAACATAGATCCAGATCAGCTGCGGCGTAATTTCACTTCTGATCTATGTTGTTTGCTATTCAGCCAAATGTTTTAGCTCTACTATCTGAATAGCAAACGACATAGAGCCTAGATCAGATTGCACATTCTGTTCTATGCTGTTTGCAAACGTGATTTTATCTGACGCTAGCATGCAAAGGGTTAATACAGACACTACGTTTAGATGAACACACAATCATAATATCAAGTAAGAAATGAGTCATTTGAAGTAAATACAACAGAATTTGGCACGAATGTGACTCATCCTACTGTAGCCATAATTCCCAGCCTTGTGAATCTTTTTCTTGGAATTATTCTTAATCTCAGATTTAGCTTTTATGGAGTTTGACACTTTCCACATTCTCGGCATCCCCCCCAGACACCAAAGCTTCGAATCGCTCTTAGAAAGGTGTCGCTTGGAAATTTCCCCAGAAGACTCACTCCATCAAAATCTTGCATTACCTTTAATTGACGAGGGAGATAGCAGCGGGTCATATGCCGTGAGCTTTGATTTATAAATCTTGAGAGCTCGATGATCTACTTCGTCATATATCATAATTTATAACCATATCTATAGCATGGGCGCACACGGAATCACGAGCTGCATCACACTATTTCCATATATTGTAGAATTATTTATTCACAGATAATGGTAACTGGATATTTTGGAAAAATTAATGACAGTGAGAAAAGTTTGTTCAAGGTTTATCATGAAGTAGATGTTATTTTATGCTGCTTGTCTTTTGTATTGTCTGTTGCCATAGTGATTATTAAAAGACCTAAGGGGTGATGTGGCAGAACAAGAAATTGTGGATGAAATATAACTACATGAAAGCACTATTACTCATTATGCTGGTTATCTTGTATTTTTCTTCAGATTCCGAACATACTCGGTATTTGTACACGTTTAGGAAGCATGCCAGTAAATAGCTGCATGTCAGTAAAATAGCTACATGTCAGTAAATAGCTGCATGTCAGTAAATAGCTGCATGCCAGTAAATAGCTGCATGCCAGTAAATAGCTGCATGTCAGTAAAATAGCTACATGTCAGTAAATAGCTGCATGTCAGTAAATAGCTACATGTCAGTAAATAGCTACATGTCAGTAAATAGCTACATGTCAGTAAATAGCTGCATGCCAGTAAATAGCTGCATGTCAGTAATGCATGTCAGTAAATAGCTGCATGCCAGTAAATAGCTGCATGTCAGTAATGCATGTCAGTAAATAGCTGCATGCCAGTAAATAGCTGCATGTCAGTAAAATAGCTACATGTCAGTAAATAGCTGCATGTCAGTAAATAGCTACATGTCAGTAAATAGCTACATGTCAGTAAATAGCTGCATGCCAGTAAATAGCTGCATGTCAGTAATGCATGTCAGTAAATAGCTGCATGCCAGTAAATAGCTGCATGCCAGTAAATAGCTGCATGCTAGTAAATAGCTGCATGCCAGTAAATAGTTGCATGCCAGCAAATAGCTGCATGCCAGTAAATAGCTGCATGCCAGTAAATAGCTGCATGTCAGTAAATAGCTACATGCCAGTAAATAGCTGCATGCCAGTAAATAGCTGCATGCCAGTAAGTAAATAGCTGCATGCCAGTAAATAGCTGCATGCCAGTAAATAGCTGCATGCCAGTAAATAGCTGCATGCCAGTAAATAGCTGCATGTCAGTAAATAGCTACATGTCAGTAAATAGCTGCATGCCAGTAAATAGCTGCATGTCAGTAAATAGCTGCATGTCAGTAAATAGCTACATGCCAGTAAATAGCTGCATGCCAGTAAATAGCTGCATGTCAGTAAATAGCTACATGCCAGTAAATAGCTACATGTCAGTAAATAGCTACATGCCAGTAAATAGCTGCATGCCAGTAAATAGCTACATGTCAGTAAATAGCTACATGTCAGTAAATAGCTGCATGTCAGTAATGCATGTCAGTAAATAGCTGCATGCCAGTAAATAGCTGCATGTCAGTAAATAGCTGCATGTCAGTAATGCATGTCAGTAAATAGCTGCATGTCAGTAAATAGCTGCATGTCAGTAAATAGCTGCATGCCAGTAAATAGATACATGTCAGTAAATAGCTGCATGTCAGTAAATAGCTGCATGTCAGTAATGCATGTCAGTAAATAGCTGCATGTCAGTAAATAGCTGCATGTCAGTAAATAGCTACATGCCAGTAAATAGCTACATGTCAGTAAATAGCTGCATGCCAGTAAATAGCTGCATGTCAGTAAATAGCTGCATGCCAGTAAATAGCTACATGTCAGTAATGCATGTCAGTAAATAGCTGCATGTCAGTAAATAGCTACATGTCAGTAAATAGCTACATGTCAGTAAATAGCTGCATGTCAGTAATGCATGTCAGTAAATAGCTACATGTCAGTAAATAGCTGCATGTCAGTAATGCATGCCAATAAATAGCTACATGTCAGTAAATAGCTGCATGTCAGTAATGCATGCCAGTAAATAGCTACATGTCAGTAAATAGCTACATGTCAGTAAATAGCTGCATGTCAGTAATGCATGTCAGTAAATAGCTACATGTCAGTAAATATCTGCATGTCAGTAAATAGCTGCATGCCAGTAAATAGCTACATGTCAGTAATGCATGTCAGTAAATAGCTGCATGTCAGTAAATAGCTACATGTCAGTAAATAGCTGCATGTCAGTAATGCATGTCAGTAAATAGCTACATGTCAGTAAATAGCTGCATGCCATTAAATAGCTACATGTCAGTAAATAGCTGCATGTCAGTAATGCATGCCAGTAAATAGCTACATGTCAGTAAATAGCTACATGTCAGTAAATAGCTGCATGTCAGTAATGCATGTCAGTAAATAGCTACATGTCAGTAAATAGCTGCATGTCAGTAAATAGCTGCATGCCAGTAAATAGCTACATGTCAGTAAATAGCTGCATGTCAGTAAATAGCTACATGTCAGTAAATAGCTACATGTCAGTAAATAGTTGCATGTCAGTAAATAGCTGCATGTCAGTAAATAGCTACATGTCAGTAAATAGCTGCATGTCAGTAAATAGCTGCATGTCAGTAAATAGCTACATGTCAGTAAATAGCTGCATGTCAGTAATGCATGTCAGTAAATAGCTGCATGCCAGTAAATAGCTATGCAGTAATGATGTCATGACAATTTAATGATGTCATGATAATTTAGTGACGTCATGATAATTTAGTGACGTCATGATAATTTAGTGACGTCATGACAATTTGCGCAGACAAATTGGTGCCAAAATGAAAGTAGCGGCGTTATTTTGTGCAACAATATATGATTAAACCCAACATTGTAATGTGATAAAGAGGATCTTACACTCGTGATGTCATAACATATTTTTTAAGAAACTTGTTTTGGAATTTTGCTATTAAGCTCGCCAAAAGGCTCACGAATGGCTGGTTTCCTCCCACACGAATGGCCACATACTCCGGTTTCCTCCCACACGAATGGCCACATACTCCGGTTTCCTCCCACACGAATGGCCACATACTCCGGTTTCCTCCCACACGAATGGCCACATACTCCGGTTTCCTCCCACACGAATGGCCACATACTCCGGTTTCCTCCCACACGAATGGCCACATACTCCGGTTTCCTCCCACACGAATGGCCACATACTCCGGTTTCCTCCCACACGAATGGCCACATACTCCGGTTTCCTCCCACACGAATGGCCACATACTCCGGTTTCCTCCCACACGAATGGCCACATACTCCGGTTTCCTCCCACACGAATGGCCACATACTCCGGTTTCCTCCCACACGAATGGCCACATACTCCGGTTTCCTCCCACACGAATGGCCACATACTCCGGTTTCCTCCCACACGAATGGCCACATACTCCGGTTTCCTCCCACACGAATGGCTATATACTACGGTTTCCTCCCACACGAATGGCCACATTTACGTTTTCATCCGCTCCAACGAGAGTGATTAATATAAGTTGTTAGGACATTTTTCGCAATTGTTGTAAAAATAAATAAAGTTTAAACATCATGTATATGTAAAGCGAATCGAGCAATAATATATGATTAAACTAAATTAAACTAAATTAAACTAAATTAAACTAAATTAAACATAATCAGAGATAGCAGGCCACTGCCATTCTGCTAAATGTACATTTTTGTCCTATCCCATATCCCAATATGACGAAGAATCAATTTATATTATATATCCTGGATCATCCAGATCCGGATCAGCCACAGAATCTAATGGGTTCGTCCTTGACCCGTGGCCAACCCTTCCACCAAATCCGTCTGCAACTTTTTGCATAATCCTGCTAAAAGTTAGAACTTGCTTCGCAATCGTTGTAAAAATAAATAAAAGTTTAAAAGGCTCACAATAAAGTTTGAATTGAATTGAATTGAGGATGTGACTGACCATGGGTATAACCTGAGGTCTCAACATTCGCATTATATGCTGGAGCATTTATGTATGATTAATTCTGCGTTATGAAATGGTCCTAAGACATTATGGTCCGGTCCCATGGTTTGACTTGTAAGGTGTATAAAAAGCAGTCTTCCACATAGCCCCGAAGCCCAGGGTTTCTTGTAAGGTGGAATGTGTATAAAAAGCAGTCCGGGGTTAGTCAATTTCATTCACGGAAAATTTGGTTCTTTTGACTATTAGATTTGGTATTGCAGTAATGACATTTGGGTGTGTGTTTTACGTTTATTTATCATCGCTACCGGTTGCCCATATGAGCGACGCCTTGTGAAGAGATTAGTCATTTTAGATTTTTGGAGGATAGTGTAATAATACAGACAGAGACCCATTCCAGAGTCTCCTCTGGTTCTTTTACGTGCACGGTGTAAAGCACCGACACGAGACCTCGGTTTAAATTCCCATCTGAAAGACTGTTAATTTTATTAGGGTCAGACGGGAGATCGAACCTGCGATCCCTGGATTACCAGTCCAGCGTGTTACCACTGGACTACAGATCCGTCTGTGACATATGGACTAGTGCTGTGAAGATGTTATGGTAAAGATTAAAAAGAAGTCCATTGTTTGCCATATAAACATGATAGGATGTGATTTAGTTAGACAGACCACAATACAAGATGGGTGCCCATTTATTTCTGCGTGTAAACATTGCCAGATTTTGTCAAGGATTTGCATAAGTTTTGAACAATTTTCCACTTGGTCTGTGTAAGTAAAGTAATAACCTTTGTTTAGTAGGCCAAGTGTAATAACAGCGTTTCAGATATTTTATTCTTGTCTGTTTGCATGGTGGGTAAAATAAAAGCTATAAATAGTTCAAAACATTGCACCAGACGACAATTCATTAAATGTGTATTTCTTATTTGTAACTGAAAACTATGGTAATATGTCATGGATTTTCATTAGAATTTTGTTATTCCAATTTGCATGCTGGGTAAAATAAAAGCTATAAATAGTTCAAAACAATTTGTAGCAGACGACAATTCATTAAATGTGTATTTCTTATTTGTAACTGAAAACTATGGTAATATGTCATGGATTTTCATTAGAATTTTGTTATTCCAATTTGCATGCTGGGTAAAATAAAAGCTATAAATAGTTCAAAACAATTTGTAGCAGACGACAATTCATTAAATGTGTATTTCTTATTTGTAACTGAAAACTATGGTAATATGTCATGGATTTTCATTAGAATTTTGTTATTCCGAACATTTGAATGAAATTGCACGACATTTTAAACTGTTCTTTTCACCCCTAGCATGCAAAGAATTAAATCTCTTAATTGTACTCTTCAATCTATTTTTAGATCAATAAATTAATAAGAAAATTACAGTTCATTTATCAAAATGGGTAATTTTGTCTAAAAATAGTAATATTACTGGCAAAAAGTGCAGATCCAATCGGAGTTGCTGGCACCGTAGACATTCAACGTAACTGACATGGACTGGTGCATTCAACCCCAAGTAACTGACATGGACTGGTGCATTCAACCCCAAGTAACTGACATGGACTGGTGCATTCAACCCCAAGTAACTGACATGGACTGGTGCATTCAACCCCAAGTAACTGACATGGACTGGTGCATTCAACCCGAGTAACTGACATGGACTGGTGCATTCAACCCCGAGTAACTGACATGGACTGGTGCATTCAACCCCAAGTAACTGACATGGACTGGTGCATTCAACCCCAAGTAACTGACATGGACTGGTGCCATTCAACCCCAAGTAACTGACATGGACTGGTGCATTCAACCCCAAGTAACTGACATGGACTGGTGCATTCAACCCCAAGTAACTGACATGGACTGGTGCATTCAACCCCAAGTAACTGACATGGACTGGTGCATTCAACCCCAAGTAACTGACATGGACTGGTGCATTCAACCCCAAATAACTGACATGGACTGGTGCATTCAACCCCAAGTAACTGACATGGACTGGTGCATTCAACCCCAAGTAACTGACATGGACTGGTGCATTCAACCCCAAGTAACTGACATGGACTGGTGTATTCAATCCCAAGTAACTGACATGGACTGGTGCATTCAACCCCAAGTAACTGACATGGACTGGTGCATTCAACCCCAAGTAACTGACATGGACTGGTGCATTCAACCCCAAGTAACTGACATGGACTGGTGCATTCAACCCCAAGTAACTGACATGGACTGGTGCATTCAACCCCAAGTAACTGACATGGACTGGTGCATTCAACCCCAAGTAACTGACATGGACTGGTGCACACTATTTTTAGATCAATAAATTAATAAGAAAATTACAGTTAATTTATCAAAATGGGTAATTTTGTCTAAAAATAGTAATATTACTGGCAAAAAGTGCAGATCCTGATGAGTCAGCTCGTCACGAGCCGGCTCATCTGGATCTACACTTTTTGTAATCCTATTTAGAGGTCTGTGGTGTTGAAGCGGATAGGAAGAATGATGCTGGACATATAATAAAAAGTTAATTGTTTGAAATTTAAATGAATCGGTCTTTTTGTGTGTTTGAACGTCAAACGTATAAATAAATCATCAACAGTAGTTAAAAATTTGCGATGAAAGATTAACTGATTCCGATCTTTTATGCTATTGTGGTTTTACGACTGGGCAGGTTTATATTTCCATTGTAAAGAATCGCCAACGTCCAGGTCGCAAAAATTATAAATACAGGTTCTCGGATCATTTACCTTTTAATAAACTTTGAATTAATGAAACTTTACAGTCATAAAAATGTTTTTGAATGTTGATTTAGTGTGAGAGTGGTCCGGGCGGCTGCCTTGTCATTTGCTTTGATATGGTATGATGTTGGCATGTGACACTTTGTATTAAATCTGCTACTATACAGCTTCCAAAAATGTTTTATCTTACAATTTTACCCTTTTACCCTTGTAGTTTTATTTCATACATTTCTGCAATTTATAGTGTTCATTCTAGAGGGCGATGTGGGCGAAATAGTCGCCCTAGGGACCCTGACTTCCCCCCTAGGGACCCTGACTTCCCCCCTAGGGACCCCACTTCTCCCTAAAAAATAATCAGTATAAATCATCATAACATTAGAGAGCAGTATAAATTATCATAACATAAGATGATTCTAGAGGGCAGTGTAAATTATCATAACATGAGATGATTCTAGAGGGCAGTATAAATTATCATAACCTGATATGATTCTAGAGGGCAGTATAAATTATCATAACATGAGATTATTCTAGAGGGCAGTGTAAATTATCATAACATAAGATGATTCTAGAGGGCAGTGTAAATTATCATAACATGAGATGATTCTAGAGGGCAGTGTAAATTATCATAACATGAGATGATTCTAGAGGGCAGTATAAATTATCATAACATGAGATGATTCTAGAGGGCAGTATAAATTATCATAACCTGAGATGATTCTAGAGGGCAGTATAAATTATCATAACATGAGATGATTCTAGAGGGCAGTATAAATTATCATAACATGAGATGATTCTAGAGGGCAGTATAAATTATCATAACCTGAGATGATTCTAGAGGGCAGTGTAAATTATCATAACACAAGATGATTCTAGAGGGCAGTATAAATTATCATAACACAAGATGATTCTAGAGAGCAGTATAAATTATCATAACACAAGATGATTCTAGAGGGCAGTATAAATTATCATAACATGAGATGATTCTAGAGAGCAGTATAAATTATCATAACATGAGATGATTCTAGAGAGCAGTATAAATTATCATAACATGAGATGATTCTAGAGGGCAGTGTAAATTATCTTAACATAAGATGATTCTAGAGGGCAGTATAAATTATCATTACATGAGATGATTCTAGAGGGCAGTATAAATTATCATTACATGAGATGATTCTAGAGGAAGGACAGTATGTCACAATTGAGAAGAATTTGGAACAGTTTGTCAGTCAAAATAAATATATTCTAGATAATGGTAGGATACTGCTATCTAGAATCTATTTTTTGTGACACCATTTTTTCAACATTACCATTACTACATACATTACCAGTACCACATACATTACGACATACAGTACCAATATCACATACATTACTACATACATTACCAGTACCACATACATTACTACATACATTACCAGTACCACATACATTACCAGTACCACATACATTACGACATACAGTACCAATATCACATACATGACAACATACAGTACCAATATCACATACATTACGACATACAGTACCAATATCACATACATGACAACATACAGTACCAATACCACATACATTACGACATACAGTACCAATATCACATACATGACCACATACAGTACCAATATCACATACATGACAACATACGGTACCAATATCACATACATGACAACATACAGTACCAATATCACATACATTACGACATACAGTACCAATATCACATACATGACAACATACAGTACCAATACCACATACATTACGACATACAGTACCAATATCACATACATGACCACATACAGTACCAATATCACATACATGACAACATACGGTACCAATATCACATACATGACAACATACAGTACCAATATCACATACATTACGACATACAGTACCAATATCACATACATGACAACATACAGTACCAATACCACATACATTACGACATACAGTACCAATATCACATACATTACCAATACCACATACATTACGACATACAGTACCAATATCACATACATTACAACATACAGTACCAATATCACATACATTATGACATACAGTACCAATATCACATACATGACAACATACAGTACCAATATCACATACATTATGACATACATTACCAATATCACATACATGACAACATACAGTACCAATATCACATACATGACAACATACAGTACCAATACCATAATTTTGTATAATGGATGTATGTAAGTTTGGAGGTATAGTGGTATCTTAGACTAAATCTCTATGTATGAAAGGGTTAAATAAAAATTACAGCTTATCTTCTCAAACTTGTTGGCTATGAATTCAATCTTTACTTCAAACATACTTAATTAGCACATACACCATGCATAATTGTCAATAGAGGAGGTCAGATTTTAGCATCTCCGGTCAAAAAATGTATTTGAATTATTCTATCTGAAATCGCATACCAAAATCTGATTGACTGTTGGTTTTTAATCATCAACGTGAATCAAACAAAACAGCTCTAATATCTGATTCCCTGACTCGCAGGTTTGATACATATGTGTCTCATGTTTCTATAGGCAGGTGTTTCATCTGCTCGTAATTACAGGTAAGGCCATCATCAGGGGTTATATTAAAGCTGTAATGAGCGGGCGCTCAAGTTTCAAAAGCTCTGGTCCACAGTTTGCATCGCAATAAAACGCATCTGATTGTGTTTCAGTATGTGTTTATTGTTCTCGAAAGATCGTCGATACATTTTTCGATGAAGTGGATTTTTTAAAAATTGTTGAAGAAGATTATTATTGTTATCCTACAAAAACCTGCTCAAATTAACTGTAATATTGTATGGATATAATGAGGAGCCACGCTTGTTTTTCTATTACCTCCCTTGGTAGGTAAAGTCCGATTTATCCCTAAATGTATAGTGGTCCTTTCAGTTGGAATCCTTTGTTTTTACAGTTGGTCACTAACAAGTTGCGTTATGATAATGTGATTTTATCCAAATCATGTTCGTTAATTGATAAACAAATTTTACAGATTTATTACCCATTGGATATACTGTAGGATATCTATCGAGATATAGTAACATACTAATTATAATATGAGAAAGTGGAAGCAAATTTATAGCATGTTGTGCAAAGGAAACAACGATAAAAACAGAGGAAATAACTTAAGAGGACCTACATACTTTTAGAGAGTATTCAGGGGCAGTAACTGATCGATGTCTCTCATTGGCTGGCTTCCTCAACCCAATTTACATGTCATTACAGGCCAACTAAGGAAGTATGTTCTCTCCCAACTCAATCACCCATCATTTCTGACCAATGGCGGAAACACATAATGCGACTGTTACAGTGCCAGAAGAGTTAAATAGCAGTACAATATTTATTGCAGTTCCATAACCATTTGCCTGCTGCGTAACTAAAATCACATTTACAAACAACATAGATCCAGATCAGCTGCGGCATAACGCCACAACTGTTCAGGATTTATGTTGTTTGCTATTCAGCCAAGTGTTTTAACTCCACTATCCAAATAGCAAACAGCATAGAGCCTGATCAGACAGCACAAAATAAAAATAGCGAACAGCATAGAGCTTGATCAGATGGAACATTTTGTTCTGTACTGTCTGATCAGGCTCTATACTGCTTGCAAAAGTGATTTTATCAGCCACTAGCATGCAAAGGGTTAAACAACACTAAAATGTGGAGAAAACTTCAAAAAGACTATCAGCTTTATATAACCATTCACATAACAAATGTTATTAACTGTCAACTTTCGGTTCTAACCACTTGTCTTTATTAAACCTAACCAAAAGTTAGAGAGAATTTCAATAAGCTTTCTGCTTTATATTCTATCTACTTGTCTTTATTGTGAGTATAATTATTTGTTGGATGTTATTATCATGACAAATACATATTTTTACACCAAGCACAATTAGGGGGGGGGGGGTCTTAAAATTGTGCTGATATAATGTTGGAAGCTCCTGTATCTCTACCTCCCAGCCCCTCCGTCAACCCTTTCCTCTGCCACCCTTAATCCCATTCCCTACCTCTTCCTTCCTCTCCCTTTTCCTCCCTTCCTCCACCTCCCTTCCTACGCTGCTCTCACCACTCCTCCACCTCCCTTCCGCCACCTCCCTTCCACCACCTCCCTTCCTACGTTGCTCTCACCACTCCTCCACCTCCCTTCTGCCACCTCCCTTCTGCCACCTCCCTTCCACCACCTCCCTTCCTCCGCTGCCCTCACCACTCCTCCACCTCCTTTCCGCTACCTCCCTTCCTCTGCTTCCCTCACCACTCCTCCACCTCCCTCATACCTTTCCTCTCCCTGTTGCATGTCACCAGTAAGTCAGTCCTCTTCATGCTTCTGACATGTTTATAAGATAATGCTGAAGTTCTTTGTTGTTTGCCCATTGTAGAGCAATAATCACTGATACAGGGGACCTGTTTTTTGTCACAACTTTCATTAAAATAGATATGGAAGTGATTATATAATGCACCTGTACCTTTAGTAACTTCATCCATATCATATCTGGCCCCATAATCTGTGGAATTCACCATGATTAATGAATGTTCTTCAACAAGACTTGCTGTTGGGTGCTGTTTTAAGGCTTGTCAGTCAAATTTTAGGTTTGAGGTGAGGCTTGAGGTGATGTTCGGTAGTATTGTGATCAGGTCTGGTTAATTCATGGTCCATTCAAGATTGGTTAATTCATGGTCCATTCAGGTCTTGTTAATTCATGGTCCATTCAGATCTTGTTAATGCATGGTCCATTCAAGTCTGGTTAATTCATGGTCCATTCAAGATTGGTTAATTCATGGTCCATTCAAGTCTGGTTAATTCATGGTCCATTCAAGATTGGTTAATTCATGGTCCAGTCAGGTCTTGTTAATTCATGGTCCATTCAGGTCTTGTTAATTCATGGTCCATTCAGTTCTTGTTAATTCATGGTCCATCCAGGTCTTGTTAATTCATGGTCCATTCCAGTCTGGTTAATTCATGGTCCATTCAAGTCTGGTTAATTCATGGTCCATTTATGTCTGGTTAATTCATGGTCCATTCAAGTCTGGTTAATTCATGGTCCATTCAAGTCTGGTTAATTCATGGTTTAATTCATGGTCCATTCAGGTCTGGTTAATTCATGGTCCATTCAAGTCTGGTTAATTCATGGTCCATTTATGTCTGGTTAATTCATGGTCCATTCAAGTCTGGTTAATTCATGGTCCATTCAAGTCTGGTTAATTCATGGTTTAATTCATGGTCCATTCAGGTCTGGTTAATTCATGGTCCATTCAGATCTTGTTCATAATCTGGGTCTATTTGGTAAATTTGGTTTGTGTGTATATTTGAACAATCTGGTTGCCTCATCAGCTGTTCTATTAGTATAAGCTTAACCCTTTCAACCCACAGGCCTCTAAATAGGCTTATGAAAAGTGTAGATCCAGATGAGCCGGCTCGTAACGAGATTTATGGTCGGCAACAACTAATTTTGATAAATGAACTGGTCCAAATGTAATTTTCTTATTAATTTATTGGTCTAAAAATAGCATGCACCAGTCCATGTCAGTTACTTGGGGTTGAATGGGTTAAATTAGGATTCATAAAATGATGTAGCCAAGAGAACAACAATAGATCGATTGCCTAGTGGTCTAGGTTAGCGTTTGATATGTGGCTATAAATGCTCTTGATTGGCTAAAAAATCTTGATCAAACTTGGTCACACTGAGTTACAATTTGATGGTTCTTGGAAAATTCTTGATCAAACTTTGTCACACTGAGTTACAATTTGATGGTTCTTGGAAAATTCTTGATCAAACTTGGTCACACTGAGTTACAATTTGATGGTTCTTGGAAATTCTTGATCAAACTTTGTCACACTGAGTTACAATTTGATGGTTCTTGGAAATTCTTGATCAAACTTTGTCACACTGAGTTACAATTTGATGGTTCTTGGAAATTCTTGATCAAACTTGTCACACTGAGTTCAATTTGATGGTTCTTGGAAAATTCTTGATCAAACTTGGTCACACTGAGTTACAATTTGATGGTTCTTGGAAAATTCTTGATCAAACTTGGTCACACTGAGTTACAATTTGATGGTTCTTGGAAAATTCTTGATCAAACTTTGTCACACTGAGTTACAATTTGATGGTTCTTGGAAAATTCTTGATCAAACTTGGTCACACTGAGTTACAATTTGATGGTTCTTGGAAAATTCTTGATCAAACTTGGTCACACTGAGTTACAATTTGATGGTTCTTGGAAAATTCTTGATCAAACTTTGTCACACTGAGTTACAATTTGATGGTTCTTGGAAAATTCTTGATCAAACTTGGTCACACTGAGTTACAATTTGATGGTTCTTGGAAAATTCTTGATCAAACTTGGTCACACTGAGTTACAATTTGATGGTTCTTGGAAAATTCTTGATCAAACTTGGTCACACTGAGTTACAATTTGATGAATGCTTGCAATACGTTCTTGTGATCATTTCCTTTTAAATAAGCTATGTCTCTAGCAAAGAATCTATGTAACGGACAGCTACACACCTGTAGCTTCAGAGAGTGTGACAAGATAACTAGCATATACACACCTATAGCTTCAGAGAGTGCGACAAGAAAACTAGCAGCTACACACCTGTAGCTTCAGAGAGTGCGACAAGATAGCTAGCAGCTACACACCTGTAGCTTCAGAGAGTGTGACAAGATAACTAGCAGCTACACACCTGTAGCTTCAGAGAGTGCAGACAGCTACACACCTGTAGCTTCAGAGACTGCGACAAGATAGCTAGCAGCTACACACCTGTAGCTTCAGAGATGTGACAAGATAACTAGCAGCTACACATCTGTAGCTTCAGAGAGTACAGACAGCTACACACCTGTAGCTTCAGAGAGTACAGACAGCTACACACCTGTAGCTTCAGAGAGTGCAGACAGCTACACACCTGTAGCTTCAGAGAGTGCGACAAGATAACTAGTGAGTATTGTGCTCAATGGTAGCTGGGAGAGGAGGATGTTTGAAAGATTTATGGTCGGCAACAACTAATCTCACTGTTGTATTTTTCTGATTAATTATGCAATAATTAATCATTGTATTATCAGTACCTGCATGTTTAATCAGGGTTTCCACCAAATGTATAAAGCTAAATTGGAAAATAGATAGGTGGAGTTGGCCTATTTTCACCTTTGATATCAGCTAGACATGATAACACAGACTCGCCTCATTTTAACATACCTGAAATGCCTGAGTGGGTATCCAATTGTTTGTTTATTTATAGCACTCTGTATAATGGTGTAATAATTCCATTGTTTTTCATTTTCAAGATTTTCATTTCCATGATTTAAAATTATTTGGTTGTTAATCTGAACTAGAAAAATCGGTGTTTAACACTATTCAACACCACAGGCCTCTCAATAGGCTTACAAAAAGTGTAGATCCAGATGAGCCGGCTTGTGACGAGCCGTCTCATCAGGATCTGCACTTTTTGCCAGTAATATTACTATTTTTAGACAAAAATTACCCATTTTCTTATTAATTTATTGGTCTGAAAATATCATACACCAGTCCATATCAGTTACTTGGTGTTGAATAGGTTAATGTTATGTTCTATGTGTTGGGTGGGGGTAATTAATTTGTTTTTGTTATTTTTTGATGAATTTTAAATCTGGACAGGGAACCTACCTACTAATCCAATGAATAATTTACTGCCAACATTTGTTATTAGTTTAATGAACATGATTTTGATAAAATCACATTTATCATACCACAACATCTGGTTAGGGAACACCAATAAAAACAAAGGATTCCAACTAAATGGACCAATGATATGTTGAGATAAATCAGATTTTATCTACCAAGGGAGGTAATAGAAAAATCAGCAATGCTGCTCAATGCAATAGCAATTGTACCTTGTTCAGAAACATAATATATTTCCGTTTCATAATGGCTATAACATTCCGTTCATATAATTATATATTTGACATGCATTAAGCTGGTACTGAAAGCATTATACGTCATCTTTGTTAAATGTGTATAAATCCATAAGGTCATCACCATCTCACCATTGCATCATTGTTATATATATATATGTAATATTGTATAAATCCATAAGGTCATCACCATCTCATCATTGTTATATATATATATATGTGTAATATTGTATAAATCCATAAGGTCATCACCATCTCACCATTGCATCATTGTTATATATATATATGTAATATTGTATAAATCCATAAGGTCATCACCATCTCACCATTGCATCATTGTTATATATATATATGTAATATTGTATAAATCCATAAGGTCATCACCATCTCACCATTGCATCATTGTTATATATATATATGTAATATTGTATAAATCCATAAGGTCATCACCATCTCACCATTGCATCATTGTTATATATATATATGTGTAATATTGTATAAATCCATAAGGTCATCACCATCTCACCATTGCATCATTGTTATATATATATATGTGTAATATTGTATAAATCCATAAGGTCATCACCATCTCACCATTGCATCATTGTTATATATATATATGTAATATTGTATAAATCCATAAGGTCATCACCATCTCACCATTGCATCATTGTTATATATATATATGTAATATTGTATAAATCCATAAGGTCATCACCATCTCACCATTGCATCATTGTTATATATATATATGTAATATTGTATAAATCCATAAGGTCATCACCATCTCACCATTGCATCATTGTTATATATATATATGTGTAATATTGTATAAATCCATAAGGTCATCACCATCTCACCATTGCATCATTGTTATATATATATATGTAATATTGTATAAATCCATAAGGTCATCACCATCTCACCATTGCATCATTGTTATATATATATATATGTGTAATATTGTATAAATCGGATGACACAAAACACGCGCCAAGAACCCGAAATGCATGGGCTTGTAGTTCTTTCTGTGGCATATAATCTAGCTCATACATTAACCCATTCAACCCCAATTAAGTAACTGACATGGACTGGTGCGTGATATTTTCAGACCAATAAATTAATAAGAAAATTACCGTTGGACCAGTTCATTTATCAAAATGGGTAATTTTATCTAAAAATAGTAATAATTATTACTGGCAAAAAAGTGCAGATCCTGATGAGACGGCTCGTCACGAGCCGGCTCATCTGGATCTACACTTTTCATAAGCCTATTTAGAGGCCTGTGGGGTTGAAAGGGTTAAAGGCTATTTCTTAGTAAAACAGGCAGTACGAATATGAACATAAAACTTTCAGACGTAACAAAAAATTTTTTTTTAGATTTTTAGAACTTCAAAGATTCGAAATTCGAAAATTAACACAAGTGAATCGATCCCGAACTACAGAGAACAATAATGCGGTCGAAACCCAGGATACACGTCTATAAACATAAAGAAACAAGAGTAGGACCAACGGAAGCACAGTACACTGGTTTTATTAACCTTCAGTGCAACTGTCATACTTTGAGATTAAATTATACAAACTTTAGGCATTAAATACACAGCGCCAAAATCAGCTGTTTTTATGAAAATTTATCCCTTTGGTATTACAAAATATATCTTTAAGACGTGAGGGATACACGTCAGGGTCAAGCCTCAACAGGTGAGCATACTTTGTACGCTCACTTACAGTGCCTCCGGGCGGGCAGACCTTCATAAACTCGAGAAAAAAGAAAAGAAAAAAACTGGGCAGAAACTAAATTACCCCAACTTGCCGGTACATAACAAACACATAAAAACAAAATCATTAATGTAAATAGAAAATGGTAAAGATGTACCAAAACGATTGACAGGTAATCCTAACACAGACTACATCCATCATAATCGTACATCTATTTCATGTTTTATTTGAAAATGAAACTTGTTGATTAAAAAAAAGAATGAGTATTATGAGGGGATTTGGAGGTGAGGGGATTAGAAGGGGTGGAATTAGATGGGATGGGATTTGGAGGTTAGGGGATTTGGAGGTGACGGGATTAGGAGGGGGAGAATTGGATGGGATGGGATGGGATTTGGAGGTAAGGGGATTTGGATGGAGGGGATTTGGAGGTAAGGGGATTTGGATGGAGGGGATTTGGAGGTAAGGGGATTTGGATGGAGGGGATTTGGAGGTAAGGGGATTTGGATGGAGGGGATTTGGAGGTAAGGGATTTGGATGGAGGGGATTTGGATGGAGGGGATTTGGATGGAGGGGATTTGGAGGTAGGGGATTGGATGGAGGGGATTTGGAGGTAAGGGGATTGGATGGAGGGGATTTGGAGGTAAGGGATTTGGATGGAGGGGATTTGGAGGTAAGGGGATTTGGATGGAGGGGATTTGGAGGTAAGGGGATTTGGATGGAGGGGATTTGGAGGTAAGGGATTTGGATGGAGGGGATTTGGAGGTAAGGGATTTGGATGGATGGGATTTGGAGGTAAGGGATTTGGATGGAGGGGATTTGGAGGTAAGGGATTTGGATGGAGGGGATTTGGAGGTAAGGGGATTTGGATGGAGGGGATTTGGAGGTAAGGGGATTTGGATGGAGGGGATTTGGAGGTAAGGGGATTTGGATGGAGGGGATTTGGAGGTAAGGGGATTTGGATGGAGGGGATTTGGATGGAGGGGATTTGGATGGAGGGGATTTGGAGGACTGTCTCAAAATGACATGAAATAAACAAACCAGAGATAATCATTAACCTAAAATAGTATTAAAAAAATATATTCAAGTTCTGTACATGTATATAAATTCTATAGTAATTATATTAGTCCGCCTCCGTGGTCGAGTGGTTAAGGTCGCTGACTTGTATACCACTGTAACCTATCATCACTGATGGTCACGGGTTCGAGCCCCGCTCAGGCCGTGTCTCATTTATATGAAAAAGTTGGCAGTTTCTTACGGAGGTTGGTGCACCCAAGTACTGGTTAACCGCTGGAGCCTGCCCAGGAAAGGTGTTGTTAAGTAAACTGCCCGCCGGCGATATAGCCCAAAATGGTGCTGATGCAGGCGTAAAACCCGAAATATAACATAACAATAGTAATTATATTGGTTTCAAAAGTAAATCTTTGGTAATTTAAATGGTTTCAATGGCAGTAGCCAAAAATTAAAAAAAAAGAAAATACTTACTATATTAAGGTCACTAATGTAATTATTAACCCTTTGCCTGCTGAGTAAATAAAATCACATTTGCAAACAACATAGATCCAGATCTATGTAGTTTACTATTCAGCCAAGTGTTTTAGCTCCACTATCAGATTAGCAAACAGTATAGAGCTTGATCATACTGGCTCTATGCTGTTTGCAAAGGTGATTTTAACTGCCGCTAGCGTGCAAAGTGTTAAGAGTCCCAAAAATATGTCTGTTCCTTGGCTGAACAACAAAACACAAAACATATTGGAATACACATTGATTGCATCAAATTATACGAAGCAGAAGAATGCTTTAATGTTTGAAATTATTTTTGGCCAATGAGATGGCAGCATTTTTCAAACTTTGAACGAATTTATTTTAGTAAATCAGCTATAAAACACTAAGCAGGTTAACGTTTATTAGTATGTATTTAAAAGATGACAGGCGCGATTTTGATGTTTAGGGGTGTCAATCAATGCCACGGGACGAAAGAGGGCGGAGACATGTAGAGAGTGTACAAAACTAATTGAAAACACTAAGCAGGTTAAAGTTTATTAGTACGGCATGCGCCGTGCCTGACCAATTTTATTTTGTAAATACGTACTAATTTTTAAGAAATAATAAGTATCAACCGTGGTATATCGCAGAAGGCCTGAGTGATATATTTCTACGCATAAGAATGACAAACGAGGTTTATTCTGCGATATACCATGGTTGATACTTATTATTTCGATTCTAACACGACTTACTTCTAATTTTACACGAGAAAGGAGTATTTTCTTCAAACGCCGTGCATTTGGCTTTCGAAATTTCCTCCCGCGTAAGGGGTGATGACGTTATTTTTTATGGAAAATATCAATCTAGTGCATAAATGAACAAAAGTTGTAACTGATCAATAATTTTATTTATTTTGTCAAATAAAACTGTACAGAATAGTAACTGAAACGTTACTTAACAGAAAAACAAGACGGACAAGAGATTATCTGATTCTAAAAATAGCTCACTTCCGCGAATTCCCACATCACGTGACTTTCATTCATAAAACTTTACATGCATTGTATAAATGGAATAGCCAAAACACAGTGCACACGCAGCATAGTTCAAGGTAGGTATATCGCAGAATAACCCGAGGTAGATTATACTCTACAAGTATGTATGTTATTAGCTGGGTCATGTTAGAATAAACTTTAACCTATACTTAATACTTAAACTGTACACTTTTCCCTATATACAAACATACAATGTGTTTTTACGTTTATTTATCGTCGCTACCGGTTGCCCATATGAGCGACGCCTCCTGAAGAGATGTTATTTTAGATTTTGGAGGATAGTGCATGATACAGACAGAGACCCATTCCAGAGTCTCCTCTGGTTCTTTTACGTGCACGGTGTAAAGCACCGACACGAGACCTCGGTTTAATGTCCCATCTGAAAGACTGTTAATTTTATTAGGGTCAGACGGGGGATCGAACCTGCGATCCCTGGATTACCAGTCCAGCGTGTTACCACTGGACTACATATCCGTCACCCTATACTTCCAAGTTTCAAAGCAGTAAATTGTATAAAATCATTGAAACTTGGAACCTATACTTCCAAGTTTCAATGATTTTATACAATTTACCGCTTTAATCACACCCTTTGCACCTGCCCTTGATTACACTGCGATCTAATCTGAATTAAATGGTCACTAAGCAACATTCCATGTTTTAATTATCACCTCTCCATTTATTTACATGTACAACCTGATTACAATATAAATCTGTAAATACTTTAGATTATCGCTTTAATAGTATTTCCGTAATCAGTATCGGAATTTTTGCTATTATATCAATGTGTTACATCTATAAGTCCGCTGATATATATCATAGAACAGTACAACAGTAAATGACTATAGTATTAAAGAATTAAACTGTCTGTATACTTCATAATTATGATTATTGTATTGTGCGGCTCTGACTATTAAAGAGTAATTCATCACATTTCAATCACACAATAGGTTAAAGTGTTAATTCCCCTTAGGGTCCCTCATTACAGGCCAGTCACATGGTCTTATTTGATGTATGCTATGTTGTTCATTCATTCTGTTCATTCATTCGAGTCTCTATGTATTGGAGTGAGCCATTCAGTTGTATTCGATAGATAGTAGTGTGTGCTATTCTTGTTAAATTAAATAGTGGAAGTTTGGATCATTTTTTTAGCAGTTTTTGTTTTTCCATGTTAGTTTGTTGATATTGGTTGGATACATTTTTTTATATCAAAATGTGAGAATTTGTAAACAAGTATAGAATGCGATTGTTGATTTGTGACGGTGGTATCCAGTATGAATTTAGGTGTTTTAAGCCCTAAATTGTCTCGGATCATGCGGGTGGCTTTTCATTATACTTGGATCTTACCCTTTTGTATGGGGACACTCATCACCATTGTGGAAACTGAACAAGCAACAAAGGCAGCACAAAGTGTTATGTGGAATAAGTCAAATCCAATGTAAGTTTAATAAATTTAATTTATTATTTTTTATTATTAAGTTTATACAAATTTATTTTAGCTCGATTGCGAAACAAATTATTACAACTTATATTAATATATTAATCACTCTTGAGACCTCATTCCTGATGGAATCCATCGCCATGAGGGAGAGAGAAGAGGCAACGTAGAATTTAAATGCCTTGCCTAATGGCACAATCGTAACGGCTCTAGCAGGGCTCAAACTCCGGATCTTTCGCACCTGAAGCGAACGTGCATCCACTGCGCTATCACGACTTCCACTTTATTATTTAACATCCTCCTCACCTGTGACATCTAATGGGATGACAGTTTCCCAGGGTGCATCAGTGTCATCATGCTTATAATTAGGTATTACATGTAGTATATCGTGTTTGTATAATGTAGTATATCGTGTTTGTATAATGTAGTAGATCATGTTTGTTTATTTCACAAAATTCTCAAGATTTTAAAAAATCTTGTGGTCCTTTATTTCCACATGAATTATATTAACGAGCTACTAATGTTTAGTACAGAGAAACTAATCTTGAATAAAAAATAATGTAATTTGCTAATATATCATCATGTACATGAACTTATAATATCATATACGTGAACTTAAATATAATATCATGTACATAAATACGATATCATGTACATGTACTTAAATACATATCATGTATTGTACAGGTACTTAAATACATATCATGTATTGTACAGGTACTTAAATACATATCATGTACAGGTACTTAAATACATATCATGTACATGAACTTAAATACATATCATGTACATGAACTTAAATACATATCATGTACATGAACTTATAATTATAAACGTTCACATTAAGAACTCGCTCGCCCACATGGTTCGCTGGAGGCGAGGGTAAATAAGCTCAATCATCATCATGAACTTAATTAAGTATAATATCATACAAATGCACTAATAATTAATATCATTTCCGTGCATCTCTAATACTTAGAGATATATATATGTATACAGAAGATTGTTTGCTTCGTTATGTATAATTATTACCATCATTAACAGGTGTGTGTTAATAAATACCTGACGACGAGGTATTAGTATGAAGTCATTTTAATGATTAATTTAATCTGTCTTCAAATGTTGATAAAAAAATCAAGCAAGTTATATATATATAGCTATATTTGATTTAACCATACTTTATTGCATATGTAATACATTCGACAATACAATATTACATACGAGCATGGATCAGATGTGAAATAAGTTAACAGATTATAAGGCACATATATACATTTGTGTAACGTAGCAAAAGGGTCGGGCCACAAGTTATAACCAACATTAGAAAACGGCCCTTCCCAATAATAAAACTTTATTTTTAAGAAAATGAGCAAAATCGTCTCAGTACTATCAATTATAGTTTATCTATAGGATATTGATTAACTGTAAACTAATAAACATAAATTTTAAAAATTTGATAGGTCGGTAATGTTAATTTTAAAGACGAAAATGAGAAATAGAAAGACGAAGGATTCGAAAATAAAAAACTATTTTCATAAATCCATCAATGATTTAATGAAAAGAAGTTACTAAGATGAAACAATGGGGAAAAAATGTGGAAAAGAAAAGAAATAAATCTAAAAAAGTTAACTATCTATATCAAGTTAACCCTTTCAACACCGCAGACCTCTAAATAGGCTTACAAAAAGTGTAGATCCAGATGAGCCGGCTCGTGACGAGCCGTCTCATCAGGATCTGTACTTTTTGCAAGTAGTATTACTAATTTTAGACAAAATTACCCATCTTGATAAATGAACTGGTCCGAATGTAATTTTCTTATTCATTTATTGGTCTAAGATTATCATGGACCAGTCCATGTCAGTTACTTGGTGTTGAAAGAGTTAATAACAATTCTATGTCAATTTCTCATCATATAAGTATGAAATGTTTAGATCATGTACATAGAATGCAAATAACCTAAATATAAAAACAAGGTTGAACAAGAAAAACAAAACACTGTTATCAAGTTTATTCATAATATAAGTTGAAAGAACTTGTTTCGCAATCGAGCTAAAATAAATGTGTATAAACTAAGTTTATTCACTGTTTCACTAACTCCTTAATCATGTTAATAAAACTGTACAAATGCAATATAACCATTATACATTGTATTCATAATTGGGTACAATACGCATACATGAATTATTGTGATTATTAATCATTAGCACATGTATATATGATAATAATTCTTATTATCTAAAATGTTGCTTATTCTCTTAATCATTTTACCTTTTTCTATTAGTATCATTAAATTTAGTAAACTACTAGCACAACTCTTGTATTCAGTCTCTTTGTTAATTACAATCTAGTCTTATGGGGAGGGCCGTATCTAATGTTGTTAAAACGTGTGGCCCAACCCATTTGCTTCAACATATAATGACAATCCTTGAGCAAACAATGCCACGAATCATGCATTATGGATAGTTATACAAGTTTGTTCATTTGTTTTGTATTGTACATTGTATATATAGAATGCAATAAAATATGATTAAACTAAACTATATATGCATAAATACTAAATAAAGAATTTGTAATTTTAAAGTTTATCCATTCTAAAAACAATATATATCTATTCTAATTATATTCTAAAAATTCTTATTTAACCCTTTCAACCCCACAGGCCTCTAAATATACTTATGAAAAGTGTAGATCCAGATGAGCTGGCTCGTAACGAGCTGTCTCATCAGGATCTGCACTTTTTTGCCAGTAATAATTATTACTATTTTTAGATAAAATTACCCATTTTGATAAATGAACTGATCCAAATGTAATTTTGTTATTAATTTATTGGTCTAAAAATATCATGGACCAGTCCATGTCTGTTACTTGGGGTTGAATGGGTTAATAAAAACAAATATTGATCTTAAAACAATATATATCTATTCTAATTCTATTCTAAAAATTCTACTCAAAACATGTTTATTTTAATTTGCTTGTATGACATTGATCACGTGTAAATAGTATGTATAATATGTATATAATTATGACTATGTACTATATGTATGACATTGATCACGTGTAAATAGTATGTATAATATGTATATAATTATGACTATGTACTATATGTATGACATTGATCACGTGTAAATAGTATGTATAATATGTATATAATTATGACTATGTACTATATGTATTACATTGATCACGTGTAAATAGTATGTATAATATGTATATAATTATGACTATGTACTATATGTATTACATTGATCACGTGTATATAGTATGTATAATATGTATATAATTATGACTATGTACTATATGTATTACATTGATCACGTGTATATAGTATGTATAATATGTATATAATTATGACTATGTACTATATGTATTACATTGATCACGTGTATATAGTATGTATAATATGTATATAATTATGACTATGTACTATATGTATTACATTGATCACGTGTATATAGTATGTATAATATGTATATAATTATGACTATGTACTATATGTATTACATTGATCACGTGTATATAGTATGTATAATATGTATATAATTATGACTATGTACTATATGTATTACATTGATCACGTGTATATAGTATGTATAATATGTATATAATTATGACTATGTACTATATGTATACATTGATCACGTGTATATAGTATGTATAATATGTATATAATTAGACTATGTACTATATGTATACATTGATCACGTGTATATAGTATGTATATATGTATATAATTAGACTATGTACTATATGTATTCATGATCACGTGTATAGTTGTATATAGTTATTATACTATGTACTTATGATTACTTGATCACGTATATATGTTAATATGTATATAATTATGACTATGTACTATATGTATTACATTGATCACGAGTATATATTATGTATAATATGTATATAATTATGACTATGTACTATATGTATTACATTGATCACGAGTATATATTATGTATAATATGTATATAATTATGACTATGTACTATATGTATTACATTGATCACGAGTATATAGTATGTATGCTATGTATATAATTATGACTATGTACTATATGTATACTTCTAAATAAACTGCTTCTTCTTCTTCTTCAGTTTAATGATTTATAATATATGAATAATAAGTTTTAGAATAAATAAAGCATCAATTTGATTTATCTGGGGCACATGTATGTATCAGTTTAATGATTTATAATAAATGAATAATAACTTTTAGAATTAATAAAGCATCAATGTGATTTATCTGTGGCACATGTTTTATTTTGATCCAATTATGATTAATAGTTACCATTGCCTTGTTTTAATGAATTACTTAAGATGTATTTATAAATTGTACGAAAGAAATAAAAACCAGGTAAACCAACACAAACAGTCATTACTTGATACATCATTTGTAAAACATTCAAAATATGTACAAAACTTCCCTGATCATTTTATTTACTTAATTAGATAGTAGAGATATTGTACATTTTACAGCTGGAAGCGTTCAAAATACAATGAAATGCATGTTTAATAGCTTGACAATTGCTAGTACGAGTTCTTCTTCTAGATTGAAAGTTATGTAATCTAGCTTTTACAAATATTTAGCTACCAGCCTGTGTATTTACATTCATGTTTGTGTTCCCGAATCTATGTTTGATCAGATGTATACTACTCTAGTGGTAATCAATTGCCCCCACCCGATACTCTAATTGGCTTCTATTCCGTACCTTATGTACCATGTAGAAGTACATTGTCAGATAACTTGATGAAATGTTCGCAATTTAATTAAAATCCATTCAATTTCTCGAAATTTTTATAAAATCTGTCCTCACTCTTGTGGATCACAGTTAGTGGTTTAACCCTTTCAACATTACAGACCTCTAAATAGGCTTACAAAAAGTGTAGATCCAGATGAGCCGGCTTGCTCGTGATGAGCTGTCTCATCAAGATCTGCACTTTTTGCCAGTAATATTACCATTTTTAGACAAAATTACCCATTTTGATAAATGAACTGGTATAAATGTAATTTTCTTAATTTATTGGTCTAAAAATATCATGCACCAGTCCATGTCAGTTACTTGGTGTTGAATGGGATGTTTAATAATAGCCATTACCTGGTAACAGCACCCCCCCCCACACACACACACCACCCCACCCAAAATATGTAGACATCTTAATAATTAACCCTTTGCCTGATGAGTAAATAAACTCACATTTGCAAACAACATAGATCCAGATCAGACGCGGTGTTACACTATGTTGTTTGCTATTCAGCCAAGTTTATTAGCTCCATTATTCGATGAACAAACAGCATAGAGCCTGATCAGATGGCACGTTCTGTGCCGTCTGATCTGGTTCAATGCTGTTTGCAAAAGTGATTTAATCTGCCACTAGCATGCAAAGGGTTAAGGAAAACGAAGTACAACACTGATCTACAATATTAAATTGTTACATGTACATAATTATACAAATGTATGCAAAGCGTCTCAACAAAATTCTCTTCCACTTTCTTCACCCAGTACATCGATGATATTCGTCACTCATAATGCCTGTTCCATCCTATTGTGTGCGTTTTACGTTTATTTATCGTCGCTACCGGTTGCCCATATGAGCGATGAGATTAGTCATTTTAGATTTTGGAGGATAGTGCATGATACAGACAGAGACCCATTCCAGAGTCTCCTCTGGTTCTTTTACGTGCACAGTGTACAGCACCGACACGAGACCTCGGTTTAACGTCCCATCTGAAAGACTGTTAATTTTATTCCATCCTATGACATTTTGTATCATTATTATGTAATCAGCTGCAGAATGATCTTATGATAAATTTCCTGTGCATTAATTTAAATTAGACATAATGTGTGTTTATAATGCTACTACGTGACCTTTCAGAAAATCATATTTCTAAATTTATGTGAAACAGTTCTCTCTCTTTTTTTATTCATGTTTTTGCCTGCCCTGTTTTCATGTTTTATGTCTTTATGAAAACTTGCTATGAATCAAAATGTACTTAATTAACTGTGCACACAACAATGCTAACTCCATAAATCTTTTATGGTATTATTATCAGATTTATTTGTTAACAAGTGAAAATTTTGACTTTCGAAGGACAATTTGTAGAAAAACACTCGAAGATCAATAGAGATAAAATGTGTTTAAAAATAGGTGCACAAGATTCCTATCTTAATATGTTTTAACATCACAACACCGTAAAACTTGAAATGATTTTACGAAGTAATGATGGTATTTTGCTTAAAGCTTATTCAGTGTGTATGTTATGATTTACAGTTTTTGCTTTTAATTCGCTGACTTTTCTACAATTTTTAACCCGCCTTTGAAAACCTGACCTAATAAAATTTGCATTAAAACCCAACCACAATCTTGACGAAGAAGCTATTAGATTTTTCTCTAATATTTTCAATAAAAGAAACTCATAAACTAGCAACCACTTTTATTGCTTCAATCTAAATATCTCTATTTATACTTTTCATTGATTCGAATAGACACATTTTTTGCTGTTTATGCAAAGATTTGTAATGAAAAAAGTTTCAATTTATTGCTGTTTAATCTTCTTTCATAAGACGTCTTGATTTTGAATGTATTTCATTTTTCGGTTGTTGTCCATTTTACCTGCAACACCATAGGTGCCACTACAAACTGTAAAAGTGACTTGGGTTTTTGTTTGGACACACAGCAAGGGACTCCCACTTTGAAATACTTCAGATAAAATTAAATTGCTTCACAGTAAAAGCCACCATAACGTTAAGAGATCAGTGGCCTCTCTCCAGAGGTGAAGTAGATAGCAAGAAGTGTTATGTCACTAGAATATCTGGAAGGTGAAATAAATGACATTTAACTGTTACAGACAATAAAACTGATCATTTATCAGCTTGCAACATATCTCAAAATGATTGGTTTTAGATGAGTTTATAAAAGTGACATTCCTCAATCATAAGGCTTTCAAGAGATTCACTAGCTATGTTTTCAATTTCAAGAGATTCACCAGTTATATTGTCAATTTCAAGAGATTCACCAGATATACTGTCAATTTCAAGAGATTCACCAGTTATAATGTCAATTTCGAGAGATTCACCAGTTATAATGTCAATTTCGAGAGATTCACCAGTTATAATGTCAATTTTGAGAGATTCACCAGTTATAATGTCAATTTCAAGAGATTCACCAGTTATAATGTCAATTTCAAGAGATTCACCAGTTATAATGTCAATTTCAAGAGATTCACCAGTTATAATATCAATTTCAAGAGATTCACCAGTTATAATGTCAATTTCAAGAGATTCACCAGTTATAATGTCAATTTCAAGAGATTCACCAGTTATAATGTCAATTTCAAGAGATTCACCAGTTATAATATCAATTTCAAGAGATTCACCAGTTATAATATCAATTTCAAGAGATTCACCAGTTATATACTACATTCAAGAACCCATGTTTTATGACCGTCAAAGACTGGAGAAGCTTAGAGTATATTAGGGAGTGGTTTGGAGACCTCGCCAAGTGTACTCTATAATGTTTGTTTTCTATTTGAAAAAACTTCTTCCTTGGTTGAAATTTAACTTCTTCCTTTGTTGAAAATAGGCAGAAGTGAGGTAGCCCAGGGATGCAATCATTTCTCCCAATTCAGGGTTCCCTCTGTCTGAATGTTTGTCTGTGCCACTTCTGTCGCCAATTGAAAAACACTGGAGCCAATTTAAAAATCTTGGAGCCAACTAAGAGCCATATAGTTCACAAATAAATATTTGAAGCCATGTATCATGTATCATGTAACATGTTTTTTTAAAAAGTGGCGCCAAATATTTTCGCCAATTCACAAAATTTAGCGCCAATATTTGTTTTTTGTCACAATTGGCTCAGATTCCAACAGCGAGAACCCTGCAATTCTCACCCAAGTCTGATATTTGAAATTGGAGCATGGATTTATATCCTATGCTTTTAAATTAGTTAGTAACCAGGATCATAATGTCTTCTGGAGGTGCATCATGCATGGCTTTATCAACTTTGATCAGATTTGTTTCACTTCAACATCTTGTAGTAGCTTCTAATGATGACTCTGATCATGTTGATAAGGTAGCTGTTGATGACATCATTACTAGCTTAGAGGATTACATGCGTGACACACCAGATGATGGAAATATACTTCTAGTAGGAGTTTTTTGAGACTGGGGAATTTGTATGTAGTAGAACATGAAGTTCCTGTTCAATAGATTGTTAGTATTATAAATTGGGATTACTCCAGCTCTTAAGAGGCTTATCTGATAACTTGTGGGGCGGATGAGCTAGATTTGCTGAGTGACATGTCATAATTAGATGATAAAGGTGTTTCCTAATTGCAATTGTTTGTAGAGGTGCTTGGCATTGCAACACATGCTGGTATTGTAGGGAGATTATTCCAGTATTTCCACCAACACAAATTTATCTTAATCTGTGATTAGTAAATATCGGTATCTCTGAAATCTCTGATAGTAAGTGGCTAGTGCACCAGTCTGTTTGTTTTCCATACAGAATTATGTACTCTAAATAAATATACATACTCAAAGACATTCAGGTTCATTAATTGGTTTTCATGCCTTCGATCATTAACGAAATATTCCAAAATGGGAGAAGGAAATACCTGCTTAAATAAATAATTTATAGATCTACAAAAACAAACATTTTCAGGCATTTATTTAATTTGTACAGGAGTTGACAGGGTTGTGGCTATAAACAGGTTCTATAATGGTAAACTCAACAACGAAAATATAAACAATCGAGCAATTCAAGCATTTTCTACCTTGTTTTTTCTTCTTTAAAAAAGGAAATCCAGCCGGAAACCTGAGTACATTGAATACAGGATATTAATTAGCGACAATCTAAATAAATATTCTCAAGAATTGTTAGCATAGATGAGAGCATTAATTTTGTGTTCTTAGACAAGTCTTAGACAGCGAAATCCCAGAAATTTGCATGGAGACTTTGTCAGCAACATCCTTCTCATTTAGTTTTTGCGATGTATATGTATGTTGCATTTAATAAGAATTTTTTGGTCATGCCAGGAATGCCGTTGTTTCCTATTAAAGATGATTTTCCAGTTCAGTTAATGAAGGAAAATTGAAATTTGGAATCTGCGCCAGAATAATGTGAGTTAATCTGAGAAAACCACGTTTAGGGAAATGTTACACTGCAGCATTCATTACACCAAAATCAATTCACATCCGTTAGTTGACTGGACATTTTGCTATGATTGCATTAATCGTCATCAACATCCTCACCATCATCAACAACAACAACATCCTCACCATCATCAACAACAACATCCTCACCATCATCAACAACAACATCCTCACCATCATCAACAACAACATCCTCACCATCAGCAACAACAACATCCTCACCATCAGCAACAACAACATCCTCACCATCATCAACAATCACCATCATCAACAACAACATCCTCACCACCACCATCAACAACAACATCCTCACCATCACAACAACAACATCCTCACCATCATCAACAATCACCATCATCAACAACAACATCCTTCACCATCAGCAACAACAACATCCTCACCATCATCAACAATCACCATCATCAACAACAACATCCTCACCACCACCATCAACAACAACATCCTCACCATCATCAACAACAACATCCTCACCATCAGCAACAACAACATCCTCACCATCAGCAACAACAACATCCTCACCATCAGCAACAACAACATCCTCACCATCAACAACAACAACATCCTCACCATCAACAACATCCTCACCATCAGCAACAACAACATCCTCACCATCATCAACAACAACATCCTCACCATCATCATTTGGCGTACCTCATTGTAAATAAACTGTATATTGTGCTATTGGCATGGTGACCTTCAGTGTGACCTTGAAAATAGGAAGTGATTAAGGTATGCAACAGGGAAGTGTGATAACTCAGCCAAATGTTCTCTACATATTCGAAATGTTGAAATATTTCTGTATACAACTGTAACCTATCGTCACTGATTGTCACGGGTTCGAGCCATGCTCAGGCCGTGTCTATTTATAAGAAAAACATGGCAGTTTCTTACGGAGGTTGGTGCATCGAATACTTGTTAACTGCTGGAACCTGCCCAGGAAAGGTGTTGTTAGGTAAGCGGCCCGTCGCTCAAATGGGCAACTGGTAGTGACGTTAAATAAACATAAATAAAAACATTAGATAAAAAATTGCGTATATTGATACTGACCGACAGCCCAAAATGGTGCTGATGAAGGCGTAAAATCTGAACAAACAAACAAACTCTGTGGGGAAAATGATGGGAGACTAATTTCCTGAAAGTATCCTCTTTCTCCCTGAAATGTTAAAAACAAATAAATTCCCGCTGGAGCTGTTACGATTGTGCCCTTAGGCAAGGTGTTTAAATTCAACATGCCTCTTCTCTCTCCCTCGTGGCGATGGATTCCATCAGGAATGAGGTCTCCAGAGTGATTAATATAAGTTGTAAGAACTTGTTTCGCAATCTAGCTAAAATAAATTGGTATGAACTAAAGACAAGTAAGATATTTTGGCAAACAGACTTATTGATTATGTGAGATGTCGCCTAACTGTACACTCCCTGTCGCTGGCTTTTCTTGTCACTCCTGCCAGCCATCAAGTGTTAAACTGGGGAAAGTTTGGGACACAAGATGAATAATGTATCAAAGACACATTTGTTGCTGGCAGACATCCCTGTATACACGCCTTTATTTATTTTAATTGATTTATTGCTGCCCCTATTTCTAAATTGTGTTGGATTAGTTCCCATTACCCCACCCTATCTTGTTTATATGAGTTGTTTATATTGTTGAAATACTTCAAGTATTTTCTCTCATTTGTCTCACTCCATTTAATATTTTCCAGCTCTGATAACTCTGGAATTTTTCCAGACCTTAAATAATTCAAATCCGTTTCTCTCTGCTCAGTCTGTAGGAAAAACTAATCAAATATTGAAGAGTATTTGGAAGGAGTCTTTAAAGCTAATACTGAAGATTATTCTTGATGGAGTCTAAAAAGTTGTATGGATCATCAGTCAAACATTGAACATGTTTGCCAATTAATGTCAATGTTTGACAATAAAATTTCTGGAAATACCACAGAAATTTGACACTAAATTGATTATCAACATGTTTTTTTCCTTCACAGACTGGTATCTGCTTCTTATCCTTTAATGGTATTGGTGGTCTGGAGGCTTCTGGAGCCGAGAGGGGGGTGATTATGGTCATTAAATTATAATGACGCAGATCATGCTACTTACATCCGACATGGAACTTACTGTAGTGTATTACTACTCCCTTGCATTACTCCCATCTCCCTCCCTTGCATTACTCCCATCTCCCTCCCTTGCATTATTCCCATCTCCCTCCATTGCATTACTCCCATCTCCCTCCCTCACATTACTCCCATCTCCCTCCCTCACATTACTACCATCTCCCCCCTTGCATTAATTCCATCTCCCTCCCTTGCATTACTCCCATATCCCTCCATTGCATTACTCCCATTTCCCTCCTTGCATTACTCCCATATCCCTCCTTTGCATTACTCCCATATCCCTCCCTTGCATTACTCCCATCTCCCTCCCTTGCGTTATTCCCATCTCCCCCTTGCATTAATTCCATCTCCCTCCCTTGCATTACTCCCATATCCCTCCCTTGCATTACTCCCATTTCCCTCATTGCATTACTCCCATCTCCCTCATTGCATTACTCCCATCTCCCTCATTTGCATTACTCCCATATCCCTCCCTTGCATTACTCCCATTTCCCTCATTGCATTACTCCCATCTCCCTCATTGCATTACTCCCATCTCCCTCATTGCATTACTCCCATCTCCCTCATTTGCATTACTACCATATCCCTCCCTTGCATTACTCCTATATCCCTCACTCACATTACTCCCATATCCCTCCCTTGTATTACTGCCACCTCCCTCCCTCACATTACTCCCATCTCCCTCCATGTGTATAGACAGAAAACCTATAGCCCTTCATAATCGATTTGCATCTGATGAAAAACATTTCATTGTAACTCTGTTTTGTCTTAACTTAAAATTAGGCTATAATACAGTAGTGTATGTAAAATTAGGCTATAATACAGTAGTGTATGTAAAATTAGGCTATAATACAGTAGAGTATGTAATATTATTGCATACATTGATACCATGTGTGTATAATAAAACTTATATAGACTGCATATATTACTGTGACTTCAAAATATCATCTAATAAATAATGCATTTTGTAGCTTCAGATAACATTCAATGAATACCTGTATTTTTTAATGCTTTGATTTTAGTATGTGTTTGAATGGGCTGCATGTAGTTTGTTGTACATAAATGTGAATTCTTCAACAATGACAAATATTGATCATTTTGAATTTTATTGAACCAATAGGATGTGTTTGTATATAAACCTCTTGTTTCAATAATGGAAGTGTTATTTCAGAACTTAACAAAAATGGTAAAAGTTTAGAGATAAAGAGACGCAGGGATAAGAGAGGGAAAATCGCTAATATAATTATGTTTAATATTTCTTTTTTTCATTAAGGTTATTGAGCAAGAGCATTTGTATATGTTTGTGTAACTTTGTGAAAGATGACACCTGAGTTGTAATGGCGTATAAATCATATCGTCAATTGTATGACAAGAGAGGTCCATGAGTTCGCTGACACTGTTTTTAAATGGTTTTGTATGTCATCTGGCTAGAGGCTAATGCAGCAAAGTTTACAATAGTTTCTTTGTGTATTTTCATTAATGATTTTGGTGGAGTATGTAGACTAGTAAGTTTATACAAATTTATTTTAGCTCAATTGCGAAACAAGTTCTTACAACTTATATTAATCACTCTCGAGACCTCATTCCTGATGGAATCCATCGCCACGAGGGAGAGAGAAGAGGCAACGTGGAATTTAAATGCCTTGCCTAAGGGCACAATCGTAATGGCTCCAGCGGGGATCGAACTCAGAACCTTTCGCACCTGAAGCGAACGCGCATCCACTGCGCTATCACGACTTCCTAGTCAGTTGAAATGGCCAACAACTTCTTGCATGCTACCAGTGACAATATCCCGTCAAATATCCCGTCAAATATCCTGTCAAATATCCCGTCCAAATATCCCGTCCAATATCCCGTCCAATATCCCGTCCAATATCCCGTCCAATATCCCGTCAAATATCCCGTCAAATATCCCGTCAAATTTATCATGAAATTTCATTACAGTTGTGTTATTTCGACACAGTTCTAATGAAATAAATACCTACCATGACATATTTCCAGAGTTTTCATTTACAAATAAGGTGTACTATGATTATTTGAAGTATCTATATCCCGGTAATTATATAATTATAGAACATTAATTGTTGCATTACCATGATATCATATTATATATAGAGTCCTTACTATTTCCATACCACATCTTTACAGACGGATCTGTCGTCCAGTGGTAGGTAATCCAGGGATCATAGGTTCAACCCCCCCCCCCCCGTCTGACCCTTATAAAATTAATAGTCTATAAGATGGGATTTTAAACCGAGGTCTCATGTCTGTGCTTTAATGCTTTATACTGTGCACGTAAAAAACCCGAGGAGACTCTGGAATGGGTCTCTGTCTGTATCATTGCACTATCCTCCAAGAATGACTAATATCTTCAAGAGACGTCGCTCATTCATATGGGCATATGTAGTGAGGATAAATTAACGTAAAACACACACTACATCTTTATAAATTAGTATTCCATTCTGTTAGACCAGAATTTTTGTATTTGTTTAACCCTTTCAACATTGCAGACCTCATAATAGGCTTGCAAAAAGTGTAGATCCAGATGAGTCGACTTGTGACAAGTTGTCTCATCAGGATCTGCACTTTTTGCCAGTAATATTATTATTTTTTTAAGACAAAATTACCCATTTTGATAAACGAACTGGACCAAATGTAATTTTCTTATTAACTTATTGGTCTAAAAACATCACGCACCAGTCCATGTCAGTCATTTGGTGTTGAATGGGTTAAAGAGAGACAATAAAATAAGTTGCTAACTTTGAATAAATACGTACATGTAGCGTAGAGTATATATTTGTGCAGAAGACGCTCTAAAGATCACCCATGCATTCCAACTAAAGGATAATTTTCTGTAATTGGAGAAGGGAATTAATTACTTCTCCCGATCAGAGCAAAAGCTCTAACAGTCACTGAGTAAAAATGTTGCAGCCTAGGAGTCTAATGTTGAGAGACATGATACCAACAATAACAACAATAGGGAGGGATGTAGAGACATCTTAGCAGTGTATGTTTCAATTTTCAATTACTTTTTGGCTATGGTTTCAGTTGGGAGTCTGAGTTTCTCTGATTTGAGCTCGGAATAAATTGCAATTACAGTGCTACAGTGTTATTATGACTGTGATATTAGAATCGATTGATAAAATTACAGGAGCAGGTTACTGCTCCCCCTCTCTCGTACACTTGTGGCTCACTGCAGGACTCATTCTAGAGAGCGAAATGGGCGAAAGAGTCGCCCCACCCCTCCCTAAAAAAAAATTAAACTGTATTAAAAGATTAAAAAATATTTTTTACAATTTTCGTACCACATTAAATTTTTTTAATAAACACATGATAATGTGTGTTTTACATTTATTTATCATCGCTACCGGTTACCCATATGAGCGACGCCTCCTGAAGAGATTAGTCATTTTAGATTTTGGGAGGATAGTGCAATTTTTACGTGCACGGTGTAAAGCACAGACACAAGACCTCGGTTTAACGTCCCATCTGAAAGACTGTTAATTTTATTAGGGTCAGACGATGGATCGAACCTGTGATCCCTGGATTACCAGTCCAGCGTGTTACCACTGGACTGTATACAGATCCGCCTGTGATAAAATTCAACACATGATAAGATCAGATGCAGTTGTTTTATATATCCATTAAATTTAATACAGAAGTGGGAATAATAATTTGAATACATTTCTGGAAAATGTTGGACATAACTGATCCAAGTGGTGTAATAATATTTGTATTTGTGTTTACCGGGGGGGGGGGGGGGTATTATTGCACCAGTCATATGATTATTCTACACGAGATTAGCATCACATTGAATAAATTTAACATATTTGATAAAAGAGAGATAAAGTATGATAAAAGGGTGGCTGAAAATAACTATTATGTTGTGAATTGTTATGAGGTGAGGATAGGATTGTTATTAGGTGATGATAACTTGGGACTGGTTATCAGTTATTAACAACCTATCTTACATACTGAAAATATTTTTGTTTTCAATTTATTAGTGGGTGGGTAAATAAATGTCCTGATCTTCTTCAGTTTGATGTGTTGGTTTTGTTCTGTTTGATGGGGATCTAGCACACCATTGTTAGAACTTGCCTCTCACTGCTATCAACAGGGCTGCAGGCAGGTTGGCTCCTTATCAAGGGACAGTGATAAATGAAATGATTAGTGAGAAAGTTGAGGTTGAAAAATTGAGTACTGGTTTCTTCTGCCAAGGAGTGTGTGTGGTCCTCCTCACCTACAGTCAAACCTGTGTTAGTAGTCACCTCTATTAACCCTTAATCCTTCATAGAGATTTAGGTTAATATACTATTATATCTCCATACAAACGACAGCCATTTAGCTATCATGCAGTGGATAAGTAGTTGCCATACCTGTCCCACCTCCATATATATTACTGGGACTACATGAGATTCTGGCCGGCATTATGAACATTTGTTTGGTTACTACATTGTCAATGTATGTCATACTGGTAATGGCGTCAAGAGGTGCTTCTATGAGGGAAATGGTTAAGCAACCAACCTGTATTAAGCAGCCAGTTTTCAGATTCCCAATCTTATTGTTTTAATATACATCTGCCCTCTATTAAGCAACCACCTGTGCTAAGCAGCCACTTTCTGAGATTCCCTTGGCTGGCTGCTTAAGACTGTATACTGGCTTCCTTTGACTGTATACAATAATGCTCCAGAGTGCCGGACCTCATTCACCGTACAAATATCCCTAACAGGGTGGAAGGAAAAAAAGTTTACTACCCGGAAGTGGAAATAACCATCTCCATCCCCACATTTCACATGCATAGTTTTTTCCTACTCAATCATCACATCAATGATCTTTATTACTGACCATGTTTTGATTGGCTGTGAAATTGTAGTCTGCGAAGAATGATTTGTGTGTGTTTTACGTTTATTTATCGTCGCTACCGGTTGCCCATATGAGCGACGCCTCCTGAAGAGATTAGTTATTTTAGATTTTGGAGGATAGTGCAATGATACAGAGAGAGCCCCATTCCAGAATCTCCTCTGGTTCTTTTATGTGCACGGGTGTAAAGCACCGACACGAGACCTCGGTTTAACGTCCCATCTGAAAGACTGTTAATTTTATTAGGGTCAGACGGGTGATCGAACCTGCGATCCCTGGATTACCAGTCCAGCGTGTTACCACTGGACTACAGATCCGTATGCAAGAATGATTTGACCATTGCTTGTACTTTTATAGTCATTCACCATGTGAATTATTGCTTAATTAACCCATTCAACACCAAGTAACTGACATGGACTGGTGCACTAATATTTTTAGACCAATAAATGAAAAAGAAAATTACATTTGGACAAAATGGGTAATTTTGTATTAAAATAGTAATATTACTAGCAAAAAGTGCAGATCCTGATGAGCCGGCTCATCTGGATCTACACTTTTTGTAAGCCTATTTAGAGGCCTGTGGTGTTGAAAAGGTTAATGTATCTCACACATTGTAGACCTTACTTACTGCACATGTAGGAATAAGCTGTATGCCTGGTGGAATACGTTTTAACCCTTACTGTGCTGGAAATGAGTATACATGTATTCTTTTTTGCACACAGCATAGAGTCAGATCATATGGCACAGAATGTGCCATCTGATCAGGCTCTATATATTATGCTGTTTGTTATTCGGATAGTGGAGCTAAAACGCTTGTCTGAATAGAAAACAACATATAGATTATGATCAGATGCGTCGTTACTCCGCAGCTGATCTAGATCTATGTTGTTTGCACATTCCTTCCAATTTATTCGGATTATTTGGGGTTAAAGCCATATCTGTAATAGCCGACTGTGCACAGGTCATATACTCGATTCGATTCAAACCATCAAATCAAAATATTATTGTCGGAATAAACAATAGACGATTGTGGTCATATTCAAGTTGAATCAAGCGATCAAATCAATATGTGATTGTCAGAAAGGTTTCTATATAACGACGTAGATTACTGTCTGATAGGTAATAGTTGTCTGAAAGAGGACTATTCCGGCGCAAATGCTTTAATATCTGAATAATCGCCCAAAATAATGTAAAATTACATCTACTTCTATTGTCGCTAATGTATAAAGAATAATTACTATGGTTTATGTAGAAATAATTGCATAATAATTTCTTGGAATGGTCTGTGAACCTGGGTGTTGTAATAATCTCTATAATCGTTCCATGGAATGGTCAATGAACCTGGGTGTAGGAATAATCTGTGATCATTCATTGGAATGGTCTATGAACCTGGGTGGAGGAATAATCTCTATAATAATTCCTTGGAATGGTCAATGAACCTGGGTGTAGGAATAATCTGTAATCATTCTTTGGAATGGTCTATGAACCTGGGTGAAGGAATAATCTCTAAGCCAGGCTTTAGGAATAATCTCCAAACCATGTGGAAATGTGGATGCAGTGCTGGAATGAGAGAGTTACTTTTAATGGAGTGTGTTGGAAATAAACGTAACAATCGTACATGTAAAGTGAGATTCTCATTTTTTTCACAGAAAATATATTTTGTATGCGCTGACATGTCCACAACAGGAACAAGGTTTGATTGGGACAATTGATGAAATCGTGGGCATGGCAGCCATTGCAGATTTACCACAGCCTCTTGATTAACTGCCGTGCATTTGATGTATAGAAATTTTAATTGGATTTCGGAGTTCGCCTCGAATGTACTTATTATATACGAGGTAATCCAGCGACTGATGAATGGATGCGTTTCCACGATAATAGAGAAGGTTATCGACTACGGAAGGCAGTATGAATAAGAAATATTCAATAGTAATTCAGCGTCACCTGCTATTTAGAAAGGGGCTGGGAAAAATTGTTCGAATGTAATAGCCTGAAACGGTGACTATTCTTCGGGTGATGGTTAAGGATATCCGAACAGGGTTTGAAGGCATGATCGTAGTGTAACTGGCAGACTGGTACAGTATGTATGAAACAGATTTGTTAGCAATAATCGCATTCAGAACACTGAATATATGCTAATATGAATGGAGCTATTGCACTGAAATCGATTTGGAGAGAAAGAAATCTAGAATCAGCCAGAATTGACATGACCTGAATCAATTGGTTATAAATTAACTGATCCAAATGAACCCGTTAGTTACATTTAACATGCAATAATACAACCAGTGTCCTGCAGGGTTCCAGGGTAAGAATGGGCTAAACAAGTTTTTACAATTATTTTTATTGCAGAAATTTTAAGTTCTCGTTCAAGCAGAGAAACACTGCAAGATCATTAACCCTTTCAACACCAAGTAACTGACATGGACTGGTCCATGATATTCTTAGACCAATAAATGAATAAGAAAATTACATTCTGGACTGGTCCATGATATTCATAAACCAATAAATGAATCAGAAAATCACATTTGGACAAGTTCATTTATCAAAATGGGTAATTATGTCTAAAAATAGTCATATCACTGGCAAAAAGTGCAGATCCTGATGAGACGGCTTGTCACGAGCCGGCTCATCTGGATCTACACTTTTTGTAAGCCTATTTAGAGGTCTGTGGTGTTGAAGGGGTTAAGTGTTAAAACATTTAACACCAAGTAACTGACATGGACTGGTGCATGATATTTTTTAGACCAATACATTAATAAGAAAATTATATTGGGACCAGGTCATTTATCACAATGGGTAATTTTGTCTAAAAATAGTAATATTACTGGCAAAAAGTGCAGATCCTGATGAGACGGCTCATCAGGTTTGTTTGGACTTTACTTCTGAGTTGTTCCCATTTTTTCAACCCGTATTATATGCGGATCTATGCAAAATACCACTAAATTTAAGTCCAAAGTAGAGGGGTCGTCATATAGTGAAGATCGCCTTATAGGCGAGAATATATGGTAGTAACATACAGGTTATACTTTAGTATAATTCAGGTCGCTTCCTATGTCTGAATCTTTGTAATTGCGACCTTAACCCATTTCATTCTGGATACATTTAATGGCTTTTGCAAACAACATAGATCCAGATCAGCCGCAGCGTGACGCTGTGTGCTGATCAGCATCTATGTTGTTTGCTACATAGCCAAGTGTCTTAGCAAGATCATCTGAATAGCAAACAGCATAGAGCCTGATCAGACGGCACGTTCCGTGGCAGCTGATCTGGCTCTATGTTCTTTGCAAATACTGTTTGAACGGTATCCAGAATGAAATGGGTTAAATTTTATTTAATAAAATATCAGCAAAATATGGTTAAAATACACAACATTAACTTTAAATACAACATTTAACCCATTCAACACCAAGTAACTCACATGGACTGGTCCATGATATTCATAAACCAATAAATGAATCAGAAAATCACATTTGGACAAGTTCATTTATCAAAATGGGTAATTATGTCTAAAAATAGTCATATCACTGGCAAAAAGTGCAGATCCTGATAATAATCTGGATCTACACTTTTTGTAAGCCTATTTAGAGGTCTGTGGTGTTGAAAGGGTTAAATAGAAGGAACACTTTTACAATGGACAGTGTAGCTTACTGGATAAGATTTTATATGAAACTTTAAAAATAAAATTGTTTTTTGGGAGAAGTGGGCCCGGCCCCTAGGTGATGTAGTCAGGTCCCTATATGGCAACCTGTACGCACGTGTCGCCCCCTAGAATGAGCCATGAATATCAGTACTGAACATGTTTTAAACCTATTTTGAATAATTAATGAAGTAATTCAAACCCATTAGCTCGTTGTTTAATTATTCATGACTGTAAAAACAAAACAGTTTAACAGAGAGAGAGAGATAGTCTAAATAGTTGTTTGAATAAGTCACTGAACAAAGTCAAGGAACAAAAAACAAACTGTCTTTTTACCTGTGAATGTTGAATGATGAAGTTGTCAATTATGGTCTGTATGACACTAACATCACGCATACTCGCAGGTACAAAAATACAATTAATGATTTGTTTTAGCATAGAATAGTCATTTGTCAATCCGCGGTTTGTCAGGTATGGAATTACTGCATATATATATCCTCGCAATGGACAAATCTTGAATCTTTCATAACGCAATTAACTAATGTGCATGCATCTAAAACGTGTTATCTTTTATTGATTTAAACCCCTTCCAACAACAGCAATTGAAGTGGAAGTCGTGATAGCACACTGGTAGCGCATTTGCTTCAGGTGCGAAATGCCTGGAGTTTGAGCCCCACTGGAGCCGTTACGATTGTGCCTGCCCTTAGGCAAGGCATTTAAGTGCCACATTGCCTCTTCTCTCTCCCTCCTTTGCGATAGATTCCATCAATGAGGTCTCGAGAGTGATTAATATAAGTTGTAAGAACATGTTTTGCATTCGAGCTAAAATACATTTGTATAAACTAATAACATCAATGACAAGGACATTCAGCAAGGAGTGACTTGCTACATTGACATTCAGCAAGGAGAGACTTTTTACAACTTTTAGATTATCAAATTTTGCAGCGCAAACAATAAAATAAAAATTACATAAATGCGCGTTTTACATTCGCCTCTTTCTGGTTGCTCACTTGATCTGGTTGCTCACCTGATCTGGTTGTCCACTTGATCCGGTTGTCCACTTGATCAGGTTGCCCACTTGATCCAGTTGCCCACTTGATCAGGTTGCCCACTTGATCCGGTTGCCCACTTGATCCAGTTGCCCACTTGATCTGGTTGTCCACTTGATCCAGTTGTCCACTTGATCAGGTTGCCCACTTGATCGGGCTGCCCACTTGATCTGGTTGTCCACTTGATCCGGTTGCCCACTTGATCCGGTTGCCCACTTGTCCACTTGATCCGGTTGCCCACTTGATCTGGTTGTCCACTTGAGTGGTGTCTCATAGTTAATTAATTAAAGAACGATAGTCATCTATTTATTTTGTCATACATTCAGTTTGTTAAAGGGAGATAATAGGGTTATCTTGTTTTAAAGGGAGATCATAGTTCATTTTGTTAAAGGGAGATAATTATGTATCTTGTTTTTAATTGGAGATACTAGTTCAGTTTGTTAAAGGGAGATCTTGTTTAAGGGGGATAATAGTATATGTTGTTTTAAAGGGAGCTAATCGTTTTGATAAATGGGAGATAATTGTGTATCTTATTTTAAAGGGAGATAATAGTTTTATTTTGCAAAGGGGATTAATATAAAGTTTATTCCCCAGCTGTAAAATCTTGATCAAAGGTTTTTCATTTTCTTTGTTAATTTTGCAACAGACTGTTAAAGTTGCCATACAATCACAGCAATCTTGTATTAATAGACTCATTTAAGGGTCCAGTCCAAATTAAACGCATAACAGGTACTAAAATGACAAGTTAGCTTTATTAAATTAAAGACACTGGTTTGAATGGTGTATTAAATGAGCAGGAGATGTAATTGGCTTATTATGGGGGTATAATTCAGCAGGGAATGTGTTGGTTATATTTCTTTGTACTAAATGGAATACACTTACCTCCATCTTCATGTTATATCTCTCCCCCACTGTTTAATTACTGTCTAGCTCATTTTTATCTCCATTCAGTGTTAGATGATGGTCGTAACACAGCAGGACAAATCTTGCTAAATGCAGGCAATAAAATAGAAATTGCATGTCAGGTGTTGTCTCATTTACATTGCACACAATGTAGTAACACAGTTACTGCCCTTTAATTTCATTTGTTATTAACTTTATATACTCTTCTGTTTCTATTTAATTCCTTGTACGCAAGCAGGGAAATCAGGGATCATTCTAGAGGGCGATGTGGCGAAATTGTCGCCCTAGGGGCCCTGACTTCGCCCTCTAGGGGCCCCACTTCTCCCTCAAAAAAAATAAAATTATTTGGTTTTTACGATTTTCAAACAATATTTTGTCTAGAAAGAAACACTGGCCCATTATAAAGCACTCCTTCTATTCAAATGTTGTATTTAATGGTTGTTCTGTGCATTTTAACCCTATTTTGCAGAAGTATATTAAAGAACACCATTTAAGGAAGCGATCACGCGCTTTCTCAGTTCTCCCAAAAATTCTGACCTGAGATCCTGATCAGACGCGAAGGCGCTACGCCATGGCTGATCTGGATCTATGTTGTTAGCTCTTCGGATAGTGGAGCTAAAACCCTGGAAATGACAGTGAAATTGCGAAACAAGTTCTTTCAACTTAAATTAATCACTCTCGAGACCTCATTCCTGATGGAATCCATCACCATGAAGGAGAGAAAAGAGGCAATGTGGAATTTAAATGCCTTGCCTAAGGGCACAATCGTAACGGCTCCAGCGGGGCTCGAACTCCGGACCTTTCGCACCTGAAGCGAACGCGTATCCACAGCGCTATCACGACTAAAGTTCGTTTGACTTCCACGAAACAATTCTAATGAAATTCCGTATCATATTTCTAGAATTTTCCGTTACAAATAATCCTTACTGTGCTAGAAACGAGTATAATGTTTGCAAACAGCATAGAGCCAGATCTCGATCAGATGGCACAGAACGTGCTGCACATACTATATAATTATATGTCCAGTCAGGCTCTATGCTGTTTGCTATTTGGATAGTGGAGCTAAAACACTTGGCTGATTACGAAACAACATGGATCCTGGATGATCAGACGATGCGTTACGCCGCGGCTGATCTGGATCTATATTGTTTGCACATCCAATTTATTCAGCATTTTAAAGGTTAATGAATTGTCATCTGCTACAATTATAGGAACTATTTGTAGCCTTTATTTTACCCAGCATGCAAAGATTTATTATGATTTTAGCTGTAGTCACTTTGTAATAAATTAACAGTTAACTAAGAGATATAACAAGTTTTACATATATATTTGTTCGGGGTCAGCGGCTAACATTTCCAAAATATCATTGTATATTAGGGAGATAATGTTGGTTTAACGTCAATCGCCTAGTTTTTGTTCCCCACCTGTTGTTGAATGTCTGCGAATGATGTCACTGTTGTCAGTAACAGTTGCTTGGTTTCTATGGTACATGCTAGAACTGCCAAACAGGAAAATGAGCAAAAACCAGATAAATATTTTGCCACACATAGAGCAGTTTTGTTTTCTAATCTGCTACTACACAACATGTGATTTGCAAATTTTAATATTACATTTTTATAACTAATAACAGGATTTATCATGACGTTAAAATGACCCTTTTGTATTTAGTCCGCCTCGGTGGTCGAGTGGTTAAGGTCGCTGACTTGTATACCACTGTAACCTATCATCACTGATGATCACGGGTTCGAGCCCCACTCAGGCCGTGTCTCATTTATATGAAAAAGTTAGCAGTTTCTTACGGAGGTTGGTGCACCCAAGTACAAGTACTTAACTCTTTGCATGATGGGTAAAATAAAGGTTATAAGAAGTTTATATAATATTGTAGCAGACGCCAATTCATTAATGTGCGTTTCTTAATTATTTGAAACTGAAAACTCGTGGAAATATGTAATTTCAATTGCCTGACATATATTTGACTGTTATTTTCATCGCTAGAATTATAAAATGAAATGGTGGTGAGTGAGAGATTGTATCTGGACGTTAAAGGCATTTAGAAAAATCTCTTCACATTCTTTCAAGTGTAAACATTAATCCTTCGTTTAAACTTTATCTTCGCAAAGTCTTTGTTACTCTGTAGCTAATTTCGTTGATAATCCCTTGTATAAACAAAGGATTTAGTCTCCAAAGAGGATTAGCTGAAAACTGTAATCCGGTGTGTCATGGTGGAGCTTACACTGCAATGTTATGTCGCTGGGTTCATTTCAGTGATATGACACCAGAAAAATATTTACCCATCAGCCCCAACGGTTTCAAGGCCCTGTTGACGGTATCTTGTATTTTAGGTGTTATAATTGTATAATGACTTTTAATCTGTATAAATAATTATTATATGATTGTAGAGTGCTAATAAAGTCTATTCTATTTGTAACAAAGAAGTTTTGTATTATATCATGTTTTTCTTATCTTTGCACACAGCACATTGATGAATTTGATGTTTTTGTGAAAATTGTGATCATTGAAATTCATGTGGGGCTGTCTGTCTTATCTATAGAGCTGGTAGATCTGGGAATTATAATGCTGCAGGATTCACATGCAGAAATTATCACTCTTTATATATCATTTAACCTATTCAACACCAAGTAACTGACATGGACTGGTCCATGATATTGTTAAACCAATAAATTAATAAGAACATCACATTTGGACCAGTTTATTTATCAAAATGGGTAATTTTGTCTAAAGAAAATACAATGTAGTAATATTACTGGCAAAAAGTGCAGATCCTGATGAGATGGCCCTGTGCCTTTGCATTCAAATCATCCTGTGCATTCATTTCGCCAATAGCATGCTATATAATTATGGTATATATATCATGGAGTGATTATCTAAAGTCTGATATTTCTGTAATTGATGAGGAATTGCTAAGGATATTTGTTTAATAATGAAGGATTCTGTGAATTCAATAAGAAACAAGTAACGAATTTTGTAAATGAGCTTTAAAATTGATTTGCATCGTTTTATATTTTCCATGTACTCTCGGTCAATTATGTTAGTACTGTACTTTTCTAGTCAATTAACTTTGTCATTGTTTACCTCTTCAGTGGGTGCTTCGTTTATTTTTATAAAGTCATGCTTTGTCGATGTTCAGACCAGCTTTTGTTTTAATCATGTCTCTGGTGAAATATGAGCTTTGCGGTTTAACGTTTAGTTTGCTAAGGTCCATGAACACAGCAAAAAGCTGGACTTAATCAGTAAAATTATCATTCTTTGACAAATTTGATGGTTTTTAGGCATTTCTTTATCGTCATCTACATCTTCAGCAGATTTTGTTGGTTCATTAGTACAACCTGCTTATGACGTGCGATGATTATCATATTTTAATGTAAAAATACTATGATTATAAATGTAGATATGGTTTCGTATTGTTTAACAAAGTAAAACAGGTTACGACAAGGTGAAATTAATACCAAAACTTAATTTTACAATACAGCATTCGTTCAGGTATTCACCCTCCTCTGGTTTGCGGGAGTTGTTACGAAGATCTGTTGGAGATTCCTATGTTAGGGATACCGTGTTGTTTCAGAGTTTAAAGATGTCAGGTAATGTTATGTTTGTAACGGTTTCAATAGATTACAAAAGAGAATCTTGTGGTCCATAGCACAAAATAACATTACGTTTTAGTTAAATGAAATTGGATCGCTTTATGGATATTGCCATAATTGCTGGTCATCATGAAACCAACTTGACAGCTTTAGTTCTATCGACCCATTTGAGCATCGCCCATTGTCATCTTACAACTTAACTTTGCAACTGAGGAGCAATTTAGGATGTGCAGGTTCAGGCTGGAATGGTTCTAAATCTCGATCGGTAATTACTACAAGTTGTTAGACTGGTCTCTGTATTGTTATTCCCTGCATTCTGTGTTTGAATGCTTGCTATATGTCCATCTATAGATAGATAGAAGTCGTGATGGTGCAGTGGATGCGCGTTCGCTTCAGGTGCGAAAGGTCTGGAGTTCGAGCCCCGCTGGAGCCGTTACGATTGTGTCCTTAGGCAAGGCATTTAAATTCCACGTTGCCTCTTCTCTCCCTCGTGGCGATGGATTCCATCAGGAATGAGGTCTCGAGAGTGATTTATATAAGTTGAAAGAACTTGTTTCGCAATCGAGCTAAAATAAATTTGTATAAACAATAGATAGATAGATTTATTTATTTAGGGTGACCTAATTAGTTCTGAACTAATCTTCCTTAGGGTCCTCTTAAATTTCTTAACACTACAGCATTAATGCACATACACAATAATTCTAACCAAAGTACACAGTTACGCCATGCAATATACATGTATAATGTTGTACAATGTAACTTAAACAAATCAGGTAATGTTATCGAAATACAAAACGATGTAAGCATATTGACTATGTTGCGACATGCCTATCTATAATGTGGCCAATCCAAATGTAGAGTCTAATTCCAAATTGTGCTCGAATAATGTAAAACTTCATGTTACTTGTCATACTATTTTCGAAGTTCAAGTAAAATCATTCAAAAATCTGAAAAATAATACAGACCATGGTGACGTCACCATGCTGATTGCTGAATATTGACAGCATGTGTAATGGAATGAATACCTACCTGAAAATTATGCTGAACATTTTCATTTTCTTCTTACATCACAGCGTATGTCGCGTTAATGCTTATAAATTCAGGGTAAATCCATTCAGTTTTCGGCATTCCGCTACTCGAATAGAGGATCGCCAAAGAAATATTTGTATTACAATCTTTACACTGAATCTGATATCTGCACAAAAGGATATGACAAGCTGAGTGCGTATTACTGTTGCTAATAACAAAAACTATGAATGAAGCAAAGGCCAGAATAGTTGGTTTGTGTTGGGTATAAATTATGTTTGATAAAGATTAATTATGACATATTGTTTAGGTCTGGGGTTTGGGTGTTATTGTGTTGGGGTGATACCTCTTGTTACTCCGGGTCGTCAGTTTCGTGAGATAATTAAGACTTAAATGACATTTCATAATTTATATTCAGTGTAATTTAAGAAGTTATAAATAAAATTTCAGCAGGTGGTTTTTTTTATGTTTAAGGTTTTTTCCCCAGAATGCTTGATGAATTAATTCAATCATTCATTTAAATGATTAATCATGTTGCATAGAGATGATTTAGTTCCAATGGAGTAGTTTTCTGGGTAGTTTCACAAAATAAACTGGTTATAACATCAGACTTAAAGAGACTCGAAAATTTCTTGATCCGGAAAAATTATTCTAGTTTCACTCCGTTCAAAATTGAATCAATCATGCGATGTGTCGTTCTGTGAATTTATTTTATTCAAATGTAAAATTTTGCTAACTGCCTATATGCAAATATGTGATGAACTCTGTACGAGATAATCCTCCGAGACTGACTCTCCATCATATGTGCATAAAAAATAATCGAGCGTCACTGCAGGTCGGCCATTCATCGTACAGATACGCGGGCAACTGCCTGCTATTTAATTATGCAAAATACTTCATTTGGTTGTAAGTAGTGCTTTCACTATATAAGCCGATTTCGAGCTAAACCTGGAGAAAATTAAATGTGTTTGACAAGAATTCATTCATTAGGAAAGCGAGAAAATTGACGCGGGCATTTAAACGGATAGCAATTTTGTACATTAATTTTCTTGTGAGCTTTAGAGTACAAAATGTTCTGAAAGAAAAACATAATGAAGCGATACCGTTTGTCAATTTACACAATCTCCATATAAATGTTTGCATGATGTTTATGTGAGAGGTCTACACAGTGATTTGGGAATTTATTAATTTTCACGATTTTGAGATGGGGTGTGGGTGGGGTGCGGATGGGGTTTGGATGGGATGGTTGCTCCGATTGTTATCTACCTTTGTTGTTGACATCTAATCACGTACAACTCACAGCTGTAACAACCTCTTCCCAATTCCTTCTTGTTATTAAAATACACACCTACTAATCTTTGGTTGGTAATTTTAGAGTGAACTTTGTGTTTAAATATGAAACCTATTTACTTAATTTGGCAGCCTCAAATTACCCCTTAATGCCAGTGAAAGACGTGAAGGGAATTAATAACTGTAATGTTAGTTCAATACAGTCTGTGTTGCTACTGTGTAATTTGATGTTTTTTCGTTGCCATGAGGACTTAAAGGAAAGGTTACTAATTGAAATAGTGTCTGCTTATTATGTGTCAATTATTTGTTGCCACCGGCAGTGAGTAACTATAGAAACCAATCTAGAAAATTACATCCCTCTATGAACAAAATCGGTTGGTTTTGCATCAATTTTAGATTGCTTTTCAGATATTAAATTTCAAATTGAACTTTTTAGGGGGAAGAATGAAGAATTTATTTGTTGAGTATAAGAGAGTATTGTGTGAGGTTATGCCAGAACTGACTGTACACATGCCATGCATTCATTTAGTTACCATTGACTCTGCAACATAGAGGCTACGTGTCCAAAAGTATATATATATATATATATGTTTGTCCTTTTATATGTGGGAACAGACGGATCTGTAGTCCAGTGGTAACACGCTGGACTGGTAATCCAGGTATCGCAGGTTCGATCACTCGTCTGACTCTAATAAAATTAACATACACTACCCTTTCTTTCTATTTTCTTGCACTATCCTTGAGCACTCCCACATATAATGTTGTTTTTTTATGTTTATTTATCGTCACTACCGGTTGCCCATATGAGCGACACCTCCTGAAGAGATTAGTCATTTTAGATTTTTGGAGGATAGTGCAATGATACAGACAGAGACCCATTCCAGAATCTCCTCTTGTTCTTTTACGTGCATGGTGTAAAGCACCGAAACGAGACCTCCGTTTAACGTCCCATCTGAAAGACTGTTAATTTTATTAGGGTCAGATGGGGGATCGAACCTGCGATCTTTGGATTACCAGTCCAGCATGTTACCACTTGACTACAGATCCGTTTGTGCAAAGCTAATATTAGATCTTTCATTTATATACCACTTTAGCCCATTGAATGCTGGGTAAAATAAAGGCTATAAATAGTTCAAATAATTGTTGCAGCCGGCAATTCATTAACCCATTTCATTCCGGATACATTTAAAGGGCTGCATGCTGATCAGGATCTATGTTGTTTGCTACATAGCCAAGTGTCTTAGCAAGATCATCTGAATAGTAAACAGTATAGAGCCTGATCAGACGGCACGTTCCATGGCAACTGATCTGGCTCTATGTTCTTTGCAAATACTGTTTGAACGGTATCCAGAATCAAATGTGTTAATGAGTTTTTCTTATTTGTGATTGAAACCTCTGGAAATATGTCATGGAATTTCATTAGAAATATGTCATGGGATTCCATTAAAAATATGTCAAGGGATTTCATTAGAAATATGTCATGGGATTCCATTAAAAATATGTCAAGGGATTTCATTAGAAATATGTCATGGGATTCCATTAAAAATATGTCAAGGGATTTCATTAGAAATATGTCATGGGATTTCATTAGAAATATGTCATGGGATTCCATTAGAAATATGTCATGGGATTCCATTAGAAATATCTCATGGGATTCCATTTGAAATATGTCATGAAATTCCATGACAAATATGACTGGTCTTTTTCACCACCAAAGAGCATTTCGTACTAATTATTCATATGTCTGAAATAAAGACTTCTTCGATGACCACGAATGGTTCTTCTAGCTGTACATTTACTGTTGACTACGTGTCTGACTTCTGCAAGTTCTTTGTATTGTTAATTAAAACAACTCTGTAGTGATTTTCTCCCACCAGCAAATGTTCCAATTTATCAGTCTATTGTTAGTTTTTCCTGCATTTTGCCTACACATATCTGTACAATAATTGTAAGGCACATTCTCATTACACCAGCCAGCTCATTACCGAATGCAGTCAATGCAAGATAGCTCTCATTAGATGGCTGTATTGGAGAACTGAGATTTTCTGGAAATTGGTTCCCTACATGAACTTGATCTCATAACAAAAGAGTTTACATGGTCTCAGATGCCTAATGTGCTCCGGCTTGATATTAAATTGCTAATTTGGTAGTTACTACAAACATAGAAATGCAGACCAGTTTAATCCTCTCTCACAGTGTGTGATTTAGGCTAATATACTATATATATCTTCATACAATATTATACGACAGCCATTCCCTTGTCAAACCTATTTCTAATGCATAGCTATCAATCAGTGGATAAGCAGTCAGTGTATATGTACCCCACCACCTCCATTGATATTACATGGACGACATGAGATTCTTGCCTGTATTATGAATGTAGTTTTGGTTACTACATTGTCAATGTATATAAGCAGTCAGTATATGTACCCCACCTCCATAGATATTACTGCATTATGAATGTTGGTTTGGTTACTACATTGTTGATGTATATAAGCAGTCAGTATATGTACCCCACCTCCATTGATATTACTGGGATTTCATGAGATTCTTGCCTGCATTATGAATGTTGGTTTGGTTACAACATTGTCAATATATGTGGTATTGGTAATGGTGCCAAGATTGATGTGGAAGTTGTGATAGCGCAGTCGATGCGCGTTTGCCTCAGGTGCAAAAGGTCCAGAGTTTGAGCCCCGCTGGAGCCGTTACGAGTGTGCCCTTAGGCAAGGCATTTAAATTCCACGTTGCCTCTTCTCTCTCCCTCGTGGCAATGTATTCCATCAGTTCCATAAGTTGTAATAACTTGTTTCGCAATCGAGCTAAAATAAATTTGTATAAACTAATGGTGCCATGAGGGGATTCTTTGTGGGAAAGGGATAAAAGACAAACGTTTGATTGAAGTGAAGCTCAGATTGCAACTGTTACATGTTGCTATGAAGCATATTGAGCAACTTGTCTGAATAGCATATGACATAGATCCTGATCAGACATGGCATAGCGCCGCAGCTGATCTGGATCTATGTTGTTTGCATATTTAATGGATAAAGAAAACTAGCGAAAACATCATTATAATAGCCCAAAGAAGAACAGCAACGTATATTCTATAAGGTACGTGATAACATGCTTGTTACTTTGTTAAATGACAGATGTTTCATCTGTCGGCCATCACTTTTCCATTTATCTCTGTAAATGGTAATTTTCTCAAGGAATCTGTACAAATATGGAATACATCAGGAGTCGTTTATTGCGTTAATAGCAGAATCAATAGCCATGGTCAGCCTAGTGACCAGTCCCAATATTGATGACCGCTGCACTGGTATTGTCATTTGACCATTGCCGAATGATTAGAGATCATCAATCTCTATGTATATCGTATAATTCAGACAATGGTTTTGATATCAGCAGCGGCATTGTAGTAGGCTTGAGATGCCTGGAACATCGTGCTTTTCAATTTATTTTTCGGATGTGTGTGTGGTCCTATGGAAGACAGAGACATTGACATAAACATAAGTATTTCATTAACTTGCATTAGACTTTCAAGTCCATGAGTACATACATATTATATAGTTAGTGAACAGTGCAAACATAGTACAAACGTTTTAAGTTATCTATCCATGCCTGGAGGTTATAAAACTTTTCCCCAATCTCAAACTCAATCTCAATCTGCTGATTGGTTCAGCTTACAGTAAAACTCAGAATCAACCAATCAAATCGCTTGAGCTTGAGATCTGAGAAACGTTTTATAACCTCATAACAAACATAATAACGTATATTTCTATGTATAATTAATTACATGTAATATTTATCTGATATGTGTCTATAAATTAAACCAAATTCAGCTGTTTATTTCTAACATGGAGAATGTCAAGTGATGCAACATAGTTAGTGAGACGGAAGATGGCTGGATTATCCTTTCCCACATAGCTAACCCTTTCAACACCACAGACCTCTAAATAGGCTTACAAAAAGTGTAGATCCAGATGAGCCGGCTCGTGACGAGCCATCTCATCAGGATCTGCACTTTTTGCCAGTGATATGACTATTTTTAGACATAATTACCCATTTTGATAAATGAACTTGTCCAAATGTGATTTTCTGATTCATTTATTGGTTTATGAATATCATGGACCAGTCCATGTGAGTTACTTGGTGTTGAATGGGCTAAGTAGCGGTTCAATGACACTGTATTGTGACACACCCATAAGAATGGTTAGAATACATAATTATAGCATATTGGATACACCACATAAACATTTACTTTAAAGCAACACTCTATAAGATAGATTTTTGGCAAAAAGTTTTAAGATGTTTAAAGAATATTATTTTCAATAACAGCGTGTTTATAAAAATCAAAATATAGACACAGAAACGGAAAAAATCAAAGAAATATAGCAGTCGTATACGCTAATTGTTTATCGACAAGCGTATGTAAATTAAAAGTAAATATTCAATGTGCATGCATGATGCAATAATGGATGCTGAAGCAGCTGTCTTAGATATGTTTGTTCCAATTGCCAATAGTGGACCATGTATTCCGGATGTATGCAGCGACTGGTGAATCGATTCAAGAAAGTCGTACTTTTACTTTGCTATATTGCAAATACAAAAACACTGCGAGTATAGGACCTGTGGCCCTGTATACGATGGTGAACACGTTGGCCAGCATCAACCATATCCAACGTAATACAACAATTCTTATTTACTATGAAATCTGGATACAACGGAACATGAAAATCAATTGAAACAATTATTTTTTCAGTTATAATTTCAATTGCTTTCCATGGTACATTGTACCAACTTGTCACATTTAAACATGTTAACACTACAGACCTAAATAGGCTTACAAAAAGTGTAGATCCAGATGAGCCGACTCGTAGCATCTCATCAGGATCTGCACTGTTTGCCATTAATGTTACTATTTTTAGACAAAATTACCCATTTGTGATAAATAAACTGGTCCAAATGTAATTTTCCTATTAATTTATTGGTATTGGTCTAAAAATATCATGCACCAGTCCTTGTCAGTTACTTGGTGTTGAATGTTAAAGACAATGACCACACATACACTTTCATCCGCGCCAACGAGAGGTGATTAATATAAGGTTCGCAATCGTTGTAAAATAAATAACGTTTAAGCTTAAAGACAATTTGTTGTATGAGATTGCAAGCACGTGAGGTGGGGCATCGTATGTCAGGCTGATAGACATGGAATTGATCTGTGTGTAGCTGGCCTCCGAAGGTATCTGTATCTAATGCTGCTAATGATTCTATCCAATCAGAATTTGTAGATGACAATGCAAGATAAGAGAGCTTCAGTGGCCAGGTGACCACACTGCAAGAGATTATAGTGATACCATCAGATAGCCCATAAACCCTAAATTTGTAAATGAAATGATGGGAGATAACATATCAATATAAATGTTGCAGATGATTAAAGCAGTCCTGACTGCACACACACAGATACCACCAACAATATAACAAATAATAATTTCCTAGAATCCCTGATTGATATTGGTTTTAATTAATTTTATTGTTTTCTAAGCCTCAAGGTTTTAATTTATTGGTTGTCATAACCATAAACATTGTTCTTAAATGAACCCGATTAGGAATTCACAATTCACAATGTAAGTCTTTGGCAGAGAAACTATATACAAACTGAGGAATACTGGCAAAGTATTTGAAGAATCATGTCTTTGTAAAGAGTCTGTAGAACCTGCTAATGTTAAATCCCCATTCTGTCTGCTGCGTTTACAACATGGTAGATGCAGTAGGGTGGAGCTAATGCGAGACTGACAAGCAGTGGGCGGGCGGTACTATACACACATTGTATTAATATCATCGGTGATTTTACCCAGTCTATTTTTAGACAATAATGTGGTCATTAAAAATAAGGAATTTGGCACGTTAAACAGAGCAATACCCCAATAATGCAACACAATGTGAGTACATTCCTTATTTTAAAAACAAAATCTTTATTAAAATCTTGGTACACCGTAAATATTTACTATGCAATATCATCGAGTTGTGTTTTGGGCATCATTTCAAGCTTAGTGTGGTAGCTTAATTCTTAATTCTGGGAGTGGCACGGAACAGTAAGGGGTTTAATACCTGTGGGGTGGATTATAGAATGTCAGCATTCAGATCAATGAACATCCATCTAACAACAATACACCATTGCAGCAGCAGCTGCTGCTGCTGTCTCTGCTAGCTTAAAGACCTCACTGGAGCTCAGGTGTTGTCTTGTTAATTATATGAACTTTCTATATAGAATTAGCTTGACTTGTGAAAATTGCTTCCAGTATGTTACATGTACACAGGGTTGTGTGGAAAATGTTTTGTATTTACAACACTGGAGCATAATTTCATTTTATGTTTGTCCTCCGATATAATTATGTTTGTCCTCCAAAATGATATATGCATGTTTGTCCTCCAATGTCATGCATGCATGTTTGTCATGTTTATCATTGCTTGTATCATATCGTTCATGTAATATTCATAGGTCTTTGATGTCATTCTATTAAATTCATAATGGATGCATTTACGACACGCACATTGATTCGAATTTTCAATGATCCATTCAAGCGTACTAAAATGGTGATAATTTCCGTATATTTATGTACCATCGAGTGTTTCTCCAATCGTTAACCATTGCAGAGTAGACTTGACATTTTACGCATGATTTGAGCAGATGTATGTCCTTGGTTGATGCACAAACTGTTTGTCTGATAGAGGTATATAACTGACGTTTTGACCTTGAATCGAAAACAAGCATTACTGTTCCCAGTCGGCATTGTGTGAAATTGTTTTATCTCCATTAATTTAACCCCTGCCAACATAGGCTACACGGATCTGTAGTCCAGTGGTAACACGCTGGACTGGTAATCCAGGGATCGCAGATTCGATCCCCCATCTGACCCTACTCTTTCAGATGGGACGTTAAACCTAGGTCTAACCTCACAATCAAAGCTCTATATTGTAATACAGTCTAGCCTCCCAATCAAAGCTCTATATTGTAATACAGTCTATCCTCCCAACCAAAGCTCTATATTGTAATACAGTCTAGCCTCCCAATCAAAGCTCTATATTGTAATACAGTCTAGCCTCACAATCAAAGCTCTATATTGTAATACAGTCTAGCCTCACAACCAAAGCTCTATATTGTAATACAGTCTAGCTTCACAATCAAAGCTCTATATTGTAATACAGTCTAGCCTCACAATCAAAGCTCTATATTGTAATACAGTCTAGCCTTACAATCAAAGCTCTATATTGTAATACAGTCTAGCATCACAATCAAAGCTCTATATTGTAATACAGTCTAGCCTCACAATCAAAGCTCTATATTGTAATACAGTCTAGCCTCACAATCAAAGCTCTATATTGTAATACAGTCTAGCCTCCCAACCAAAGCTCTATATTGTAATACAGTCTAGCCTCACAATCAAAGCTCTATATTGTAATACAGTCTAGCCTCCCAATCAAAGCTCTATATTGTAATACAGTCTAGCTTCACAATCAAAGCTCTATATTGTAATACAGTCTAGCCTCACAATCAAAGCTCTATATTGTAATACAGTCTAGCCTTACAATCAAAGCTCTATATTGTAATACAGTCTAGCATCACAATCAAAGCTCTATATTGTAATACAGTCTAGCCTCACAATCAAAGCTCTATATTGTAATACAGTCTAGCCTCACAATCAAAGCTCTATATTGTAATACAGTCTAGCCTCCCAACCAAAGCTCTATATTGTAATACAGTCTAGCCTCACAATCAAAGCTCTATATTGTAATACAGTCTAGCCTCCCAATCAAAGCTCTATATTGTAATACAGTCTAGCCTCACAATCAAAGCTCTATATTGTAATACAGTCTAGCCTCACAATCAAAGTCTATATTGTAATACAGTCTAGCCTCACAATCAAAGCTCTATATTGTAATACAGTCTAGCCTCACAATCAAAGCTCTATATTGTAATACAGTCTAGCCTCACAATCAAAGCTCTATATTGTAATACAGTCTAGCCTCACAATCAAAGCTCTATATAGTAATACAGTCTAGCCTCCCAATCAAAGCTCTATATTGTAATACAGTCTAGCCTCCCAATCAAAGCTCTATATTGTAATACAGTCTAGCCTCCCAATCAAAGCTCTATATTGTAATACAGTCTAGCCTCACAATCAAAGCTCTATATTGTAATACAGTCTAGCCTCACAATCAAAGCTCTATATAGTAATACAGTCTAGCCTCCCAATCAAAGCTCTATATTGTAATACAGTCTAGCCTCACAATCAAAGCTCTATATTGTAATACAGTCTAGCCTCACAATCAAAGCTCTATATTGTAATACAGTCTAGCCTCACAATCAAAGCTCTATATTGTAATACAGTCTAGCCTCACAATCAAAGCTCTATATTGTAATACAGTCTAGCCTCACAATCAAAGCTCTATATTGTAATACAGTCTAGCCTCACAATCAAAGCTCTATATTGTAATACAGTCTAGCCTCACAATCAAAGCTCTATATTGTAATACAGTCTAGCCTCACAATCAAAGCTCTATATTGTAATACAGTCTAGCTTCACAATCAAAGCTCTATATTGTAATACAGTCTAGCCTCACAATCAAAGCTCTATATAGTAATACAGTCTAGCTTCACAATCAAAGCTCTATATTGTAATACAGTCTAGCCTCACAATCAAAGCTCTATATAGTAATACAGTCTAGCTTCACAATCAAAGCTCTATATAGTAATACAGTCTAGCTTCACAATCAAAGCTCTATATAGTAATACAGTCTAGCTTCACAATCAAAGCTCTATATTGTAATACAGTCTAGCCTCACAATCAAAGCTCTATATTGTAATACAGTCTAGCCTCACAATCAAAGCTCTATATAGTAATACAGTCTAGCCTCACAATCAAAGCTCTATATTGTAATACAGTCTAGCCTCACAATCAAAGCTCTATATTGTAATACAGTCTAGCCTCCCAACCAAAGCTCTATATTGTAATACAGTCTAGCCTCCCAACCAAAGCTCTATATTGTAATACAGTCTAGCCTCCCAACCAAAGCTCTATATTGTAATACAGTCTAGCCTCCCAACCAAAGCTCTATATTGTAATACAGTCTAGCCTCCCAACCAAAGCTCTATATTGTAATACAGTCTAGCCTCCCAACCAAAGCTCTATATTGTAATACAGTCTAGCCTCCCAACCAAAGCTCTATATTGTAATACAGTCTAGCCTCCCAACCAAAGCTCTATATTGTAATACAGTCTAGCCTCCCAACCAAAGCTCTATATTGTAATACAGTCTAGCCTCCCAACCAAAGCTCTATATTGTAATACAGTCTAGCCTCCCAACCAAAGCTCTATATTGTAATACAGTCTAGCCTCACAACAAAGCTCTATATGTAATACAGTCTAGCCTCACAATCAAAGCTCTATATTGTAATACAGTCTAGCCTCACAATCAAAGCTCTATATTGTAATACAGTCTAGCCTCACAATCAAAGCTCTATATTGTAATACAGTCTAGCCTCCCAATCAAAGCTCTATATTGTAATACAGTCTAGCCTCCCAATCAAAGCTCTATATTGTAATACAGTCTAGCCTCCCAACCAAAGCTCTATATTGTAATACAGTCTAGCCTCACAACCAAAGCTCTATATTGTAATACAGTCTAGCCTCACAATCAAAGCTCTATATTGTAATACAGTCTAGCCTCACAATCAAAGCTCTATATTGTAATACAGTCTAGCCTCACAATCAAAGCTCTATATTGTAATACAGTCTAGCCTCACAATCAAAGCTCTATATTGTAATACAGTCTAGCCTCACAATCAAAGCTCTATATTGTAATACAGTCTAGCCTCACAACCAAAGCTCTATATTGTAATACAGTCTAGCCTCACAATCAAAGCTCTATATTGTAATACAGTCTAGCCTCACAACCAAAGCTCTATATTGTAATACAGTCTAGCCTCACAATCAAAGCTCTATATTGTAATACAGTCTAGCCTCCCAATCAAAGCTCTATATTGTAATACAGTCTAGCCTCACAATCAAAGCTCTATATTGTAATACAGTCTAGCCTCACAATCAAAGCTCTATATTGTAATACAGTCTAGCACAACAAAGCTCTATATTGTAATACAGTCTAGCCTCACAATCAAAGCTCTATATTGTAATACAGTCTAGCCTCACAATCAAAGCTCTATATTGTAATACAGTCTAGCCTCCAATCAAAGCTCTATATTGTAATACAGTCTAGCCTCACAATCAAAGCTCTATATTGTAATACAGTCTAGCCTCACAATCAAAGCTCTATATTGTAATACAGTCTAGCCTCCCAATCAAAGCTCTATATTGTAATACAGTCTAGCCTCACAATCAAAGCTCTATATTGTAATACAGTCTAGCCTCACAATCAAAGCTCTATATTGTAATTCTAGCCTCACAATCAAAGCTCTATATTGTAATACAGTCTAGCCTCCCAATCAAAGCTCTATATTGTAATACAGTCTAGCCTCACAATCAAAGCTCTATATTAATACAGTAGCCCCAATCAAAGCTCTAATTGTAATACAGTCTAGCCTCCAATCAAAGCTCTATATTGTAATACAGTCTAGCCTCACAATCAAAGCTCTATATTGTAATACAGTCTAGCCTCACAATCAAAGCTCTATATTGTAATACAGTCTAGCCTCCCAATCAAAGCTCTATATTGTAATACAGTCTAGCCTCCCAATCAAAGCTCTATATTGTAATACAGTCTAGCCTCACAACCAAAGCTCTATATTGTAATACAGTCTAGCCTCACAATCAAAGCTCTATATTGTAATACAGTCTAGCCTCACAATCAAAGCTCTATATTGTAATACAGTCTAGCCTCACAATCAAAGCTCTATATTGTAATACAGTCTAGCCTCACAACCAAAGCTCTATATTGTAATACAGTCTAGCCTCACAATCAAAGCTCTATATTGTAATACAGTCTAGCCTCCAATCAAAGCTCTATATTGTAATACAGTCTAGCCTCACAATCAAAGCTCTATATTGTAATACAGTCTAGCCTCACAATCAAAGCTCTATATTGTAATACAGTCTAGCCTCACAATCAAAGCTCTATATTGTAATACAGTCTAGCCTCACAATCAAAGCTCTATATTGTAATACAGTCTAGCCTCACAATCAAAGCTCTATATTGTAATACAGTCTAGCCTCACAATCAAAGCTCTATATTGTAATACAGTCTAGCCTCCCAATCAAAGCTCTATATGTAATACAGCTAGCCTCACAATCAAAGCTCTATATTGTAATACAGTCTAGCCTCACAATCAAGCTCTATTGTAATACAGTCTAGCCTCACAATCAAAGCTCTATATTGTAATACAGTCTAGCCTCACAACCAAAGCTCTATATTGTAATACAGTCTAGCCTCACAATCAAAGCTCTATATTGTAATACAGTCTAGCCTCCCAACCAAAGCTCTATATTGTAATACAGTCTAGCCTCCCAACCAAAGCTCTATATTGTAATACAGTCTAGCCTCCCAACCAAAGCTCTATATTGTAATACAGTCTAGCCTCCCAACCAAAGCTCTATATTGTAATACAGTCTAGCCTCCCAACCAAAGCTCTATATTGTAATACAGTCTAGCCTCACAATCAAAGCTCTATATTGTAATACAGTCTAGCCTCACAACCAAAGCTCTATATTGTAATACAGTCTAGCCTCACAATCAAAGCTCTATAGTGTAATACAGTCTAGCCTCCCAATCAAAGCTCTATATTGTAATACAGTCTAGCCTCACAATCAAAGCTCTATATTGTAATACAGTCTAGCCTCACAATCAAAGCTCTATATTGTAATACAGTCTAGCCTCACAACCAAAGCTCTATATTGTAATACAGTCTAGCCTCACAATCAAAGCTCTATATTGTAATACAGTCTAGCCTCCCAATCAAAGCTCTATATTGTAATACAGTCTAGCCTCCCAACCAAAGCTCTATATAGTAATACAGTCTAGCCTCCCAACCAAAGCTCTATATTGTAATACAGTCTAGCCTCACAATCAAAGCTCTATATTGTAATACAGTCTAACCTCCCAATCAAAGCTCTATATTGTAATACAGTCTAGCCTCACAACCAAAGCTCTATATTGTAATACAGTCTAGCCTCACAACCAAAGCTCTATATTGTAATATAGTCTAGCCTCACAATCAAAGCTCTATATTGTAATACAGTCTAGCCTCCCAATCAAAGCTCTATATTGTAATACAGTCTAGCCTCACAATCAAAGCTCTATATTGTAATACAGTCTAACCTCCCAATCAAAGCTCTATATTGTAATACAGTCTAGCCTCACAACCAAAGCTCTATATTGTAATACAGTCTAGCCTCACAACCAAAGCTCTATATTGTAATATAGTCTAGCCTCACAATCAAAGCTCTATATTGTAATACAGTCTAGCCTCACAATCAAAGCTCTATATTGTAATACAGTCTAGCCTCACAATCAAAGCTCTATATTGTAATACAGTCTAGCCTCACAATCAAAGCTCTATATTGTAATACAGTCTAGCCTCACAATCAAAGCTCTATATTGTAATACAGTCTAGCCTCACAACCAAAGCTCTATATTGTAATACAGTCTAGCCTCACAATCAAAGCTCTATATTGTAATACAGTCTAGCCTCACAATCAAAGCTCTATATTGTAATACAGTCTAGCCTCACAATCAAAGCTCTATATTGTAATACAGTCTAGCCTCACAATCAAAGCTCTATATTTTAATACAGTCTAGCCTCACAATCAAAGCTCTATATTGTAATACAGTCTAGCCTCACAATCAAAGCTCTATATTGTAATACAGTCTAGCCTCCCAATCAAAGCTCTATATTGTAATACAGTCTAGCCTCACAACCAAAGCTCTATATTGTAATACAGTCTAGCCTCACAACCAAAGCTCTATATTGTAATACAGTCTAGCCTCACAATCAAAGCTCTATATTGTAATACAGTCTAGCCTCACAATCAAAGCTCTATATTGTAATACAGTCTAGCCTCCCAATCAAAGCTCTATATTGTAATACAGTCTAGCCTCCCAATCAAAGCTCTATATTGTAATACAGTCTAGCCTCACAATCAAAGCTCTATATTGTAATACAGTCTAGCCTCACAATCAAAGCTCTATATTGTAATACAGTCTAGCCTCCCAATCAAAGCTCTATATTGTAATACAGTATAGCCTCCCAATCAAAGCTCTATATTGTAATACAGTCTAGCCTCACAACCAAAGCTCTATATTGTAATACAGTCTAGCCTCAGATTTTAAAGGTTATTCATGGTGGAATAGCATAAGTGGTCTTTGACAGGACTGGTTACAGTCTCTATTCAGAACTACTTCATTGGAACTCAACTTAGTGGTCTTTGACAGGACTGGTTACAGTCTCTATTCAGAACTACTTCATTGGAACTCAACTTAGTGGTCTTTGACAGGACTGGTTACAGTCTCTATTCAGAACTACTTCATTGGAACTCAACTTAGTGGTCTTTGACAGGACTGGTTACAGTCTCTATTCAGAACTTTGGAACTCAACTTAGTGGTCTTTGACAGGACTGGTTACAGTCTCTATTCAGAACTTTGGAACTCAACTTAGTGGTCTTTGACAGGACTGGTTACAGTCTCTATTCAGAACTTTGGAACTCAACTTAGTGGTCTTTGACAGGACTGGTTACAGTCTCTATTCAGAACTTTGGAACTCAACTTAGTGGTCTTTGACAGGACTGGTTACAGTCTCTATTCAGAACTTTGGAACTCAACTTAGTGGTCTTTGACAGGACTGGTTACAGTCTCTATTCAGAACTTTGGAACTCAACTTAGTGGTCTTTGACAGGACTGGTTACAGTCTCTATTCAGAACTTTGGAACTCAACTTAGTGGTCTTTGACAGGACTGGTTACAGTCTCTATTCAGAACTTTGGAACTCAACTTAGTGGTCTTTGACAGGACTGGTTACAGTCTCTATTCAGAACTTTGGAACTCAACTTAGTGGTCTTTAAATAAAGGTAGTGTTTATTCAGAGTTTGTCGTTGGAATGTGTATGAAAAAGTTCTCCATTAGCTGAAATAGTTAGAGAGCTTAGAGAGAGTATTTCTCCTACATCTCCGTCGAGCTCATGCTGCAACTCTATACAACAGCCGCCTCCGTCGAGCTCATGCTGTAACTTTGTACAACAGCTGCCTCCGTCGAGCTCATGACACAACTCTATACAACAGCCGCCTCTGTCAAGCTCATGCTGCAACTCTATACAACAGCCACCTCCATCGAGCTCATGCTGCAACTCTAGACAACAGCCACCTCCATCGAGCTCATGCTGCAACTCTAGACAACAGCCGCTTCCGTCGATCTCATGCTGCAACTCTATACAACAGCCGCCTCCATCGATCTCATGCTGCAACTCTATACAACAGCCGCCTCCGTCGATCTCATACTGCAACTCTATACAACAGCCACCTCTGTCAAACTCATGCTGCAACTCTATACAACAGCCACCTCCATCGATCTCATGATGCAACTCTATACAACAGCCGCCTCCGTCGATCACATGCCACAACTCTATACAACAGCCGCCTCCGTCGATCTCATGCTGCAACTCTATACAACAGCCACCGTCATCATTCTGCAACTCTATACAACAGCCACCTTCATCGAGCTCATGCTGCAACTCTATACAACAGCCGCCTCCATCGAGCTCATGCTGCAACTCTATGCAACAGCCACCTTCATCATTCTCATGCTGCAACTCTATACAACAGCCGCCTCCGTCAAGCTCATGCTGCAACTCTTATACAACAGCCGCCTCCATCGATCTCATGCTGCAACTCTATGCAACAGCCGCCTCCGTCGAGCTCATGCTGCAACTCTATACAACAGCCACCTCCGTCGAGCTCATGCCACAACTCTATACAACAGCCACCTTCATCGATCTCATGCCACAACTCTATACAACAACCACCTCCTCACAATATCTGGCAGCTGACTGCTTCATTTAGATATGTATAATGCTAACACTGTTTAGACTATCTAGTTATACTGGGAGCATAATGGTTTCTGTCATTAAGTAATTGTGGCGTGGTGTACTGCTATTACTAGTTTGTTTGATGTTAGAGACAGTGGAAGGTTTTGGCTCTTCATTGGCTTAATTTGTAATTTATCTGTCACTCTGTTACACTGTGTTGGTATCATTTGTATGGGGAGGTTGAAACAAAACTCTTTGGATTTTAAAGCGATTTAACCTTTAATTGATGGATTCTGGAAGATGTCTTTTATGTTTTATGTTAGGTTCTCTGATGCGTGTAATCTATTGCTCATATGCTGGTAGTAAGATACTGTCTACTTATCGGATTAGGGATGATTGCTAAATGTACCTGGAACTGAGTGGAACAAATGAACTGTAACTTATCAGTTGTCAACAATAAACTTGTAATGTCTTGTGAATAGTTGCGTGACCTCTAATATATGTATAGGATCTAAGCCGAAAATGTGTGAGGCACGTAACGACAAAGTGTAGCGCCAAAGACAGTACCAATATTTTGCATATTGGATCTGTTTGAGGCTTATATCTTACTTAAAACATACACTTATATAACAAGATCCCACTAAACTACTTGTTAATTTCGTATATTTACGCGTAGGATTTAATATAATACTCTAGCCTTTTGACAGCAGTCAAATATTAATAATAATGGACTGTACGTACAAACCCCGCCGGCGATATAGCCCAAAATGATGCTGATGCAGGCGTAAAACCCGAAATGTAACTGTACGTACAAAGATATGACGTCACGACTGTTTTAAATGGTCTGTATGCACTATATAACTATGCATTTTATAAGACATCTATGTAGAAATACTTCAAATATGGAGCGATAACATTGAGAAATTGATCATGGTTTTACACCCTGGCTAAAACCTCTCTGCCTAAGGCCCAATTTATTGCTAAAAGCTCACTGTTATAAGCCTAGTTTTCTGTTTCTTAGAATGTGCTGTACACACAGATATTCTAAGGAGCTGATGATTTAAAGAAACATGCATATTTCTGCTTTATATTTCCTTTTTCAAGAATAAGTTATTCAGATTTGTAAGCAACATTTTGAAAATCTGTTGACAAAATGAACTGCCTTTAGTGAAAGAAATAGTAAATTATAAATAAATATTTACAAAATCACCAATAACACTGTAAATGGTGGTTTACTAAAAGATAAATTAACATATGAAAGTGGTTTACTGAAGGATAAATTTGCATATTTTATCTGGTTTATTTTTTGTTTACTGAAGAATAAATTTGCATATGAAAGTGGTTTACTGAAGGATAAATTTGCATATGAAAGTGGTTTACTGAAGAATAAATTTGCATATGAAAGTGGTTTACTGAAGGATAAATTTGCATATGAAAGTGGTTTACTAAAATATAAATTAACATATGACAGTGGTTTACTGAAGGATAAATTTGCATATGAAAGTGGTTTACTGAAGGATAAATTTGCATATGAAAGTGGTTTACTGAAGAATAAATTTGCATATGAAAGTGGTTTACTGAAGAATAAATTTGCATATGAAAGTGGTTTACTGAAGAATAAATTTGCATATGAAAGTGGTTTACTAAAAGATAAATTTGCATATGAAAGTGGTTTACTAAAAGATAAATTAACATATGAAAGTGGTTTACTGAAGGATAAATTTGCATATGAAACTGGTTTACTGAAGGATAAATTTGCATATGAAAGTGGTTTACTGAAGCATAAATTTGCATATGAAAGTGGTTTACTGAAGAATAAATTTGCATATGAAAGTGGTTTACTAAAATATAAATTAACATATGAAAGTGGTTTACTGAAGGATAAATTTGCATATGAAAGTGGTTTACTGAAGGATAAATTTGCATATGAAAGTGGTTTACTGAAGCATAAATTTGCATATGAAAGTGGTTTACTGAAGGATAAATTTGCATATGAAATGGTAGTGTTATTTTTCCATTAACTTTGAAGAAACATAAGTGCACAGCGAGACGTTAATTGCAATGATTCTGGTGAAATTATACATACACGATGTTACGCTTCATATAAAAACTGTACATTTTAACATATTTGACATTATTTATTCTGATAAATGACAGTATAACTGCTGGGAATGTCTGGTCTGCTGTCATATAGACCTATGTCTGCTCACAAATACTGCTTTGATTGCCGGAGCGACATTGTCAATTCGATCAACACCATTACTGTCTTATTGTCCAGTTTTTATTATTGCACAGTTTCTTATATGATTTGATGGACATTAATTGATAATAAATAAAATATTGTCAGTCTGAGTGTCTTTATCAGCTCATATTTTGTTAATGACCACTTGTTTGTTACCATAGTTACTCAAAGTGGAAGTGGCAATTTTTTGGAAAACAATCTTTATAGGATATGAACTTGAATTATAAGAACATACGGTGAGAGAATGATGAAAATAACGCAGCAAATAGAACGGTAATTATTTAGAATGATGAAAATAATGCAGCAAATAGAACGGTAATTATTTAGAATGATGAAAATAGCGCAGCAAATAGAACGGTAATTATTTAGAATGATGAAAATAACGCAGCAAATAGAACGGTAATTATTTAGAATGATGAAAATAATGCAGCAAATAGAACGGTAATTATTTAGAATGATGAAAATAATGCAGCAAATAGAACGGTAATTATTTAGAATGATGAAAATAACGCAGCAAATAGAACAGTAATTATTTAGAATGATGAAAATAACGCAGTAAATAGAACGGTTTGACGAGATTTATTTTGAAACAATTGGAATTTAGAGCTTCCAAATTTCATGCACTCACTGTCATTTTCAAATACATTTACAATTAGTCCACAATCTTGTATACTACCTGCATCAGTAAAATAAGCTATATCTATAATTGTATACAAATGAAAGCTAGCAAAGACAGCCAATGAACCGGCTCCAAGCATCACACACAGTGCATGCCTGATTATCCATCATCGTTTCTCTTGTAACATGTAATGTACACAGTTAGTTACCTGCGGAAACCCCGCATAATACGTGTCTTACTTGTGGAACATATGTTAAGTACAAGCAAATTCTCCTTAAAACTAATTGTTACACAGGGAAACGATTGACTATAAAATTGGTGTCGGGAGTAAAAAAGAAGCAATTTACAAAATAGTCATTAATTTATGTCTCTTTATCTATAATTATCGTGTGCAGTCAGTCAGCTACTTAGCTGTGCGTGATCACTGGTAATAAATGCGGGGTAATTTGTAAGGTGGTTTTAAGTCGCGGGTGGAATAATATCAAGAAGTGGTAGATTTTTAGCAACACAACGGTGTATATTCATCCCCGCTGTGTGTCAGTCGCGTAAGATGAAGAGATATTCATCCCCGCTGTGTGGCAGTCGCAAAAGATGATATTTGACATTTCGTATGACAGACTTCAATCATATATTTGCATGTAGTATCATTGTTAGTGTGCTAAATTGTTTTAGATGGGAACGGTGGACATTTAATACAGATATATATGCTCACAGATGTTTTTGTGTCTATGGGACTCCCAAGGGGACAGGGGACATTTAATACAGATATATATGCTCACAGATGTTTTTGTGTCTATGGGACTCCCAAGGGGACAGGGGACATTTAATACAGATATAATTATATGCTCACAGATGTTTTTGTGTCTATGGGACTCCCAAGGGGATGGTGGACATTTAATACAGATATATATGCTCACAGATGTTTTTGTGTCTATGGGACTCCCCCAAGGGGATGGTGGACATTTAATACAGATATATATGCTCACAGATGTTTTTGTGTCTATGGGAATACCCCCATGGGGATGGGGGACATTTAATACAGATATATATGCTCACAGATGTTTTTGTGTCTATGGGAATCCCCCAAGGGGATGGGGGACATTTAATACAGATATATATGCTCACAGATGTTTTTGTGTCTATGGGAATCCCCCAAGGGGATGGGGGACATTTAATACAGATATATATGCTCACAGATGTTTTTGTGTCGATGGGACTCCCATGGGGATGGTGGACATTTAATACAGATATATATGCTCACAGATGTTTTGTCTCTATGGGACTCCCATGGGGATGGTGGACATTTCATACAGATATATAATAGAGATAATCACTGCCATGTAAACTTTAAGATTCATACGTCAGAAGTGTAAATCAAAAATAATACGTTTCAAAATTAAGTGGCAGCTTTTACGACAATACTGAAAATTACTGCAATTATTTGAGGCGAACTCGAAATCTAGGTTTGAACCTAAAATAATGTAAAGTCAAATTACCCATAGACAATTAGAAGCTTCTGACTTCTGTAAAAACTATCATGATTCATTTACTCTATTTTAATTCATATACTAGCAGCTGAAAACATTAATGTTTTGTGTGTGTGTGTATAAAGGTAAGATGCTCCCCTCTTACACCCTGCCCCTGTGTATGAATCATTTACCACCTATTTTCACAGTTACATTTAGAAATGATGTTCTCGCTAGAAGTCGCCAGACAAGCATTATCACCAGTCCACATATGTGACCAGGCCAGCTTAAAGTATCACCAACCCATACAAGTCACCAGGCCAGCTTTATCACCAGCCCATACAAGTCACCAGGCCAGCTTAAAGTATCACCAGCCCATACAAGTCACCAGGCCAGCTTAAAGTATCACCAACCCATACAAGTCACCAGGCCAGCGTTATCACCAACCCATACAAGTCACCAGGCCAGCTTTATCACCAGCCCATACAAGTCACCAGGCCAGCTTTATCACCAGCCCATACAAGTCACCAGGCCAGCTTTATCACCAGCCCATACAAGTCACCAGGCCAGCTTTATCACCAACCCATACAAGTCACCAGGCCAGCGTTATCACCAACCCATACAAGTCACCAGTCCACACAAGTCACCAGGCGGCATGTATGATCACCAGTCCACACAAGTCACCAGTCCACACAAGTCACCAACCCATACAAGTCACCAGTCCACACAAGTCACCAGGTGGCATGTATGATCACCAGTCCACACAAGTCACCAGTCCACACAAGTCACCAGTCCACACAAGCCACCAGTCCACACAAGTCACCAGGCGGCATGTATGATCACCAGTCCACACAAGTCACCAGTCCACACAAGTCACCAGTCCACACAAGCCACCAGGCCAGCTTTATCACCAACCCATACAAGTCACCAGTCCACACAAGTCACCAGTCCATACAAGTCACCAGTCCACACAAGCCACCAGGCCAGCTTTATCACCAACCCATACAAGTCACCAGGCCACACAAGTCACCAGGCGGCATGTATGATCACCAGTCCATACAAACCACCAGGAAATGTGGTTGCCAGTCCATACAAGCCACCAAGAAACGTGATCGCCAGTCCATACAAGTCACAAGTCATCAGGATGGCTTTATCACAAACCCATACAACTAATACCAGGCTGGCATGATTTCCAACCCATGCTACTTGCCCCAGGCTACTTGCCCCAGTACTTCCCCCAGGCTACTTGCCCCAGTACTTGCCCCAGTACTTCCCCCATGCTACTTCCACCCACATGCTACTTCCCACATGCTTCCCACATGCCACCGTTTATCCACATCTGCTTAAAAAAATACTAACAAAACGGAAGGTGCAAGTAAAGGACAAGTTACGATTATTGCCATTATTGAAATTGACAACAATCATGTCAAAGGCCATGAGACTGATTTAGTGTTAGATACAATGGTTCGGTGACCCCAGACAGAAACCTAATGACCTTGGGTTGATCAAAGTCTGCTGGGGACTGTAAATAGTGTAACATTTGTTGAAATCAAGTTGTAAAATGATACACATTAATGGCAGGACATAAGCCCTGGGCTGCACATCTTCGGACTTGTTTATTGATTCATTCCCCCCAACAATACATGATTTTTATGAAATTGATGAAGCTTGGGAAACATTTGGAAGATAGTCTAAAGCAAACAATAGAGGTCGTGTTCGTACGTATGGCTTGTGACATGTGATGGAAATTAAATGCATGGAATTTGGAAAGCGAATTGTCACATCTGTACCAGCTATTTATAAATAATTGCCTGATGGAAACACATTAGATTAGTTTGGGAACCATACATCTTCCTGTAATTGTATTTTAAAAAAGTTACATCGCAAAAAAAACAAAAAAATGTTTTCAATTATCAATAGAATTGTTACTGTAACATTGTCTCCCGAAATAATTTGAATAATTAATTTTCATCAGTTAGCATGGTTTGTCGTCTACAAACTCGCAAAAGTGTGAAAATAGGGATTTCCGAAATGGTTAACACGACCCGAAAGCGACATGTGCTTGTTATTCAATCCTACTATATACAGGGGAGTGAAGTGCATCATACTGGGTGTTTTACGTTTATTTATCGTCGCTACCGGTTGTCCATATGAGCGACGCCTCCTGAAGAGATTAGTCATTTTAGATTTTTGGAGCAAAGTGCATGATACAGACAGAGACCCATTCCAGAGTCTCTTCTGGTTCTTTTACGTGCACGGTGTACAGCACCGACACGAGACCTCGGTTTAAAGTCCCATCTGAAAGACTGTTAATATTATTAGTATCAGATGGGGGGTCGAACCTGCGATCCCTGGATTACCAGTCCAGCGTGTTACCACTGGACCACAGATCCGTCTGTTGGGTTAACCAGCGATCCCTGGATTACCAGTCCAGCGTGTTACCACTGGACCACAGATCCGTCTGTTGGGTTAACCAGCGATCCCTGGATTACCAGTCCAGCGTGTTACCACTGGACCACAGATCCGTCTGTTGGGTTAACCAGCGATCCCTGGATTACCAGTCCAGCGTGTTACCACTGGACCACAGATCCGTCTGTTGGGTTAACCAGCGATCCCTGGATTACCAGTCCAGCGTGTTACCACCGGACCACAGATCCGTCTGTTGGGTTAACCAGCGATCCCTGGATTACCAGTCCAGCGTGTTACCACTGGACCACAGATCCGTCTGTTGGGTTAACCAGCGATCCCTGGATTACCAGTCCAGCGTGTTACCACTGGACCACAGATCCGTCTGTTGGGTTAACCAGCGATCCCTGGATTACCAGTCCAGCGTGTTACCACTGGACCACAGATCCGTCTGTTGGGTTAACCAGCGATCCCTGGATTACCAGTCCAGCGTGTTACCACTGGACCACAGATCCGTCTGTTGGGTTAACCAGCGATCCCTGGATTACCAGTCCAGCGTGTTACCACTGGACCACAGATCCGTCTGTTGGGTTAACCAGCGATCCCTGGATTACCAGTCCAGCGTGTTACCACTGGACCACAGATCCGTCTGTTGGGTTAACCAGCGATCCCTGGATTACCAGTCCAGCGTGTTACCACTGGACCACAGATCCGTCTGTTGGGTTAACCAGCGATCCCTGGATTACCAGTCCAGCGTGTTACCACTGGACCACAGATCCGTCTGTTGGGTTAACCAGCGATCCCTGGATTACCAGTCCAGCGTGTTACCACTGGACCACAGATCCGTCTGTTGGGTTAACCAGCGATCCCTGGATTACCAGTCCAGCGTGTTACCACTGGACCACAGATCCGTCTGTTGGGTTAACCAGCGATCCCTGGATTACCAGTCCAGCGTGTTACCACTGGACCACAGATCCGTCTGTTGGGTTAACCAGCGATCCCTGGATTACCAGTCCAGCGTGTTACCACTGGACCACAGATCCGTCTGTTGGGTTAACCAGCGATCCCTGGATTACCAGTCCAGCGTGTTACCACTGGACCACAGATCCGTCTGTTGGGTTAACCAGCGATCCCTGGATTACCAGTCCAGCGTGTTACCACTGGACCACAGATCCGTCTGTTGGGTTAACCAGCGATCCCTGGATTACCAGTCCAGCGTGTTACCACCGGACCACAGATCCGTCTGTTGGGTTAACCAGCGATCCCTGGATTACCAGTCCAGCGTGTTACCACTGGACCACAGATCCGTCTGTTGGGTTAACCAGCGATCCCTGGATTACCAGTCCAGCGTGTTACCACCGGACCACAGATCCGTCTGTTGGGTTAACCAGCGATCCCTGGATTACCAGTCCAGCGTGTTACCACTGGACCACAGATCCGTCTGTTGGGTTAACCAGCGATCCCTGGATTACCAGTCCAGCGTGTTACCACTGGACCACAGATCCGTCTGTTGGGTTAACCAGCGATCCCTGGATTACCAGTCCAGCGTGTTACCACTGGACCACAGATCCGTCTGTTGGGTTAACCAGCGATCCCTGGATTACCAGTCCAGCGTGTTACCACTGGACCACAGATCCGTCTGTTGGGTTAACCAGCGATCCCTGGATTACCAGTCCAGCGTGTTACCACTGGACCACAGATCCGTCTGTTGGGTTAACCAGCGATCCCTGGATTACCAGTCCAGCGTGTTACCACTGGACCACAGATCCGTCTGTTGGGTTAACCAGCGATCCCTGGATTACCAGTCCAGCGTGTTACCACTGGACCACAGATCCGTCTGTTGGGTTAACCAGCGATCCCTGGATTACCAGTCCAGCGTGTTACCACTGGACCACAGATCCGTCTGTTGGGTTAACCAGCGATCCCTGGATTACCAGTCCAGCGTGTTACCACCGGACCACAGATCCGTCTGTTGGGTTAACCAGCGATCCCTGGATTACCAGTCCAGCGTGTTACCACTGGACCACAGATCCGTCTGTTGGGTTAACCTGCGATCCCTGGATTACCAGTCCAGCGTGTTACCACTGGACCACAGATCCGTCTGTTGGGTTAACCAGCGATCCCTGGATTACCAGTCCAGCGTGTTACCACTGGACCACAGATCCGTCTGTTGGGTTAACCAGCGATCCCTGGATTACCAGTCCAGCGTGTTACCACTGGACCACAGATCCGTCTGTTGGGTTAACCAGCGATCCCTGGATTACCAGTCCAGCGTGTTACCACTGGACCACAGATCCGTCTGTTGGGTTAACCAGCGATCCCTGGATTACCAGTCCAGCGTGTTACCACTGGACCACAGATCCGTCTGTTGGGTTAACCAGCGATCCCTGGATTACCAGTCCAGCGTGTTACCACTGGACCACAGATCCGTCTGTTGGGTTAACCAGCGATCCCTGGATTACCAGTCCAGCGTGTTACCACTGGACCACAGATCCGTCTGTTGGGTTAACCAGCGATCCCTGGATTACCAGTCCAGCGTGTTACCACTGGACCACAGATCCGTCTGTTGGGTTAACCAGCGATCCCTGGATTACCAGTCCAGCGTGTTACCACTGGACCACAGATCCGTCTGTTGGGTTAACCAGCGATCCCTGGATTACCAGTCCAGCGTGTTACCACTGGACCACAGATCCGTCTGTTGGGTTAACCTGCGATCCCTGGATTACCAGTCCAGCGTGTTACCACTGGACCACAGATCCGTCTGTTGGGTTAACCAGCGATCCCTGGATTACCAGTCCAGCGTGTTACCACTGGACCACAGATCCGTCTGTTAGGTTAACCAGCGATCCCTGGATTACCAGTCCAGCGTGTTACCACTGGACCACAGATCCGTCTGTATCATGCCATTTAGATGTAGGTTAATTCAGATTACTCTGAAAATAATTCTGTTCATGTGCAAAGGGAGTGAGATATAGTGGTAAAGCTTTTTGTGATCCTTGAAAGCACATCTTTATTCATGATAAACATGCTGTGTCATGCATTGTTTTACAACTTGTTTATTTAAATTTGTTATGTCAACAAATGTTGTTTACGATGTTTGTTTATTAATTAAAAATTAAGCCGTTATGATTGATTGTGCCCTTAGGCAAGGCATTTAAATTCCACATTGCCTCTTTCCTCTCCTTCATGGTGATGGATTCCATCAGGAATGAGGTCTCCAGAGTGATTAATATAAGTTGAAAGAAATTGTTTCGCAATCGAGCTAAAATAAATTTGTATAAACTAATTAAAACTTATTTAAAAAAAAAAATACAATGTACCGTATTTAGCTGTGTATAGTGCGCTACCGTGTATAGTGCGCACCCACGATCTGGCACGAAAATCGGCGGAAAAACTGAGTTCCTATGTAACTGCGCACGTGAAAAATGCAATTTTCCAAGTCAAAATTTAACATTTCTCAAAAATCGCTAAAAATTGTGCTCCGTGATTTTTACAACTTATATTAATCACTCGAGATATACCTCATCGCACTCGGGCACACCTGCTCAAATTTCTCGACACGTTCTCAAACATCTCAACACGTTCTCAAACATGTCAGCAGATGCTCAAACTTCTCAACACGTGAAGCCTACCTAATTAACTGCATTGTGAAAGGTTTGTCGAAATTAATTATCGCTACAATCAATTGAAATACTGCAGCCAAAAAAGTTTTTTTTTATGCAATGCATTGTACATTGTACGGCGAAGTACGCGAAAAGTACGGGAAATATTACATACGATAAAACCACGTGATGTTATCAAATCGCCATTTTTTATGCATTTACCTTTTCAATTAAATTCATCAAAGTTTGCCAAAATAAAAGAAATATATGCTAATTTTGTGGTCTTATTCATTTGATTTATTTATATAGACTATCGGCAACTGGTTTTAATAGCTAGTTTATAACGATTGTCGAATGTAACAACTTATAGAATGACTGTGGGCCGTTCGGGTCGAATTTCAGTTTTTTCACGAAATTTTGGTCCGGAAAAAAATGTCCTGATGTCTGTACTGGTGTATAATGCGCAGTAGATAAAATGGATGAGGATTTCAGTAAGAAATGTGCGCACTATACACAGCTAAATACGGTAATAGAAAATTAGAATTTCCCTGATTTAGTTTAAACAATTTTAGTTTAAACAATATTTTATTTCAATGAATATACATAGTATAATGATCACAATAAGAAAATACATATAGGATTGAGGAGATCCCTGATTTAGTGTCTCTTTAACCCATTTCATTCTGGATACCGTTCAAACGGTATCTGCAAAGAACATAGAGCCAGATCAACCACCACAGAACGTGCCGTCTGATCAGGATCTATGCTGTTTGCTATTCAGATGATCTTGCTAAGACACTTGGCTATGCAGCAAACAACATAGATCCTGATCAGCACGCAGCGTCACGCTGCGGCTGATCTGGATCTATGTTGTTTGCAAAAGCCTTTAAATATATATCCAGAATGAAATGGGTTAAGGAAAGAAGGGCCATTATAGTACGTCTACTATGAAAATAATGTGTCCTTGTATCACTTAAAGATAATCTCACATAAGACACTTGGCTATGTAGCAAACAACATAGATCCTGATCAGCATGCAGCGTCACGCTGTGGCTGATCTGGATCTATGTTGTTTGCAAAAGCCTTTAAATGTATCCAGAATGAAATGGGTTAAAGATATTCTCAATATTAAAATCACAATCCATGCTGTCTTCTAGCTAGAAGACCTGAAAAAAGAATTATTAACCCATTCAACACTAAGTATCTGACATGGACTGGTCCATGATATTTTTAGACCAATAAATTAATAAGAAAATTACATTTGGACCAGTTCATTTATCAAAATGGGTAATTTTGTCTAAAAATAGTAATATTACTGGCAAAAAGTGAAGATCCCGAGTGAGGAGCCGGCTTATCTGGAGCTACACTTTTTGTAAGCCTATAGTGTTGAAAGGGCTAATTAATAAAGTCTCGGCACTGTCAACATTCAGGTAGTCAACTTCTGATTGTTGTTCAAATTATTATTGTATACCGGAGCCGATCTTTATAAGGACCGGAAATGAAATCATTGTTCTGAACTCTCTAATATATAAGGACCAGCAGCTGCTGGTATAATAAAACTCTGCTCCCCAATATCCTGAAACCTTTATATTCTGAACTGAATCCTAATACATACTTACCGTATACCCCCATTTAAACGCCCCCAGGGGCGATGCAATTTGCAACAAATTATATGCAGAGTATGTCTGGGACTCCTTTAAATGCCCCCCCCCTTCTTCATACCTCTTGACATCGACACAGACTACTGTGTTTCTATTTATTAGGGAGGGGGCATTTAAACGGGGGTATACGATAGTCCAATTTCAATAACCTTATCGAGCTCAGATAAAATTCAACATATTGAAAATATAAAAACCTGGTATTAATTTGCAATACAATTTTGTTCAAGTTTAGATCATGTTTTGGATCAAAATGTTTTACAAAGGCGCTATTTACAGCTAAGGTTTGTTAAATGTGTTTGACTTAATTGTCAGGAGGGGTTTTAGACAAATCCACTTTGGTTAGATATGGCAAGTCGGCTGGGGAAGGATTTGTGTGAACGTGGATTAGAGGTTTTATTTTATCTGTCAAATGGCATAGTAGGCGCTAAGTACCGCAAAAAGTTATGTGAAATCAAAATAGTTGTTTCTTTCATGTTAATACCAACTGTGATTATTGATTTATTGTTGCTATGGTTTAAATATACCTTGCTTTGAGATTATTAAGTTTTGGACTATTTATTAATAAAAATTTTTTTGTTGGAACATTGATAGATTGTGTTGGATAATTCTTTCATCGCTTTATTATTGGGACCACTGTAGAACAAATCATTGGTCCAGAATAAAGCATGCATTTGTGTCACATTCAGGGTGGGTACGTACAAGTCGCTTACGGTTGCGTGTCACAATTATGTGTCGTCCGTTGAGTGAGTGAATGAATGAATGAATGAGTAAGTAATTGAGTCATTAACACTTTCAATACTACAGGCCTCTAAATAGACTTACAAAAAGTGTAGATCCAGATGAGCCGGCTCATGACGAGCCATCTCATCAGGATCTACACTTTTTGCCAGTAATAATTATTACTATTTTTAGATAAAATTACCCATTTTGATAAATAAACTGATCCAAGGGTAATTTTCTTATTAATTTATTGGTCTAAAAATTAAACAATTAAAATTTCATTTCTGCAGCTAGCTAGCATGTAGGGGTTCGTGTTAGGAGTCAAGATTGAAGGATCAATCGGTGTTACCTTGTGACCTGATGAGCACATATAGCCATCATGTCCACTACTTTAACACCACAATCACAATATTAAAATCCCATCAGCATTCTGCGCTGAATACAATAATACTGAATACAATAATGCTGAATACAATAATGTCGCATTCAACAGATGTCTAGAGGTCTCCTTAAAACCACTTTCATGCCTTCGCCTTTCTCTCTCGTCACTCTTCGTCAATATCTCGTGAAACAATTAAGAGTTGACCGCAACCGTATAAGGGTGTTGAGGACTACACAATAATGCTATGTAAACAGAATCATGAAACTGTCCCGAGATATGTTATGCTGTCCATCGTTGGCAACATTGAAATGTTAACGAAAATTAATTTTATCTTGCCGATATTATGGGGGATTTCTCTATCCGATATTATGTGGGATTTCTCTATCCATCATGAGCTAAGATATATGGCTAACACCCTCAATATTTGAACATAACCTGATTTTAAGAGGTCGCAGGATCAATTGAATAAAGATTTGTCATGTCATGTGGTCCAATTTATGTCATGTGGAGTCTTTGGGGGTGCAAAACTGATTCAATTTTTTAGTCTTGCCGGTTAATTAGATCTTTTCTGCTGAGTATGATTTCATGAATTCTATAAATTTTGGGAAGCAGTCTCTGCAGCGTAATGTTTTTTTTGATCTGTTGAACAGGCTAACGCACTTAGCTAAGATTGTTATATTCTGGAAAGTGTCACCATGCACGAGAGTTTGTGAGAGGTAACTTAGCTAAGATTGTTATATTCTGGAAAGTGTCACCATGCACGAGTTTGTGAGATGTATTTTATCTACTTCTTGCAATTCTAGTAAATTAAATTTCATGTTTGGAAATACAGAATATTCTTATATAACAATAAGTATATGTACCATATTAAAGTCAACCATAATGGTACCATCTCAGACTCTATCTAAATAAATGGTACCATCTCAAACTCTATCTAAATAAATGGTACCATCTCAAACTCTATCTAAATAAATGGTACCATCTCAAACTCTATCTAAATAAATGGTACCATCTCAGACTCTATCTAAATAAATGGTATCATCTCAGACTCTATCTAAATAAATGGTACCATCTCAAACTCTATCTAAATAAATGGTACCATCTCAGACTCTATCTAAATAAATGGTACCATCTCAGACTCTATCTAAATAAATGGTACCATCTCAGACTCTATCTAAATAAATGGTACCATCTCAGACTCTATCTAAATAAATGGTACCATCTCAAACTCTATCTAAATAAATGGTACCATCTCAGACTCTATCTAAATAAATGGTACCATCTCAAACTCTATCTAAATAAATGGTACCATCTCAAACTCTATCTAAATAAATGGTACCATCTCAAACTCTATCTAAATAAATGGTACCATCTCAAACTCTATCTAAATAAATGGTACCAGCTCAAACTCTATCTAAATAAATGGTACCATCTCAAACTGAACCTTAATGCTCCAGGCATCTGAAGCTCATTAATTCTGGTTTGGTGTTTGTTGGAATGAGACAAGCTTTCAAACAAAGGATTAGATGCTAGAACACTATTTGCATTTTTACGGCCGGAGTTGTTCTTTACTCTTTTGTGTGGCGTACAAGACTTGAAAAGTTGTTGTTTTTACCCAGTAGATTGTTTATTTCTTGGCAGAAATATCTGTTAAAAGATTTACTGTTTCTATGATCGTTTAGTGCAAAATACCATATTACAAGCCTATTTTGTACTCATTTTCGAAGATTAATGATTTTTCCATTCTTCAACTTGATGCATTTTCCATTCCGTTTTTGCAAGATATGCTGATTTCCCTGCAATTATGTGCAGAAACAAGTCTGGCTGCATAGATAGTGTTTCTTATTTATGAGATGCAGGCAATTTATTTATGATGGAATTAGCATTTAATTGTCTGCTAATTCTGTACCCAACATGTCTAGGAGACAGACAAAATACCTCATTAAGATATAGTACTCAATTGTAAAACACAGATCAAATGTGATCAAATGCTTTTCACAAGTCTCTGGGAAACAACACAGTTGATCAATAAAACAAATCAAACTTTTCATCTTGGAAATCATATTCAAGGGAATTTTGCCCTCATCTTTTAACAAATTGTAATAAAACTTGAGTATTTCAACTAATAAACAAGTGTTGTATATGTGATTTGTTGACATAACAAAATAATGTAAACAGGGTCGGCATACATGCGTTATACAACCTGTGTACCAGTATCCTGAATAACGAGATTTATGGTACAGATTTACCGTTATATCTCACATTTGTGCCTGCCTATATATGCATATTTATTTGTAGACTAATCTTAATTAAATTTATTATCTCTAAGCGACAGTATCAAGCGCTTAGTATTGACTCCAATGACAAAGAAATGTCAATTCAGGAGCATGGATGACCGGAATATGAAACATTCACTATTGAAAGTTTGTAGACCACAAACACACTGTTTATTGATTCAATATTTGTGTTCGAATGTATTCGGAAGAATTTGTAGTAGCAATGCATTTATATGTGAACAATGCATTTTTTTTTGGCTTTTTGTGATGTAATGTCGCTTTAAGGTGAAATTACATTATGTACTAATTATGTTTTCTTTCTATTTTCATGTGCTGTTTCTGGTTGTTTGTTATAGGTAAGTTCAAAATTTTGCAAAACTTCTAGTCCGAAAGTCTAGTGTTGGTTCTTTAGGTTTTAGAAAGAAAATAGTTTTTGTTGTGAAAATGCAAGGTTGGTGGTGTACTGAGTTGGATGCATATAAAGATGATACCCAGTAATGTACATACTCAATCTGAACATCTATAATGAAATTAGTATTATAGTGGGAACCAGGGATGTTCATTTAATACCAGGAGCCAGGAAATTGTGCTACATTCCACATTATCATTCTTGTATAACACACATTAAAATGATTATGGTGTATGATAGTAAGGTTCTGGGCTACAAGTTGGAAATTATTAATATTTGTAATAACAAATATATTAAATTAAAGCTGTCAGTAAAATGATTTTATTACAGGTTAATAGCACACAGTATTAATATAACAAATTCAGCGGTTCCACGCTTATTGAGTAAAATAACAACCCATGCTAAAAGTAGCTTACACCAAGGCACGAAAAGTAGCTTACACCAAGGCTCGCTAAATGTTAAAAACAGCACTATCATAACACCTGCAGCATTTACTATTATAACATATATTTGTATGAGCTATTGAAAGGGTGCGGAAACTGACATGGGGGATGCATGTAACCATTATCTGTTCATATTTCAATCCAATACCACCCACATTAAGTCATCAATATTGTCAACGTCTGCCATAGTTCAAATTCTCTTGGTCTGTTTGATTATCTATAAAGCCATATAGGAACATTGTTCTCTGATTGTTCTTAATGTTCCTACTGTTTTTATGACCAGCTGAGACATAGAATATTGACAAAGCTAGAGAATATATTGAATCCCTGAACTGTCTTTCTCTATTGCCTCTCATGATGTTGACAAGTAGCAAATTAACAGTTCACGTTTTTATTATCAATATATAATGGACCAACATTTTGTATGATGGTTGATTAATTTTCTGAAATTGCATACGCTGCATACTGATAATTGTGCTACTGTGCAAATGTCAGAGAGCGTCGTAGACAGCAATATGTAATTCTTGACCAATCAGCTTATGATATAAACTTATATGATATTAACTTATTAATAATAATAAAAATACTATATGTGATATTTAATCAGGACTTATTTATGCCAAAGGGCGATCTGGGAGAAATAATCTGCATCATTCACAGAACTGCCGCCACTTATGTTGGCTCAGGGTGAAACGTGTTCAAATATAATATAAGGACCAGTGAATGAGGAAACAATCAAGCACAACCCACCCTTAACCTGCCAATCACAAATAAAGTCACCTTTGCAAACAGCATAGAGCCAGATCAGACGGTACAGAGCGTGCCGTCTGATCAGGCTCTATGCTGTTTGCTATTCAGATAGTGGAGCTAAAGCACTTGTCTGAATAGCAAACAACATAGATCCTGATCAGACGCGACTTGTCTGAATAGCAAACAACATAGATCCTGATCAGACACGACTTGTCTGAATAGCAAACAACATAGATCCTGATCAGACATGCAGCTGATCTGGATCTATGTTGTTTGCACATTCCGTCCAATTTATTCGGCAGGTTAAGGGTTAAGCTTAGCCATGCTTTAAATGTCTAGTAGAGATTTGAAATATGGAATTATTGTAAATATGTTGTCACACATTGTACTTTGTATATGGTGTCCTTGTGAATTCCCTATATAACCGAGTACTGTCACCGTACAATCAATACGCACGGAATAAAAGAAAATAGCAGTTAACACAAGTAAACATTGACTTTAGCAGACAGAAGAGTTTGGGAATCGTGTCAATGCGCTGTAGAATATTGAAGAAAGGGGGAACAAAATGTCACGTATTTAACCCTTTCCCTCATGGAAGCACCTATTGAGGCCATTACTAATATGACATACATTGACAATGTAGTAGTCAAAGTAGTCGATCCAATGCTCATAATAAAGTGCAGAATCTCATGTAGTCCCAGTAATATCTATGGAGGTGGGATAGATATGGCAACTACTTATCCACTGCATGATAGCTAAATGGCTGTCGTTTGTATGGAGATATAATAATATATTAACCTAAATCTCTATGTAGTCCCAGTAATATCTATGGAGGTGGGATAGATATGGCGACTACTTATCCACTGCATGATAGGTAAATGGCTGTCGTTTGTATGGAGATATAATAGTATATTAACCTAAATCTCTATGTAGTCCCAGTAATATCTATGGAGGTGGGATAGATATGGCAACTACTTATCCACTGCATGATAGCTAAATGGCTGTCGTTTGTATGGAGATATAATAGTATATTAACCTAAATCTCTATGAAGGAAAGGGTTAAATGGCTGTAGTTTGTATGAAGATATAATAGTATATTAACCTAAATCTCTATGAAGGAAAGGGTTAAAGCCTATAATAATGAGGGCAGCGTGAATCTCAACCATACCCGTGCTGGCATAACCCTTTACTCCACACAACAGCAGACACAAATTACACGCGTTATCTTCAAACTGATAAGCAATAATTAGCATACTCAGCCCCGTTTACCCTGAGCGGACACCATCAGTCGTCCAAAATACATCTGTAAGTAGCATTGGATTTACCCTGAGCGGACACCATCAGTCGTCCAAAATACATCTGTAAGTAGATTTGGATGAATGTTTGTATTTTTTTTGGACGAGAATACAAAATGGATACAAATTAATATACCCATTACAAGAAAGGGAAAAAAAATGTCAGTCACGTATTTAAGCATCGTTTCCTTCATCATGATGAACATTGCTTGCGGCAAATTATTTATCTTCCAATTTGAATATTTTGTCTTTGAGTCAGTGCGTTTAGTACCTCTCTCGGGAACAATAAATGACAATTGAATTAAACTGTTTTATAGTTGCCTAGCTCATCTGCAGTTGAGATTGCACCTTAATTGTCACAGAATCGATACCAAACTATTTTTACCCCCGTAACCTGCCGATCACAACTAACGTCACTTTTGCAAACTGCATAGAGTCAGATCAGACAGCGCAGAAACCGGATAGGAGACCTAAAACACTTTTCAGAATAGCAAACAACATAGATCCTGGTCAGACGTGGCATTAATATACACTTAATATACAATTTTTGGTATGTTCAAAGTTGTGTACACCTCATATTTCTTGAACAGCTGGAGGGATTTTGAAATAACTTGTCACAACTGTTCTCCATAACAATGTGAGGTGCAGAATACAGGTATTACGGTCAAGGTCACAGCCAATTTAGAGGTCTGTGGTGTTAAAAGGGTTAATTACTTCATTCCCGCTTCATCTATATGACCACTAGAGTAATTTTGAAATAACTTGGCACAAATGTCCACCTTAACATAGCGATGTGCAGAATACAGGTTTCAAGGTCAAGGTCACAATTAGAGGTCGAATGTTAGGTGATTATATTTCGTGTCTGCTTCATATTCTTGGACCACTGGAGCATATTAGGAAAATATATTATTCACCATAATGAAATGGCGTGCAGAGCGCAGGGTTCAAGCTAGCCTCCGATTACATTTAGTGGTGCACAATGAAATCACAATAGTGTTAGATTCTCATCCTAAGCACTGGGTTGCCTGGGTTATTGGTCAATAAGATAGCTGCAATGTAAATGGGGGGAGGGGGTGGACCAACTTATGATTTTGTTAGAAAAACAACCCATCTAGTTTTGATTGTAATTCAGATGAAATCAATTTGTAGCAAAATTATAACTTTTGAAAAATGAACGTTCTGATCAGACCGTTATTACCATTATTTTCATAGATTAAGCCTTTCAACACTACAGGCCTCTAAATATACTTACAGGCCTCTAAAATAGTAATAATTATCACTGGCAAAAAGTGCAGATACTGATGAGATGGCTCGTCACTCGCCGGCTCATCTCGATCTACACTTTTTGCCAGTGATAATTATTACTATTTTAAGATCAAATTACCCATTTTGATAAATAAACTTGTCCAAAGGTAATTTTCTTATTAATTTATTGGTCTAAAATATCATGTCAGTTACTTGGGGTTGAATGGGTCAAGAAATCCATGTTGTAAATTAGGCCCTATATTAAATTTCCATTTGGTCCTTCATATCTTTCATCATACTTAACCCATTCAACACTAAGTAACTGACATGGACTGGTCCATGATATTCATAAACCAATAAATGAATCAGAAAATCACATTTGGACAAGTTCATTTATCAAAATGGGTAATTATGTCTAAAAATAGTCATATCACTGGCAAAAAGTGCAGATCCTGATGAGACGGCTCGTTATGAGCCGGCTCATCTGGATCTACACTTTTTGTAAACCTATTTAGAGGTCTGTGGTGTTGAAATGGTTAACTGCATCATTTTACAAAATAAAACAAAGTATGTATTAAATTATAGCTTAAATTGCTACGTTCTGTCAAGACAGATATGTCACATTTTGTTTTACTTAAAAATGGAAATACAAGGTGAAATTATTGTTGAAGCAAGTCACATTTTATACGGAAAATGAGCATAACTGATATGACGTGATATATTTGTTATAACAGTGTTGTGTTTGCTGCTCATTTTTTGCGGCTGCTATGCCGTGTCATCTTGTCTATGACTTGCTTGTTTCCTGTCACAAATGATTTGTGATGTCATGGTGTGTGCAACTTTTTCCTTGTTCTGATCCATCAGCAAGACAGAACGTTTTAAATTAATACTTTAAATTGAAGAGTCCTGTTCTACCGGTAATTTATTTGCAATTGTTACATTTCTTTGTTGTTATTAAATATGATTCGTGTACAGTTTGTATTATTCAAAATCGCACGTTATTTTAAGTCTCTCGTAATAAAATGTTTGTTGTATGAAATTCTGCCCTAAACATAAACCTAGACGTATGTCTGCTGTATATCCTACGTGTAATACACCACACACGTACATACGGTATAATACACCACACACATGTACATACGGTATAATACACCACACACACACACACGTACATACGGTATAATACACCACACACATGTACATATGGTATAATACACCACACACACGTATATACGGTATAATACACCACACACACGTACATACGGTATAATACACCACACACACGTATATACGGTATAATACACCACACACATGTACATACGGTATAATACACCACACACGTACATACGGTATAATACACCACACACACGTACATACGGTATAATACACACACACAGTAATACGGTTAATACACACACACGTACATACGGTATAATACACCACACACACACACGTACATACGGTATAATACACCACACACACGTACATACGGTATAATACACCACACACACGTACATACGGTATAATACACCACACACACGTACTACATACGGTATAATACACCACACACATGTACATACGGTATAATACACCACACACACATGTACATACGGTATAATACACCACACACACTGTACATACGGTATAATACACCACACACACGTACATACGGTATAATACACCACACACGTACATACGGTATAATACACCACACACACGTACATACGGTATAATACACCACACACACGTACATACGGTATAATACACCACACACACATACATACGGTATAATACACCACACACACGACATACGGTATAATACACCACACACACGTACATACGGTACATACGGTATAATACACCACCACAAGTATAATACACCACACACACGTACATACGGTATAATACACCACACACATGTACATACAAACACACACACACGTACATACGGTATAATACACCACACACACGTACATACGGTATAATACACCACACACACGTACATACGGTATAATACACCACACACATGTACATACGGTATAATACACCACACACACGTACATACGGTATAATACACCACACACATGTACATACGGTATAATACACCACACACACGTACATACGGTATAATACACCACACACATGTACATACGGTATAATACACCACACACACACACACGTACATACGGTATAATACACCACACACACGTACATACGGTATAATACACCACACACACATACATACGGTATAATACACCACACACACGTACATACGGTATAATACACCACACACGTACATGGTTTCCACACACGTACATACGGTATAATACACCACACACATGTACATACGGTATAATACACCACACACACGTACATACGGTATAATACACCACACACACGTACATACGGTATAATACACCACACACACGTACATACGGTATAATACACCACACACACGTACATACGGTATAATGCACACCACGTACATACGGTATAATACACCACACACATGTATATACGGTATAATACACCACACACACACGTACATGCGGTATAATACACCACACACACGTACATACGGTATAATACACACCACGTACATACGGTATAATACACCACACACACGTATATACGGTATAATACACCACACACACACGTACATGCGGTATAATACACCACACACACGTATATACGGTATAATACACCACACACACATACGGTATAATACACCACACACATGTATATGCGGTATAATACACCACACACACGTACATACGGTATAATACACACCACGTACATACGGTATAATACACACGTATATACGGTATATGCTATATAAATTTGGATAGGCGGATCTTGACAGAGATACTACGGTAGAATTTAATGCTGCTTGAAGTAAAAATAAAATGAAGAAATCTTTTATCCGCAGGCCCTCATTGTTTCTATATTAAAATGGTCACATATTGTTTCTCGGATGGTTCCAGGCAGCTAAGAATCCTCATGCTTGTGTATCAAATGGTTCTTTCCTCCAGCTGGTGTATCAGATATCTCCAGTTTCATGATCCTTTGAAGGGTCTCCCATCAGATATTGGCATTTACACGTGCTTTCGATGGTTCTTCCATCTTACAAGTCTGGATTCGTCATCATTCTAGGGGAAAAATGTGCAGATGTAGAGTGTTTACATAGTTTCATAATGTTTTCATATCAATTGCAATTCAGCATCTGATTCCAAGTAAGTTAGTGCCTAGTGAAAAAAATCTTCCATAACATGTATTTGAGCAGACCAAAATATATATGTCGAATCTACCTGTTTTTAGAAGATTTCATTTTTTTGGGTCAAAGCTCATGAAAAATAAATAATGTCCTAACTGTTCAGAAAAGATGTCTTCGCTTGTTAGGTGTGGGCGGTCCTCATTTTTCAGTATTTTGGCAGATTTCCTCTTTTTTTACCCGCAATTTTCCACTCACCAATAATGCCTGTATATCAGTTTAGAGGGCGATGTGGGCGACATTGTCGCCCTAGGGATCCTGACTTCGCCCTCCCCACTTCTCCCTAATTTTATTTTTTTATTTTTTGGTTTTTACGATTTTCAAACAAAATTTTGTCTAGTTAGATACACTGGCCCATTATAAAGCACTCCTTCTATTCAAATGTTGTATTTAATGGTTGTTTGCAGAAATATATTAAAGAACACCATTTAAGGAAGCGATCACGCGCTTTCTCACATCTCCCAAAAATTCTGACCTAGAATGAACCCTGCCGATGCTTTGCTTATACAATTAATTAATCTTGCTCTACCTCTGTGATATTAGTCTGGAACGGTTCCTGAGAACTGTTTTGTAACGGTTTTTCAAGAACTGTTAACCCGTAAAATGTAAACAACATAGATCCAGGATCCAGCCACCGCATAACGCCGCATCGGATCAGGATCTATGTAATTTGCTATTCAACCAAGTGTTTTAGCTCCACTATCCGAATAGCAAACAGCATTTTGTGCAATTCAATCTGGCTCTATGCTGTTTGCAAAAGCGACTTTAACTCTTTCAACACCACAGACCTCTAAATCTAAATAGGCTTACAAATAGTGTAGATCCAGATCATCAGGATCTGCTCTTTTTGCCAGTAATATTAGTAGGCAAAATTACCCATTTTGATAAATGAACTGGTCCAAATGTAATTTTCTTGTTCATTTATTGGTCTAAAAATATCCATGCACCAGTCCATGTCAGTTACTTGGTGTTGAATGGGTTAATCGTGATTAGCAGGTTACAGGTTAAATCCTCCACATACAGTTGCATATAATGTGCTGCACACAGATATTTTCTAAGAAACGGATGATTAGAAATCATGATTACGGTCTTATATTTCAATTGTTCATTAATAAATTATTTATCCATTAACCCATTTCATTCTGGATACATTTAAAGGCTTTTGCAAACAACATAGATCCAGATCAGGGTTAGCCAGATCATCTGAATAGCAAACAGCATAGAGCCTGATCAGACTAAACGTTCTGTGGCGGCTGATCTGGCTCTATTTTCTTTGCAAATACTGTTTGAACGGTATCCAGAATCAAATGGGTTACCTAAGTAAAATTCTGAAGATAAACTGGATTTTGTGAATTTACTATATTTGTAAATTGTCTCCACTGATAAGAATTTTATTGACAACATCACAAATCACAAATCACCAAACATTTTTTAATTGTTTGTTTAATAAGTTTAGATAAATTTGCTGAAAGATATTTTTATTTGAAGGAAAAAGAATGCGTTATAGGGGACTGTCACTCTGTATGCCAGCAGTGAAAATGATTATTTAAATATTTACTAGAATTTCATTAGAATTGTGTCAAAATGACACAATTATGATGCAATTCCATGACATTTTTTGAGAGGTTTCAGTTAGAAGTAAGAAAAGCAGATTAATGAATTGTCGGCTGCTACAATTATTTGAACTATTTATAGCTTTTATTTTACCCAGCATGCAAAGAGAAAATGAAATCCGAATTGTATTGAATTTGGGGGATAATTGTTCTAAACAAGTAATCTGGTAGACCTTCAGCAAATGCCAACATCTTAAAAGCAATCCCATATAAATGCTGCAACTTGAGAGCTGTGATACATTTGAATATGAAAGTTGGAGCTGGGGACTGCTTTGTAACACACTTCATGTCGCTCTATGATTTCCCTGTGCTGTTATTTTACGCATTCTCGCCAAAAGCGTACTTACTGGCACGATATATACCGTCACAAGGTGACAAAGGAGAAGCCACATATACGTCTCCAGGGCTCCCATGCTTCCTAGCAGTTTCCTGAAGTCAGGAGTCAATTTCCCGTTCAATGAACAAGATCGGGAGAAATTGGAAAGCATTTGAAGCATTTAAACGGCTTTTGAAAATTGGGTTACATTCTGAGATGTAGAACATAATGGTTTGTCTGACGTGTCCGAGCTAAGCCGGCGATTCTGGAGAAATAGTCCCCCGAGCTGCCTCATTTTTCCAATTAAGTCTGAGCTGATAGAGGGAGAAGTTTATTTCATATAGAATACAATTGGCTGAGTCGGCAAAATTTGCCATCATATACCTTACACTAGCCTCTCCCTTGTATACCTTACACTAGCCTCTCCCTTGTATACCTTACACTAGCTTCTCCCTTCGATACCTTACACTAGTTTCTCCCTCATATACCTTACACTAGCCTCTCCCTCATATACCTTACACTAGCTTCTCCCTTGTATACCTTACACTAGCCTCTCCCTTGTATACCTTACACTAGCCTCTCCTTTGTATACCTTACACTAGCCTCTCCCTCATATACCTTACACTAGCCTCTCCCTCATATACCTTACACTAGCTTCTCCCTTGTATACCTTACACTAGCCTCTCCCTCATATACCTTACACTAGCTTCTCCCTTGTATACCTTACACTAGCCTCTCCTTTGTATACCTTACACTAGCCTATCATGTCTATTAATTCTGAGTATGTGACAAAGGACTATAACAAAAGTGCTATGTGCACTTGTGCAATTATATTGCATTTAGTACAATCTTCACCAACTTTCACCATGTGCAATTCTATTGCATTTAGTTCAATCTTCACCAACTTTCACCATGTGCAATTCTATTGCATTTAGTTCAATCTTCACCAACTTTCACCATGTGCAATTCTATTGCATTTAGTTCAATCTTCACCAACTTTCACCATGTGCAATTCTATTGCATTTAGTTCAATCTTCACCAACTTTCACCATGTGAGATTCTATTGCATTTAGTTCAATCTTCACCAACTTTCACCATGTGCAATTCTATTGCATTTAGTTCAATCTTCACCAACTTTCACCATGTGAGATTCTATTGCATTTAGTTCAATCTTCACCAACTTTCACCATGTGCAATTCTATTGCATTTAGTTCAATCTTCACCAACTTTCACCATGTGCAATTCTATTGCATTTAGTTCAATCTTCACCAACTTTCACCATGTGCAATTCTATTGCATTTAGTTCCATCTTCACCAACTTTCACCATGTGCAATTCTATTGCATTTAGTTCAATCTTCACCAACTTTCACCATGTGCAATTCTATTGCATTTAGTTCAATCTTCACCAACTTTCACCATGTGCAATTCTATTGCATTTAGTTCCATCTTCACCAACTTTCACCATGTGCAATTCTATTGCATTTAGTTCAATCTTCACCAACTTTCACCATGTGCAATTCTATTGCATTTAGTTCAATCTTCACCAACTTTCACCATGTGCGCTTCTGGGTCACAGCCTGGACAGCATGGTAACTTTGGAGTTATTGCCAATTTGCCTTGTCCTTGTAAGCTATTGCCTTGCCATTGTATGCCTGAAATACATGACTGTAATCACCTCACTTTACTTAATGTCTCTAGAGGAATTCCATTCAGGTTTTCTAGAACTTATTCCAATAACTGTAAGGAATGGGAATTTTTAAAAAAAATATACAATTTTCATTTCCAATTGAAACAATAAAATATATTGCAGAATGAATTATATCTTCCGGTCGTAATTTCCACTGTCAGTAATATCCACATTTCCTAAAACACAACCCTCATTGCATCAGGGAAAGTAAGCATTTAGCAGTGATATATGGGCCATCCATTTGCAAGTGAGATGTTTATCTTTATTCTGGCTTATCATGTCAGATGATGTAAGACTCGGGGAGCCGCCTTGTTAGCATGCATCAACTGTATCACATGCTCATTAAAAGGGAGATAAGAGGCTCCCCCTAGGGGAGACAATCCAATTACCAGAGGTAATTAGGTGTAATTGTGGTGGTAGAGTACTAGCAGGTGTATATGTCATGCTGGGCTCTATACAGTTTTGGTTTATTTATTTAATCGAAGTAATCTGCATGTTTTCCAGTTTGTTTATTATCTGCTGCTGATAATTCCTTGTAAATTTGGAATTCTCTGTATCCAAAGGGCAGATAACTGATGTAAATTGTTAGCAAGCCCATTAGACAGAAGCATTTTTGTAAAAGAAAGAAGATGCACACAGATGTCATGTTTTCATTATTTCAGCAGCACATTAATTGTTGTTAGCATATCTTAGAGAGCTTATTCGTCTCGTTTACCTTTTCTTGTTTCAGATATCAACTAGAACTTTTATTATTAATATTTTCATAAAAAAAGCAAATTAACACCATTGTAATATATAGCAATTATGATATTGCCATGAATTCATTAACCCATTTGATTCTGGATACTGTTCAAACAGTATTTGCAAAGAATATAGAGCTATATCAGCCGCCACGAAACATGCGTCTGATCAGGCTCTATGTTGTTTGCTATTCAGATGATCTTGCTAAGACACTTAGCTATGTAGCAAACAACATAGATCCTGATTAGCATGCAGCGACATGCTGCGGCTTATCTGGATCTATGTTATTTGCAAAAACTTTAAATGTATCCAGAATGAAATGGGTTAATTCTTTATGTGTTAGCGTGAAAAGAGAAGTCAATTGTGTCACGGGATTGCATTAGAATTGTGTCGAAACGAAATTAATGAATTTATATAGCCTTATTTTACCAAGCATGCAATGAGTTAAATTTGATGAAGACTATTGCTGATGGTATCTGTAACTTGCTATTACTTTGATGAGGATAAAAACAATACATGTGAACTAGGGGGAGACAACTCTCATTCGAAATCCCCCACCCACCTCCTCCTGAATGGGGATTATTCACAATGTGTATGTAAAGAAAACACTATGCCAGACTGCTGTCTGTTATGCTGTGGCACTTTGTGTGTGAGAATGAGTGAGAATGAGCAGTCATCTCTATGTATATAGTACTTGTGATCAGGTAGGAATGCAGCTGCAACCTTCAATGCATTTAACGATTGCCACACATGTTGATCACACGGATTTCCACACATGTTGATCACACGGATTGCCACACATGTTGATCACACGGCATCTTTCCCAGCACTCTATATCCTCAATCTCTTGAAATTCATTGAAGCTGCATTTATTGAATTTATGCCTTTCATTCCATGATCATTTGTCTTGTTGCACTGAGATTGTCATATTAAGTCTCAGCGATCTTGTTGCACTGAGGTTGTCATATTAAGTCTCAGCGATCTTGTTGCACCGAGATTGTCATATTAAATCTCAGCGATCTTGTTGCACTGAGATTGTCATATTAAGTCTCAGCGATCTTGTTGCACCGAGATTGTCATATGAAGTCTCGGCGATCTATCATGCATTCAAGATGTCCTTTGAAAATTTTGCACATTGTACAATTTTGCACTTTTGTAATTCAATACGCTGCATGTGTATGGAAACCAATACAAAGATGGAGATTGTATAATGAAGGAGCCAGTAGCACTTGTACGCTTCGATCTGTGACAGATTAGAGCTTAGCTCACATGCACTCGACGTGAACCTCGGACACAATAAAGGAGAAGATAGCCCCCCTGACCAGATCTTCCAAGTTCTCTGTAAATATATGGGGAAGATCTGGTTAGGGGGGGCTATGTTCTCCTCTATTGTGTCCTAGGTCCACGCCGAGTGCCTGGAGTTTAGCTTATGCAAACCTCTTAGCTTGATTGCAAGATAAGTTCTTACCACATTAGTTTAATCGCTCTCGAGGTCTCATTCTTAATGGAATCCATTGCCGGAGAGATGACGTGAGGAGATTTTAAGTGTCTTCCCTAAGGACATCACCACCATACGTGTATCTGGCGGGTTTCAATCTTGCAACCCCTCAGTTATGAGGCAGATACAGAAGCCATTGCACCCATTATATTTGTCTGTATTATAATATCATTCAGAGAGACATTGTCTGTATTATAATATCATTCAGAGAGACATTGGTCAGTTACCTCCCCCTGAATACTCTTTAACCCATTCAACACCAAGTAACTCACATGGACTGGTCCATAAACCAATAAATGAATCGGAAAATCACATTTGGACAAGTTCATTTATCAAAATGGGTAATTATGTCTAAAAATAGTCATATCACTGGCAAAAAGTGCAGATCCTGATGAGACGGCTCGTCACGAGCCGGCTCATCTGGATCTACACTTTTTGTAAGCCTATTTAGAGGTCTGTGGTGTTGAAAGGGTTAATTAATGTGATTTTTATATAAAACACATTGTATCAATCTGGTTAGGGATCAACAGTAAAAACAAAGGATTCCAACTAAAATGGACCAATACACATTTTGGGATAAAGTAAGGGATTTTGAGAAATGTTTAACACAATTGATTAAGGACCAACCTGCAGTTTCCTCATCAGGAATATTAAAGTGAACTACTATGTAAATCTATGTGTGTGTTTTTACGTTTATTTATCGTCGCTACTGGTTGCCCATATGAGCGACGCCTCCGGAAGAGATTAGTCATTTTAGATTTTGGAGGATAGTGCAATGATACAGAGAGAGAGACCCATTCCAGAATCTCCTCTGGTTCTTTTACGTGCATTGTGTAAAGCACCGACACAAGACCTCGTTTAACGTCCCATCTGAAAGACTGTTAATTTTATTAGGGTCAGACGGGGGATCGAACCTGTGATCCCTGGATTACCAGTCCAGCATTTTACCACTGGGCTACAGATCCATCTGTGTGTAAATCTATCAAACCAATGAATATATAAAAGTGTGTTTTATATGTCTCTTTGATGGGAGAATTTTTCGTACAGTTTGATTTTATCTCTTTTTGACAATATATCATTCATAAATTTTTGAGTCTTGCTTTCCAGTATTTCAAAGGCGCATTCTCATTAAAGGCTAATAAACGAGTTATGAAAGGAGAGATGGATAATTTATGGCTATTTTATATTCATTTGAGTAAATTGAAGAATTTGTTAAGAGACTTTTGTAAGAAGAAAATATATTTTATATCTTTTAAGTGTGCACATATTCTTTAAGTGTGTTAATATTCTTTAAGTGTGCATATATGTTTTAAATGTGCCCATATTTTTGTAGGAGTGTCAATAACCTGCAGTGCATCGAGGTGTTTTTGGAAGTCCCGGACAGAAATTTAGGATGTATTAACCTTTTCTGCGCCATAGGCAACTTTCGTCGACATCCCACTACAGCACCATAGGTGACTTTCGTCGACATCCCACTACAGCACCATAGGTGACTTTCGTCGACATCCCACTACAGCACCATAGGTGACTTTCGTCGACATCCCACTAAGGCGCCATAGGCTACTTTCTTCGACATCCCACTACAGCGCCATAGGCAACTTTCGTCGACATCCCACTACAGCACCATAGGTGACTTTCGTCGACATCCCACTACAGCGCCATAGGTGACTTTAGTCGACATCCCACTAAGGCGCCATAGGCTACTTTCTTCGACATCCCACTACAGCGCCATAGGCAACTTTCGTCGACATCCCACTACAGCACCATAGGTGACTTTCGTCGACATCCCACTACAGCGCCATAGGCGACTTTCGTTGACATCCCACTAAGGCGCCATAGGCTACTTTCTTCGACATCCCACTACAGCGCCATAGGCGACTTTCGTTGACATCCCACTACAGCGCCATAGGCGACTTTCGTCGACATCCCACTACAGCGCCATAGGCGACTTTCGTTGACATCCCACTACAGCACCATAGGCGACTTTCGTCGACATCCCACTACAGCACCATAGGCGACTTTGTCGACAATGCATATGCTTTCATACCGGACTTAATTTAGTGTATACAAGTTTATGTTAACACCGGGTTTCCCATGAAAGTGACGTCATTCTGCTATTTACAGGGTTTCGCGAGTATTAATAGTAACAGTGCTGATAAATATAGACCAAGGCTGACCTTCCCTTATGCCGTGCCACAAGTCTCCGTAATGGATGAATCATGTTTGAATTCAGGTTTTTCGCATTAAATCTACGTTTTCAATGAGAATATTTTGTTTATTTATGCATGCATATTGCGTAGAAATATGAAAACTTAAATATATTTACTTTCGTTTGCAAATGCTCTTACAGTCATAGGGCTTGTCACGATCTGTCAAAATGTATTGGTAATATTATTCGGCGCTGGGAGCAAAATGCGTAGATTTATTTGGCGCCGAAAGGGTTAATTATATCCAAGCCATCCCATTTGTGATGTCACTGCAATACTGCAACTATGTTCTGCGTGCTGACTATTTCTATATATTATTCCATTATCGTCCGTCTCCGTGGTCGAGTGGTTAAGGTCGCTGACTTGTATATCACTGTAACCTATCATCACTGATGGTCACGGGTTCGAGCACCGCTCAGGCCGTGTCTAATTTATATGAATAAGTTGGCAGTTTCTTACGGAGGTTGGTGCACCCAAGTACTGGTTAACCACTGGAGCCTGCCCAGGAAAGGTTGTGTTAAGTAAACTGCCCGCCGGCGATATAGCCCGAAATGGTGCTGATGCAGGCGTAAAACCCGAAATATAAATAAATATTCCATTATCATATTGCAGCCTAAACTTGTAAGCCCATTAAATTTTGAGCAGTACATACTCGGGTGTGTCTCTCTGTCTGTCTGTCTATCTGTCTGTCTGTGTGTGTGTGCGTGCGTGCGTGAGTGCGTGCGTGCGTGCGTGCGTGTGACCTCTCCCTCACCACTGAGAATTGACCCCAACTTACACACCCCTCAAGATATATATTTTTAGATAATTTTTGGGCTGTGTATTTTAACCCTTTCCCTCATAGAAGAACCTCTTGACGCCATTACCAATACGACATACATTGACAATGTAGTAGCCAAACCAATGTTCATAATATAAGCTAGAATCTCATGTAGTCCCAGTAATATCTATGGAGGTGGGATAGATATGGCGACTACTTATCCACTGCATGATAGCTAAATGGCTGCCGATTGCATGGAGATATAATAGTATATTAACCTAAATCTCTATGAAGGAAAGGGTTAATGCCTAAATTTAGTACAATTTTGATCTCAAACTGTTGTACAGTTTAAATTGGCTTCCATTGATCCTGTAATTTTGCTTCATTATTTGGTTTTTTTTTGTACATACTCGGATGACTGGTTTAGTGTATATATATATAGCTCTAACGCTTCACTGGAAGGGGTATTACAAATATGTTATGAATATTTGATAGGTTAACAGTTCATAACGTGTGAAATGCTCAGGAAATCACAAATGAACATATTTTCGAGCCAATTTCTGTCTCTAATTAAGTTATTGTATAGTCTGTATGTAGTCTATTAACCCATTTCATTCTGGATACATTTAAAGGCTTTTGCAAACAACATAGATCCAGATCAGCCGCAGTGTGATGCTGCATGCTGATCAGGATCTATGTTGTTTGCTACATAGCCAAGTGTCTTAGCAAGATCATCTGACTAGCAAACAGCATAGAGCCTGATCAAACGGCACGTTCGGTGGCGGCTGATCTGGCTCTATGTTCTTTGCAAATACTGTTTGAACGGTATCCAGAATGAAATGGGTTACCTAAATAAAATTCTGAAGATGAACTGGATTTTGTGATATCCAGAATGAAATGGGTTAACCCTTTCAACACCGCAGACCTCTAAATAGGCTTACAAAAAGTGTAGATCCAGATGAGCCGGCTCGTGACGAGCCGTCTCATCAGGATCTGCACTTTTTGCCAGTGATATGACTATTTTTAGACATAATTACCCATTTTGATAAATGAACTGGTCCAAATGTAATCTTCTGATTCATTTATTGGTCTAACAATATCATGGACCAGTCCATGTCAGTTACTTGGTGTTGAATGGGTTAAGGGTCCACTTTGTAAGGTATTTGCTCTTTCCACACAGTTTGTACTCTATGATTATAGAAACATATAATTTATAATAAAAGTATTGTCACATCAAATCAATATGAATGAGTGTGTTGAAAATGTAAAATATTGAACTGCATTCCTTGCAGACACACGTTACAAACAGATACTCTAGATGAAGTATTTATAAATATATGGAAATAGTCAGACACAAAACAAACAGATACTCTAGATGGAAGTATTTATAAATGTATGGAAGTAGTCAGACACAGAACAAACAGATACTCTAGATGAAGTATTTATAAATATATGGAAATAGTCAGACACAAAACAAACAGATACTCTAGATGGAAGTATTTATAAATGTATGGAAATAGTCAGACACAGAACAAACAGATACTCTAGATGAAGTATTTATAATAAAATGGAAATAGTCAAACACAGAACAAACAGATACTCTAGATGAAGTATTTATAAATGTATGGAAATAGTCAGACACACAACAAACAGATATCTAGATGGACGTATTTATAACAAAACAATTGCTTTAAATCAGTCTGATTAGGGTAAATAGAATTGAATGACTGCGGGATCTTACGGTTATAACATGTGAATTGAGCAAACAGAATATTACTAGTCGTAACAGTTGTGAAGCCACGTTAATGCAAAAGGCAATTAGGCAAACAAATTAGATTCTTTTGTGGTGTTTTTCGAGAGTATGCGTGTGTATGTTGACAATATGAAGACTATGGCACAAAAGAAAGTTATAAATGGGCGTTACAGGCCATTGTTATTTATAATTACGTCTGACAGGTTTTTGCCAATTTCTGATCATTGTGGCATCAACTTTATGACAGTTGTTTGTGGTTCAGCTGCTGTCTGTCTGTTCCAACTAACAGTTTGTTGTATTGTTTAACACATCTTTCTCAGTGGTCTATAATAATCATCCATATTTCATTGTCTGTTTAATCTGTCTGTAAGAAGTACTATTGTAACTGCTAACAATTAATTATGTTCATCCTCTATTCCGTAAATTGAATCATCATTATTATAATACTACATGTCAATCGATTTATGTGAATATATGAATGTAAAATCTATTGTATTACGTGACCAATATGTAATTGTATATTTGTATGTTTATGACGATGTACCATGTACAAGTCTTAAAATAAACATATGTTCTGTTCTGTTCTGTCTGTTTAATCTAAAAATAAAGTTTCTTCATGAAATTCTATTTTTAGTCTGAGAGGGTGAGAGCTTGAATAGACTATTGTGTGTGGCTGCTATGTATATTGTAATATCGTCAACCACTCAGTTATTCATTAATTTGCCAAAATATATTTTGATAAAGGGAGGTAATTTACTGTTAATTTGCCAAAATATATTTTGATAAAGGGCGGTAATTTACTGTTAATTTGCCAAAATACATTTTGATAAAGGGCAGTAATTTACTGTTAATTTGCCAAAATATATTTTAATAAAGGGTGGTAATTTACTGTTAATTTGCCAAAATATATTTTAATAAAGGGTGGTAATTTACTGTTAATTTGCCAAAATATATTTTGATAAAGGGCGGTAATTTACTGTTAATTTGCCAAAATATATTTTGATAAAGGGAGGTAATTTACTGTTAATTTGCCAAAATATATTTTGATAAAGGGAGGTAATTTACTGTTAATTTGCCAAAATATATTTTGATAAAGGGAGGTAATGTACTAGTCACCACTTCCCCCATCCTGTTCCTACATTAGGCCGTCTGCATCGTCTTTGAGTTGTGCCAGAAGTAATATGTGACATTAAGTTATTAAAAAAAAATACATGTATATTAAAAAAATGACACAACATACTTCATAATGCTGATTAATATATAATTAATTAATTAATATAATGATTGATCATTATTACTTGCATTCTGTAAACACGGAAATATCATACACAGTTATAGTTTGACATTTTATTGTGACATTAAGTTCAAACAATATTGTTAATTTTTTGTGTGTTCTTTTTTCTATTTTCATGTGCTGAACATTGTTCTGACCACATTTAGGTAAGTACTTGATTATAAATGTTCTATAAATAGTAACAAGTAGATATATGAATCTGAAGTATGGGCTGCTCTCATTTGGTATGTATACTACATCTTGTACATATATAATTTCTTCCATGATTGTATCAGATGCCAGGAATGCTGGTAGCAAAAAAGTTGTTTAACCCATTTCATTCTGGATACATTTAAAGGCAATTGCAAACAATATAGATCCAGATCATTTGATTCTGGATAGCGTTCAAACGGTATTTGCAAAGAACATAGAGCCCGATCAGCCGCCATGGAAAGTACCGTCTGATCAGGCTCTATGCTGCTTGCCATTCAGATGATCTTGCTAAGACACTTGGCTATGTAGCAAACAACATAGATCCTGATCAGCATGCAGCGTCACACTGCGGCTGATCTGGATCTATGTTGTTTGCAAAAGCCTTTAAATGTATCTAGAATGAAATGGGTTACATGGATTATTTAATACATACACATAATAATACATATGGGATCCTACATGAGTGGTGATTTCATACCATATTTTATGATACGAGTTTTGGGAATTTTGCTATTAAGCGAGCTATGTTCTGAAACCACCTCGAGTGTAAGATCCTTTTTATCACATCACATTACCACAGTAACAACAACAATAAATTTGAAGAAAAAATATATTTTTGTTTGCCAGTATATTTTCGAGCCTTATGACATTAACGCATCTGTACGCCGTAGTAAATAGTCCGGATAATCGAACAATATCAAGCAAATTATCCACAACATATTTTTAGCATTTTTGATCTAAGCAGTCGATTTTCAACAAATAAAGAATGAACTCAAACAACATGTATATTTCGAATATCTATTGCAAGCTGTCACTGTCATGCCGCGACCAATCAGAATCCTTCCATGTTTTAATACACGTGTGTACATATTAGAAATTATTAGATGACTTGTATTACACTGAATACAAGCAACATTATGTGATAAAATGAATTATTACATACATATAATGATATATATTACAATACATCTTATAATCTCAATGGGTAAATGATAAACAATTAATATCTTCCTTAACCCATTTCATTCTGGATACCGTTCAAACGGTATTTGCAAAGAACATAGAGCCATATCAGCCGTCACTGATCGTGCAGTCTGATCAGTCTCTATGCTGTTTGCTATTCAGATGATCTTGCTAAGACACTTGGCTATGTAGCAAACAACATAGATCCTGATCAGCACGCAGCGTCACGCTGCGGCTGATCTGGATCTATGTTGTTTGCAAAAGCCTTTAAATGTATCCAGAATGAAATGGGTTAAAGCAACCCCAGACTCGTAAAATAGCAAATAAAATGCGCTGTTTCTATGGTGTATAGACAATATATATATAGATCAATAGCAACCAACTAACCTCTGTTGAATCTCTTGTACTGATAGAAGAGGGTTCTAAAACCTGCTAATTTCTCATTATTTGGGCATTATTGGGTCTGATAGTAATTATAGAAGTAATCATTTACTACACCATTCTAATAAAAGTTCCAGAACATGTCATGTATTACTGGTATAGTTGCTGGCTATATTCAATGTTAGTTGCTGGCTATATTCAATGTTAGTTGCTGGCTATATTCAATGTTAGTTGCTGGCTATATTCAATGTTAGTTGCTGGCTATATTCAATGTTAGTTGCTGGCTATATTCAATGTTAGTTGCTGGCTATATTCAATGTTAGTTGTTGGCTATATTCAATGTTAGTTGCTGGCTATATTCAATGTTAGTTGCTGGCTATATTCAATGTTAGGTGCTGGCTATATTCAATGTTAGTTGCTGGCTATATTCAATGTTAGTTGCTGGCTATATTCAATGTTAGTTGCTGGCTATATTCAATGTTAGTTGCTGGCTATATTCAATGTTAGTTGCTGGCTATATTCAATGTTAGTTGCTGGCTATATTCAATGTTAGTTGCTGGCTATATTCAATGTTAGTTGCTGGCTATATTCAATGTTAGTTGTTGGCTATATTCAATGTTAGTTGCTGGCTATATTCAATGTTAGTTGTTGGCTATATTCAATGTTAGTTTCTGGCTATATTCAATGTTAGTTGCTGGCTATATTCAATGTTAGTTGCTGGCTATATTCAATGGTATAGTTGCTGGCCAATGAGAATGATTAATATAAGTTGTTAAAGCTTGTTTCGCAATCGTTGTGTAAAATAAATAAAGTTTAAAAGGCAATTAATGTAAACACTGTGCTTTTATGTCTGGCGAAGTGTCATCGATCATACACACATTGCATCATTTCACATAATGTTACATGTACATGTCAGATTAATGCATGGGGGCCCCCTGCCACTCATCGATCATTCATCAATTTAACATTAATCAAGTTTCAATTCTTTAACTCTAAAAGCACCTTAACCAAACTGAAATACAAGGGATATCTTGTAATTAATCACGTTCCTTGGAATGAACTTATCATAAATCACCGGAACGTAGAATAATGCTGTACTGCAACATGCAAATTGTTTTCTCTCATTTCACCAAATCGACACCACTCTCCAAAATGATACTTCTTATACACATAAAATGCAAAAATGTATAACATAGATAAGTTGTCAAAAATGAATAATGTAAAAGAAATGCCTAGTTGGACGTATAACTGTTCCTGTAAAAAGTGTATATATATATATATATATATAGATAGATAGTTTATTCTGAACAAAAAGCAAATGCTCATGAGTTCATTATAACATTGGCATTACAATACTTGGTCAATGGTGTATAGTTCAATCACAAATTTAACATTCAGTACATGCACATTTTGAAAGCATAATATCAAATTAAACTACATAGTGGTTACACATGATCAAATTGAATTCAAATAATTGTATAATATAGTGCAACGATCTGCAACCTGAAAGAGAAAATACATATTTATACATACACGCACATGTACATACCTACATAATATTATGTAATCATACGTACACATGTACATACATACACACATACATTTAATATAAACACTGAAAATATACGAAGATATTTAACAACAAATTGTATGGGATAACGCATATGTGAAAGATTTTGAGTTTCTTTGCGGAGAAAAGTGACTAGTAAAAGAAGATGTTTCTTATATAACCATGACAATTGTATCTGTTTATAACTGGATATAAAATGGGTTACCCACTAGGGAGAGGACACTAGCTGGAGCCGTTACGATTGTACCCTTAGGCAAGGCATTTGATTTCCACGTTGCCTCTTCTCTCTCCCTCGTGGCGATGGATTCCATCAGGAATGAGGTCTCGAGAGTGATTAATATAAGTTGTAAGAACTTGTTTCGCATTCGAGCTAAAATAAATTTGTATAAACTAAACCCACTAGAGGCCTCAAAATGAAAAACAAAATAAAACAAGCAAAAAAACATGCAAAAAACCATGCAAAATCATAGCATACTAGCAACTAATGCTGCACGTGTAACTGGATATAAAATGGGTTACCCAATAGGGGGCTCAAAATGAAAAACAAAAAAAACATGCAAAGAAACATGCAAAAACAACATGCAAAATCATCACATACTAGCTATTAAATGCTGCAAGTGTAACTCGATATAAAATAGGTTACCCACTAGGGGCCTCAAAATGAAAAACAAAAAAAACATGTAGAAGAACATGCAAAAAAAACATGCAAAATCATCACATACTAGCTATTAATGCTGCAAGTGTTTGAGTAGCGTTTTCAGATGTTCTTATGATAATCATGCATAACACTTCAACGATGAATTTTCACTTCAAGTTGAGAAAAGCCCTTATTTAAAGATTTGCCAAGATTTCAATCGAAGTACATTGAAAATGCATTTTGTTTGAATGATGTTAAGAGGGTGTATTTAAAATGGTGAATCAAGATAAGCAACATTTGCAGAATTGTGCAGTTTTAGCTTGAGCAGCCTCATACTACCAGTACCGTATATAATGGAACCCTAGTCTTGAAGATCCTAAAATACAGACGGACGGATCTGTAGTCCAGTGGTAACACGCTGGACTGGTAATCCAGGGATCGCAGGTTCGATCACTCGTCTGACCCTAATAAAATTAACAGTCTTTCAGATGGGACGTTAAACCGAGGTCTTATGTCGGTGCTGTACACTGTGCATGTAAATGAACCAGAGGAGACTCTGGAATGGGTCTCTGTCTGTATCATTACACTATTCTCCAAAAATCTAAAATGACTAATCTCTTCTGGAGGCGTCGCTCATATGAGTAACCGGTAGCGACGATAAATAAACGTAAAATACACAGAAGATCCTAAAGATGTAAAAGTTGTTTAAATATGCGGTATTCTAATTTTGAGTATAATTAATTTGCAGGGTTTTAAATTTGACGATGTATCATTTTATAAATTATTTGATAATAGCAGCCATAGCTAGGTCATAATTTTTGGGAGAAGTGAGAAAATGCACATTTGCATTCTTAAATTCTGTTATTTAGTAAATTTCAACAAAATGGGTAAAATACATAATATGACCACTATACTTTCTAATCTTATTGTACAAAATTGTAAATAAAAATTGTAAAAAAAAAAAATGGGGGCCCTCAGTGGGGGCCCACAGGGGGCGAAGTCAAGGTCCCTAGGGTGAACCCTGATTAGTATATATAGTAATTATCAATATAAATTGTAATATATCAATATGTAAACCATTTTTAAAATTGCAATGATAATGTATAAGTAACACACTGATGAATAATACCCTGCAAACAGACGGATCTGTAGTCCAGTGGTAGCAAGCTGGACTGGTAATCCAGGGATCGCAGGTTCGATCCCCCGTCTGACCCTAATAAAATTAACAGTCTTTCAGATGGGACGTTAAACCGAGGTCTCGTGTCGGTGCTTTACACCGTGCACGTAAAAGAACCAGAGGAGATTCTGGAATGGGTCTCTGTCTGTATAATTGCACTATCCTCCAAAATTACTAATCTCTTCAGGAGGCGTCGCTCATATGGGCAACCGGTAGCGACGATAAATAAACATAAAACACAAAATACCCTGCAATACCCATGGAAGTTCCATTTTATGAGGTTTGACAAGTACTAGAGCCTCCAGTGTGGATAATTGGAGTTAAAAGTGATTATGGGAATTAAATAGTGCATCTCAAGTTACCCATTCATCCAAACACACATTCATTTTGTTTGATCCTACAGAACAACCCCCCCTCATCACATACACACAATCCTCACCTCTTGTCGTTCATTGTGGTAATTATAGCAAGAAATGTTGCACATCTTTATTTCAAAGATAATGGGCTGGAGATTGATCATTTCTGTCAGTATCTCTCATTTTCTCCGGTCATCAACTTCACTGGTCAAAGTATATCTCTTGTGTTTCATGATCATTTGCATAAGCTACTTGTCTGTTTGCTATTTGCTTTACATTAACAAAATACTTGTTTTGGATCACTCAGTCAAATCCATACCAGCTTGTCTGATCTCTCAGTTGAATCCAGGTAATCATGTATTGTATGTGTGAGAGTACAAGTCACTGACAGCTTAGATTGCAGAACTATAAGCCTAATAATATGTGCTTTTATGGAGAGTGTATGTGTGTTTTACGTTTATTTATCGTCGCTACCGGTTGCCCATTTGAGCTACGGGCAGTTTACCTCCTAACAACACCTTCCTGGGCAGACTCCAGCAGTGTGTGTTTTACGTTTATTTATCGTCGCTACCGGTTGCCCATATGAGCTACGGGCAGTTTACCTAACAACACCTTCCTGGGCAGACTCCAGCAGTGTGTGTTTTACGTTTATTTATCGTCGCTACCGGTTGCCCATATGAGCTACGGGCAGTTTACCTAACAACACCTTCCTGGGCAGACTCCAGCAGTGTGTGTTTTATGTTTATTTATCATCGCTACAGGTTGCCCATATGAGTGACATTAGATTAGTCATTTTAGATTTTTGACAGATAGTGCAATGATACAGACAGAGACAATTCCAGAGTCTCCTCTGGTTCTTTTACGTGCATGGCATACAGCACCGACACGAGACCTCGGTTTAAAGTCCCAATTGAAAGACTGTAAATTTTATTAGGGTCAGAGAGAGTTTTGTACTGGTTGTGTACTGGTTCTAATGGTCCACCAATCAAAACACTATAGTGCATCTAAGGAGCATTTCTCATTAAAGCCCATTAATGCCTTTATTTAGAATGATCTGCACATTGAGCTATAATGTATTCGTTCTTGCCTGAAACTCAACCAAGTGATGCACAATGTTTCTTGCAAATTAATGGACAGTGTAATTATGTGTGGTTAATGTACACAGTCTTAATGGGCATGCAATTCACAAATCAGCATGCAATTGTTTGACTTTAATTGTTGTTTTTATTGTTGGCTCTCTACTCTTAATGTCAACTATCATATTTGCTGGGTTTGTCATATCTCTGCCTAATTTACGTGCCGGTCATTAACAGTTGGCACTGCATGCATGTTTCTTTAGTCCATATCCCTATGGAATTTGACATATTGTTATTGTTGCTCCAAATATGGAACATTGATTATCCCACCTTACACCCAGCTTCCCCAGCAGTTCCTGTCAGAACATCAAAACTATTTGCAATCCCATGAGTCAACTTCCTGTCAAGTTTAGACTGTGTCCAGAATTCCCAGAATTGGACAAGTTCATGAAGAAGAACTATTAGTGACCAGTCTACCAAACATGGTTTCATGGTTGCTAATCATAGTAATTGACAGAGAGAAAATTATTTCATCAATCAAGACAATAGAAGTTGCAGAATTGTTCAGTTGCCAAAGAGGTTTTAATGGGAAGCCTGGATAAATCATATTTATACAGTCATTAGCACTGATTAGACCTGATTTTATTTTTATGTTCATACTGACAACATCATAAAGTGTATATGAATATGTCTTTGACTCATGCCCTTGTTAGAAACATTTAATCTGGCACATCTCCTAGCTGTCATTGACTGCTGTGAGTCTTCAATGAACTTTGTTGAGGGGAATGACGAGTTTAGCATTCCATCAATATAAGAATGTTGTATCCATGTGACATTGGTTGGCATGCTAGCTGTGAAAATAACAGTCAAGAACTTTCATTAGAATTATGTCGTAATGAGCTTCAGCTAAAAATAACAAAAACCCATTAATGAATTGCCGCTGCTGCAGTTGTTTGAACTATTTATAGCATTTATTTTACCCAGTAATCATAGATAATCTCAGTTACCTCAGAGGCTGCAGAGGATTCAGTATCTGCAGTATCTGGATTACAAATCAGCAAGCGCATAATTATGAATTGAAGTACAGACATATACGTTACATGTACTGCAAGACTCTAACAACCACTGTCTTTGATTGGATTTATTATTGAATCAGTTGCTTAGAGCATTTTCCTTTTATCTTTCACAATGTCTTGCAGATAACTTGGGGTTGTTCTCTCTAGCTAGGGCTTGGCAGACAACTTGGTGTTGTTCTATGTAGCTAGGTGCTTGGACAACTTGTTGTTGTTCTATGTAGCTAGGTGCTTGGACAACTTTGTGTTGTTCTATGTAGCTAGGTGCTTGGACAATTTGGGGTTGTTCTATGTAGCTAGGTGCTTGGACAACTTGGTGTTGTTCTATGTAGCTAGGTGCTTGGACAACTTGGTGTTGTTCTATGTAGCTAGGTGCTTGGACAACTTGGTGTTGTTCTATGTAGCTAGGTGCTTGGACAACTTGGGGTTGTTCTATGTAGCTAGGTGCTTGGACAACTTGGTGTTGTTCTATGTAGCTAGGTGCTTGGGCAACTTAGGGTTGTTCTATGTAGCTAGATGCTTGGCAGGCAACTTCGGGTTATTCTAGCGCATAGCTAGCTAAAGGTGCTTGGCATAAATCGTCCAGCTTGGTTACCAACTGATACATTCCTATAGTCCTGTCCCAGTCCGAGTTTGTTCTACAAGAGTTAAGGCCCATATTAAATCGCTGCATGAAACAGGACTAGAAACCAGAGGAGACTCTGGAATGGGTCTCTGTCTGTATCATTGCACTATCCTCCTAAATCTAAAATAACTAATCTCTTCACGAGGCGTCGCTCATATGGGCAACTGGTAGTGACGATAAATAAACGTAAAAACACACACTATATGTGAGAAATTTGTCAGTTGCTTATTGGAGTTGTGTTGATTACATACCTGGTTCTTACACAGGAAATGCGGGTGGTCTTGTCCTCCATATCAAACTGACCTGGCAATATTGTTTAATTTGGCCAGCAACTGATATAAAAATACATGCAATTTATGTGAAGTTGAAGCTCATTGTTCATTTATTCTTTCACTGTTGGGGATATTTTCTGATGATTTTTACTTGTCAATCTAATCCAAAACCTACGAGAATCTGACAAGATCGTGGGCAATAAATTTACAAATGGAAACAAACCTGATACCGAACAGCAAATAATTAAACAAAAATAATGTGTCTTCCCCAGCAAGTATAATGGGCTGCCATCTGTTAATAAAGTGTCTTATCTAAAATCTAATCTTCATCTAAAATTATCTGTCATGTATTTTTTGTTGCTTATCACAACACATTAAAGTGGTTTACTGTCGCCCAGCAGTAAATGTATTAAAATGGGTACCTTTTATTTATCTTCTTGTCCCATTTCTTGATGTTCAGATAGTAGGTGACCAGGTCTATTCATTATACAATAAAACTGAAATTCCGCTGCTTTTCGGGCAGAGCTTTGGAGATGCATAAATGTGATTATTTGTGTGACAGTGATTTGAATACAAGGGTATATTGTATTTTTCGCAGCTGTTAGATGTATATCGAATGTATTATTGGATGTCATAATTCTAGTGTGTATAGACTGTGTGCTGTAGCATACCATCGTGATATTGAGTCCGCCTCCGTGGTCGAGTGGTTACGGTCACTGACTTGTATACCACTGTAACCTATCATCACTGATGGTCACGGGTTCGAGCCCCGCTCATGCCGTGTCTCATTTATATGAAAAAGTTGGCAGTTTCTTACGGAGGTTGGTGCACCCAAGTACTGGTTAACCGCTGGAGCCTGCCCAGGAAAGGTGTTGTTAGGTAAACTGCCCGCCGGCGATATAGCCCAAAATGGTGCTGATGCAGGCGTAAAACCCGAAATATATAATAATAATAACCATTGGTATATTAGAACAAGTTTCTGTAAAACGGAAAAGTAACAAATAAAACCCACCAAGTTACTATCCAAACTTGAAATATTTGTAGATCGTTGTTCTTGAGGTTACAGTCACCTTAATATAATATAACTAGCTTCGAGTCAAATGCCCAACTTCAAGATTGTACACATTTAGAACAACATGGTTACCTGCCAGTTACATTATCATAATGATTCACCAATAACATGACCACCGGAAACAAATTTTAAGAAACCACAGATGCTGAACTTCTTGGGTTACATTTTTAATCTTTTCATGTATTGAAAGTGTGTTAGACATTCCAGAAATAAATTTGAAGTTTGAACAATGCTGACTTAAAGCCCTCTAATGTGTTTACTTATCATGTGCTGCTCATCCGAGATATTCTAATGAGCGACTGAATAGTCATGAATAATTATCACTGACCTTTAGTTTTCCAAAAATAGTTTTCCAAAAATAATTTTATTTAGATTTAAAGAAAATAATTTTCCAAATATAATTTATTTAGATTTTAAGAAATATTTTCAGGATCTTACTATCCACAAATATAAAACTGTTCTCCAATCTCAAACTCAGACACAAGCTTTCTGATTGGCTGAGCCAAGAGAAAATCTCAAATCTCATATCAGACTTGAGATTGGAGAAAAGTATTATAATAATAATAATTTGCTATGTATAACGCGCTATCATGTATAACGCGCACCCACTTTTTGGCACGAAAATCGGGGGGGAAAACGTAGTTCTGGTGTATACCGCGCACCGTAAAATATCATTTTCACAAGCCAAAAGTATTACATCCTCTGATTGAACCTGGTTTATGTAATGACAGAAGGATAATTTTGCAATTGAATTATAGAGTTCCCTTTGATGAAAACATACCGCATAATGAGATACTTTAATGTTTTCGCTTATCTTATCTCTTTTCATTTCCTATAATGGCTGCCATGCATTTTAGCTCAATACAACTTGTAAAACTGGAGAATAGGATGAACCGACTAGAGCATGTTTTGCTCTTCAAATTTGATCAAGTTCTCTCGGATAGCAGAAGAATATACCAGCGACTGCTGAAAAAGCAATCATCTGTCTGAGGCAGATCAATACAGAACAATGTCTGACACGATAATAGTAGAATGAAATGAAAGTTGCATGGGTTACATATTCCTGGGAGCGATTACCGTTTATTCGAGGAAAATAGTTTCGGACATGGGAGAAATGGGTATCTTTAATCGTCTCGTGTTTCTTAGTAATAGGCTATTCATAGTGGTCAAAAGGCGAAATTAATATTTTCTTGCGGTGAATCGGGGGGGGGGGGGGAAGAAGAACTTCAATAAATGACGAAATTGACGATAATGTTGAGCAGTCATGATTCAATAGCAGACGCAAATATATAATGAATGATGGTATCATGTTTTCTGAAGTCTTGCAACAGGCAGGGAGGGATTTGTTCACCAAAATCACACTTCCATAACAGTCTGTAACTAAGTTAAAGAATAAAGAGACTAGATAGAGACATTTTTGGAGACTTCCTCTGCCAGGCTAGATAGCCGCCAGCTGTCCGTGTGACTTTACACCACCGAGACAAGCAAACAATGATAAATGCAGAGACAATTCATTTTCTGTTCTTGATACTTTTCTCAACAATTCATTTTCTGTGCTTGATACTTTTCTCATTTATTATGGAGCCTCCATGGTGTAATGGGTAGGGTGTCCGCCTAATGTAACCGAGAGGTTGTTAGTTTGAGTCCCATCTGAACCACAGTGATGTCCGTAGGCAAGACACCTAAATCCACATTTTCCCTCAGGACGATGGATTCCATCAGGAATGAGGTTTTGAGAGCGATCAATTTAATGTTGTAAGGACATTTTTCGCTATCAAGCTAAAATATAATAATATGCAAGCATTTTTCTTTTTGCTATATCCTAATTCTAACATGACTCGGCATTTTGTCTGTATACGCAAAGACAGAATTTACCGTGTTTAAATCAACAACAAACCATATTTTTTAGCATGTGATAGATATCAAACGTGATTTTACTGGCATTTTTCTAGTTTTGTGACGGAATTTGAGCTTTCTAAAATTTAACAAAAACTATATTGGAGCTTCAATAGTACAGTGGTAGAGCATCATATTTGGAAAGAAGGGAGTTCCAGGTGTGATACCCTGTCCTTGAGCAAGGCACCACCACACACGCATTGCTTAGTACTGATTAAACCGCTACGGTCAAAGGGCTTGCCAATATGACATAACCTCACAGCAGTGATTTCTGAGACCAATAGGGGTTGAAAAGTTGACCGGCACAAAACGTGTTGGGATGTACTGGGGTTTAACTTTACATCTTAGCTATACTGGATCTTCTCTGAATAGTGTCTATTAATTGTATATGACCATGTTTCTTTATATCTACATTTGACTCAAAGAACTGGAGAATGTCTATGCTCAATACTCCGGACAGTAGATTTGGGCTATGCTTATATAATTCTTATGAGGCCTGGAATTAGGCAAGCAAATATATAATGGATATTATGTATATAATGGAAGTCGTGATAGCGCAGTGGTAGAGCGTTCACTTCAGCTGCGAAAGGCCCGGAGTTTGCGCCCCGCTGGAGCCGTTACGATTGTGCCCTTAGGGAAGTCATTTAAATTCCACATACCTCTTCTCTTTCCCTCGTGGCGATGGATTCCATCAGTAATGAGGTCTCGAGAGTGATTAATATAAGTTGTAAGAACTTGTTTCGCAATCAAGCTAAAATAAATTTGTATAAAAGAAGTATATAACGTTTGGAGTAGTTTAACCTCAATTTGAACGCAAGATATTTCAACAATAATTCAATAATTAACTCTCCAATATTGACCTTGGAATGCCGCTAGCTTATGTCAATGTTAGTTTATTAAAAATTAATAAGGCAATTTCTACAAACCTGGGGCTGTTATCTCAGATTCTGAAGCCTCCCAACAGAAACGTGTTAAATCATCCGTAGTGGATGGGGAAACGAAGATAAGGAATGTTTCATTAGCAATTTAGCCAATCAATAAAACACGGTTCTCTTAAAAATGCTTTGTAATTTATCATTTTGCGTTTCAATTTTTTTATGTCAGATAAGATTAGTGGTCTGAAAGCTTCATAATAATATTTTACGAGAGTGGTATGGTTTTTTAATGATGTTGAGTGTTGCATATTGATTGTTTTTGTACTTTTGATGTAGAGCTACATTACATATTACAAGACGTGATTGTACAATTTGGTATTAACCCATTCAACACCAAGTAACTGACATGGACTGGTCCATGATATTTTTAGACCAATAAATTAATAACAAAATTACATTTGGATCAGTTCATTTATCAAAATGTCACGAGCCGGCTCATCTGGATCTACACTTTTTTGTAAGCCAATTTAGAGGTCTGTGGTGTTGAAAGGGTTAAAGACTACAATTTTGCAGAACTAAAAATAATAGAAATGTTGTCTCTGACTTAGCGAGAGATAAAACTTATCCAAGAGATGAAAGTTATCATTTACGAAATATAAATTCATTTAATTAATAGAACAAAATGGAACTTACTGACTGTCATAGATGAAAGGAAAAACAATATGACATGAACTGAAATTGCAAGAGAGATAGCCAGATATGATAGGGCCTGTAGAGGGAATACTGGACTGTAGTGAAATTGCAAGAGATATAGCCAGATGTGATAGGGCCTGTAGAGGGAATACTGGACTGTAGTGAAATTGCAAGAGATATAGCCAGATGTGATAGGGCCTGTAGAGGGAATACTGGACTGTAGTGAAATTGCAAGAGATATAGCCAGATGTGATAGGGTCTGTAGAGGGAATACTGGACTGTAGTGAAATTGCAAGAGATATAGCCAGATGTGATAGGGTATGTAGAGGGAATACTGGACTGTAGTGAAATTGCAAGAGATATAGCCAGATGTGATGGGGTCTGTAGAGGGAATACTGGACTGTAGTGAAATTGCAAGAGATATAGCCAGATGTGATAGGGCCTGTAGAGGGAATACTGGACTGTACTGAAATTGCAAGAGAGATAGCCAGATGTGATAGGACCTGTAGAGGGAATACTGGACTGTACTGAAATTGCAAGAGAGATAGCCAGATGTGATAGGACCTGTAGAGGGAATACTGGTTGTACTGAACTGAAATTGCAAGAGAGATAGCCAGATGTGATAGGCTGTAAGGGAATATGGATGTAGTGAAAGCAAGAGAGATAGCCAGATGTGATAGGACCTGTACAGGGAATACTGGACTGTAGTGAAATTGCAAGAGAGATAGCCAGATGTGATAGGACCTGTAGAGGGAATACTGGACTGTAGTGAAATTGCAAGAGAGATAGCCAGATGTGATAGGACCTGTAGAGGGAATACTGGTTGTACTGAACTGAAATTGCAAGAGAGATAGCCAGATGTGATAGGGCCTGTACAGGGACTACTGGTTGTACTGAACTGAAATTGCAAGAGAGATAGCCAGATGTGATAGGGCCTGTAGAGGGAATACTGGACTGTACTGAAATTGCAAGAGATATAGCCATATGTGATAGGGCCTGTACAGGGAATACTGGTTGTACTGAACTGAAATTGCAATTGAAGTAGCCAGATGAGATAGGAATACTGGTTTAAAATAAACTATCCTACTATATAAGGAAGCTTGGGTTTGACACGGACATATTTAATTAAGATTATACAATAAAGATATCAAATCTATTTAAAAATGTCAGTTTTGTGCACAAACAGGAAAAAGTGCATGTTGATGAGAATATTTAACGTTAATGTCATGCTGGGCATGTTTTATGTGTGTGTAGGGATTTTGCAGGTTTATGTGCTTATTGCATGTTTAAATGCTATTACAGTAACAGGTTTTTCCTAGATAAGTATCTTGTTGGTGATTTTAGTGCCTTGTGGCTGATTCCTTAGAGTTTTGGCTCCAGACTGATTGCCGTTGTTCTGTGTGTTGCAGAGTTCGGTGACATGCTTTTTTTCCTTGCAATAATTGTTTCTGGACGAATGAACATAATTTACTAATGAAAATACCAGTTCTGTATCCATCCTTAACCCATTCAACCCCAAGTAACTTACATGGACTGGTCCATGATATTCATAAACCAATAAATGAATCAGAAAATCACATTTGGACAAGTTCATTTATCAAAATGGATAATTATGTCTAAAAATAGTTATATCACTGGCAAAAAGTGCAGATCCTGATGAGACGGCTCGTCACGAGCCGGCTCATCTGGATCTACACTTTTTGTAAGCCTATTTAGAGGTCTGTGGTGTTGAAAGGGTTAACCCATTTCATTCTGGATACATTTAAAGGCTTTTGCAAACAACATAGATCCAGATCAGCCACAGCCTGATGCTGTGTGCTGATCAGGATCTATGTTGTTTGCTACATAGCCAAGTGTCTTAGCAGGATCATCTGAATATCAAACAGCATAGAGCCTGATCAGACGGAACGTTCTGTGGTGGCTGATCTGGCTCTATGTTCTTTGCAAGTACTGTTTGAATGGTATCCAGAATGAAATGGGTTAAGTGAGATTGTATTACAAGTGGTATGTATTGCCTACATAGTACTAAGTGACTGACCCCAGGATATAAATCATCCGAGATACAATATATATGATGAGTGTCTGTCACCTGAAGTAGTTGCATCATGGACAGATGGTGACAATGTATCTCCAGCAATGTGGGTTTAAGTCCTGCTTGAGATCTGGGATTCGTAGCTAGTTTGTGGAATGTCTATGTGACTAGTAACCAAGGTGCCTTATCTGAACCATCATGCTAAGAGAGTGTTTTTCTGTTTGAAAAAACTGCTGCTCTATGCAGGGCTCTTTCTAGAGGGTGATTTGTACTTCTCCCTAAAAAATGTTTTTAAAAAATAATCTTTTTTTTTACAATTTCATACTAAATTTTGTCCACTAATCAAATGTTGTATTTAACCCATTTCATTCTGGATACATTTAAAGGCTTTTGCAAACAACATAGATCCAGATCAGGATCTATGTTGTTTGTTACATAGCCAAGTGTCTTAGCAATATCATCTGAATAGCAAACAGCAGAGCCTAATCAGACGGCACATTCCGTGGCAGCTGATCTGACTCTATGCGAATACTGTTTGAACGGTATCCAGAATTAAATGGGTTAATGGTCATACTGTGCATTTTAACCATATTTTGCTGAAATTTATTAAATAACGCCATTTAAGGACGTGATCGCTCGCTTTCTACCACTCTGATTCAAGACACTAAAAACAAAATGTTCAATCCCTCCCTCCCCTCCCCCCACACACAAAACAGAACATAAAAAATTCACAACTACCTTATTTCACAGAAATCTTGTTTAAGGTTAAAAACCCAAAGGCATATCCCCTGGGGGGAGTGTAATGGCCATAGGGAACGAATCCCATCAGTCATACAGTGTTGGATTTGCATATTGTTCAATATTGGAAAATTAAGATTTGAATACATAACAGGAAATGTTGCTTCAAAAGACATTGCATGATCTTCCACAGAGCAATTAATCACTGAAAAAAATACAATTAGAATTCTGACCATTTGACTCCGGTATTTTTTCCGTCATTTGTCAAAGACATCATAAAGTACGTAGTGGATAGTTTTCATGATTTTCTTCATTTTATGTCTCGAGTTTCAGTGTTTCCCCAGGAATGGTTTTCATTCTCATTAATCATTCGTGTGGATGAAATATCATTGATATTCATTAGTCGTTTGTACTTCAGTATTGTTTCTTGATCAATCAGGCATTTTCATTGGATACCAGTCGGAACCTTTTGTGACTCTAATGAAGAAGAGCTCCCTTGTGGAATCATGGGCTATGCTGGTGTGTGTGACTGTGGAATCATGGGATATGCTGGTCCATGTGACTGACATAGTGTTCTTTCTTTGTAAGAATATACTTCACGCCCATCATTCTTTTGTCCCCCCCCCCCCCGAAATCTCTAAATTGCAGCAAAATCCTGTAATGAGAACACTTCACAAAGTCTCCAATTGAGAAACATTCAGCTCACTCCATGCAATCTGAGACAACAGATTCTTGTTACCCATGAAAAATTAATACAGCAAACATTTGTAATGACTTGTTGCCATGTGCTGTTTTAATTGATGTGTCTTGCCATGTGGCCATGTGCTGTTTTAATTGATGTTTGTTGCCATGTGGTCATGTGCTGTTTTAATTGATGTTTGTTGCCATGTGGTCATGTGCTGTTTTAATTGATATTTGTAGCCATGTGCTGTGCTGTTTTAATTGACATGTGTTGTCATGTGATCATTTGCTGTGCTGTTTTAATTGATGCTTGTCGCCATGTGATCATGTGCTGTGCTGTTTTAATTGATGTTTGTTGCCATGTGCTGTGCTGTTTTAATTGACATGTGTTGTCATGTGATCATTTGCTGTGCTGTTTTAATTGATGCTTGTTGCCATGTGATCATGTGCTGTGCTGTTTTAATTGATGTTTGTTGCCATGTGCTGTGCTGTTTTAAAAATTGATGTTTGTTGCCATGTGATCATGTGCTGTGCTGTTTTAATTGATGTAATAATGTCTAAATTGAGGACTGGAATCATTAATTCATTTCAAAGGCATATTTCATGTGCAACATGCCACGACCCCACCTAGTCAACTTTAGCCCCCAACTTGGACTGGGAGCATGTGTGCCCCCCATAGCATCAAATCCAAACTTGGACTTGGAGCATGTGTGCCCCCCATTGCATCAAATCCGAACTTGGACTGGGAGCATGTGTGTCCCCCCCATAGCATCAAATCCAAACTTGGAATGGGAGCATGTGTGTCCCCCCATAGCATCAAATCCGAACTTGGACTGGGAGCATGTGTGTCCCCCCATAGCATCAGTGCCCTCCATGACATCAAATCTAAACTTGAACTGGGAGTATGTATGCATTTTCCAATGAGCATGTTTTCTACTACAGCTTTTGTTGTTGATGACATGAGCTGGTATACATGCTCATTACGTTTTTGTTGATGACATGAGCTGGTATACATGATCATTATGTTTTTGTTGATGACATAAGCTGGTATACATGATCATTACATTTTTGTTGATGACATAAGCTGGTATACATGCTCATTACGTTTTTGTTGATGACATGAGCTGGTATACATGATCATTATGTTTTTGTTGATGACATAAGCTGGTATACATGATCATTACATTTTTGTTGATGACATAAGCTGGTATACATGCTCATTACGTTTTTGTTGATGACATAAGCTGGTATACATGCTCATTACGTTTTTGTTGATGACATAAGCTGGTATACATGCTCATTACGTTTTTGTTGATGACATAAGCTGGTATACATGCTCATTACGTTTTTGTTGATGACATAAGCTGGTTTGTTTGTTTTTGTTGTGTGGGGCATCCTGTAACTGAGTCATAAAACAACAATAAAACAACACATTCTCTAGTAACAGCTATGTAACACATCTGTAACTGCCTCTCTAGATATGTGAACTATGCTGTATACACGTGTTGTTAGATGTGTTCATATCCATTACCTGGAATACATCAAACACCCATCTAATGCTTATGACACTGGCAAAGTTTGTAACTGTGAAATGACAACAATTGTTTTCTTTGAACCATCATTACACTGTATGAGCGACTGCAGATTTTTCATCGTGACTGCAGATTTCATCTTTGCTACTAGCTCGCCGATAATTATGATATCGTAATTAAGCGAATGTATTGATATCCAAAGAGTAAATCAAGCATTTTCGATAATGGTGGAAATAATTACTTAACCCACAACACACTCTGAAAAAGAAACATGTTATCAATATTTTTCTTTTTTCTTTTTAGATTCATAACATGTGTTTGGTTTGATTTTTTGAAGAGAAAAATGAATAATATTTAAATTAAGCAGACCATCATTGTCGATTTCAGCTTATTTAACCCTTTCAACACCACACACCTCTAAATAGGCTTACAAAAAGTGTAGATCCAGATGAGCCGGCTCGTGACGAGCCGTCTCATCAGGATCTGCACTTTTTACCAGTAAAATTACTATTTTTAGACAAAATTACCCATTTTGATAAATGAGCTGGTCCAAATGTAATTTACTTATTAATTTATTGGTCTAAAAATATCATGGACCAGTCCATGTCAGTTACTTGGTGTTGAATGGGTTAATTGCTAAAATGATTGTTCTGTTCTGTTGATTCCCAGGAATCTGTTTTCTCTGTAAATATACATTGTGTGTATAGTTCAAGTTGGAATTTCATGTTGCGTACCTGTATTGTTGGGTAACAGATGTATAGCCTGAGGCTCGTGTGTGTTTACCATTTGTATGTTATCACTATGGTGCCCAATGATGTCAACAAAACCCATTACTGAGACTGGTTGCACTCGGGTTCCGTTACGTGCAGCATAAACAGCAATCCCGATGATCTGAATGTGTAAAATTTACTAAATTACGCATCTCCTTCAATGGCACGACACAATCTCCATCCTAGCCAATTGTATGAAATTGGAATGAGAAATGTTCATTTATTTCATTCATAGTTGAAAAGAAAATAACATAGCAGTACTGTTGTATAAGACTATGTTTCATGTCCTGGTATATTTGCGATGATGTTTCCGCATAATGGTTTCCCAAAGACATTACTTTGCCCATAAATGGCAGCCTTAATTGCCTCGCGTTACGCAGTTACAAATGGAATTCAATTTAAATGCGGAGAGCTTTACAATGCTGTAAACATACCATTGTAAAATTGAATAACTAGAAATGTGAAATTAAAAGCAAGCAATCTGTACAAATAACAGAATCTCAAATTGAATTCGATAATAAATTATTTGGCGTAAAACAAGATAATGTAATTATATTTTGCATAACGAATTAACTGTAAGAATCAAACAGGAAATGATTCGGAATAAATTGAAATTCCATACTGATTAGAATGTCAAATACATAAAAATTAATGTAAAATTAACAATTAATCCATTTGATTCTGGTTACTGTTCAAACAGTATTTGCAAAGAACATAGAGCCAGATCAGCCGCCACGGAACGTGCCGTCTGATCAGGCTCTATGATATTTGCTATTCAGATGAAATGGGTTAAGGTCATTGACTTCAAACCACTTACCACTCACAGTTTTAGGTTCAAATCCAAATTAATGGGGGGGGGGGTTTAAATCTACCCATATGAGGAAGTTATCCAGCTGGCATGTGGAAGGACAGTGGTTCTACCCGGGTGGCCAAAATACATCTCAAAGTGGCACCCTTCCTCCACCATAACAGATGGGGAGTCACCATGTGACTTAAGCTGTTGGTGCAATGTTTAATAATTAAAAGGCCGCGTCTGATCAGGATCTATGTTGTTTGCTATTCAGACAAATGTTTTGGCTCAACTATCCGAATAGCAAACAGCATAGAACCTGATCAGATGGCACGCACATTCTGTGCTGTCAGATCAAGCTCTATGCTGTTTGAAAAAAGAGACTTTAGTCGTGATTGGCAGGTTAAAGGTTAAAATCAATCATAACAATTTCAATATCTTAAGAGTTCTGTGTGTTCTTGATGGTTGAAATGGTTGCAGATAGATCACTTACAACTAACTATGACACAATTCTAATGAAATTCCATGACATATTTCCAGAGTTTTCAGTTACAAATAAGAAAAACATGTTAATGAATTGTTGGCTGCTAAAATTACTTGGAACTATTTATAGCATTTATTTTACCCAGCATGCAAAGAGTTAATATTCGTGTGTCTGATAGAATTGTAACACTCTTATGTGAAGAACACTTCAGGGACTGCTGCAGACTTTTATGGTTTACTTTAAGAAAATGAGTATTGAACAAACAAGTGTTTTAGTGACAAAGATGACACTGTTTCTAATCTAAGCATCTGGGTGATACAGAGTAATCAAGTGCTTCAGCAGCAGACTACAAATACATTACAAGAGCTTAGGAGAACTGTGATGACATGGGAACATGGGAATTCTATCTTATTTCTTTATAATTAAAGGATTTGTTGAGGGTTTGAAACTGTTTCTTGTAAGCTGTGTACTTGACCTGGGTCAGTAAAGATAAGGGGCTGTTCAACTGTACCTATAATTTATATTGTAACTTTTTTAATATTTGACTTATACAATTGATATCTATGTTAGTGTAGTGATAGCACAGTGGATGCGCATTCGCTTCAGGTGCGAAAGGTCTGGAGTTTGAGCCCTGCTGGAGCTGTTTGTGATTGTGCTCTTAGACAAGGCATTTAAATTCCACGTTTCCTCTTCTCTCTCCCTCGTGGCGATGGACTCCATAAGGAATGAGGTCTCGAGAGTGATTAATATAAGTTGTAAGAACTTGTTTCGCAATAATGTTAGTGTAACAACTCTCTAGACATCATTCCTCGCGGATCACCAGGAGGGAGGGAGGGAGGAGAGGCAATGTGCATTTCGGTGTCTGTCCGATTAACGAGTGGTTAGCATGCTCGATTCTCACCAATGCAACCCAGGTTCGATCCTTAGACCGGGAAGTATGTAAGATGGTACTGTGGTCACCAAATCGGACAGATTTTCTATTCGGGTTCTACGACTTCCTCTGTAATGAATGAAGACAATTTATGCACTTTCGTACGCACTAACGAGAGTGATTAATATAAGTTGTTAAAGCTTGTTTTGCAATCGTAAATAAATAAAATTTATACTAATTAACCGTGTATTAAGCATTCGTCTTCTCGTACCTGGCCAGGTGTATACAGTCAAACCTGTCCGAATTTAAGCAACCAATCAGGTGACTGCTTAGACAAGGGGGCTGCACTATTGAACAATTTACCGAACTGTTACTATATCATATAGTTGCTGCTCAATAGAGGTTGGCTGCTAAATAGTGGTGACCCATGACACAAGTTTAATTGTACAGTTCCATAGTTTTTGCCTGCATGCTGTTAGACTGAAACAAAAGAATTGAAACTAGAAATGCGATTTTCAAAATGGAGTAGGAGATATATTATTTGTTTCTCAAGAATTTGTAGTTTCAATGGAGACAGGGGGGGCATTAATATCATGTCACAGGAATTAACCCATTTCATTCTGGATACATTTAACGGCTTTTGCAAACAACATAGATCCAGATCAGCTGCAGCGTGATGCTGAATAGCAAACAGCATAGAGCTTGATCAGACGGCACGTTCCATGGTGGCTGATCTGGTTCTATGGTCTTTGCAAATACTGTTCGAACTGTTTAAATTTGACGTAAATATAATGTCTTCTGCCCTGAGTTTCATGCCTCTGAATATTAGCAGTAACTGTTTTGTTAATGTCAGTCCCCATATGGGTATTCGTCCATGTGTGATCATTATTTTCCATTAATATAACCTTTTATGACCGGGAGTTGGATCAGATAGTGATAAAAACGTAATTATCATCTAACCAAAGATTCTGAATCACAACCGGAAACCATTGTCAGTTACCCTTATAACATAATGCGTGGCTTTGTCCCCCCCCGCCCTCGCCCCTGATGAATGAAGAATAATAAAAACTTCCTCACCCCTCCATGACAAGCTGCCATTCAACCCTGTAATTTGCATGGCCAGATTTGACCAACTACTGCATCTGCTTAGAAAAAAGGCAGGTAACTCCGAGGTGAGATTTAGACAGGTAGTGATTATCACCCAGGTGTTGCCGTGGTAACTGTGGTGACAATCTCTAAAGCTGGACTGTTTCTTCAGTCCCCGATGATTGAATGCTGCTTTAAGCACCTTCAGCAAATTAGATCGTTCTGCTGATAATGAGCAATTGTTGAATCTGTTAGTTTTTCATTATCATTCATTATCACTAGTTGATTTTTGAGGTGAAAGGTCACCGATTTATCATAGGTGTTTTGTTCGTTTTGCAGTATTTCATGTCTTTAAAGAAAAATCTGCATTTAGTACGTACTACATAGTGATCATGAAATACTAACCAAATAGACAACCTACATTATAGACAAACTAACCAAATAGACAATCAAACCAAATAAGCAAACAAACCAAATAGACAAACAAACCAATTAAACAAACAAACCAAATAGACAAACTAACCAAATAGACAAACAAACCAAATAGACAAACAAACCAAATAGACAAACAAACCAAATAGACAACCAAACCAAATAAGCAAACAAACCAAATAGACAAACAAACCAAATAGACAAACAAACCAATTAAACAAACAAATCAAATAGACAAACTAACCAAATAGACAAACAAAGCAAATAGACAAACAAACCAAATAGACAACCAAACCAAATAAGCAAACAAACCAAATAAGCAAACAAACCAAATAAGCAAACAAACCAAATAGACAAACAAACCAAATAAACAAACAAACCAAATAGACAAACTAACCAAATAGACAAACAAACCAAATAAACAAACAAACCAAATAGACAAACAAACCAAATAGACAAACAAACCAAATAGACAAACAAACCAAATAAGCAAATAAACCAAATAGACAAACAAACCAAATAAGCAAATAAACCAAATAGACAAACAAACCAAATAAACAAACAAACCAAATAGACAAACAAACCAAATAAGCAAATAAACCAAATAGACAAACAAACCAAATAAACAAACAAACCAAATAGACAAACTAACCAAATAGACAAACAAACCAAATAAACAAACAAACCAAATAGACAAACAAACCAAATAGACAAACAAACCAAATAAACCAAATAGACAAACAAACCAAATAAGCAAATAAACCAAATAGACAAACAAACCAAATAAGCAAACAAACCAAATAAACAAACAAACCAAATAGACAAACAAACCAAATAAGCAAACAAACCAAATAAACAAACAAACCAAATAGACAAACAAACCAATTAAGCAAACAAACCAAATAAGCAAACAAACCAAATAAGCAACCAAGCCAACTAGACAAACAAACCAAATAGACAAACAAACCAACGAAATAGACAAAGTAATGAAATCGGCAAACTAACCACACAACAGTATTATAGAGAAAATGATGGTAAATGGCATTATGGATTTAATATAGTACATAAAGGTTGTATGTTGTTAAAATATGACCAAAAAATGGCAGCTTCGGATATAACTAGATAATTATATACTATCCCTGATGCCCATTAGCAAACTATCAGCCATATTAGACCATGGTATTCGCATCATTATCTTTTATAATGGTTTTTTGGCCTCATTTCTGATGCGCGATTAACAATCTTGGACAGCAAAATAGACTGGTGCGGCGTGTGGAATGAAAACACAAGTATTTGTCCATAATTACGATCATCGGTCATGTGCGATAAAACATTAGTCATTGAAAATCGTTGATACAAACTTAATATTTTGTTAATGTCAATTCTCCAATGGCATCCATCCAGCATGTAACGCAAAGGCAAACAATGAGGCATTCATGTGACAGGAAATTTCTTATGCTGATTTTTCTTGGAATATCCAATTTTGCAAGAAGATGCTTGGGGTTTATGCATCTTACAGACTTAAATTAGTTGGAGATATTCCGCCAACTCTATGAATTAATTACCTCGGTCGCTCCTTTAATTTGGTGCTAATTACATTATGGAGACCAAACAGTTGCAAATTATTGCTAATTTGCATTGATTGTTTTGGTAGTCTGTGTATTGTTATTCCGAAGGGATTTCATTTGTTAATGGCTGATGCAGTTCACTGTTATTTATGGAACTTTCTATTTTCTCGTTTAGCCCAATGGTTTATTATAAATGCATCTAATCATTTCGGGGATGTTGTTGTTTGAATTTATATTATTATATTCTGAAAATTCATTACCACTTTTTAAAAAAGTTTAATGCTTGGCACTTGACCTGCTACTGCTTGACACTTGAGCTGGCTATTGCTTGGCACTTCAGCTGGCTACTGCTTGACACTTGAGCTGGCTATTGCTTGGCACTTGAGCTGGCTATTGCTTGACACTTGAGCTGGCTATTGCTTGGCACTTCAGCTGGCTACTGCTTGACACTTGAGCTGGCTATTGCTTGGCACTTCAGCTGGCTATTGCTTGACACTTGAGCTGGCTATTGCTTGGCACTTCAGCTGGCTACTGCTTGACACTTGAGCTGGCTATTGCTTGGCACTTGAGCTGGCTATTGCTTGACACTTGAGCTGGCTATTGCTTGGCACTTCAGCTGGCTATTGCTTGGCACTTGAGCTGGCTATTGCTTGACACTTGACCTGGCTATTGCTTGACACTTGAGCTGGCTATTGCTTGGCACTTGAGCTGGCTACTGCTTGACACTTGAGCTGGCTATTGCTTGGCACTTGAGCTGGCTATTGCTTGACACTTGAGCTGGCTATTGCTTGGCACTTCAGCTGGCTATTGCTTGACACTTGAGCTGGCTATTGCTTGACACTTGACCTGGCTATTGCTTGACACTTGAGCTGGCTATTGCTTGACACTTGACCTGGCTATTGCTTGACACTTGAGCTGGCTATTGCTTGACACTTGAGCTGGCTATTGCTTGGCACTTGAGCTGGCTATTGCTTGACACTTAAGCTGGCTATTGCTTGACACTTGAGCTGGCTATTGCTTGGCACTTGAGCTGGCTATTATTGCTTGGCACATTAGCTGGCTATTGCTTGACACTTGAGCTGGCTATTGCTTGGCACTTGAGCTGGCTATTGCTTGGCACTTGAGCTGGCTATTATTGCTTGGCACTTGAGCTGGCTATTGCTTGACACTTGAGCTGGCTATTGGTTGGCACTTGAGCTGGCTATTGCTTGACACTTGAGCTGACTATTGCTTGACACTTGGCCTGGCTATTGCTCGTCACTTCACCGGCTTCTGTTGGCAATACCATCCCACCATGTAAGTTGTGGCTGGATATAGTGCAAGAAACAGATGAGTCTGTCTACCTTTATAAATTGTATTTATATTACAACAATTGCAAAACAAGCTATAACAATTTATTTTAATGACTCGTTGGCGCAGGTGACAGGGTATAATTAATTATGTGGTTATTCGTGTGGGAGAAAACCGGAGTACCCGGAGAGGAAATTCCACCTGTCCGATTTGGCAACCATCGTACCATCTCACATATTTCCTGGTCTGAGGATCGAACCCCAGTTGCATGGATGAGAAGTGAACAGTACTGCACTTATTAATCGGACAGTGTACATGTAGCCAGGCTTGAACCTGGTTCTATTGACATATCCATTGTAAACAAATGGTTTTAAAATCTCATCTGACAAACTTTCTATATTATTCTGAGGAAACAATAAGTTTTCATTTTTTTATGTTTTCAAAATATTAATGTTTGAGGTCATCCAAACGTGAATCAAATGAAAACTCGAGGGCTCCCACACTGATTAAAATGTAATCTTGAGGGTACTAACCTCAGAATTAAGTGTAAACTTGAGGGCATCCAAACTGATGCAAATGTAAACTTGAGGGCACCAAACTGATTCAAATGTAAACTTGAGGGCACCAAACACAGAATTACGTGTAAACTTGAGGGCATCCAAACTGATGCAAATGTAAACTTGAGGGCACCAAACTCAGAATTAAGTGTAAACTTGAGGGCATCCAAACACAGAATTAAGTGTAAACTTGAGGGCATCCAAACACAGAATTACGTGTAAACTTGAGGGCATCCAAACTGATGCAAATGTAAACTTGAGGGCACCAAACTCAGAATTAAGTGTAAACTTGAGGGCATCCAAACTGATTCAAATGTAGACTTGAGGGCACCAAACTCAGAATTAAGTGTAAACTTGAGGGCATCCAAACTGATTCAAATGTAGACTTGAGGGCACCAAACTCAGAATTAAGTGTAAACTTGCGGGCATCCAAACTGAATCATACCCGTTTTTTTGTACAGTTTTCCATCAGTTCACGAGATAAAAATGATATATTGACATGCTTTCATAGAATTATCACATAATTATATCGGAAGTAATTTCCAAGATGGCCCACAGGGTTCAATCCTGCTAAAAGATAACATTGATAGCACACTATTTGCTTGGTAAATATCATCCCAAAACACAAACTTGGGAGGTCAAGGTCACACGCTGATTGATGGGAAGGTCACATGACCCAATGAGATATTGACAAAACATCAGAAGCTGATGATGATCAATTGGCAGATTTTGATGAATTCTGAAATAATATGGCACAAATAATGAAATTTCACAGGAGAGCTGTTTTTGTACAAATAAGTTTTAGACACGTCAGTCTGCTCTGCTGTTGATCGACTCAAAATGTGCAAGATGGATTATGTTTTTTTTATGGTTATTGCAGTCAGTTGTGATAAATCTGATCTTTCAATGGACTGTTTTCAATTTGAGATTTTTTTCTCGGTTTGAATACAAAAGTTGGAATTGGTGGACTTGCAGCAACTTATAAACCTACCATATTACTGTTTTAGACATGTACTTGATACACTATACCAAACTAAATAAACACACAAACAAAATAACGGAAATATATATACAATATACCATATATGTACAATATACCAATATATGTACAATATACCATATATGCACAATAAACCAATATATGTACATATGTACAATATACCATATATGCACACTATACCAAACTAAATAAACACACAAACAAAATAACAGAAATATATATATACAATATACCATATATGCACAATATACCATATATGCACAATATACCATATATGTACAATATACCATATATGTACAATATACCATATATGCACAATATACCATATATGTACAATATACCATATATGCACAATATACCATATATACACAATATACCATATATGTACAATATACCATATATACACAATATACCATATATGCACAATATACCATATATGCACAATATACCATATATACACAATATACCATATATGTACAATATACCATATATGCACAATATACCATATATACACAATATACCATATATGTACAATATACCATATATACACAATATACCATATATGTACAATATACCATATATGCACAATATACCATATATGTACAATATACCATATATACACAATATACCATATATGTACAATATACCATATATACACAATATACCATATATGTACAATATACCATATATACACAATATACCATATATGTACAATATACCATATATACACAATATACCATATATGTACAATATACCATATATACACAATATACCATATATGTACAATATACCATATATACACAATATACCATATATGTACAATATACCATATATGCACAATATACCATATATGTACAATATACCATATATACACAATATACCATATATATACACAATATACCATATATGTACAATATACCATATATACACAATATACCATATATGTACAATATACCATATATACACAATATACCATATATGTACAATATACCATATATGCACAATATACCATATATGTACAATATACCATATATACACAATATACCATATATATACACAATATACCATATATGCACAATATACCATATATGTACAATATACCATATATGCACAATATACCATATATATACAATATACCATATATGTACAATATACCATATATGCACAATATACCATATATGTACAATATACCATATATACACAATATACCATATATATATACACAATATACCATATATGCACAATATACCATATATGCACAATATACCATATATGCACAATATACCATATATACACAATATATGCACAATATACCATATATGCACAATATACCATATATGCACAATATACCATATATATACAATATACCATATATACACAATATACCATATATGTACAATATACCATATATGTACAATATACCATATATGTACAATATACCATATATGCACAATATACCATATATGTACAATATACCATATATGTACAATATACCATATATGCACAATATACCATATATGTACAATATACCATATATATACAATATACAATATACCACATATACATATGTTGAATTCTTTCAAGTGAAGAAGCTTTCCAGCTGGAAGTTCGGTGGTTCTACTGCGCAGTGCACCTTGGGTCTTCCTGTGCCCATACATTAACTACTGCACAGTGCACCTTGGGTCTTCCTGTGCCCATACATTAACTACTGCGCAGTGCACCTTGGGTCTTCCTGTGCCCATACATTAACTACTGCGCAGTGCACCTTGGGTCTTCCTGTGCCCATACATTAACTACTGCGCAGTGCACCTTGGGTCTTCC